>CM067375.1:6156656-6756656 GCA_034401795.1 Chaetoderma sp. LZ-2023a
AGGCTGGCCTGGATAACCTACATCTCAGGTAAGCTAGCAGAGGCTGGCCTGGATAACCTACATCTCAGGTAAGCTAGCAGAGGCTGGCCTGGATAACCTACATCTCAGGTAAGCTAGCAGAGGCTGGCCTGGATAACCTACATCTCAGGTAAGCTAGCAGAGGCTGGCCTGGATAACCTACATCTCAGGTAAGCTAGCTGAGGCTGGCTTGGACAACCTACATCTCAGGTGAGTCAATGATGAGCCAGAAGAGGCTGTCCTGGACAATCTACATCTCAGGTGTGTCAATGATGAGCTAGAAGAGGCTGTCCTGGACAACCTACATCTCAGGTGAGTCAATGATGAGCTAGAAGAGGCTGTCCTGGACAATCTACATCTCAGGTGAGTCAATGATGAGCTAGCAGAGGATGTCCTGGACAATCTACATCTCAGGTGAGTCAATGATGAGCTAGCAGAGGCTGGCCTGGACAGTCTACATCTCAGGTAAGCTAGCAGAAGCTGGCCTGGACAACCTGCTGATAATCTGCAATATCAGGTGAGTATATTTTCTCGTGTTGCTTTATTCCCTTACTCCATTTACTCTGTTGCCATGGCTCATTCATTTCCATCAGCTGCTGTATCCACTTAGGTCATCTACTGGGCACCTGACATTTACATGTACATGAGCAAGATATCTTGGTGCCTCCGGCGTTAGTCGGGTAAACGTTCAAACATGAAGTGTAATGTCAGAATGCCGGAGACAGATCTGTTGATTCATTAATAATCATGTTTTTTTCTTTCAGCTTCTATCTGACAAGTATCTATGATCACTCAATATTTGAAGCATTCAGTAAAGTCGTGCAAAAACTGATTCCACAATTAGCAACGCTGGAGAATCTGCTCAATATTCTTATATCTGTGAGTACAAAAATATGCTCTAATATTCTTATATCTGTGAGTACAAAAAATGTGCTCTAATATTCTTATGCTTGTGAGCACAAAAATGTGCTCTAATATTCTTATATTTGTGAGCACAAAAAAATGTGCTCTAATATTCTTATATCTGTGAGCACAAAAAAAGTGTGCTCTAATATTCCTATATCTGTGAGTACAAAAAAAATGTACTCTAATATTCTTATATCTGTGAGCACAGGAAACTTGCTCTAATATCCATATATCTGTGAGTACCAGAAACATACTCTAATACCCCTATATCTGTGTGTATGAGAAACATGCTCTAATATCCCTATATCTGTGAGTACCAGAAACATACTCTAATACCCCTATATCTGTGAGTATGAGAAACATGCTCTAATATCCCTATATCTGTGAGTAGAAGGTATGAGGATAATACATGTTAGAGATATGGCTATGGTTAGAATATTGAGCCTGAGTGGGTACCTATGTGGTGCTTGCGTGGTGGTACCTGTGTGGGGATTGCGTGGTGGTATTTGTGTGGGCCTTGCATAGTGGTACCTGTGTGGGGATTGCGTCGTGGTACCTGTGTGAGGCTTGCGTGGTCGTATTTGTGTGGGGCTTGTGTGGTGGTACCTGTATTGGGCTTCTGTGGTTATATGGTTAAACGCACTGGCTCAGGATCTCCCAAGGTTGGGAGATATTTTTTATTTATTTTATTGTCTGAGATTTGTTATGTTTGTTTGATAGAAGCGGTATGGCCTATAAAATATGAATAATATATATCATTCATTCTGAAGGTTTTTGAAGAGTTAATTTCGATTTAACCAAGATGTCACGTAGATTGGAGTTTTTCTTAAAGGCTATCACTGGACGCAAATTGAGAGGTTCTTTCATTTTATCATGCAATTTATGATATTCATCTTTCAAAATTTCAGAAATTTCAACATTTTTTCGATTGTATGTTAAACTGAATGGAATAATTTCACGTTGATCAGCAAGACCAGGGTCCACGTTTATGCCTCTCAGCCATTTTGTTTTCAGTTGCTTAATCCAAAATGATTCTCGAAGTTTTCTTTGTTTATCAGTTTCTTCGGCCGTAGCAGAAAGAGGCCGTTGCTCAATAGGCATAATTTATAAGTGTCTCTCGACAGAATGACCAGGAAGATTGAAATGTTGAGCTACGTTGGTGTCCTCGTCGTGTCTAATATCGCAAAGGTGTCTAGTTGCTCGCCATCTTAAAGGGCATTTTGTTTCACCGACATACTGCTTTTGGCATAATTTGCAAGATATTAAATAGATAACATTTTTAGAATCGCAATCTAAATTAGACTGAAGTTGGAATTTGCTTTTGTTCTGATAACTGACAAATGTTTTCTGATTAGGTAGATAGAGGTCTAATTTACACCTCTTCTTTCCACATTTCTGAGATTGTCCTACGCCTATAATCGGACGATTGTGACGAATTTTGGTAGGCTTTTGATCGGCAGCCTTATCAGTAATAGTTTCCAAATCATGTAAAGTTTCGGACTTTATTTTGCGCAAAAATCGTGTTGAATATCCCCTCGGTTTGAAGGCTTTAAATAAGGTGGAACACGCAGATTCAAAATTCTTTCTATCACTAGAATTTGGGTGAAATCGGATAATCTGTGATTTGACAATACCTTTAAAAGTATGAGGTGGATGGAAGGATTTCTTATGCAGTAGTTGATGGGAATCGGTGGGCTTAAAGAATACTTTGTAATCAAGAAGCCCACTCGTGTTATAATTTACACCTTTGTAGAGAGTAACGTCCAAAAAGTCTACGGACAACTGGTCGATGTTGGCTTTAAATTTGATGTTAGGATCGTGATTGTTCAAAATAGTGAAAAATTCATCAAACTCTTCCCTCGAATGATTCCAGATCATAAAAATATCATCGAGGTA
Source organism: Chaetoderma sp. LZ-2023a (assembly GCA_034401795.1). Lineage (NCBI taxonomy): Eukaryota > Metazoa > Mollusca > Caudofoveata > Chaetodermatida > Chaetodermatidae > Chaetoderma > Chaetoderma sp. LZ-2023a. The sequence goes on from CM067375.1 coordinate 6,159,477, forward strand.
CCGGCGGTAAAATAAGGGCTGCTTAGGACATTTGTTAAGCGCATCTTCTTCCCACTCAGCTACATAGATGTTGGCAAAAATAGGACTAAAACGTTTACCCATAGCGCATCCACAGATTTGTTGGTAGATTTTGCCAGCGAATTCGAAATCATTGCCCTTTAAACTCAGCTCCAGGAGAGCTAATATTTCGCTAGTGGGCCTATTGTTATCAGGATATTTATCAAATTCTCTGCGAACAGAAGTCAAACCCCTTTCGATGTCAATGTTTGTGTACATAGCATCGATGTCGAGGGTTATCAAGAGTGAGTTTGGAGGAACAGAAATTTTGGAGACCTCGGATAGGAAATCCTCAGTGTTGTTCAAAAAGCTGAAATGTCTATTCGCAATTGGTTGCAGGTGGTAATCAATAATTTCACTAATTCGATAAGATTCAGAGCCGCAATCAGAGATAATAGGTCGACCCGGCGGTATCATAGGGTCGGACCATGACTCAATAGGTTTATGAATTTTTGGCAACAGGTAAAATGTACGTGGATTTGAATCTCGTTTAGCAGTAAGGTATTTAAACTGCTTTTTCGTTATGGCCTTGTTGTCAGCCATTTCTTGAAGGATTCCATTAAATTTATCACAATTATTTTGCCAGAGTGGTTCGTCTAATTTGCGGTAGTGTTTCAGATTACTGAGTTGCCGATGCGCTTCACGAATATAATTATCCTTACGCATTATTACAGTAGCAGATCCCTTGTCAGCAGGCTTTATAACGATGTCATTGTTTTTACGCAAACCTGTTAAGGCTAAACGTTCTTGATATGACAAATTTTGATGATTTTTAGGAAATTCTAAATTTTCAACATGCTCGTTGATAGCTTTTATACTATCAGGGATCGCAGGGTCAACCAACTTCGAGTTAGGTGCCCAGCCAGTTTTTTCAACAAAAGGTAGAAAGTTGTTTTTCTTGGAATTTCGAAAAAAGTCTGCTAATTTTACACGGTGAGAAAATTCTTCAATTTCCCATAAGCCATTATCTAAAAGGGCATCTATGTCGACTTTGGGCTGTGGTGTTGGTACTTATGTTAGACCGAGATTTAGCAAAGATCTTTCTGCTTCAGACAATGTAGAACCAGTTAGGTTAACGATATTACCACCCAGGCCAATTTCTGGGTGGTTAGTACCCTGACCCGTAGTTAGTTTAAATTAAGGTGCGATAACCAACTATTATACATCCTATTTGCAGTGCACTCAGTCCAGTGGATGTTGTCCTCAACCACCTGAAATTCAGACACGGGGAGGCTGGGCAGGATAGGGACCTTGGCCCTTAAGGCCCCTACACGGCTGTTAACGAATTGTATGTTTCGTTTCTGGGTTGTAGTCAGGTGCTTCGAATAATTTAGTTTGGCAAAGTGAACTTTAGCCTTTGGAAATTTTGAACGCATGGTACTAAACAGATTCTCAATTCTTTGGGAGGTGTCATGCTGAAGTTCATCCTTATCATTAATTCCGATGTTAAGGATGATACGCTGAGGTTGGAAGACCTCATTGTATTTTCTAACCATATTCCTAATGTGGTTTATCTTAGCACCTGGATAGATTGCTACCTGCATATCTGGATGAGGTGTCTGATTGATACGAGCTAAATTTGAAGACCCAATCAGCAGAATCTTCTTGTTCAGAGTAGGCAGGCGCCATTCATTCTTGTTATCCACCACGAACCGAAACTTGTAGAAAGACCTATGCTCTTTGGGTATATCCCTAGGCGTAGGTTTGGGCTTAGGTGTGGGCGTAAACTTAGGTTGTGGTGGCTTGGACCTCGGCGTCGACGATCTGGTCTTTCGACCAGGTCAGTCAGTAGCTGCTCTCTGTGGAAGGGGAGGAAACTCGACTGGGGACAGTGGCGAGACCGGAAGAGGGATCTGACTAGGATCCACATGAGCAGACACTGACGGTGATCATTCTGGAAGTGGAATCAGGAGCGGATTCACCACAGGAGACTGCAGGGGGAACACTGGTGAGCACTGGTTATCAACTACTGGGGGACTCTGTGGGTGACCTATTCCGTTTCTGATTTGATTGTGGGATGACTGGTAAGGTCAAGGCTGACCTTGCAGTCGGTGTGACTGGTAGGGCCACAGAGGGCCCTGCAGTTGATGTTCCTGGTAAGGTCACAGGTGACCCTACAGGGGGTGTTGTACTATGGCAGGTTCTAAAATGCGGATCAAAAGGTCTGATGAAACCATAAAACTGATCAATTGATGAAGAATGAAACTTCCTGCCATAGTTGTTTCAGGCCCAATTTATTGCTGTGGTCTTCGCTCTACCTAATTGGGGATTGTGTGGTGGTACCTCTGTAGGACTTGCGTGGTGGTACTTGTGTGGGGCTTGTATGGTGGTACTTGTGTGGGGCTTGCGTGATGGTACTTGTATGGGCTTGTGTGGTGGTACCTGTGTGGGGCTTGCTTGGTGGTACCTGTGTTTGGGGATTGCGCGGTGGTACCTGTGTCTGGGGCTTGTGTGGTGGTACCTGTGTGGGGCGTGCGTGGTGGTACCTGTGTGGGGCTTGCGTGGTGGTACCTGTGTGGGGCTTGCGTGATGGTACCTGTGTTTGGGGTTTGCGTGGGGTACCTGTATTTGGGGATTGTGTGGTGGTACCTGTGTAGGGTTCGTGTGGTGCTACATGTGTGGGGCTTGCGTGATGGTACCTTTGTCTGGGGATTGCAGGGTGGTACCTGTGTGCAGCTTGCGTGGGGTACCTGTATTTGGAGATTGCATGGTGCTACCTGTGTAGGGCTTGTGTGGTGGTATCTGTGTGGGGGAGGGGTACCTGCATGGGGCTTGCGTGGTGGTACCTGTGTTTGGAGATTGTGTGGTGGTACCTGTGTGGGGCTTGCGTGGTGGTACCTGTTTGGGGCTTGTGTGGTGGTACCTGTTTGGGGATTGTGTAGTGGTACCTGTGTGAAGCTTGCATGGTGGGACCTGTGTGGGGCTTGCATGGTGGGACATGTGTGAAGCTTGCATGGTGGTACCTGTTTGGGGCTTGCATGGTGGTACCTGTGTAGGGCTTGCGTGGTGGTACCTGTGTAGAGCTTGCATGGTGGTACCTGTGTTTGGGGATTGTTTGGTGGTACCTCTGTAGGGCTTGCATGGTGGTACGTGTGTGGGGATTGCGTGGTGGTATTTGTGTGGGGCTTGCATGGTGGTACCTGTATTGAGATTCTGTGGTGGTACCTGTGTGGGGCTTGCATGTTAGTACCTGTGTGGGGCTTGTGTGGTGGTACCTGTGTGGGGCTTGCGTGCGTGGTACCTGTATTGGGCTTCTGTGGTGGTACCTGTGTGAGACTTGAGTGATGGTACTTGTGTGGGGCTTGCCTGGTGGTACTTGCGTGGGGCTGGCATGGCGGTACTTGTGTGGGCTTGCGTAGTGGTACTTGTATGGGCTTGCGTGGTGGTACCTGTGTGGGTCTTGTGTGGTGGTACCTGTTTGGGGCTTGCATGTTCATATCTGTGTTTGGGGATTGCGTTGTGGTACCTGTGTCTGGGGATTGCGTGGTGGTACCTGTGTCTGGGGCTTGCATGGTGGTACCTGTGTGGGGCTTGCGTGGTGGTACCTGTGTGGTGCTTGCGTGGTGGTACATGTGTAGGGCTTGCATGGTGGTACCTGTGTGGGGCTTGCATGATGGCACCTGTGTTTGGGGATTGTGTGGTGGTGCTTGCGTGGGGGTACCCTGTGTTTGGGGATTGTGTGGTGGTACCTGTGTGGTGCTTGCGTGGTGGTACCTGTGTAGGGCTTGCATGGTGGTACCTGTGTGGGATTGCTTGGTGGTACCTGTGTTTGGGGATTGTGTGGTGGTACTTGTGTTGGGCGTGCATGGTCGTACCTGTGTTTTGGGGATTGTGTAGTGTTACCTGTGTGGAGCTTGCATGGTGGTACCTGTGTTTGGGGCTTGCGTGGTGGTACCTGTGTTTGGGGCTTACATGGTGGTACCTGTGTTTGGGGATTGTGTGGCGGTACCTGTGTGGAGTTTGCATGGTGGTACCTGTGTGGGGCGTGCATGGTGGTACCTGTGTAGGGCATGCATGGTGGTACCTGTGTGGGGCTTGTGTGGTGGTATCTGTGTGGGGCTTGTGTGGTGGTACCTGTGTTTGGGGATTGTGTAGTGTTACCTGTGTGAGGCTTGCATGGTGATACCTGTGTGAGGCTTGCGTGATGGTACCTGTGTGGAGTTTGCATGGTGGTACCTGTGTGGGGCGTGCATGGTGGTACCTGTGTAGGGCATGCATGGTGGTACCTGTGTGGGGCTTGTGTGGTGGTATCTGTGTGGGGCTTGTGTGGTGGTACCTGTGTTTGGGGATTGTGTAGTGTTACCTGTGTGAGGCTTGCATGGTGGTACCTGTGTGAGGCTTGCGTGATGGTACTTGTGTGGGGCTTGTATGGTGATACCTGTGTGGGGCTTGCATGGTGGTACCTGTGTGGGGCTTGCATGGTGCTACCTGTGTGGGGCTTGTGTGGTGGTACATGTACGTGTGTTTGGGGATTGAGTGGTGGTACCTGTGTGGGGATTGCCTGATGGTATCTGTGTTTGGAGATTGTGTGGTGGTACTTGTGTAGGGCTTGCGTGGTGGTACCTGTGTTTGGGGATTGTGTAGTGTTACCTGTGTAGGGCTTGCGTGGTGGTACTTGTGTGGGGCTTGCATGGTGGTACCTGTGTGGGGCTTGCCTGGTGATTCACAGACCTCGAAATTTGGCATAACCAAACCAATAGTTCCCGTGTTGGTTACGCAAAATCGCAAAGTGCAAACGGAACATTAGTTTACGTGAAAATGAGCTCTTGATTTATTTTCAAGTAGAAAAATAGTCAAACTCATGTTAAGTTTGCATTATAGACCAACAAGGAACCTGGAAAATCATTTTGCTGTATATATTAGTCTCTGAAAGTAAATATTAAGAAGCCGACCAATGAGTTTATGCAAATGACTGGCACCTATCTGAACTATTGGTTACGTGAAAGAAATACCCATAACCTATTATTCGGCTACGCAGCTTTTCCACATCTCATGGCCTGGTACAGCTATGTAATCATGGGGTGTTTGCAGCTACATGTAGAATACACTCTTGGCGTGATGTGTAGTATCTATCTAAAGGAGTCATGCGGAATCCAGTAAGGCTGTCATATGTCATCCTGAAAATGTGTGTGTGAATGATAACTATACCCAGCTGTGTGTGTGTGTGTGTGTGTGTGTGTGTGTGTGTTGTGTGTGTGTGTGTGTGTGTGTGTGTGTGTGTGTGTGTGTGTGTGTGTGTGTGTGTGTGAATGCATGCACATGTGTGCCTGCTTGTGTACATGCGTGTGCCTGCTTGTGTACGTGCGTGTACTGTGTATGTGTGTGAGTGAGTGCATGCGTGAGCTTATTTACTTATATTTCAACAATCTCGGGTTGTCATTCTCATTTAAGCGTGGCACAGGTCACTGTTTAGGCGTGGCACCATGTCACTGTTTAAGCGTGGCACAGGTCACTGTTTAGGCGTGGCACCGGTCATTGTTTAAGCATGGCACAGGTCACTGTTTAGGCGTGGCATAGGGCATTGTATAGGTGTGGCAGAGGTCACTGTTTAAGAATGGCAGAGGTCATTGTTTAGGCGTGGCACAGGCCACTGTTTTGGCGTGGCATAGATCATTGTTTAGGTGTGGCAGAGGTCACTGTTTAAGCGTGGCAGAGGTCACTGTTTAAGCGTGGCACAGGTCACTGTTTAAGCGTGGCAGAGGTCATTGTTTAGGCGTGGCAAAGGTCACTGCTTAAGCGTGGCACAGGTCACTCTTTAGGCGTGCATAGGTCATTGTTTAGGCGTGGCATAGGTCATTGTTTAGGTGTGGCATAGGTCATTGTTTAGGAGTGGCAGAGGTCACTGTTTAAGCGTGGCAGAGGTCATTGTTTAGGCATGGTACAGGTCACTGTTTAGGCGTGGCACCATGTCACTGTTTAAGCGTGGCACCATGTCGCTGTTTAAGCGTGGCACCATGTCACTGTTTAGGCATGGCAGAGGTCACTGTTTAAGCGTGGCAGAGGTCACTGTTTAAGCATGGCAGAGGTCACTGTTTAAGCGTGGCAGAGGTCATTGTTTAAGCGTGGCAGAGGTCATTGTTTAAGCGTGGCACCTTGGTATATTTTACCTAAGATAGGTTTGTATTTCTTGTTGTATTTCAGAATTCTGGTATTGAGAAAGCATTCTTGTTTGATGTTGTGAGTAAGATCTACATTGCTACAGACAGTTCTCCAGTAGACATGCAGTCATATGAGCTGTGCTGTGATATGATTGATGTTGTCATTGATGTATCCTGTATATATGGGTCAGTATTATGATATGATTGATGTTGTCATTGATGTATCCTGTATATATGGGTCAGTATTACGATATGATTGATGTCGTGTCATCATTGACGTATCGTATATGTATGGGTCAGTATTATGATATGATTGACGATATATATATATATATATATATATATATATATATATATATATATGTGTGTGTGTCGGTATTATGATATCATTGATGTTGCCATTGATGTATCGTGTATATATGGGTCAGTATTACGATATCATTGATGTCATGTTGTCATTGACATATACTGTATATATGGGTCAGTATTATGATATGATTGAAGTTGTCATTGATGTATTGTGTATATATTTGTCAGTATTATGATATGAATGATGGTGTCATTGATGTATCCTGTATATATGGGTCAGTATTATGATATGATTGACGTCGTGTCGTCATTGACGTATCGTATATATATATATATATATATATATATATATATATATATATATATATATATATATATATATATATATATATATATATATATATATATATATATATATATATGTGTGTGTTGGTATTATGATATCATTGATGTTGGCATTGATGTATCGTGTATATATGGGTCAGTATTACGATATCATTGATGTCATGTCGTCATTGACATATCCTGTATATATGGGTCAGTATTATGATATGAATGATGTTGTCATTGATGTATCCTGTATGTATGGGTCAATATTATGATATGAATGATGTTGTCATTGATGTATCCTGTATGTATGGGTCAGTATTATGATATGATTGATGTTGTCATTGATGTATCCTGTATGTATGGGTCAGTATTATGATATGATTGATGTTGTCATTGATGTATCCTGTATATATGGGTCAGTATTATGATATGATTGACGTTGTCATTGATGTATTGTGTATATATGGCTCGTCAGTATATAGAGGATGTCAAACAAGTTGATATTTCATATCAAATTGATCATACGTGGTTGGTAAGATCTTGGTTAGAACGCTGTTTCGTGATCTCCAAATTAGATCTTACTAAATTGGTGTGATAAATTTGGTACGAAATGGCAATGAGCTTCCGATTCTATTTATCACATGAGCTGTTATTTCATTGGTTCATTTGTTAGCTGACTCGTCTGAGCTCGTCGTCCGATCACCACCTGTCCGCAATCAAGCGGTTCATGCATCGTCAACAATGGCGTCCAGCTTTTGCTATGTCTGGACAGCTTTAGATCCAACCTGGTTAATAATTTAGTTTTGTGAAAATGAACCTGATTCGTTGATGAAAACTAAGTTTAGCCCCCTTGAAACTTTTCAAGTTTGTGGCCCAATGGGGAAAAATGTTACTTTTGTAGCATGTAGCATGTGGCCTTGCGCGATTTTTGCTGTGAAACATCGCGATCGATTTTATAAAAAAAATTCGATTAAATCGTAGGTCCAAATTTCCAAAAGTAGAAACCAGGGTAATGTGACAAGTCACGAAAACCTAGGACTTGGAATTTATAGAAAAGGTTGAAATAAATGATACAAAAACAGCACGAAATTAGAACACAATTTCATGCAACAAATTCTTACCATCCTATGTCTGCTTAATGTATACCTTATATCCATCATCGCAGGAGTGAAATTATTAATGGGGACCATCTAAATAGTGCATATAGTTTAATAAACATCATTTATTTCATCAAAATTTGACATAAAATGTCGTCGAGAAAAAATATAAATTACATGATGTATCAGCTTCAGCTTATAGCCTCCCTTTGTAGGACGAGTTTGGGTCATTAAGGAGTAACGCGAAGACGCTAATATTAGTACCTGGGGTGATACTGCGCAATCCACATACATAGGACGGTAGCTTTGAGTAGCTACGAGAGTGACGGCGTAAACTCGTCCTATAGTGCAGTTTGTTGTTGCTTTCAGAATGTACGATTTACATTTAAGAGTAATCAACAGAACGCACAGTTCGAAATACAACAATCTGGAGTGCTGTTGCTTTATTTTCTTTAATTAGACATGACAACTGAATCAAAAAGGACAAATTATTACACCGCCTGAAATTGCTAACTAGAATTAAAAAGAATTATGTTCACTGATTATTGCCTGGTTTGGAAGACATTGCTGCCTAAGGCAGAGAGAGAGGCCTTAGGCAGCAATATCTTCCAAACCAATTATGTTCAAAATATTCAACAATATTCTTTATCTTGTTTTATGTTGTTATTTCTGATATGTATTGTATTTTTTAGTCAGCAAATAGAGCTGCAATGCTACACTTAGCCACGATACGATATGTGTTATGGTTTTTGTGTCACGATACAATACAGATTAGTTGGAATTGGTATTCACAGTAATAGGAAAATCATGCATTTCTACTCTTTTACTAAATTTTAAACACAGATCAAAGTATGAAATGATTTTTACATGTGTCACGATTCGTATAAAAGTGTATCATGTATCGCAATACAGGAAAAGTATTGTGATGCTCAATGTATCAATGAATCATTGTATCACGATACAGGAAAAGTATTGTGAGGCTCAATGTATCGTTTTATCACAATACGGGAAAAAGTCATAGTTATTTAATACTCAGTTTGTCTCAAAATCAGTTCTTATTACTTTAATAGGCAAGCCAGCCAAAACTGGCCTCTGTTATGGCCTTGTGGAATGTCCATTTACAGGCCAAGAGAAGACTATTTTTTTCATTTACCACGAATGCCTGGCTCGATAACCGAGCCAGTCATTCCAGTGGTAAATTTGTAAAAAATAGTCTTCTATTGGCCGGCAAGTGAACATTCAATAAGTAAATATTTTGATGTTCTTGACCAAATTGTCCCATTAAAGGGTTATGTTGACAGTATTTTGTATCTAGATTGTTGTTGTTACAGAATGCGGGATGAACGGGACGGAGGTGCCTTTGATAACCAGTCTTCATCTCTCATCAAGCTCAATAATGCAACAATACTCTACCTGCGAGAGGTTAACAAATATTTAGCCCTCATATGTATACTGCGTGAAGACAGCTTTGAGAAGCAAGGTAATATTTAGTTGTGATACATGTGTACTGGGAGAGGATGGCTTTGAGAAGCAAGGTAATATTTAGTTCCGATACGTGTGTACTGGGAGAGGATGGCTTTGAGAAGCAAGGTAATATTTAGTTGCGATACATGTGTACTGGGAGAGGATGGCTTTGAGAAGCGAGGTAATATTTAGTTCCGATACGTGTTTACTGGGAGAGGGCGGCTTTGAGAAGCAAGGTAATATTTAGTTTTGATATGTGTGTACTGGGAGAAGTCATAAGCTGTCACAATATGAAGACGTGTGCTAAATATGGTGATTCTACCTTCTTGCATTCCAGAGTTATGGCCAAATTTCAAGATGCACTAAGTGACCCAGTGACCTAATTTTTTACCTTTTGACCCCAAACTAAAACATTTTCTAGCCACTCATAATATCAATGTATGTGTCGAATTTGGTGACTCTACTTGCATTCCTGATTTATGGCTAAAAATGTGTTTTTGGAATGCGCTAAGTGACCCAGTAACCTCAATTTGGGACCTGACTGCAAAATAAAACATTTTCTAGCCACTCATAATATCAATGTGTGTGCTAAATAGGGTGATTCTACCTACTTGCATTCCTGATTTATGACTAGAAATATATTTCAAGATGCGCTAAATTTCTACTTCGAATAATACTTACCAGATGTACTATTATGATAATGTCTATTATCTAGTGTAGCTCAAAATAAACAATTAAAACTCCGCACTCTTCTGGTCCTGCCCACACTGTGTCCGGGAATTACCATAGCCTCCGGGTACTGAGTCAATTCCCAATCACAGTCAGATTCGTCTATTTTGCTCGACTTTACAGTCGCGTTTTTCTGAGTCATAATTTTTGTGTTTTGAGTATTCTATGCACGATTTGATCACTAGCTTTATGGAAGGGAAAGGAAAATCATCACAGGGTCAGGTTGTATCAATCTAGAATTATATATTCGTGCCGTAATGATTGTTTGAAATTTCCTTAAATTGGCACATAGTTTTAAAATGGTAGCCATTGTTGGAGTCGCTCCGTTACCCGTTAACATTTTAATCTTATCCGGGTACTCGGTTAATTTCTGTTGCAACTAGGTTCCTTCCAAGATGGATGTGCCCGTAGCCAAGATGGCAGCGCCCATGATAAACGTTTTGTTTTGGCTTGGCGTGTCTATGCACTCTGTTTTAAGCCGATCATTAGTTCTCGCTTCACTGTCGAGGGTGTTTGTGGCGATCAGTCTTATTTTCTTGGCTATTTTAACGTTAGTTAATTACCAAGTTGTGTTTATTAAATTTTCACTCTAAAGATTTTCAAATATTTCCTGCCTAAAACGGTTGTCATTAATTTGAGAGAAAGTTAATGTTTTTAAAGTAATTTTAAATTAGAACCAAGTAAATTGTGCGTGTTGCTCGTCATCATATTATTATGTGCAGCGTTTTAATTCATATTCTGTGTTCGCAGAACGTGAAGAGGCAAGGCAAGGCACCGCCTGATACGCTTTGCTCACGCTGTAGCCGCTTCATGAAGCGGAAGTTCTCGGGACATCACTGTGTTGTCTGTGTGAAGCCCTTGCGATGTGGTGGCGGAATTTGATCATCTTCAGCGTGCACGTTTGGAGAGAATCACGAGGGACGAGGCGGCCAAAGTGGATCAGGCATCAGTCAAAGGTCTGGGGTGTTTGAGCCGCCCACTCCAAGGCGATGTTTGAATCCTTTCAGTCCACGGTCCCATTGATGCAGGCTGGTGCAGGATTACCTATCAGTGGTCCGGCTAGTTCTGCGAAGATATGCACCTGTCCTTCCTCTTGCATTGGCTCCAGAGTCGACGACGAAGGAAGAAGATATCCTCCTGATGGAAGACTCTGGCATGCCGGAGCTTTCACAGGTGACAGAATCCGGTACTTCCCGTGGGTCACCCACAGGTTTTGTATGGGTTTGTCAACCGTGTGGAGATGTCGACGTTCCATCGGGCATTTTTCACCCGGATTTCGCTCAGTCCGGACTGTCGTCAGAGCCATGTTATACGGCTCCCGTCGGCATCGTGGATGTGGTTATGATGGCTCCTCTAGGAGTCCCATCTCCTGCCGTAGTAGCGGCCGTAGTCCTGGCTCCCGTGATGGAGCCAATGGATTGCGGCGATTCGCTAGATACTTGAGCCGCAAGTAGTCGAGCCACGGACCCGCGTCGAGTGGGAGGTTTGGTCCGTAGCTCTCAGCATGGATCGTCGGTGGCTTTTTCATCCAAGGGTGAGAAGGAAGATGAGAATGGTAGTCCATTGATGAACGAATCATCTTTTTGCACCGAAGGTGAATGGGGGCAGGTCCTTGATTGGATGTCTGACCGTCTCTGGTTGACATCGGTTCAGGGATCTCAGCGCGATCCGGCGATGGAGAGGATGTCAGAGCGTGCGGCTAGCCCTCTGTCGAGGGGCTCTTCGGCCATGCCGACTTCCCTTGTACACTCAGACTTCTGACATGTTAGAAGTTGTGGCTTACCGTCTGGTTCAGCCGGAGTATTCTTTGCCCAAGACTCCTAAGGGGATAAGGAGTAGGGTCCACTTTCCAGAGCAGGCCTACCATCAGTATGCTCGTGTTCCTTGGCTTTCAGTCAGGGAAAGAAGAGCTAACAAGGATCCCTTCAATGAGTTAACTCTCATTGAGGATGCGGCGAGAGCGGCTATGGCTGCTCTCTCGCACAGATGCACCGTCCTGCAGGGTATGCTGACCTGTGCGGCGGATAGTGGGGAAGTGCCAGAGGCTGCTGCCGGAGTTGTCCCGGACGCCATGCGCTTGTCCCAAGATTGCCTGGCCAGGGTGATCACTAGATCATTGACAGAGTGGAGCAGAATGGTTCTCGATTGTGTAGAACTAGGACCAGAGATGAGGGCTGCATTATCTTCTGCACCTTTCATTGGTCCAGACTTGTTTGGCGGCTTGGCATGACAAGCCCTCTCCAAAGTTGCGTCTATGGTGGCAGAGCAGGAGGTTGTCGGCAAGTCGTGGAAGTCGACGAAGAGGACTCAGTCGCAACAGTCCTACAAGCAGCATCAACATGAGCAGCAGAGGCAGCGCCAAAGATCGCCCTTCCGTCCTTCTGGCCGTGATACCCATCGGGCATCCGGTTCACAGGGACCTGGCCGTTCGTCTTCATACAAGTCCTCTAATACGAGGCTGTATGAAGATGATCGGATAGCCGTGGCGGTGGTCCCGGGGGGTTGGGGGGGGGGGGACGGTCGTGACAGGCTTCCGGTGAGACCCGTACCGGTGGCGCCAGGAACGCAGGGAGTCGTGAATCTTCACCCAAGCGAATTAACGTCTTATTGCGCAATATCGACCGTGAGTTGTGTGCAGATTCCTTCTGTCGGAGGCAGACTTCAGCTGTTCTCAAACCAGTGAGAACAGGTTGTGCAAGATTGTTTAGTCTGTCATTGGCTAAGAAACGGCTATGAACCGGACTGGCTCATCCGTCAATTGTTAGTTCTGTTAACATCGACTCCAGTATGGACTCCCGTTCCAAGGGAATCTGATCGTCTAGATGCGATTTGCTCAGAAATCATAGATCTTAACAGAAGAATGTGATTCATTTAGTCCGCAATCAGTCCTCCCTGGGCTTCTATTCGATAATTTTCTTCATTCCGAAACGCACTGGAGGTTGGAGACCGATCCTCAACCCCAAACCGCTGAACAAATTCATTCTTTCACCAAATTGCCAGATGGAGACTGCGGCAGCGGTGATGACAGGGCTGAGAAAAGGCAGGTGGGCAGTATCGATAGATCTGAAGGATGCATATTTTCATATTCCAATGTCAATTCCTTTTCAGAAATACCTTCGCTTTGTGTTCCAAGACAATGTTTGGGAATTCAATGCGCTTCGTTTCAGTCTGACCACAGCCCTGAGGGTCTTCACCATGGTGGTTCTCACCATGACTTCTTACCTTTGCAGGAGAAAAATAGCTGTTCATACTTACATAGACGACTGGCTGCTGAAGGCGGGGAATCCAGTCACTCTGCGCAACAATCTTCAGGTAGTCCTGGCCTTCCTAAAGGACCTAGGATTGATTGTGAATCTAGAGAAATCAGAATTGACTCCATCCCAGGAGTTTGTGTATCTGGGAATATTTTTCAATCTCAGGGACGGTGTAGCTTTTCTGGCGGAGAGCAGGGTCAAGAGTTTGATTGCAGTTCTGGAGTCAGTTTCTTTAGGAGCCTATCTGAAGGCGTGTCAATTTCTCAGAATACTGGGTTTACTAGTATCTCTGGAAAAGGTGGTTCCTTATGCGGCACTCAGACACAGGCCGATTCAGATGTACTTAATGTCATTCGAGAATGGATCCGTTGTCTCAGAGGATTCCAGTAAAAGAACCATTGATATTTCATCTTCAGTGGTGGTTATCAGAACAGAATCTCCTGCGAGGTGTTCCTCTACAATCTCCTCAACCGCAGATGTCCATCTTTACAGATGCATCAATGATGGGTTGGGAAGCAGTACTGAACAATCTGTCAGTGTCATGGGGAATTGGATCGGACCAATGCGCAGAAACACATAAATGTTCTCGAATTATTAGCGGTGGCATTAGCACTTCGAAAATTTGAGAACTTAATTCGAGACAAGATTGTCCTAGTAAGGACAGACAACTCAACAGTGGTGTCTTATTTGAACCGCCAAGGTGGGACGAGATCATCAGAGTTGTGCATGATCATATGGAACCTTCTGCTGTGGTGCCAAGAGAGGAATATTATTCTTCGGGCAGCACACATTCCAGGAAGATTGAACATCCTAGCAGATGCTCTCAGTCGAAGGACGGTCTGTCGTCCGACGGAATGGCAGCTCAACCAGTCAGTAGAAGAGGGTCTTTTCAAACATTGGGGCAAGCCAAATGTAAATCTATTTGCGATAAAAGGAAATGCAAAGATGGTCACATACGTGTCATCGATCCCGGACCCGCTAGCTCTAGCAGTAGACGCACTGGCGATAAGTTGGAAGGGAATGTACGCGTATGCGTATCCTCCAATGATTCTCATCCCAAAAGTTCTGGCAAAGATAAAAGGGCATATGCCAAGTACTACTGATTGGCCCTCATTGGCCAGGCCGATCATGGTTTACGGATCTGCTGGACCTTCTGGTCTGCAATCCAATCCCTCTTCCGGGACAGAACGGATCTGATTTTTCAGGACAAAGGTCTGTATCTCCACGACAGACCGGAGATGTTCCAATTGACTGCATGGATGTTATCAAGCAGCAAGCAATTGAGTGGCTTTTCTGAGCAAGCAGCGAAATTTGTCGCTTCAGCCAAAAGAGGGTCAACCACCAAGACATATAATTATAGAATCAACAAATTTGCAGAGTGCTGTAAGAGAACAGATATTAATCCCTTTTCTGCATCTGTTCAACATGTAACAGATTTTATCTGTCATTTATACGAGGTTGACAAACATATACGTCTGCATTAGCTTCAGTTGTTCCCAGTCTGGCCACTGTAGGAGTGGAGAACGACACTTTAAATGAAGTTATTAAAGGAATGCGCAATTTACGACCTAGACAACCAATTCCTATCCCAGCATGGAATCTATCTCTTGTTCTACAGGTTTTAGGGCATGGTCCCTTTGAACCAATTAGATATATAGATATTAAACTTAACTATTAAGTCAGTTTTCTTGGTTACAGCAGCATCAGCGAGAAGGAGAAGTGAAATCCATGCGCTTTCTGCCGAACAAGACCGTTTTGTTGTTACGGGTGAAGGTTTAAGACTATTACCACGTCTTTGTTTCCTGGCAAAGAATCAGTCACTTAAATATCCAGGACAGCTGATCAATTTGCCAAGTTTAATTAGGCATGACCCAAACTCTTCTGCTTGGTGTCCTGTCAGATGTCTGAAAATGTATAAGAAACGTACTGAGGAGTGGAGAGATGACCCGAAATCTCTGTGGTTCCACATCGCGCCTCGAAAATACCATTTCTCGATGGATAGTCGATGCTATTCAGATGTCGCATAAAATCGCTACAGGAAAGCAGATTGATCGTGCGAACATCCATCAAGTCCGAGCACTAGCAGCAGCATCGGCCCTTTATAAGGGTGTCTCTTTAGAGGAGGTGATGTCTAGCACAATGGCATGCCAAGTCGTCATTCACTGATTTCTACCTTTGCGATATCTCCAGCGCACTTAATCCGGTAGCCATCCCCAATTTGTCAAATCTTAAGCCACATCCGACCACTATTTACGCATACATCGTAGGGTTCTTCCACATGCACTGAGCAATGGTGATTTACATGATCTGTGAACGACCGTGGATTGGGCAGAGCTCCTGTAATGATCAAGAAAGACCAAGCACTCAGAAAATGGTGAGTGTTTTCTTGATTTAAGTGACTAATATTAATTTACTTACAGTCAAATTCCCAGACTGATTAAGTAAAAAGTCTGGTTCAAGAGTATCTTATTCATTGCAACAGACATTAGACTCATTCAAATTTGAAACTTCAATATATTGATATTTTTTTCGAAATTAGAATTTGTAGTAGCTTCTTTACACTCTCCTGGACTGCCCTAGCTGAGACTTGGGCCTGACACGGGTCTGGTGGGTGTTGCCTCTCCTTTGACAGCCCTCTGGAATTTGTGTTGACAAATGAGGAGGGGGAGGTGGGGGAGCGTGGTCTAGACCATGGAAGTTTAGCACTCTATGAGTCAGATGGTGGAACCTAAAGTGTATGCTGGGGTTCTAGTCTCTTCACAACCTTCTCTGTCGGATGGTAGATGAGAGCTGTTTCGAGCCTCACCTCCCACCGGAGTTTCTTGGCTGTCGAAATCTGGAGTTTATCATAATAGTACATCTGGTAATATTATTTGAAGTAGAATCAAAAAAGCATCCGCTTTTGTTTCTACGAGAATTGTTAATACTTACCAGATGTACTATGGCCACCCTCAGCCGCCCCGCTGAAGTGAGGCTGAGCTGCTTTCGCTGTTTGTCAAGACAAATATAAGACGAATCTGACTGTTTTTGGGAATTAACTTGGTACCTGGAGGCTATGGTAATTCCCGGACACAGTATGGGCAGGACCAGGAGAGTGCGGAGTTGTTATTTGTTTATTTTGAGCTAGACTAGATAATAGACATTATCATAATAGTACATCTGGTAAGTATTAACAATTCTCATAGAAACAAAAGTGGATGCTTTTTTGAGACCCTGTGACCTCAATTTTTTACCCTTTGACCCCCAAACTAAAGATTTTTCTAGCCTCAATGTATTTGCCAAATTTGGTGATTCTATTTGTAGGATTCCTGAGATATGCCTTGGATAAATGCACACACGCATGCACGCAGGAATGGGGGGAAGCCCTTTTGAAAGGGCTTAAGCACAAGCACAAGTCCTTTCATTTAAAGAAGGTCTTGTGCACATGCTCTCCCTGTTTCCAAAGGGCTTATGAACAAACCGTCCCCGTTTCCAAAGGGCTTAAGCACAAGCACAAGCCCTTTGCAAAGGGCTTAAGCACAAGCCCTTAAGCACTTTTGAGGAAATTACATAGCCAATTGTTAATTGTCAAAACTTTATACGTACTAAGTAGAGAATAAGCAAAATGATGATCACATCAGTTTATTAATTTTTAGAATAGGGCTGTTGAAATGTGTCTTAGTCAGCAACATCTTACACTATTATTAGAATAAACAGCAATTAGCAACTTACGTGTAAAGTGAAAAAGGGCAAAGCTAGGTGTATTTTCACATCATGAGAACATACTTACCTCCCTAACACTCGATATACTAGTATATCGGCTCTAAATTCAATAATATTCAGAATTATAAAAAGTTAGGTGCCCCTAATGGGCAGAGGGATGTACACAGTCATGCACATGACAGACCCCACCTACTGCGCATGCGCATACTGGTACTTCCGTTTTCTAATATATTGACTAACAAGCAACATCTGGAAAACATTTCCAAGCTCTCTTTTGAGAATTTCAATCGTTTTATATCATCTTTTCATTTAATGGCTGATACAAAATCATCAGAGGAGTCTTCCTCATCATCCATTAAGGTGATATTGTTCCATATATTAATTAAGACTTGTAACTTTTATATGTTACTGGGGTTTTTTTGCGGCCGATTTGGCGTTACCGCATTTTTAGGCGCTGGGAATCCTTGTTGAAGTCTCCCATTGCCTAGGGCTACTAATCCCTTGTGTCTTTGTGTCCACAGGATCATCTATGAATGATGTGAGCACCTGCTCTTCACTCGGAGGTTGATCACGTCTCTTTTTCTGACTTATCATTATGATATGTCTAAGGGTCAGAGATATAGTACGAATAAATATCTCCCTCCTTTTGTCCGATCCCCTTCATCAGATTCTACAGTCTCGGCGGATGGATGGACGTGTTCTTCTGCACAAGAGGATGGTTTTCCTGTGCTCAGGATAAGGGAGTTTATTAGTTATGGCACCTAATTATTTGAAAATATTTAATATTTTTGCTGCCAGCTTTATTGCACTGTACTCTCTCTCTCTCGTGTGTGTGCATGGGTTCTCGGATATATAATTTAATATTATATTATTCTTGAGTAATGAATGTGTGCAGTCACTAGGTATTTCTTGCATTCATTTCTGATGTTTCCTCTCCTTGAAGGGGCTGTTGCATTGACGTTTGATGTCATAATCAACCAGAGATTTTTTCTCTTGATGTCATGATCTTAGTTTAGAGAAATCAAATTGATGTCATTATCATCCTTTGTTATGAATGTGGAGAGATATCTAGATTGTCATAATCTCATCTTTCTAATGTTCCTAATAGGGTTTCCCTGGTTGTTTTTTGTTATTTTTTAATAAGAGAAGACATCTGTCCCTTTCAGGGTTGGCAGTAATAAAAGTGGGTGTCTTCTCTCTCGAGCTTGTTTATTGTTTTTTACTCAAATAAATAACAAATTTACAAACTAAAATGCTCATTCTCTTCGTATGCCTACTTTTCAGAAATCATCATGTCCACAATGCCTCAAGCACCTGAAGGCTAGATTCTTCCCCCACCCTTCCCCATCTTGTACAGACTGTAGGCTGTCCAACAAATGTGCCATTTGTAAAGAGTGGGGGAGGGGGGAATCTAACCTCTGAATTTTTTGGTTTGCAGGCTAGACTGATCGTTGAGGATGGCAAGAAGGTAGTGAAGAAGGAGGGTAAGAAGAAGGCCTCTGAGAAAGGTGAGCTTGAGGCCTTCAAGGTAGAATTAGTGAGTGAGATGCGAAGGACTTTGATAGCCCTGATGTCTGACATGCTTACCGGCTTGTTACCGGGCACAGGTGTTTCATCTTCCTGCGCATAGACCTCAGTGCAGGTAGGCCCTGGCCCTGGATCATGCCCTACTAGGTCGGACAAGGTTTTCAGTGATCCAGGGCCGGCCGTTTTGGACCCAGGCTTGATGTTCGCATTGCCTGGTGATCCACCGGCGTGAGCAGCATCAGGCGGGACTCGACCAGCGGGCCTGACCACGATCACTCATGGAGTAACCTTGTCATCTGCCCTCTGGCATTCTCCTGGTCAATCTAACTTTCCTGGGTCATGATCATGAAGACATGGATGCTAGCATTTACACTCCTTTCATGGGGAGCTCGGCCACTCGCACCTATGGTTCTGTTCCCTCGGGAGCAGGTTTCATGATACAGCCTGTGGGCCGATTTGGAGCGGATGGCCGCCCGTATAAGATGCCACACTTAGCCATGGAATCTCATATGGATGACCCGGACCGCGCTAGTGTGCTTTATGCCCCTCACACGAGCGCCTGCCCGTGGAGAATGTTATGCCAGCCCTCGTGGGCCCATGTGCATTCCCCGGGTATGTCTGTAGCCTCCTTCACAGCCCCACCTGCGAATGCCATTGAAGATGACGAGAGCCCACTGCTCGTCGGCAATTGGCAGGTGGCCATGGATGAAGACTGGTCTGACGCGTGCGCGTGGCTTCTCACTGTCAGACCAGAGCTCTCCATGGACGAATCGGCTGCCAGTATCACGCAGGCGTGGTTACAGGCGAAGCCGTTGGTCACCTCGGCTCAGTCTCTGCCATATGCTGAGCATATCTTAGATATGTTCACTGCTGCGGCAGAGGAGTCGATCAGACACAGAATGGTCGCTTCGCGAAGCCCCCCCCCCCCCCCCCCCCCCCCCGCGAAGTTGCTAGGCGATGCCGAGTTACTGCCAGTCAGTACACTCGGTGTATGGTCTAGCGCCCAGACCGAGTGCGAACGACCGTGCCGCTGTGGGGGAAGACACGGGAGTGCTGTGCTCGAGCGCTATGTGCATGCTTTATACCCCTCACAGGAGCACGGCCTCGGGCGTGGCCTGCCCGTGGAGAATTATGCCAGCCATTGTGGCCCCATATGCATTCCCCGGGCAGCCGGGTATGTCTGTAGCTTCCTCCACGGCCCCACCTGCCATTGAAGATGATGGCCCCGCTGCTCGTCGGCAATTTGCAGGTGGCCACGGACGAAGACTGGTCTGACACATGCACGTGGCTCCTCGCTGTCAGATCAGAGCTCTCCGTGGACAAATCGGCCACCAGTAACACACGAGCGTGGTTACAGGTGAAGCTGTTGGCCACCTCGGTTCAGTCTCTGCCGTATGCTGAGCATATCTTAGATATGTTCACTGCGGCAGAGGAGTCGATCATACCGAAAGGTCGCCTCGCGAAGGCCCCCCCCCCCCCCCCCCCCCGCGAAGTTGCTAGGCGATGCCGAGTTACTGCCAGTCAGTACTCTCAGTATGGTCTAGCGCCAAGACCGAGTGCGGACGACCGTGCCGCTGTGGGGGAAGACACGGGAGTGCTGTGCTCGAGCGCTATGTGCATGGCTAATGCCGCTTTGTGTGACACCGAGGAGAGCTCGCGAGCAATGATTAGTGCGCTGTCTCACGTGTCTCGGCTGCTGTCAGGGGGTAGTAGCAGCCTCGGTGCACCAGCAGCTTAGTCTGGTGACAGTTCAACGAGCCATTCAGGATGGGGTCAACCTGGCGTTGGACTGCCTGACTAGGTCGGTCACCAAGTCACTGAGGATGAATCACACTTTTGCCTTAGACAACTTGTGCCCATCCCAGGAGCTCAAATCATGCTTATTGCAAGCACCGATGGCGGGCCCTGGTCTTTTTGGAGGTGAGTGTTGTTGTCACATCCAAGAGACAGTGAACTTAGTGAATAACCAGAGGGCGCTTTGCCCTGTAGGTGGGGCTTAGAATACACCTTCCGTATCCTCTGCATGTCGTACGAGGCGACTAAAGGAGGTAAGGGTGAGGTAACCCTGACAGAAACCTCGAGTGCTGAAGACGGAGGTTCCAGGCCGCATGGCGCACTCTAATAAACCATGGATCCACGCACTTAACGCTTATGATCATGTCGATAGTCACTTACATGACTGGCGGTATGATCAGCGAACGAAAAGAAGAAGAAGACCAGAGGGCGCTGCATGCACAATTTGAGGTGTTGCGTAGAGAACACGTGCGTGTTCAGCCCTCGGCTGCTCGACAGCAGTACACTCGTGGCGGTGCTGGCATTGTTAGAGGCCAGCAGGCCGGCCGGGTTCAGAGACTGCGCCGGCCGCGCCAACAGCAGCGTGCTGCTTTACGTCAGCCAGCGCGTCAACCGCAGCCAGCCAGGCAGCAGCCCGCGCACCGTGGTGCACGTGGCGCTGGGCGAGGCGCGTGGTAATCGGGTTTCATGGCCTGAAAATTTTTTCGACTATCACAGGTACGACTTGGGTGTTGTCAAACATACCAGAGACACAAGTTTCAGAAATCAGAGCTGACTCCATCCCAGAAGTTTGTTTACCTGGGTATGTTCTTTGATCTGGAGATAGGATGTGTTTATCCATCCCAGGAGAGAGTGGAGAATCTCCTCTCGTGCATTCAATTCATTTGAAGCAGTCATTATATTCTAGCACGAGTCTATCTGAGAATGCTACGTCTGATGGTTTCAATGGAACCAGGCATTCCTCAGGTGGCCTTACGCAGACGGCCAATTCAACTGTTTCTCATGACTCAGTGGACGCAGAGTTCAGGATCACTGGACTCGCGCATTCAAGTGTTGGATCCTCTCATTCATCACCTTTATTGGTGGATGTAGAGAGGGAATCTCCTAGCGGGGGTCACGATGTTTACGGATGCATCGATGGAGGGATGGGGAGCTTGCCTGGAAGAAGCCACACTATCAGGGCTTTGGAATCTGGATCAGTCAAAGGAGCATATCAACATGCTAGAATTATGGGCTGTAATTCTAGGCCTGGAACACTTGACCACTTCTTAAAAGAAGTGGAGGGGAAGTTTGTGTTGATACGTTAACAGTAGTAGGTTACATAAACCGCCAGGGCGGAATGAAGTCGCCCAGTCTCTGTATGATGACATGGAAACTGCTTTGCTGGTGTATGGATCATATGATCACCTTGAAAGCAGTTCATATTCCTGGTAGGCTGAATCTGTTAGCAGACTCATTGAGCCGAAAGGTGAGCATTGTATGATTACTGTATTCTGTGGCTGTAGTAGTAGAAACATCCTACAGCTGCATTCAGTCCTTCTTTGCTTTTGCCCATTGTGTCGTGTCCTCAGCCAAAATCTTTAGGTTCCTCAGGTCCATTCTTGACTTGACTGTACCTAATCCTGCTTTCTTGAGGTCACCTCGTAGCATGCTTAGCAGATTTATGCAGTGACGTCCTCTCCTGGCTCTATATTTGCTGGCTCCGAGTAGGGCGAATTCCAAAGCTCTCTGTGCTGGTGTATCTTCCTGCATCCTTAGCACATGGCTAAACATGGACCATCTTTGCTGGGCGACTTTTACAGACAGCGGCAGCGTATTACACATCTTGTATAGTGCATCGTTGGAAATTATGCTCTCTGGCCATAGGTGTCCAGTGATGGTGCGTAGGTGTTTGCAGTGGCAGGCGTCAAGTTTGTCTAGAGCTACCATGGAGCTGCCCAGCTGTTACAGTTATACATCATCAAGGATACGCAACCTGCATTGTATAAACGTAGTCTTTTTACCAAGGGAATCTTTGATCTACGAATCCATAGCTTCCAGAAGGACTGGAAAGCTATGTTCCCCATGATGCAGCATGTAGCAATGTCAGCAGTACTGTAAAGCAGTGAGCCCAGGATTTTTCTTTTCCTCCATGGTTCGCCGCCACGGAGTGGATCATCATTTTCCACAAAGGATGAGCATTCTGCCTATGGAATGGCAACTAAATCAATGTGTGGTGGATCATCTCTTCAATCATTGGGGGAAACCCAACATAGATTTATTTGCAATGAAGAAGAATGCGAAGATGACGACGTACGTTTTCTCCGATTCCAGATCCAAGCGCTATCGCAATAGATGCACTAGCTATCAGTTGGAAGGGAATGTATGCATACGCATACCCTCCAACAATCCTGATTCCAAGGATTCTTCAGAAGATCAAGCAGGAGGAGTGCCAAGTACTTCTGATCGCCCCGAATTGTCCAGGCCGATCATGGTTTACGGATCTGCTGGACCTTCTGGTCTGCAATCCGGTTCCTCTGCCTCTGATGGAGAATATTATCTTCCAGGGCAAGACCCTTCACAACAATACATCAATGTTTCAATTGACTGCATGGATGTTGTCAAAGAATCTGCGATTAAGGAGGGCTTTTCTGAGCAAGCAACCAATTTCATGGCCAGAGCCAGAAGGGGGTTCAACCTCCAGAGCATACATTTATAAAATCAACAGATTTGCAGAATGGTGCTCAAAGAGATGTATCAATCCAATGAATGCATTTATTCAGGTAGTAGTTGATTTTCTCTGTCAGCTGTATGATGCCTATTTAGTCCAGTAAAACTACAAATTAACCTAGAACAAATTGCAACAGAATTTATTTCTTTTCGTGCGGCATTCATGGGACTGCCAGGTGTCACATATCATAAGTCCTCCAAAATCCCTCGATGGGAAAGTGGGTAAATTCGCATATTTAGCTACCGCCATTATCCGAATAATGAAACTTCCCTTACCTGCTTCATTCCGCAAATAAACAAAGTAGAAATGTTGTCTACGCTCTGAATTTCATGGTCACGGAAGACAGTAAGCAATTGGCAATATTGCCTTGAACCACTTGTACAAATTCTCCAAACCACAGATTAAATATGGTTGTATGCACAGGGCCGGGGTAATTTAAAAGAATTATATTTAAAGTAAGTTTAATTTTGTTTTTCGCTTTTAAAATTTTATCTAAAATAAATTGCATTTTAATTTTCACTTTTATCTCACAATTTGAATAAATTTCTATACAATTCAATCAGAATATGGACATGGATTTAGATACATGCATTATTTGTAACCAGAACCTAGAAAATGGCTCACAAACTGTTAAGCTTCGAGTTAAAGGCTGTGACGGTATTAACAATGCTAGCAGAGCCCGTGAAAGCGATGTCATAGCTGAAGTAGGACAGAGGGTTCATGTAAAATGTCGACGGGAGTTCATTGATCCCAAGCGGATTGCCCGTGACGCAGAGAAAATTGAACAATCTCCGCCACCCATGCGAACACTCCATTCAGAAAGTCCAACATTCAATTTTAGTGAACATTGTTTGCTATGCGGATACCCTGCAAAAATTCAAGATGGAAAGAAACGTGGCTATGATATTTATCCATTAAGTACTCATGACTTTCAATGTAGTATCGCCGAGGCCTGTGAGCAGAGAAAAGACGAATGGGGCAAACTTGTAGCTGGGCGGCTTGCCTTCACGCCGGATTTATGCGTTGTCAATGCAGTATACCATCAAAGCTGCAGCGTAAATTTTCGAACCATGAAAAATATCCCTCAGCTGCACTCATCTTGCTCATCCCAAAAACATGGAAGGCCAGAAGACTTGGACAGAGTAAGAGCATTTAGTGCAACAATGGCATTTCTTGAAAATAATGATGATGAGAAGTGTAGAGTCAAGTGGTGGTCTAACACGAGGTCGTGGAATGACAGAACTTCAGCGTCTTGTTTGGTTGTTGTCTATGCCCGCATGTGCAGATGTGTGTAATGCAATGCAAGAGCTCTCTGGGGTAAACTGTGATTCAAGTGAACAACACAAAGATTCCACACAATCTCGAATAAAGCGTGATATGGATGATACTTACAAAATTCTCAAAATCCTTAGTGAACTGAATCCATTTGGACCAGACCCTTCTCTTAGAGGACTTGTTAGTGGATTGTCTGCACATGAATCAGTCAATGTTGACGATGCTAAAGATATTGGAGAATCAATTATTAATTCGATGTGTGGCCAATGTGTATCAAGCATTTCGTTCCAGAGAAAGAGACAAGCTATTACCTTAGCATCCAAAACATCTCTCAAGATTGATGATGAATGTGTACAAATTGATCCACGACTCCTATTTCAAAGACTCAGTTTAATTGCTACAAATGGATCAAAAGGGAATCCAGCATCTTATTTTGAGTATGAGTTGTGCACTCATCCGCCCGCACTCTTTGATAATTCATCTCTTCCATGGGAAGCAAATAAGCCGGCACTTGCTGATGCATTGTGGAAATTAATTCAAAATGAAGATGCAGTCCTTCCAGATTCTGTCCACTATGTGCTTGATGGAGGAGCTCTATTACACTGTGTTCCATGGCAGTGTGGAGAGACATTTGCAAATGTCTGTTAAAGATATGTAAAATATTGCATAAGCAAATATGGAAAGGCTACAGTAGTTTTTGATGGTTATGACCAAGGCCCAGACATAAAAGATGTAACACATAAGAGGTGAACTCGTGGATCAGGCGCAACTGTTGTACTGACTCCGCAAACAGTTGTAACTCTGAGTAAGCCTGATTTTCTTAGTAACAAGCAGAACAAACATCGGTTCATATCAATCTTAAGTTCATCTCTCGAACAGGCTGGATGCTTAACGATAAAGGCAAGCGGTGATGCTGATGTCTTAATTACGCAAACGGCTATCTTGGCTTCAAAGTCAACAAATACTGCTCTTGTTGGAGACGATACCGACCTACTGGTGTTGCTTCTATACCATACTGATATGAATGGCTGTCAGCTATTTTTCAGACCAGAGCCAAAGCAAAATGCAAAGAAACCCCGACTGTGGAATATCAAAATGGCAAAGGAAAAACTCGGGTTCTGTTTGTGCTCACAGCTGTTATTTATCCATGCTATCCTTGGCTGTGACTCAACATCTAGGCTTTATGGAATTGGAAAATCTGCATCCCTTAGCAAAATCCAGTGCTGCAAAGAACTCTCTCAAATTGCTGAAGTGTTTACAATGAGTAATGCGAATAAAGATGACGTGATAAAAGCAGGTGAGAAGGCAATGCTTATTCTATACAATGGCACTTCAATGGATAGTCTAGTTGCTTTGCGGTACAAGCGATTCAGGGAGAAGGTTGCAAAAAGTTCCAAGTATGTTGAAGCACGAGATTTACCACCAACACCCGCATCCGCAAAGTTTCACAGTCTTCGCGTGTACTACCAAATTCAAGTTTGGAGAGGAGATGCTGGAGATATGGATCCAACAGAATGGGGCTGGAAAGTTCTCAACCACCAAATGCTGCCTGTTAAGACTGACATGCTGGCAGCACCTGACGATTTACTGTATTCATTTAGATGCAGCTGCAAAACTGGCTGTGAATCAAAGAGATGCACCTGTAGAAAACATGGGCTCAGCTGCACATCCGCCTGCGAAGACTGTAAGGGTCTCAGTTGCTCGAATTCAATAACGCTCATTGAGGAAGATGACTTGGATAATTGATGCAAGATGAAATTAGTAGAAACCAGGTACCTATGCCATACTATTTCATCTTAGCTTAGCTTAGAAACACACAATACCGTGACATAATAAAATATAATATGTATTGTATCAATATCAATGATGGTATAGGTAAATTCATGCAAGTGGCATAACACAATACATTTAATTTGTGGAGAATATGTCAATCGTATTCATTTATTACTAAAAAAGTCCAAAAATACCCAGTCACACATATATTACATACCGGTTTTAAAGAAATAAAGAAAAATGGATTTTTCAGGTGAAATGGCCCAAATCTGGTAATAATTCTGCAAATTTTACCCTTTCCCCTATTGGAATTTTGGAGGACTTTTGATATGTTGTACATGATGGCCCCCTATACACTGGGCGAGGTAAAAAAATTCTGTTGCAATTTGTTCCGGGTTAAAATATTTTTGGCCTAGATTGACTGGACTAATTGTCTTAAGCCTAATTCTATTGCTGGATATAAATCGGCATTAATGACTGTTATCCCTTGCTTGGCAAAGAGAGGAAGTGATGAAGTATGTGTTTTAAATACTCTTATCAAAGATATGGGCAATCTCAGACCGAGAAATCCTCCACTGACACCGTCATGGAGTCTTTCTCTGGTGTTTCAAGTTTTTTAGTGATAAATCTTTTGAACCACTTAGTGCTATTTCTATAAAATTATTGACACTTAAAGCTGTATTTTTAGTGGCGGAAGCATCAGCCAGACGCAGGAGTGAAATTCATGCCTTGTCTGCTGAGCCTGACCATTATATAGTTACAGGTGAAGGCCTTAAGCTTCTACCAAGATTGAATTTCTTGGCTAAGAATCAATCTTTAAAATATCCGGGTAAACCTATTATCTTACCTGCCTTAACCAGGTATGATCCTGGTGCTAAAGAATGGTGGCCGCTCCGTGCTTTAAATAAGTACAAGAGTAGAACTCAGGTTTGGTGGACGGACCCATGCTCTCTATGGTTGTCATATATTGAACCCCATGGTAGGGCGTCAAGAAACACTAATTCCAGATGGATAGTAGAATGCATTCAATTCTGTCATAAGACAGCCACTGGAAAACAAGTAGATAGAGCCAAGGCTCAGTGTCCGTGATGTGGTAACTTCCACAGCATTATTTAATGGTGTTTCTATTGAAGACATTATGTCAGTAGCCCAGTGTCACTGTGAATCAAGTTTTACTGACCATTACCTCTGTGATACTTCTAACCCGCTCGCCATCTCAGTCCTCTGAAAATACAAAATGTAGAGGTATATATTTGTAATTAGTTTTCCTCCTCTGCTATTTACAAATATCACATTTGTTGGTAGGGTATCTCTACTATTGTCTGGTATCATTCTCTTCATCCAGTGGGGGAAGAGATGATTTCCGCGCCCAAGACATCAGAGGTCAGTATATATGACCATTTTGTTTTTTGTCTTGGTGATGGTGTCATTTTTTATTATTTAATATGGTGATGGTTAATGTCTCTTAATTGTGGTTCTTTCAGAATTTTTTGAAAATGAAGCAATTCTTCTTTTTCCAATGTCAAGTAATACTTTTCATCAAGTATTAGAGAACGTGCTAGTCATTTAGAGCAGCGTTTTTCCTAACCTTCCTCAGAAAGAGGGGTGTGTGTGTGGTGGGGGGGGGGGGGGGGGGGGGTGTGTGAGCACATTTGCCTTGTGAGCAATCTCTTCATCTGTCAATTATGCGATGCAAAACTATTCCTGGTTGTGTTTTCGGACACAATTTCAGATGTTTTAAATCTCTTGAAAATTCAGACCTAGTCTCTTTGAGGGTGTGCTGGTTTTCAGAACCTTGCCTCCCTCCCCACAAATTTACTTTCAAATTCTGGCTTTTATCAAGAGTGTTAGGGAGGTAAGTATGTTCTCATGATGTGAAATAAGAAAGGTTTTATATTTCAAGCCTAATTGACTATAGCTTATTATATTTCAGGGCTAATTGACTAAAGCTTATTATATTTGAGGCCTAATTAACTATAGCTTATTGTATTTCAGGCCTAATTAACTAAAGCTTATTTCACATCAAGAGTATACTTACCTCCCTAATACTTTTGATATTGCTAAATATTGGCTTTCACTCAATAAACACTCAGATTAAAACAGTTAGGTGCCCCTACTGGGCAGGGAGTCAGAGCGTAGTCTGGCGGATGCCAGCCCCACCACCGCGCATGCGCAGACTAGCACTTCCTCTTTGCTAATTTATTGGCAGAGAGTCTACACATGCTTTTGTGCTAGTGCTTTTCGTGGCTCAATTCTAAGTGTTTTTGTGAAAGTTTAGAAGTGTTTATCCCTGATAAAGATGGCAGGAAGAGTGACTTCGCCAGAGGAGGGCCCAGGACCTTTAAATCAGGTGACTTCTAGTAAAATTAGCGAGTTTTGTCCCGTTGTAATGTGTTTCCGGGACTCGCGCTAAACGTGATAAGCGCCTTGATTAGTTGGTTTATTTCAACTAGGTGCTATATAAGACTAATCTCTCTTTGTGTTTATGTCCACAGGTCTGTGTGAAGAAATATAATGGACATGACATCAGCAGAGGGTTTGTGTCTCTCCACCATGGTTCCATTTCCTACTAATACTGTTAGGTTATCTAACCAAAAGTTCTATGTTCAGTGAGTTGGAGGCCTATTATAAAGGTCTTCTCACTTTGCCCTCTTGATCCAATTCCTTCCCCTAGAGGTGGAGAGAGTTAAGAGGCGTTCAGTTGGTGGAGTGCTCCAGTTCATCAGGTTGGATGGTTTGTCTAGACAAGGTGTCAGGTATCTAATTATTGATATGAGGTGATGTTAATTATTTAGAGGAAAGGGAGATAATTAACAGTATTTGCCATTGTTATCAGTATATATCTGATGCTTGTGTAGTCGAAATGTCCATTCTGCACATGTTCTGGTTAGAGATACAATTCGTCCTTGCACTGGGATGTTTGTTGGGGATCGATTTTTTCCTGTCATAGGATTAATGACGTCATAATCAGCCTTGCTCTTTATTAACAATTAAAGTTGTCCGAAGCTGGTTTTCTGATAAATTATGATCTTTATGATCATTTTTCCTTCTCTTGAGTTGGTCAGTTTCTAAGCTTAACTAGATTGCTCATACTCCTCGTCCTTTGGCCTTTTTCAGAGACCTGGTTGTACGTCCTGTGGACGATTTTTGAGGGACAAGTTTGGTCCTCATCTCTGTTTTCAGTGTAGCCCCTGTGGTCCCTTGCTTAATTGCGAGATATGTAAGCACTGGGGGGGGGGGGGGGGGGGGCGAGCTAATGTCCGAATTCTTGTGCTTGCAGGCGAAGGCCAAGGTGGTGGAGGAGGAGAAGAAGAAGAAGCTGAAAAAAGAGGTTGTAAGTAAGAAGGGTAAGAGGAAGGCCTCGTCCGCGGTGGACATGGAGGCCTTCCGGACCGAGATGTTGGGAGAGATGAGGAGGACAATAAAGGATTTGGTTCCAGAGTTGCTTCGTGGCATGCTTCCTGGACCAAATCCTTTGTTGGCCTCATCATCTGCTTCGGAGCAGGTAATCCCCGCCTCTGAATCACCGTTCCTTAGTACGCTTCCGTTGTTTGAAGATTCAGAGGTGGCCCCATTAGAGGGGGCGTTCCACGACCCTGGCAGCAGGCTTATTGCCGCGCCCAATAGGGACCGTGGACGGTTGTCGCTGGAACCCGCGGGCTGCTTATCAGTCCAGGGCTATCCGCACACCGCGGGTGCCAGTACCTCGTATGGCACCTTCCCTGGCCAGTCCGGGTTAGCTCTCTTTGCTGACCCGGAGTCTAATCTGTCTGGCCAGGAGGATGAGGATTACCTGTTGGGGTCGCCGTCTGAGGACGTGGACATGGATTATGACGTCTGTGCACCCCTCGCGGGGAATACAGGCGCCTTATTCCACGGTTCTACTCTCCCAGGGGTAGAATCCACGGTTCAGACTGTGGCCCTGTGCGCTGAAGGCCAGCGTTACCGCATACCTCGGCTTGCCGAGAGTGTCGCTGGTGCTGGCCGGGGCCGTGGTTGGGCGGTATATGCCCCGCGCTCTACCACGGCGCCTGCTCCTGGTCAAACCAGTGAGATTAGCATGCCGGTATTGTCAGGCCGCATGCTCTCCCTGGCTTGCCAGGGATATCAGCATATCCGCCGTCAAGCTCTGTTGCTTGCGCTCAGGAGGAAGACGAAGGCCCCCGTCTTGTAGAGCGCTCGCAGCTAGCCACGGAGGAGGATTGGTCTGACGCTTGCCAGTGGTTGGTGAGTGTTAGACCAGATCTGCCCGTGGAGCAGTCGGCTAGCCAGCGTGATCACAGGCCGTGGTTAGCTGGTAAGCCTACTGCTAACGCTATGCCTTCTCTGCCGCTAATGTCGTTGACATGTTCGAGGCGGCGGAGACGTCCATTAAGTCGAGTGGACGTCTCGCTAAGGCCCCGCGCGAGGTGGCCAGGCGTTGCCGCATCGTGCCCCTGGACTACCAGCAGTATGGTGTGGTACCTAAGCCGAGCGTGGATGACCGCGCGGCTTTGGGTGAGGATGCGCGGCCAGGCTCCCGTTCTGACACGGGAGTCTTGTGTTCGAACGCGTTGCGTTCAGCAAATACCGCGTTGCGTGATGCGGAGGAGAGTGGGAGGGCTTCGATTGCCGCTCTGTCCCACGTCTCCCAGCTGTTACAAGGGGTAGTAACAGCATCCGCATCGCGCCAGCCAAGTCCGGTCACAGTTCAGTGAGCCATCCAGGATGGTATCAACCTGGCGCTGGACTGTATGACGCGGGCGGTGACCAGGAGTGTCCGGGCAAGGCGCACTTTTGCCTTGGATAATCTGTGCCCGTCCCAGGACATATACAATAGGCTACTACGTACGCCTATGACAGGTCCTGGTCTCTTTGGAGGTGAGGGATGTAGGCACCTCCAGGAGACGGTTACTCTGGTCAATAACCAGAGGGCGCTGCGCGAGCAGTTTGAGGTGCTTCGTCGTGCCAACGTTCGCGCCGCACCCCCTGCGTATCGTCCCCTGCAGGCTCGAGGTGGTAGTGGCCAGGTCAGAGGCCAACCACCATCGCAGCGTCGGCCTCGGCCGCGTGCGATTCGGCCAGCAGCGAGGGGGGCGCAGGCTCCTCAGGCGCAGTCAGCCAGGCAGCCGCCCGCGCACCGAGGTGCGCGCGGTGCTGGTCGTGGCGCGCGAGGATCTGGGCGGGGTAATCGTTCCTGATGGGACGGTTACCGCGGTGAGAACCACGCCGGTGTTTCTGGCAAAGGAGACAGTGCCGCTCTTGCACTCCTTATGTCCACCTCTATCCCTAGGTGGACCGGTGGGAGGCCGGCTAGCCGACCACATGCAAGAGTGGGAACGGTTAACTCAGGACCGTTTAGTCTTGCGATGGCTTTCAGTCGGGTATCATCCCGATTGGATGACAGGCCCGCCATCGCGACTGTCTCTAGTGCCGATCTGGACTCCAAATCCGAGAGATCCAGATCAAAGGTTGTGTATCGAGGAGGAAATAAATTCCCTCATACAAAAAGGAGCTATTCAGCCGGCACAGAGGTGTCCGGGCTTCTATTCAACCCTGTTCTTAGTAACAAAGAACACCGGAGGATGGAGACCAATTCTCAACCTCAAGCCATTGAACAAGTTCATAGAGACGCCCAGTTTCAAGATGGAGACTGTGCGCTCGGTGTTGGCGGGGTTAGAGAGGGGAATGTGGACAGCGTCGATAGATTTGAAGGACGCTTATTTCCACATCCCCGTACACAGGAGTTTCCGTCGCTTCCTGAGATTTGCATTCCAGGGCAGACAGTGGGAATTCAGGGTGCTACCCTTCGGAATTTCCACGGCTCCTCGGGTTTTCACCCGTGTGGTTCTTGCGATCACCGCATACCTCCGCAGGAGAAGCATAGCAGTCCACACGTACATAGACATCTGGCTGTTGAAAGCACACACCCGGGAAAGTTTATCGGCCAGTCTGGAGATTGTTTTGAAAATTCTCACAGACGTAGGCTGGATGATCAATTTCCCAAAATCAGAGCTGACTCCATCCCAGAAGTTTGTTTACCTGGGGATGTTCTTCGATCTAGAGACAGGATATGTTTATCCTACTCAGGAGAGAGTTCAGAAACTCATCTCATTAATTCAGTCAGTGTGCGACAGTCGTCATGTCCTGGCACGGGTTTACTTGAGAATGCTGGGGTTGATGGTTTCATTGGAACCAGTCATTCCTCAGGCCGCCTTACGCAGGCGGCCGATCCAATTATTTCTCATGGCACAATGGACCCAGAGTACAGGTTCGCTGGACTCGAATGTGTCAGTGTTGGCGCCTCTGATTCATCACCTGCAATGGTGGTTGGACACAGAGAATCTCTTGGTGGGGGTTATGCTAACCCCTCCCCACCCTCAGGTGACTGTGTATACAGATGCATCGATGGAGGGCTGGGGAGCTTGCCTGGAAGAGTTCACGATATCAGGGCTTTGGAATCTGGAACAGTCAAAGGAACATATAAATCTACTGGAGCTAAGAGCAGTAGTCCTGGGCCTGGAACATTTCTTACAGAAAGTTCAGGGCAAGATTGTTCTTATTCGTTCAGACAACTCAACAGTTGTGACTTACATAAACCGCCAGGGCGGAACGAAGTCGCCCAGTCTCTGTATGATGACATGGAGACTGCTTTGTTGGTGCCTGGATCACCAGATTACCTTGAAAGCAGTTCATATTCCGGGAAGGTTAAATCTGCTAGCAGACTCATTGAGCCGAAGGATGAGTGTTTTACCCACGGAATGGCAACTAAATCAATGTGTGGCGGATCGTCTGTTCGACCATTGGGGGAAACCCAACATCGATTTGTTCGCAACGAAGAAGAATGCGAAGATGACGACGTACGTCTCTCCGATTCCGGATCCAAGCGCTTTCGCAACAGATGCGTTAGCTATCAGCTGGGGGAGAATGTATGCATACGCATTCCCTCCAGCAATCCTGATTCCAAAAATTCTTCAGAAAATCAGACAAGAGGAATGCCAAGTGCTTCTGATCGCCCCGGATTGGCCAAGCCGATCATGGTATACGGATCTGCTGGACCTTCTGGTCTGCAATCCGGTTCCTCTGCCTCTGATGGACGATATTATCTTCCAGGGCAAGGCCCTTCACAACAATCCGTCAATGTTCAGATTGACTGCGTGGATGTTGTCAAGGAATCTAGAATTAAGGAGGGCTTTTCTGAGCAAGCAACCATGTTTATGGCCAAAGCCAGGGGGTCAACCTCCAGAGCGTATAATTATAAAATCAACAGATTTGCAGAATGGTGCTCAAAAAGATGTATTGATCCAATGGATTCATCTATTCAGGTAGTAGCTGATTTCCTCTGTCACCTCTATGATGCCTATAGCCTCAAGCCTAACTCTATTGCTGGTTATAAGTCAGCTTTAATGTCTGTTATTCCTTGCTTGGCTAAGAGGGGAAGTGATGAAGTAAATACATTAAATGTATTAATTAAAGGCATGGGCAATCTAAGACCAAGGAATCCACCTGTGATTCCGTCTTGGAGTTTATCGCTAGTGCTTCAAGTACTAGGTGATAAGCCGTTTGAACCACTTAGTTCCATTTCTATGAAACTATTAACACTGAAGACTGTGTTTTTAATTGCTGCGGCCTCGGCTAGGCGTAGGAGTGAAATTCATGCCTTATCAGCCGAGGATGACCGTTTTGTGGTTTCAGGGGAAGGCCTTAAGCTGCTACCTAGGATTAATTTCTTGGCTAAAAATCAGTCGTTGAAATATCCAGGTCAACCTATTGTTTTGCCTGCTTTAACTAGATATGATCCTAATTCTAAAGCATGGTGTCCCGTCCGGGCGCTTTGCCGGTACAAACAACGTACGGCGGAGTGGCGCACCGACCAGTCGGCGTTATGGTTGTCTTATATTGAACCCCATGGCAGGGCTTCTAAGGACACCATTTCCAGGTGGATTGTAGAATGCATTCAGTTTTGCCATAAATCCGCCACCGGGAAGCAGGTTGACGTGGCCAAGGCTCACAGTGTCCGCGGCGTAGTGACATCCACTGCCCTATTTAATGGGGGTCCCTGTGGATGATATTATGTCGGTGGCTCAGTGGCACTGTGAGTCAAGTTTTACAGACCATTATCTCCGTGACACCTCTAATCCTCTCGCCTTGTCGATTTTGAAAAAATAACTAGGCATATATTTTTGATGGGGTTTCCTCATTGCTTATATATTTCACAATTAATTTATGGAAACAACCACTAATTTGGGACTGCATCGTTCTTCACCAATGGGAAGAGGATGTCAGCAGCCATTTCAACAAGGTCAGTCTTGTGTATGTGTTGTCCATTGTTGATTGTCTTGTCACGTTACCCGTTATTAATATGATGATGGTTTTGTGTATTTATGTGGTTCATTGTTGAGAGTATACGAAAATGGAGTTTTTTCGTCTCTGTCCTGTAGTACATGGCACTTGGTGGTTGGACACAGAGAATCTCTTGGTGGGGGTTATGCTAACCCCTCCCCACCCTCAGGTGACTGTGTATACAGATGCATCGATGGAGGGCTGGGGAGCTTGCCTGGAAGAGTTCACGATATCAGGGCTTTGGAATCTGGAACAGTCAAAGGAACATATAAATCTACTGGAGCTAAGAGCAGTAGTCCTGGGCCTGGAACATTTCTTACAGAAAGTTCAGGGCAAGATTGTTCTTATTCGTTCAGACAACTCAACAGTTGTGACTTACATAAACCGCCAGGGCGGAACGAAGTCGCCCAGTCTCTGTATGATGACATGGAGACTGCTTTGTTGGTGCCTGGATCACCAGATTACCTTGAAAGCAGTTCATATTCCGGGAAGGTTAAATCTGCTAGCAGACTCATTGAGCCGAAGGATGAGTGTTTTACCCACGGAATGGCAACTAAATCAATGTGTGGCGGATCGTCTGTTCGACCATTGGGGGAAACCCAACATCGATTTGTTCGCAACGAAGAAGAATGCGAAGATGACGACGTACGTCTCTCCGATTCCGGATCCAAGCGCTTTCGCAACAGATGCGTTAGCTATCAGCTGGGGGAGAATGTATGCATACGCATTCCCTCCAGCAATCCTGATTCCAAAAATTCTTCAGAAAATCAGACAAGAGGAATGCCAAGTGCTTCTGATCGCCCCGGATTGGCCAAGCCGATCATGGTATACGGATCTGCTGGACCTTCTGGTCTGCAATCCGGTTCCTCTGCCTCTGATGGACGATATTATCTTCCAGGGCAAGGCCCTTCACAACAATCCGTCAATGTTCAGATTGACTGCGTGGATGTTGTCAAGGAATCTAGAATTAAGGAGGGCTTTTCTGAGCAAGCAACCATGTTTATGGCCAAAGCCAGGGGGTCAACCTCCAGAGCGTATAATTATAAAATCAACAGATTTGCAGAATGGTGCTCAAAAAGATGTATTGATCCAATGGATTCATCTATTCAGGTAGTAGCTGATTTCCTCTGTCACCTCTATGATGCCTATAGCCTCAAGCCTAACTCTATTGCTGGTTATAAGTCAGCTTTAATGTCTGTTATTCCTTGCTTGGCTAAGAGGGGAAGTGATGAAGTAAATACATTAAATGTATTAATTAAAGGCATGGGCAATCTAAGACCAAGGAATCCACCTGTGATTCCGTCTTGGAGTTTATCGCTAGTGCTTCAAGTACTAGGTGATAAGCCGTTTGAACCACTTAGTTCCATTTCTATGAAACTATTAACACTGAAGACTGTGTTTTTAATTGCTGCGGCCTCGGCTAGGCGTAGGAGTGAAATTCATGCCTTATCAGCCGAGGATGACCGTTTTGTGGTTTCAGGGGAAGGCCTTAAGCTGCTACCTAGGATTAATTTCTTGGCTAAAAATCAGTCGTTGAAATATCCAGGTCAACCTATTGTTTTGCCTGCTTTAACTAGATATGATCCTAATTCTAAAGCATGGTGTCCCGTCCGGGCGCTTTGCCGGTACAAACAACGTACGGCGGAGTGGCGCACCGACCAGTCGGCGTTATGGTTGTCTTATATTGAACCCCATGGCAGGGCTTCTAAGGACACCATTTCCAGGTGGATTGTAGAATGCATTCAGTTTTGCCATAAATCCGCCACCGGGAAGCAGGTTGACGTGGCCAAGGCTCACAGTGTCCGCGGCGTAGTGACATCCACTGCCCTATTTAATGGGGTCCCTGTGGATGATATTATGTCGGTGGCTCAGTGGCACTGTGAGTCAAGTTTTACAGACCATTATCTCCGTGACACCTCTAATCCTCTCGCCTTGTCGATTTTGAAAAAATAACTAGGCATATATTTTTGATGGGGTTTCCTCATTGCTTATATATTTCACAATTAATTTATGGAAACAACCACTAATTTGGGACTGCATCGTTCTTCACCAATGGGAAGAGGATGTCAGCAGCCATTTCAACAAGGTCAGTCTTGTGTATGTGTTGTCCATTGTTGATTGTCTTGTCACGTTACCCGTTATTAATATGATGATGGTTTTGTGTATTTATGTGGTTCATTGTTGAGAGTATACGAAAATGGAGTTTTTTCGTCTCTGTCCTGTAGTACATGGCACTTGTACGTAGAGAGCGTATAGGACATTGAGGTCATTCGATTCTTCCTCCCAGGAAGGAGGGGGGGGAGCGCATATGACATTCGGTCATCTCTCATACATCGGGGGTGTTATCCGATGGTTAGTCAAATCCTGACTGTTTTTTCATACAGTTTCAGAAGTT
Source organism: Chaetoderma sp. LZ-2023a (assembly GCA_034401795.1). Classification (NCBI taxonomy): domain Eukaryota; kingdom Metazoa; phylum Mollusca; class Caudofoveata; order Chaetodermatida; family Chaetodermatidae; genus Chaetoderma; species Chaetoderma sp. LZ-2023a. The sequence goes on from CM067375.1 coordinate 6,196,313, forward strand.
TAAGTGCCTTAAACGCAGAAAAGCGTATAGGGATGAGCTGGTCTTTTGACCTCGCCTCCCTCCCGCCGAATTCACTGTCGAATTCTGGCAATATCAAAAGTATTAGGGAGGTAAGTATACTCTTGATGTGAAATAAACGAAATCAAGGATTTCTTTTTTCACGAGAGAGTTGATACTTACCTCCCTAGATACGGACCCGGCCTCTCCACCCCACAGAGGCTCGGTCTTCAGGCTCTTTATAGTTGCATGTGTATCAGCCAATAAATTAGTCAGAGGAAGTGCTAGTCTGCGCATGCGCGGTGGTGGGGCTGGCATCCGCCAGACTACGCTCTGACTCCCTGCCCAGTAGGGGCACCTAACTGTTTTAATCTGAGTGTTTATTGAGTGAAAGCCAATATTTAGCAATATCAAAAGTATTAGGGAGGTAAGTATCAACTCTCTCGTGAAAAAATAAATCCTTGATTTCGTTTATTTAGGCTTGCGCGATTACGTGATAAAATGGCGATTATGTTTTAAATCGTGAATTTATATGATTGAAAATTAAATAATTGAATGATAGTGAATATTTTCTATTGCATAAAATATATCAAAACCTAACTTTCATTTACTTTTTAATGCGATCGATCATGGAAAATTACATTTTGCTTAGTGACTGTATATCCATTTGCTGCAGGGCAAGAGAAGACTATTTTTGAAAATGTATTACTGGAATGCCTGGCTCGAGAATTGAGCCAGGCATTCCAGTAATACATTTTCAAAAATAGTCTTCTCTTGCCCTTCAAATGGACCTTTCTAAACACCATTGCAATTTTCATCATTAATATTCTTTTGTTGTTATGTCTTGGTAATTTGTATCCAAGCTGATTAATCGAGTAATCACGATTATTTTGTAATAATTGATCGCGATCACTCAGCGCAATAATTACACACGGCTAAGCTTATTATATTTCAGGCCTTATTGACTATAACTTATTATGTCTTTCATGCTTGGTTAGGGCCCGGCCCCGCACCTTCTGGTGCCGAAAGCCCTATAGTAATCACTGCGTCTTTCATGCTTAGTTAGGGCCCGGCCCCGCACCTTCTGGTGCCGAAGCCCTATAGTAATCATTGTGTCTGTCCGTCCACAATATCTCATAAAAAGCATATCATACAGAAGTGCTTCAGATATTTTAAAGAAACTTGGTGTATGCCTCGGTTATGATAAGCAGATGTGCCTTTTGAAGAATTCGGCTTTATAGGTCCAATATTTTGGGTGAAAATGGTATTTTTAATGCATTTACACATATCAATCGATTAAAATAATTTAATGAAACTTGGCAGGTGCCCTCTTTATGATGGGTAGATGTGCCTTTTGAAGGATTCACCTTTATAATTCCAAGATTTTGGGCGAAAATTGGCTTTTTAATGCCAAAACTCATGATTTTTGGCAATTTTCTCATAAACCCCGTATCATACAGAATCGCTTAAAATAATTTAATGAAACGTGGTGTATGCCTCAGTTATGATACACAGAAGGACTCACCTGTATAGGTGCAAAATTTTGGGTGAAAATGTGCTTTTTAATGCAAAAACACAATTTTTGTCAGTATGAACTCATAAATGGCATATCATACAGAATCACTTAACCCTCTAAGCCTCCAAGAATTTACCACAAAGTGCTACAAAGCCTACAGCCAAAAGCTAGAAAGTTGCTTAGAACCCTAGCCTATAAGCAGTAGTGGCGTGATAGCGGCGTAGTGCTACCATGCCAACTATATTAACTATTTTTGGCAAAGTAACAGACCACTATATATAAAACTATATATTATTAGAAAGGGCAATAAAATTCCTTTTAGTACATATAAAATTTGTATGAATAAAATATATTTTAGTTGTTCAACATGCCTCTCAGAATGGACACCCCTTGTAGAATAAATACATTGGTCTGTTTTTATCAAATTTTTTTTCATTTCATGAATGTCATTGATAAATTTAATCACAATGGTATTAAAACTAACAGATACCAAAGTTTCGTCAAGATTTTCATCCGATAAGATGTGAAAATGACATTTATATTACCGTAATATTCCTCGAAAATTCCGGTTCAGATTTTGGGGGCGGTCTCATTCAGTGTTACCACTGTTTCTCAGCGTTGATAAATGGCAAATTTTATGCTATATAGCATTGCTGGTTGCAATCAGCCATTTAAGAAGCGAACGTGAATGTTTTACACTAAGATTCTATAGCATCAGACATTTTTTCATAGCGGCGTCTCCAATAGGAATCATTTATCGTGAAAGATCGTGAGAGAACGAGGAATTTGTAGAATCGTACCCGTATCTAATATAGGAGTACCAAGCTCATTACCCGTTATTGGCAACACTGTATCACGTGCTATAAGATTGACGCGTCTGATTGGTCGGGAATTCATGAATATTAATTTTTCCGGGAAGATGGTGACACGATCAGCTGTTTTACAAAATAGTAACAATTGTGTGTTCAAATATGTCAATTTGTGCATATTTCTTGTATGCCACAAACTAAAAAGTAGACATATGACTAGATTAACGATATTACCAATCGGGAAGTGGAATGCCGATATATTTGACAGCTTTCGCATCTCAACTCGGCCTTATTACTGACGGTAATTTGAAGAATAAGTTTTCTCACAAATTGTAAACAAAGACACGCATCGATGATTGAGATTATCGGATTGATTTCTATAACCCTATTGTTATTTCGTGACCAGAAGAAAACGAAATGGATTTATATATTATTGGTTCTGCTGCCCTCTTACCACAATCTATAACTTTCTCGGTTAAATTCGTCATTGAGTAACTGAAAACTTGGAAGTAACAGCACATTTACTAATAATCATTGATGATTGGAACTTACTAATTATTCCTTAGAAAACAAATATTTCGCTATTGCCCTGGTTACAAACATTCTATCACCATTTACTGTGTGGCCAGTATCCTATGATCAAAGATATAGAGAACCAGGGCCCTGAAACAAACTTGCACTATCATGGAAGTGTGCCCAAATTCAAAAACAATTATCACATTGAACCTGAAATTCCAGAATTTCACATTTACAGTCATTATAAAGGTAAGATGTTGAATATTTTGAATCCAATGTGAAGCTGGTGCTGCCTTAGCCAGCTTCCAGTCAAATTAATTTCAAAATATTCAACAGAATTTTGAAACATTCGTAACGAATTTATTATTCGCTCTTGTCGATTGAAAAGGTTAATCCAGTAACTAGTAGTCATACTCCCTTGTTGGACTATATATGCCAACCATTTATTATATTATTTCATTTCTGCACTAAAATCTGAGGGCGGTGTATGACCATAACAGCCGTAGTCGTCATAGTGCTTACCAGTATGTCCCTATGACCCTGCGCCATACATGTATATTGTTAACCATCTAACATTTGAGTCGGACCAAAACTTCTGCAGCTGTCTAGGAAAATGTCAATTTTCCAACCAAAGTAAGATTATTTTTGAAAATGTATCGCTGGAATGACTGGCTCTTGGTCTGCATATGGGCATTGTCTATGAGAAAATGGAAATTTTCCTGAAAAAATTTGATTGTTAAAGTCTTACTATAACTCTTAGAATTTGCCTATTTCTAACTTATTGTTCCTATTTTTTTCAGGTGAGTGGACAATGGTTTAAAAGAAATCAGACATTTTTTCCTGCTAAGTAGGCGATGGATTTACTAACATGGATTTTATAAACAGAAAAATTTGGTGATCAGTGTAAAATAAGACTGCTGGGATATTGCAATTCCCTCCATTCATCTGTCTATCCATCCATCTCCAAAAGCTTTTGGTAGAATTCAATCAAAATTGTTAATGTAAATTACTGATATGATTATGGATTTGGAGACACTGTATACACTAGACTCTATCGCAATGAATCATCCAAGAACGACGCACAGCAAATATGATTCGACGGCAGTGAAATATACAGCATAAATCTGCACACGAGCAAGGTAAGATTACCCCTTTTCCCGATGAATTCCCCATACCTCATTTTAATGATACCATAAAGGAATACTGGTGAATATTTTTAAATTAGTTTGTCTGCAAACTGCCTTAGGCAGCAATGGCTTTCAGTCAAACTAATTTCAAAATATTCAATGGAATAAATTTTATATCGTAAGCATCATACTTTTTCAGGGATTTATATGTGAAAATGTGAAAGGGTTAAATAATATCCAATCTGTCACCCAAGTATATGACATCATAATGAATTAAATTACATCACATGTAGGCTGACATCACAATCAAAATATCTATTGGATGACGGAGCTAAGTCCATCATGAACTTTTAAATGTCTGTCAGTTGTACGAATTGTATGTCCTTACTATTTAATAAATATTCTGTTGAATAATTGAAAACAGACCCCAGTCAAATTAGTTTCAAATTATTTAACAGGTTAGCTGTATCTATAGTTATCATGGAATTGGGAATTTAGGATTCAAAGTGTATAAATTGATCACAACACACGCAAATCATGGATGGAGCTTAGCTAGAGATGGGGCAGAGCTAAAAGTGGATTCATCTATTAGAAAATCTAAATTTCTGCCATGTCCGCTTGTCAATTCCAGTCTTTGCTATGTTTAACACTTTCACCGGCAAATCCTGGAAACAATGTGCCGTGGCAAATGATGGTGGTAGCCTAATCTCAATCCAAAAGAAATTTACATTTTTGTATAAAGATTTTGAATTAATTACCTACCTGTATCTTATCGCCTTGGGTCCTTTCATGATCCCCATGTTTTGAAAAAATGGAGATATAATCGCCTCCATCTACCCATCTGTTGGTCCATCATGCTATCCCCTCCCACACAGGTGGGTGGAATTCAACCAAATTTGGTATGTGGGTGACCCATGATTGAGCTTTTGATTGACCACATTTAGATTTGGTTCCGCCCACTGTGGATCAGGAGGTGGGGTCCAAATGACAAATATCCGAAAGACTGTCCGTCACGCTAACTCCTCCCAAACTGTTGTGTGGAATTCAAAGGAATTTGATATGTGGTTTGCCATATAATTGTGAATTTCCTGTCTCCACCCGGCCCGGGTTGTGGGGGGGTTCAAAAGATCAAGGAATTGATTGTAAAGATTGGAGTCTAACAAATTTATCTGGATTTCCAGATTGTTCATATTCTGACCACTCTCGCACACCACCTCCATGAATTGAAATTAAGCCAAATGAGCCACTACATGTCTCTAGCAGGATTACTAGGTTCCACTTTACTCCTTGAAAATTTCTTTGCAGACCAAGGGAAGACTATCTTTGAAATTTTAACGCTGGAATGACTGGCTCACTTACCGAACCAGTCATTCTAGTGTTAAATTTTTACAAATAGTCTTCTCTTGCTCTGAATATCGACATTTCTGAAAATCACAGCAATGGCATTTTTTGGCCACCTTGACCATTGGCATATCAAATTGTTACCATCAGGCTGGTCAGTTACAAATTGTACTAGTCCTGGTCAATTTCTACTAGTCTCTGGCTCATGTTAATTTTTAACTCCTGCTTTCACAGATCATTTCCCCTTATGACATCTAGATTTTCCACAACAATCCACTCCAGTCTCTGTGTAATGCAACTCTTCCAAAATCAGTGGTTGGAATTCAAACAAATTTGGTAGGTGATTATGGAGTGCAAGAGGACATTTACATTTGCTCCACCCCCAGGGATGGGATGGGGTAAAGAGGTCAAAGTGGTGAACAATGGGTTCTGCTATAACGCATCATCGACCAAGCAATCTAGGTATCACTTAGTTTCCATTGATGGGTAGATTCAGTTTTTAAAGCACAATGGTGTTGTCGAGGACTTGATGCTTGATAGATAACATTATGAACAAGACTAATCAGAGATTGTAAACCACTGCCAAGACTGCCCTACCATTTTTCTCACAATGTACATAGCGGTTTTAAAATAAATTTTAGCACATCCAAATATGTTAAATCGTAGTGTATGATCGCATTGTATGTACTTTGTTAAAATTAGAGCAAAATCTAACCAGCAGTTTCCGAGATGTCCATAGATTAAAATTTGTATCCAATCTGGATCCTGGGTTTTTGTCCAGATCACAGACAACTTCTGGAAATCCTTGTTTAGGTTATATTGCTTTGTTGTGTTAAAATTTGAAACCAATAGGATCAGTATTTTAGATGCAATACCGGATGGACACACGCACGCACACACGTAATACCCCCTTCCCCTTGCAGGACAAGGGTAAAGATCCTGCAGTCTAAAAAAGTAATCTGTTGAGTATATTTTGATAAATTTAATTGGAATCTATTGTTGCCTAAAGCAGCAGCTTCCAAACAAATTGGACTTGATATATTCAACAAATATACTATACATAGTCCAGCCTGATTACCTCATATGAGATTCTCTCTTCCTCTCACTTCGAGTAAACTTTATTTGATATTTGCACTGATAGTTTACACAATACAGTATTTAAATATTATTAACCCTATAACATGCAAGCCGGCCAAAAACAGCTACAGCAGTGAGTGACCTTGCAAAATGTCCATTTGCAGATCATGAGAATATTTTCGAAAAAGTACGACTGGGATGTCTGGCGCTATAACTGAGTGGTAAATTTTCAAACAGATTCTCTTTGTCTGGAAATGGATGTTTACTATGAGATGTAATTTTTTTAACAAATTTAAGTCTTACAAGGTTCATAAAAATCGTCAAGTTTAAATTTTTCATTTTTCTCAAATGGTGTTTCAAGATGAAAAATTAAAGGATAGATACATTAATAACATTGCAAAATGAAGAGCAGCAAATCACAGTAAGATTGACAAAAATGGACAGGGCAATCTAGCGCAATAACTGGGGTGTTGGAATGTGTTTTGACCGGGGTGGGGTGGGGGGGGGGATAAACTGTAGGAGAGGAAAAAGGAGGGAGGGGGCATCTCCCAATCCCCCCCCCCCATTCCTTCCCCATGTGAACCATATCTCCAAAGTGGTCAATATCTTTTAAAACAATTTTATTGTCTGTGCTGATATGCCCTTCTAGGTTCCAGACCACATATACATAATAGTAGGGGGATATGTGATAAAAGGTCTGGAAGAAAATATAATTTTTTCAAATTATTGACAACTGTCTCTAATACCTAAACCCCACTCAACCATTGACTTAAAATAATTTCACCATGATGGATGTTCAGCAATTCTGAGAGGCTTTCAGTTATTCAGTAATGACAAATTGACATTATAAAGTAATTTAAAAGCATGGAAACGTAAAGTTTGATTAAAAATAAACTAACTGTCATAAGCTGGTAACATCATATCATGTGACAAAGATAACAAATGAAATTCACGATCTTCTTAACTACGGAGAGCGGGTTGCGTTCGCATTTCCGTATTATATATGACACTGCTAGTGTAGGATGCCATTTAGAAAGATTTTCCAGCTTGGCCAATCATTGAGCAGCTTGTATATAATAATAATAATAATAATAATAATAATAATACCTGATTCCATCTATCCGGATAATCGGGTACTCGCGAGTACTCGCTTAAATAAAGGAATTGCTTCGTCATCTTCCACATTTTTACGCAAGCTATTACATTCACAAAGATCTATTTATATTTTCCTACAGAAATTTGTAAACGAACTGAATTGACCAATCGACAGTGGATTTAGAAAATTCAGCCTTCTGCTGTAATGTGACGCTAAGTTTGATTGGATAAAACGCCAGTAATGCATGCGTATTTAGCGATCGAAAACTGGTGGTAGCGTGAGATGATAATACATATACGTTTCGTCGCTTCCGGCATCTAATTGTCTCTTGTCAATAATACGTCCCATCGGACTAGGAACCTAATTATTTCTAGCCGATAATATGTCCCGTCGCTGCCACTGGGTTAAAATAATGTAATTAAACTTAGCAGGTAGAGGTGCCTTTTGGAGGATTCACCTTTATATTTTTAATTGGGCCAAGATTTTGGGTGAAAATGGGCTTTTTAATGCAAAGATTTTAAATTTTTATCAATTTTCCTTGGTTTTTAAAAGTTTCTTATTTTTTTACATTTTTAAATTTTTTGTTTTCCATTTTTCTTTTTAATAATATGAAGGCTTTGAATAAAATTGCTACCTACTACATAGAGAAAGGTATTTTCAATGATTGTGGGGGGTTTCTCTGATTCAAACAATGTTTTCTAGTTGGCTATAACATGTATTTCAGGCCTAATTGACTATAACTTATATTTCATGCATAATTGACTATAACTTATTATATTTCAGGCCTAGTTGACTATAACTTATTATATTTCTGGCCTAATTGACTATAACTTATTATATTTCAGGCCTAATTGACTCTAACTTATTATATTTCAGGCCTAATTGACTATAACTTATTATATTTCAGGCCTAATTGACTACAACTTCCTCTGTTTTCGAACTGCTATTGAAGAGGTGTTTGAAGTACGACAGAGACAACTTCACCATAAAACAATGCTAATGAATGCAGACAATGTGGGGGGAGGAACACCAAATGGAATCCTGGGAAATGCTGCGACGGCTGCTGCTAGCCAGAGTTGATAACCATCCTGTGTTTTTACAAGCATTGCAGACTATGTTCATATGGTAACGTGTTCGGAGAGCTGTTTCAAATAAATAGACGTATTGCCGACATTTCGTATTGTCGGGTGTCTGGAGACGTGTTTATACAAGCATTGGCGTAGACTGTACGATAGTGCCTCAGACAATATTGCACTCTATAGTGCAGAAATAGTTGTGATCTATTGTATGTGCCACTGTTGGAAGAAGAATGGACTGGCATGGGCTGGAATACATACATGCATTGTAAATAGTGACAATGAAAATCAGTCGCAAACCGTTAAGGCATCAACTGCTTCCAGTCAAAGTAATTTAAAAATAATCAACATTTTGCGATAAGTTGCTCATGATTTTCTAATTCTTTCGTCTTGGCATTGTATAAAAATTCTGATTACCCTCTCCCTATAAGGAGAAGAAAGTGTTGTGATTGGGGTTGTCTGTGTGTGTGTGTATGTCCATGTCTATCTACAAAAAGCTTACTGATTTGCTCAAATTTTAACACAACCAAGGAACTTGACGTACAAGAGGATTTCCAGACATTGGTCATAATCTGGATAAAAGAATGTGGATTCAGATTGGATCAAATTCTGGATCTGTGAATATCTCAGAAACTATTGGTCTGATTTGATTCAAATTTTAACACAGGAAAGGGTCTGGTCATTGAATCGAAATATAAAATTATGCACCACCACTGCAGCTGATCTAGCAGATCATGTAACATGTCCAGACACGGTGTGACACATCCGCTAGATCATGTGATATTGTTTATGGTCTGCTTTAGGTAGTATATAAAATAACAATACACCAGCAGACAGAGAGTAGGGGAATGTACTAGGATAAACCAGTGACAGCTGATAGAAACTATGCACAAATATGAGCGGATAAAGACTAGTAGGAGAGAGCCTCTTACAATCTGGTATTTGATATTAATTGATATATCTTATTGATAGTAAGAAATTTACGATGGTGAGTACTATTATGGATAGCCCGGCTGGTAAGGATTTGTATTCAAAGCCTCGCACAAAACACCAAACAAAGACATATTTGACAGGAGTTGGTAGATAATAGCAAACTGATGCAATCTTCAGTTGCTCAAACCTGCTGCTTCCTTTCACAGCAACCATTTTTAGCTCACCTGACCTGGCAACCGTCTGTCATCCATCCTCCATCCACCCACCCACCCACCCATTCAGATTCCGTCAACTTTTGCTTTAAAATGTATCTCCTCCTAAGCCATTTGGCGGATTGTAAACAAATTTGGCTGAAAGGATCCTAGGGTGGTAGGTAGACTTCATTATGTCTATTCAGAATTGGTCAATTTTTTTTGGAGGCCATCTTGGACTTTCCAAGTATCAGGAAATCATTTAAAGCACTACTCTCCTTAATCAGTGGCCCAATTTCAACGAAACTTGGGTGGATCGATCTTACGGTGATAAGCTTCTAGACTCCTAACAAAAAGCTTTGATTGGTCAGTTTTTTTGATATCTTGGAGTTTTGGAAAATTTTCTAGAAATCATTTAAAATGTACACTTTGGCTGATTTTAATTAAATTTGTCTGGAGTCATCCAGGATTTCTATTCAGAAATTTTATTGGTCGATTTTCTCAGTGGCCATCTTGGAAATCAAGGACTACTCCTTAACCAACGGCTTATTTCACATCATGAGAACACACATACCGCCCTAACACTCTTGATATACTAGTATATCCGCTCTAAGTTCAATAATATTCAGAATTATAAAAAGTTAGGTGCCCCTAATGGGCAGGGGATGTACACAGGCATGCACATGACAGACCCCCACCTACTGCGCATGCACATACTGGTACTTCCGTTTTCTAATATATTGGCTGATAAGCTACATGTGGAAAACTTTCCCAGTCTCTTTTTGAGAATTTTCAATACTTGTTATCACCTTTTTTGGATTAATGGCTGATTCAAAGTCTGCAGAGGAAGCTTCTTCATCATCTGTTAAGGTGATATTGTTCCATTTATTAATTTAGACTTGTAATTTTTATATGTTACCGGTTCTCGTTTGTGGCCGTTTTGACGTTATCGTGATTTTCAGGTGCTGGGAATCCTTGTTAAATTTCTCCCAGCGCCTAGAGATATTAATCCCTTGTGCTTTGTGTTCACAGGTTCAACTTATGGATGGTAAGGGTTCCTGTTCTTCTCTCGAAGGTTGTTTGCGTCTCTTTTTTTAACTTATTGTGATATGTCTAAGGGTTGGAGATATAGTAAATAAATAAAAGAAATATCTCCTGCCTTTTGTCCCATTCCCCCTCATCAGTTCTACAGAAAGAAGCGTCTCGGCGGATGGATGGACGTGTTCTCCTGCACAAGAGGATGGTTTTGCCTGTGCTCAGGCTAAGGGAGTTTATTAGTTATGGCACATAATTATTTGAAAATATTCACAAATTTCTGCTGCCATTTGTTATTGCACTGTATTCTCTCTTGTATATGCATGGGTTCTCGAATATATATAATTTAATATTATATTATTCGGGAGTAATGAATGTCACTAGATATTTCTTGCATTCATTTCTGATGTCCCCTCTCCTTGAAGGAGCTGTTGCATTGAGGTTTGATGTGATAATCAACCAGAGTTTTTTCTCTTTCCTTGATGTCATAATCTTAGTTTAGAGAAATCGTTTTGATGTTTTTATCACCCTTTATTATGAACGTGGAGAGATATCTAGATAGTCAATAAAATTTTTCTCTCATTCTTAATTTGGGATCCTGGTTGTGATTTGTTATTGTTAACAAGAGAAGTCAGCTGTCCCGTCAGGGTTGTCTGTAATAAAAGTGGGTGTCTTCTCTCGAGTTTGTTCTTGTTTTGTACTAATAGTCAAATAACAAGGTTTTGCAAACTATAATACTCATTGTCTTTGTATGCCTTCCTTTTCAGAAGGCATGTCCATCATTCTTCAAGCCCATGAAGGCGAGATTCTTCCCCCACCCTTGCCATCTTTGTACAGTTTGTAGGCTGTCTAGCAAATGTGTCATTTGTAAAGAGGGAGGGGGGGGGGCGGGAACTAACCTCTGAATTCTTTGCTTTACAGGCTAAGCTGATGGTTGAGGAGGGCAAGAAGGCAAAGAAGGAGGGTAAGAAGGCCTCTGAGAAGGGTGAGCTCGAGGCCTTCAAGATTGAGTTAGTGAGTGAGATGCGCAGGACTTTGAAAGGTCTGATGCCTGACATGCTTCGCGGCATGTTGCCGGGCACAGGTGTTTCAACTTCCTGCGTATCGACCTCAGTGCAGGTAGCCCCCGTCCCTTTGTAGCTTGGACAAAGTGTTTAGTGATCCAGGGGCGGCCGTCTTGGACCCAGGCTTGATGATCCAGCGGCGCGAGCAGCATCAGGCGGGACCCAACCAGCGGGCCTGACCACGATCACTCACGGAGTACCCTCATCATCTGCTTTCGGGCATTCTCCTGTTCAGTCTGGGTTAGTTTTTCTTGCTAACCCAGAGTCTAACTTTCCTGACCAGGAAGATGATGAAGACTACCTGCTCGGTCCACAGGATGATCATGAAGACATGGATGTGAGCGTCTACACTCCTCTCGTGGGGAGCGCGGCCGCTCGCACCTATGGCACTGTTCCCTCGGCAGCAGGTTTCATGATTCAGCCTGTGGGTCGGTTTGGAGCGGACAGCCACCCGTATGAGATTCCACGCTTAAGCGATCCAGGCCGCGCTGGTGTGCATGATACCCCACACACAAGTACGACCTTGGTGCCCGGCCAGCCTATGGAGAATGTTATGCCAGCCCTCACGGGTCCGTATGCATTCCCTAGGCAGCCGGGTTCGTGTATAGCCTCCTCCTCGGCCCTACCTGCGAATGCCATTGAGGATGACGAGGGCCCGTTGCTCGTCGGCAATTCGCAGGGAGCCACGGATGAAGACTGGTCTGACGTGTGCGCGTGGCTCCTCGCTGTCAGACCAGAGCTCTCCGTGGACAAAATGGCCACCAGTAACCCTCGGGCATGGTTACAGGCAAAGCCGTTGGCCAACACGACTCTGTCTCTTAGATATGTTCTCGGCGGCAGAGGAGTCGATTAGACCGAAAGGTTACTGCTAGTCAGTATGCTCGATATGGCCTAGCGCTAGGATTGCACAATTTTTTTGATTGTTTGATTAATCGCGATTATATAATTCAGAATGATCGTGGACGATTGTAAAATGAAATAATCGTATAATCGCCATGTTGAAATTTTTGTCAAGACACTTTTACGTTTGCGAAACTCTGCTCGCGTTACCAAGCATGGAAACAAACATCCGGCTATCAGCCGAATGTGTGAATGATTAAATAAACTAAATAAATAAATAACTGATTTGTTTGTATTGACTCAGGATTAGTTTTAGATGAATAAAGATTGTTCACTTGGTCGCTATTTGTCATTGTTGCTGTAATCACACACGCTTATCCCGCGTTCCCCATTCTCTGAATAGTTATGCGATAACAGTTTTCCCAAAAAAGTTCTAGAACTGATACCACGGAAATTCAACGCATTTTCTCACGTAAAAATTATCACCGCCTACGCCTATGTTTAATGTATAACTCAAAACATCACCGGGGAAGTGAAATTATTTGATTTGAGCGCGTAAATATTGTGTATCCTTTAATAAAGGTCGTTTATTACATCAAAATTAATCCACAATTTGATATAAAATGGGGTCGCGAAAAAAATACAAATCACGTGATTCGCCTCCAATTGAAGTTTATTTTAGAGCGAGTACTCGGATATAACTATTCTGGAATCGGGGACTCGGAACTCAGGAATTTCTATATATTATCATTGCGCGATGGGAACTGAGTATTATACTGATCTGAATAACGGATACCTGTTTGATAAACTCCCGTTAGCGTATAATATCTCGCGAGAACACGCCGCCCCCCATCGCAAAAGAGCCATTGGCTCGCCAACTTAAGAAGCCGGCTATATTGTCGTTCGTAATAATTCAATTTGGATCATTTAATGTTGATCGGCGTTACAAAATTGACGCGCATTTTCTCCCGTACTTGTTTGGTACATAAATTTGGTCTTAAAATATATTTATAAGGAAGCTATTTAACCACGCCAAGACTGTTTTAAGCGCATTTTAACTACAAAAGTGCGGAATAAACTTTATTATATTTTGGACATACATGGCCTACTATTAGCATTAATCTAATAGGTGGTCGAGATTTACAAATCCGAGGCCTGTATTGACTTCTAGAGGGGCCGGAAATGTATCATGGCAGAGATCTGTCTTAAGTAGACACACCCTGTGACACGATTGTTATTAGTATACACGCTATTCTTACAAATTATCTGCTGAGTTAGGGGGTGGGCTTCTAATACAGAGTTTTGCTGTTTTGAAACTGCTAAGAAATCATTGGAGCTCATATGTCAAAGTTAGGGGGTGGACTTCTATTAGAGCATAGGCTACAATTAAACGAAATACGTTACCTTCCGTTTTCCGTCTAGAAAAATCTTGATACATTCCTTTGTTTGCAATCAGCAACTAGCATATTCTGTCCATGTATGTATACCCATGTGCCTAACCCATAATCTTACAATCTGCAGTAGCATAATAATGTCCTCTAAGCAGCATTGACATAGTTAATATAGTTCATGATTAATCGTATGATCGCGATTATTTTTCTTTAATGATCGCGATTATGAAAAGTGAATAATCGTGCAACCCTACCTAGCGCCCAGACCAAGCGCGGATGACCGCGCCGCTCTGGGAGAAGATACGCGGCCGGGTTCCCGTGCTGACACGGGAGTGTTGTGCTCGGGTGCTATGCGCTTGGCTAATGCCAACTTGGCAACACCGAGGAGAGCTCACGAGCAGGCGCCGATGGCGGGCGCTGGTCTTTTTGGAGGTGAAGGTTGTCGGCACCTCCAAGAGACAGTGACTTTGGTGAATAACCAGAGGGCTCTGCATGCACAGTTTGAAGTGCTGCGCAGAGAACACGTGCGTGTTCAGCCCGCGGCTGCTCGACAGCAGTACGCTCGTGGCGGTGCTGGCATTGTCAGAGGCCAGCAGGCCGGCTGGGTTCAGAGACCGCGTCGGGCACGCCAGCAGCAGCGTGCTGTTGTACGTCAGCCAGCGCCTCAAGCACAGCCAGCCAGACAGCAGCCCGCGCACCGAGGTGCACGTGGCGCTGGGCATGGTGCGCGAGGAGCGGTGCGTGGTAACCGGGCCTGATGGGCTAAAAGATTTTCCGGTTACCACAGGTACCACTCGGGTGTTGTCACTCATACCAGCGACACACCCACTTCTCAAATTAATGGGCACCCCGTCAACCCTAGGTGCACCAGTGGGAGGTCGTTTGACCTGCCACATTCAGATGTGGGAGCGGTTAATTCAGGACCGTTTAGTCTTGCAATAGCTTTCGCGCGGATACAGTCCAGAATGGGTAAAAGGTCCGCCATTGCATCTGTCTCTGGTACCGGTCTGCACTCAAATTCCAAGAGATCCAGACAAGCGGTTGTGCATAAAAGAGGAGATAGAATCTCTAATTCTAAGAGAAGCAATTCAACCGGTGAAAGATTGTCCGGGCTTCTATTCAACCGTGTTTCTTGTGACAAATCACACCGGGGGCGGGGGGTGGAGACCAATTCTCAACCTCAACTCTCTAAACAAGTTTATAGAAACACAGAGTTTCAAAATGGAAACAATAAAATCAGTGTTGTTGGGGTTAGAGAAGGGGATGTGGACAGCATCAATAGATCTCAAGGATGCTTATTTCCACATTCCAATTGCAAGGAGTTTTCGTCGGTTCCTGAGATTTGCTTTAAAGAGACGCCAATGGGAATTCAGTTCTTCCATTCGGCATCTCGACGGCTCCAAGGGTCTTCACTCAAGTATACTTGCTATCACAGCATACCTCCGCATGAGAAATATAGCTGTCCACACTTACATAGACGACTGGTTACTGAAAGCACACAACCCAGAAAGTTTGACAGCAAATCTGGAGATAGTTTTGAAAACTCGCCGATTTAGGCTGGATAATCAACTTTCAGGAATCAGCGCTTACTCCATCCCAGAGGTTTGTTTACCTGGGTATGTTCTTCGATCTGGAGATAGGATATGTTTATCCATCCCAGGAGAGAGTGGAAAATCTCCTCTCGTGCATTCAGTTGGTTTGCAACAGTCGTTATATTCCAGCACGAGTCTATCTGAGAATGTTAGGTCTGATGGTTTCAATGGAACCAGTCATTCGTCATGCAGCTTTATGCAGGCAGCCGATTCAATTGTTTCTCATGACTCAGTGGACGCAGAGTTCAAGATCACTGGACTCGCGCATTCAAGTGTTGGACCCTCTCATTCATCACCTTCATTGGTGGATGGAGAGTGGAAATCTCCTGGCGGGGGTCATGCTGACCCCTCCCCATCCTCATGTAACTATGTTTACGGATGCATCGATGCAGGGATGGGGTGCTTGCCTGGAAGAAGCGATTATATCTGGACTTTGGAATCTGGAACAGTCAAAGGAACATATCAACATGCTAGAATTACAGGCTGTAATTCTAGACCTGGAACACTTCTTAAAAGAAGTGGAGGGAAAATTTGTGATGATACGTTCAGACAACTCTACAGTAGTGAGTTACATAAACCGCCAGGGCGGAACGAAGTCGCCCAGTCTGTATGATGACATGGAAGCTGCATTGCTGGTCACCTTGAAAGCAGTTCATATTTCGGGAAGGCTGAATCTGTTAGCAGAATCATTGAGCCGAAGGATGAGCATTCTGCCTACGGAACGGCAACTAAATCAATGTGTGGCGGATCACCTGTTTAATCATTGGGGAGGGCCCAACATAGATTTGTTCGCAACGAAGAAGAATGAGAAGATGACGACGTACGTTTCTCCGATTCCAGATCCAAGCGCTATCGCAATAGATGCACTAGCTATCAGTTGGAAGAGAATGTATGCATATGCATACCCTCCAACAATCCTGATTCCAAGGATTCTTCAGAAGATCAAGCAGGAGGAATGCAAGTGCTTCTGATCGCCCCGAATTGGCCAGGCCGATTATGGTTTACGGATCTGCTGGACCTTCTGATCGGCAATCCGGTTCCTCTGCCTCTTATGGACAATATTATCTTCCAGGGCAAGAACCTTCACAGCAATCCATCAATGTTTCAATTGACTGCGTGGATGTTGTCAAAAAAGTTAAGGAGGGCTTTTCTGAGCAAGCAGCCAATTTCATGGCCAGAGCCAGAAGGGGGTCAACCTCCAGAGCATATAATTATAAAATCAACAGATTTGCAGAATGGTGCTCAAAGAGATATATCAATCCGATGGATGCATCTATTCAGATAGTAGCTGATTTTCTCTGTCACCTGTATGATGCCTATAGTCTTAAGCCTAATTCTATTGCTGGATATAAATCAGCATTAATGACTGTTATCCCTTGCTTGGCAAAGAGGGGAAGTGATGAAATAAGTGTTTTAAATACTCTTATTAAAGGTATGGGAAATCTCAGACCGAGAAATCCTTCACTGACACCGTCATGACGTCTTTCTCTGGTTCGTCAAGTTTTGAGTGATAAACCTTTTAAACCACTTAGTGCTATATCTGTAAAATTATTGACACTTAAAACTGTATTTTTAGTTGCGGCAGCATCAGCCAGACGCAGGAGTGAAATTAATGCCTTGTCTGCTGAACCTGACCATTATGTAGTTACAGGTGAAGGCCTTAAGCTTCTACCAAGATTGAATTTCTTGGCTGAGAATCAATCTTTAAAATATCCGGGTCAACCTATTATTTTACCTGCCTTAACCAGATATGATCCTGGTGCTAAAGCATGGTGTCCTGTCTGTGCTTTAAATAAGTACAAGAAAGGAACTCCGGTTTGGCGGACGGACCCATGTTCCCTATGGTTGTCATATATTGAACCCCATGGTAGGGCGTCAAGAGAAACTATTTCCAGATGGATAGTAGAATGTATTAAATTCTGTCATAAGACAGCCACTGGAATTCAAGTGGATAGAGCCAAGGCTCATAGTGTCCGTGGTGTGGTAACTTCCACGGCATTATTTAATGGTGTTTCTATTGAAACCATTATGTCAGTAGCCCAGTGTCACTGTGAATCAAGTTTTACCGACCATTACCTTCGTGACACTTCTAACCCGCTCGCCGTCTCAGTCCTCAGAAAATAAATAAATGTAAAGGTATATATTTGTAATTAGTTTTCCTCCTCTGCTATTTACAAATATCACATTTGTTTGTAGGGTATCCCTCCTATTAGCTGGTACAATTCTCCTCATCCGGTGTGGGAAGAGATGAGTGCCGCGCCCAAGACATCGGAGGTCAGTATATGTGACCATTTTGTTTTTTGTCTCTGTGATGGTGTCATTTTTTATTTATTTAATATGGTGATGGTTAATGTCTCTTAAGTGTGGTTCTTTCAGAGAGTTTTTGAAATTGAAGCAATTCTTCTTTATTAACTTTTATTAATCTTCAGAAAGGGGGGGGGGGTGGGAGGAGCGCATTTGCCTTTTGATCAATCTCTCTTCATCGGTCGATTATCCGATGGACAATTCTATTCCTGGTTGTGTTTTCAGACACAATCCCAGATCTCTGGAAAATTCAAAGAGCCTAGTCTCTTGAGGGTGTGCTGGTTTTCAGGACCTTGCCTCCCTCCCACCAAATTTACTTTCAAATTCTGTTTTTTATCAAGCGTGTTAGGGAGGTAAGTATGTTCTCATGATGTAAAATAAGAAAATTTACCAAATTTCTTTTTCACGAGTGAGATGACATACTTACCTCCCTAACAGGATCCAGGCCTCTCCACCCCACGGAGGCCTGGTCCTTTGGTTATTTAAATAGTTGCTTCTATGTCAGCCAATATTTGCTAACGGAAGTACCAGTATGCGCAGTAGGTGGGGTCTGTCATGTGCGTGCCTGTGTACATCCCCAGCCTATTAGGGGCACCTAACTTTTTATAATTCTGAATATTATTGAACTTAGAGCCGATATACTAGTATATCAAGAGTGTTAGGGAGGTAAGTATGTCATCTCACTCGTGAAACAGAAATTTGGTAAATTTTCTTAATTTCAATGAAGCTTGGGTGAAAGGATTCTAAGGCCTTCCGAACTCCTACTTCAGAATTTTAATTCAGAAATTCATTTTGCCCTCCATCTTGGATTTCCAAAAGTTACCAGGAAATCATTTAAAAGTTTGTTCCTAAAATACATGGCCACAATTTGTACATTTTGAAACTTCATTTTCTCTCTCCAGAACTGGAATTTCTGGCAATAATGTATACATACTATGGCTATACATGTAGAACATGGCCTTTCTACTTCAAATGCCAATGTTCCAGGTGAATGATACAACCGCCTTGGGCCTCTTCCTTAACCCTTACCACTCTGGTGTCAAAATTTAAAGTTTTCCAATTAAATTAGGATGAAATGGTGTTCAGTTTTCAACAAATTTTGTGAGAGCAACATCTTCCACCAAAATTGTTTAAAAATGTGCACCAGTTTCTTTGCTATTGACATAGTCAAAGATAGAAAATTGACATCTGTGTGTTAAGGATATATATATATATATATATATATATATATATATATATATATATATATATATATATATATATATATATATATATATGGATGTATTGTGCACTTATTATACTGTTATAGGCTGTATATAATCATCAGTGATATTCTCATCTTGTACAGTGTAATTAATTACAAATATGATATAACAATATTTGTTTGTGTCATTTTCTTTTCCAACATATTAACCATTTACCCCTTTAATGGCCAAATTTCAAGAAAAAAAAATCAAAATATTTACTTATTTAATGTCCATTTGCAGGCCAAGAGAAGACTATTTTTGAAAATTTACCATTGGAATGACTGGCTCGGTTATCGAGCCAGTCATTCTAGTGGTAAATTTTCAAAAATTGTTTTCTGACCTGAAAATGGACGTTCTTCAAGACTACTGCAGAGGCTGGTTTTGGCCAGCTTGACCATTAAAGGTTTAACCTCTACAGTGGTTTTGAGAAATGTCCAATTTGCAGACCACTATTTTTAACTCCCCTGGCCAAGTGAGCTTATGCCATGGCAACCGTCCATCCTCCAGCTTTTTATTTAAACAACTTCTAATCAAGAACCACTGGGCCGATTTCAATTATATTTGGCAGAAAGCATCCTTAGGGCATAGAGATCCAAGTTTGTTTGAATAAAGCTAATCAGCCAATTTGGGCTCTGGCCATCTTGGATTTTGCCTGATTTTTAGAAATATCTTTGAAAATGTTCTCTGAAGCCACTTGAGAGATCATTTCAAAACTCATGAAACATTATCTAGGGCAACAGCTGAACCAAGTTTGTTCAAGGGAACTTGATTAGCCAAATGCTTCGTCGACTATCTTGCTTGATATAATTTTCGGGGAAAACAACTCCAGAACCGGTGAATAGATCGCGCCGAAATCTGGGAGGTCTGATTATGGACTAAGGGCCATTCAAGTTTGTACAAGGGATGTTGATATATCAAACAATATGTCCCCCATGGACCAATCAAAATGTAGGGTGTTTGTCGCCCATATTAGATTTTTAGGCAGCTGAGCTATAGCGATCATTCCCCATCCTGCATCCGGCTGTCTGTGTGTCTGTGCAGCGTCAACAATGGTAGCACGTTTTGTTCTTTATGGACAGATTTAGATCAAATGTGGCTAATATGTTCATATACTCATCTAATTTATACATTGTGAAAATGATGCTAATTCGATGACAACCAACTGAGTTATCCCCCAAACTTTCTGCAGTATGAGACCCAACATGCCAATGGGGAAGGATATTAGACGTTACATAATTTTATAGAGCTATTGGCTTCTAACTGGGTTGGCCCCTTGAGGTACCTTGTACCTTGAGGCGTAAGCATGTACCTTAAGGCGTAAGCATGTACCTTGAGGCAAATTGCATGTACCTTGAGGCATAAGCATGTACCTTGAGGCGTAAGCATGTACCTTGAGGCGTAAGCATGTACCTTGAGGCGTAAGCATGTACCTTGAGGCGTAAGCATGTACCTTGAGGCGTAAGCATGTACCTTGAGGCGTAAGCATGTACCTTGAGGCGTAAGCATGTACCTTGAGGCGTAAGCATGTACCTTGAGGCGTAAGCATGTACCTTGAGGCGTAAGCATGTACCTTGAGGCGTAAGCATGTACCTTGAGGCGTAAGCATGTACCTTGAGGCGTAAGCATGTACCTTGAGGCGTAAGCATGTAACTTGAGGCGTAAGCATGTACCTTGAGGCGTAAGCATGTACCTTGAGGCGTAAGCATGTACCTTGAGGCGTAAGCATGTACCTTGAGGCGTAAGCATGTACCTTGAGGCGTAAGCATGTACCTTGAGGCGTAAGCATGTAACTTGAGGCGTAAGCATGTACCTTGAGGCGTAAGCATGTACCTTGAGGCGTAAGCATGTACCTTGAGGCGTAAGCATGTACCTTGAGGCGTAAGCATGTACCTTGAGGCGTAAGCATGTACCTTGAGGCGTAAGCCACCACCCACTTAACCCTTTAACACTTAAATTTGTTCAAACAAATTCAGTTTTCTCAGAAAATGTCCATTTGCAGACCAAGAGAAGACTATTTTTGAAAATTTATGACTGGAATGACTGGGTTGGTTATTGAGCCAGTCATTCCAGTTGTAACTTTTCAAGTGGTCTTCTCTTGGTCTGCAAATGGACATTTCTAAAGAACACTGCAGAAGGCATTTTTGGCTGATATGGGTGTTAAAGGGCTAAGGACTAGGTACGGCTGACCTAGTTTATTGATAATATAGGTCAAAGGTGAATGGACCGTTCCAGTTTATCCATCAATCATATGACGTCATAAGCAACTATATGATGTGTAGGATGAACGCGTACTTGATGACGGACTAAGTTGTACGAATTGTATGGCTTGACTATTTAACCCTTTAATGACTAAATTTTGTCAGGAAAATCAAAATATTTGCTTATTGAATGTCCATTTGCTGGCCAAGAGAAGACTATTTCTGAAATTTTATCACTGGAATGAAGTCCTTTCAGTGGTAAATTTTCAGAAATAGTCTTCTTGGCCAGCAAATAGATATTCCCCATGACAACTGCAGAGGTCGGTTTGGGCCGGCTTCGTCATAAAAGGGTTAATAAAGATGCTGTTGATATTTTGAAACTACTTTGACTATGGCAGCAACAGCAGCCAGTCAAATTTGTTTCAAAATATTCAACAGCTTACCTGTATAGTTTTCTGGATAGTCAGGCAGTTCATGGATCAATCGATCGATCCCAACACGGCGAAGTGTGGGTGGAGCTTAGCTAGAGATTGGCAGGCCATAGCTAAAACTGGATTCCAGCATGTAGGAAAGGGACCATTAGTAAAGTATTGGGCTGTAGTTTCAACAGATTTTCCCATATATAGTAATGAAACGTGACAGATATGTTCAGTTAGGCAATGTCTATTTGCGCTAAGGATATGAAGTGGCCCTGCCTTCAAATAGTGGAGTTATGGCCCTTGCTATATTTTCAAAGTATTGAAGCCTATGAGGAAAATACATTTGTGGCATGTTTCATCATTTATCAATGGATTAAAACCAAGTTTGGCAGATATCTTCGTTTAGGCAACATCTATGAATATAAAGTCGCCACGCCTTTAAACAAGGGCCATAACTCTGATTACTTACGGCATTTTACTTATTGAGCTCTATGGAGAAAATACATGTGTTTTGTCAGTTGCTTCTGGATTAAAACCAAATTTAGCAGATATGGTCCTTGTTGTCACTGAGAAGTGGGATGTTTGGTCTCGGCTTCTGGTAAGACGTGTCATTTGTGGAGATAAAATTAGCCCTCTGTATATGTCGTTTTATGTAGCTATTGCGGGTGGAAGTCTTTCGCCCTCAAGGTTTTTGGTCATGAAAATCTCCCAACAGAGGTCATTGCCTGTTTTACAGTTGCTTTTAACAGAGTATGCCAAAATAAACCATCTTTGAGATGAGTTTTGTATAGACTCTTAGAGTATTAAAACATTTGGAATGTCTAACTACATTTTTGTCAGTTTTAAAGATAAACACTTCACTATCCATGTCCATTTGAAAATGTTGAAGAATTTTCCATCTAGTCTGCAATGGTGAAGTTATAAAGGGAAATACATCCTCTAGACATTGCTGGTCCAAGTGCATTGCATCTCTCCTTCACAATTCACAGGTACTGAATTTGTCTCATATTTTAGCCATTAAATGAGGTCTTGACTGCTGAATAACTATGAACCTGGCAATTTAAATAACTCAGTCTTCAAGGCGTTTGATAAACATGTTGCCAACATCAATACTTGTTTTTTTAGCCATTTACTATGCGACTTGGTTTTCAATTTCTTGATCAGGTCCCAAAGTGACATAAAAGAGGTTTTCATTAACCTGGTATTTATAAGCTCTTCATACTGCAACTCTCCTTTGGTGTCTTTGGTTTAAAAGGGCATCCTTAGTGTCATCTGGTTCAGCATCACAGCATTGTTGGCAATTCACGTAGCTATGGATCCTGATAGCAGGAAATGTTTGTTTTGGCATGCGTTTGAACAAGAGGAGTAGAGGTTCTGAGTCTGACAACACGAGTTATCTCTGGGCATGCTGGGATCTGTAAGAAGATTCATTCTGTGTTATTACTGTTAATGTCTGGTCAACAAACAGATTTGTAATTGGAATGTTCGTCCATTTGACAGAGAAGTCACCAGTGTTGAGTGCTGTCCACATTTCTTGCCATTTTATCCTCATCTCCTACATTTCTGAAAGTTGCAAGTGACGTTAATTGTGCATCATTATACAGATCTTGGGCTAAGAAGTATTTTATATGATCGTCAATAGTTGTAAAATATTCCTCCCAGTCTCCTTATCGACATCGGCGAATGAGATGTAGCAGCCACTCTACTCGCTATAAGTAGTTCATAAAGAATATGTCTAATACCCCATGCTGGCTATTTGCCAATCTTTCATTAGTGCTATAAGAAAATCACTGAACACTGGTACAGTCTTCACTGCATTGCTGAAGATGACTGCGTAAGCTCTGACATTGTTCAACCAGTGGACGTAATGTCAATTCACCAAAGAGTTGTTCATACAGCATGAAGGAGCATGCTAACTTTAGGATTTTTTACCAGCAAGTATCTTATGCAGAGTGGATGGGAAATAAATACCTGTCTTTATTGCTACGGTATCGAGACCACTACCGTCTTTATAATTTCCTAAAGCATTGAGGGAGGCAAGCATTGTGGTGTACTCCAGGTAGTAGAACCCAGTTTGCATTTCCCATGCTAGACTGAATTTTGATGGCTCTTTCGTAGATGTAAATCTAGTGTAATCACAGTCTTCCCGAACACAGCCCATGTCTTGTGCCACCAGATGCTGATGCTACCTTGGCTGGTCTAACAGACGTGGTATCAGACAAGGCTTCCATGAATTGATTCTCTGCCCTCTTTAGCCTAACCGTTTGTACTGCCTCTTTGTAATACTGGTAGTAGGTCTTCGTTTGTGCTACGAGATTCTGATGCTACCTTGGCTGGTCTACGAGACGTGGTAGCAGACAAGGCTTCCATGTTTTGATTCTCTGCTCTCCTTAGCATAACCACTTTTTATTAACACTGGCAATGATAATTACATGCTTTAACACGGTCAGGGAAAACTTAGTTACATTTTCACCAAGTGACACATATTTGACTTCGTCATACTTTGCTCATTTTTGTGCAAAGTCTACCAGTCTGAGAGTAGAAATTATGGAGGGATTTTTTCCAAAGTTATGATTCTCTTGAGTTCCGTTGGCACAAAAGACACATTTGCGATTCCATGGTGTAGGCTGAGTTAGTAGGTGGGAGTATACATGAATGAAGACACTAGTAACAAACACTATGTTGGTTCTTCATGCGCGAAAGCACAGCTGTATGGGCCAGGTTTCCCGTTCCAACATGTGAAATAACAAAGGAGGATGTTAGTAGTTCTTGTAGATCTCTGACCTTTTCACATACTTTAGCATACTCAAAATATGTTACCATGAGATATTGGAGTACTGATAACAGGGAAGCGTTAGTAATTAAAGTAGCAACTGTCACAACCTTGTAGGGCTAAAGATGCAGTAAAATGTAAAAGTGTCAGACATCTTTTTCTTTTTAAATTAGGACTGGAGATAATATACACAAAGCTTATCATTACTGAATAGCTAATGTCCTGGAAGCATGTGTTAAATATATGGTTCACTTGAACATAGAGTGAATATTTTATCATTAACAAAGTCTGCATGCCCCAAAGTATATTCTTTCTGTACGCGTTCTTTCATCGAGCTCCTTGCATTAAATTCACTATGTTCCTGTTATGCTAGACATCATAAGCTTTCGTTTGATATACAACATGTCTATATTTTAAGGTGTACACTAACCACCTTGAATGACCACAAAGGACCTCATAAAAACCTTAAATTTAAAAAGTTAAATTGTCAACACTATTTTTGTGTCTAATGAGACCATAGAGACGCCATTTAAACAAAGAAATTAATTTTGGCAGACATCTCATGGGATGACATGGCTAACCAGACTAAAACCTGAATATATTTACGTTAGCGATATGAATAATATTCTCTATAGACACTGATGTAGGACGATTAACTCGCTACTGTTAATTCACTATTGATTATTTTGAAAACATATTCAAAGTCACTGTTTCTGGTGGAAGCAACAAGTTTCGGTGAAAATGATTTAAAAAAACACTGCTGGTTTCCAGGGTCGCAACATGATACCTACTGAATATTTTCACGTTCATGTAACTGAAAGTATATCCTGTCACTGGAAAATTGTTTTAAAATTAGACAGTATTTTACCTGTAGAAAGTAGTGGCTAATCAGCTTAACGAGAATATAATGGCGATTAAATGACCATCTGTGGGGAATATTATTTATTCGCTCGGCATACACCAGAGTGCATAGGACCAGCCTAATTCACTAAGTCACTAATTGTTCCCCCCCCCCCACCCCCAGAGTGACATAATATTCTTTAATATGGGGTATTTGAAATTTGGGCTTGTTTTAGAAGGGTTTTTTTTACAATTGCCCTTTAGTGCTTCTGGAATATCATTGATTGTACTTCTGTCATTCATTGTATCATCTGAGACAGAGATAAAGTACTTCTGTCATTCATTGTATCATCTGAAACAGAGATAAAGTACTTCTGTCATTCATTGTACCATCTGAGACAGAGATAAAGTACTTCTGTCATTCATTGTATCATCTGAGACAGAGATAAAGTATTTCTGTCATTCATTGTATCATCTGAGACAGAGATAAAGTACTTCTGTCATTCATTGTATCATCTGAGACGTAGATAATGTAGTTGTTGAAAGTATTTGCGGTCTCTGTATAACTATTAATTTGCATTCCATCCTTTGGTTTGACTGATTTCGTTATTGTATTATCAGTAGATTTTGGAACCACAGTTTTGATTGCATCCCAAAGTGGACTGGTTGACTTTAAATTTTCTACTACTTGATTAAAGAAATCCTGTTTAGCTTTCTCTATGAGTTTCTTTACTTTTCTTCTCCAGAATCTGGCTTGCATAAAACTTTTATTTGTGATACAGGCATCTTGGACCTCTAGTTATATAAAGCTATCATTCAAGAGCATATGTTAGTTCCCTGCTTTCCTTTAAGAGAATAGGTCAAATGTTAATCCTATTAGAACCAATAATAAATCATTCATTCACCCAATGCGTTTCTTCTTACAAAACATGTTTCACAAAAATATTAAACTTATACAACTATTTGGGCTTAAACTACGAAGCGCTATAATCTGCTATTAGCATTTAAATTATATCTCTTCAAGAAAATAATTGACGAATTATGTCGCTTACATAGCGCAATATGCGTAAATGATTATTGTATACATTGGAGAAAATGTTTTAAATGTTATCGTATCCAAATACTGCATGAGCGTAAGACCCACCAGGGCCGCAATATTGCATTATTTCCTTTTCCTAAGTTTCCTTTTTATTTCCTATTTTCTGAACAACATGTTTTATATATCAAGAACCATTCTTACAAAACTTATATTTTAGCGTATTGTTTCATAAGGCATCTCCTCCAAACTTACCTGCCTTTAAATTTAACTTTTGGGATGCAAAGCGAGAAAACCCTTTAAAAAGTTGTGGATTTTGCAAAATCTGACAACTTAAAGTTTGTGTAGTGTATTAAAAGGTGAGAGGAAAAATGCACGAAATTCTTTCTCTTTCTTTTTGCTTGCTGCACCAAGTGCATGAGCTGAGAAGGGGATACTGTAGAGAGAATTCACTATGTTTTAGCTTGATTAAAATCAATCAGAGATGCGCTATGAATGATAGAAATACGCTACACTATACGCTACTAAAAGGTATCAAATATCCGAGTAATCAATTCAATTCTTGGTTGACTTGCGGGTACCTAGATTGTCGGACTCGTGTAATAACATTAATTACGGTGATTCGCGCTAATGACTGCTAGAAAGCTAATTTATATGAAGTCATTACGTTGAATTTGTGCAAATCATTACTGGGTGCATAAATGAAGATATTCAGGGATACAAGTTAAAGTAATCTCGCTTCAAAATGAAGCATTATTAGGCATAAACTTTCTTCCAAGCCATCAGTATTTTATATGAAAATGGCCCATTGTTTTGTAAACATCAGGCTTAAATGCATCCAGACTCGCTAGGCCAAACTAAGGACTCGGTTCTAGGAGCAGGCCAGAATTGACACCTTACAGCATGCTCAACTAATTTTGACCCATGAACAAATAGAAAAATCATATACCAGAGACTAATACGCATGGGCAAGCTAAGCCATGCTCTCTCCAGTCCTTTATAAGGCATTACAACCGTAAAAATCATCAGTTCGTTTATACAGGTCTTGCTGAACACACAACTCGCCACCCGTGGAATAGGCCCAATAGTGCGCCAACAACGCCCTATAGACCATGTGCCGGATTGTAATAGTTAGTACCATCTTTTGCGATTACCGTTCAGACTAACTATTTCTGTATCACCAGGCATTACTGACGCCAACTATAAGACTTGGTTTGTGCCGCATAGCAGGTTCTACCAGTTCCTTAGACATTTGTGCATACATAGACCATTTTCTGTGGCGCACTGGTACTCCTTGCGCCAGCTAACATACTTAGAGTATTTTCCAAACGTCTGTGTAGAGCGTGGGTACAAATAGCTGCTTTCTTATACATATACATATATTCTTCTGCTGTGTAGGCTAAATAGCCTGTAGCAGGTCTTCACTGTCGTCTTCAACTTAGCTAACTCGCACATGTTTAACTGACATGTGGGTGCGGATGTGTGAAATCAGGAATTCTGTCGTGTACATGACTTACTTGTAGTCTGTCCACTCTTCCCCTGAACGCATTCACAGACTGAGCTGATACTGCAGAATTTGGTGGGCTGTTCCAACAGTTGATCACACTGGTGGGAGTAGCTGATCTTGGTCCACACTATATATTTGATGTGTATACTTGTACGTTTCAATTAAGTCACCTCGCAGACGTCTGTATATACACCAAGCTTGGTAGCTTCAGAGACTGCAATCTGTCGTGGTATGGCATCTCTGGGTCCTGCGTCCATCTTAGTTGCATGGCGCTGTACATTTCCAAGGAGCTGTACATCCTTCTTATATAGTGGGCTCCACATAACGTCGCCATCTCCCAAGTGAGGACGCACAAGACTTGTGTGCAGTAGTATAAACGTCCCTAGGTCAATAAAGTCAAATGACCTTCTAATCATAGACAAAGTTTATACACTATGCCAGCAATGCTGACGTGGTGATTTGCCTAAGTTTGTACTTGCGTTTTGGCTAATTTCCGTACCAAGCATGCCAAAATTCTATGTTAGAAGTTACAGGGCTGTTGCCCCATCATCCAGCGTTGTGCCTTCCCAGCAACACAGTAATCAAATACCTTGTCTTATCGTAGCTTATAGTGATCACCATGATGGTTAGCTATAGCACAATGAAAGCTTAGAATCCTCGTCCTGGGGGCCTACTTCCAGGCACGGATGAAGATGTAGATATAGATGTGGCCAGGACCAGTCCCGGCAAGTCTGTGTTTAATTTACCCTGGTTGATTGTAGATCCCTCCTGTTAACTGGGAGCACCATCAACTGAGGTAGTGACAGCTTGGTCCTCAGATAATCCTAGAATGAGTTTGGTGGCACTCAAATATTTGTCTTCTACTTATCAGTTCAATGTTATAGATTACATGTCTGTTTATGTGATCTATATTGATAAGTTTGGAAGCATCAAGCAATAACTGAAGCAGGTTACCAGTGGAGTGACTAACTAAGGTTAACTGTTCTACATAGCCATGGACATGTAGTAAACCAGCAATCTCTGGAAGATATCTTGACTCGATGCTCTGTAATCTCTTGTACTGGCGCAGGAAATGTTCACAATCTTCTGGAGCTTCGTGACAGTGTATGCATGTTGGGTCGACTTCATTCTGGTTAAATCTAACATAACATAACAAGTATACAGCTTACCAGGACTTTTACATCCTATTATCAGCTGGTGTATATCTAGCACGATTGGTCTGGATTATGTAACATCCAGTAAGAAATATAATTTTTGTGCAAGCTCTCGACATCTCTGACATCTTCCTTGACTGTAGACCAGACTGGGTGTGGCCGATTATTTGAGCATACTTTAAAGTTGAGATATCTTAGTGAGTTCTTGGAAGAGGCATCCTGTTCCATTTTTGTGTACCAGTAGTTGTTAATCTGAATCGTGACTAATCGCAACACCCACGCACCCCCACCCCTGTCTCTTGTAGGTGGGTCCTCTAGGAGTTGTGAAGTGTGAGGTAGCTCATATTTTTGTAGGGTCTGTCTTAGTTTACTGAACCAACTCTTGCTATTTAGCACTTTCAAGGCAATCTGACATTCTGCTAAGTCACGCTCCATCGATTCAACGTTTCTGCATATTCTTAGAAAGAGATTGATTATCCTTTTATCCAGTATGGCTTCTTTCTTTCTTTTCTGCTCTGGGTAATAATAATGCCATCACATTTGCACATCGGGTTGGAAGGTGCTTAATTTGTTTCATAGTCTTCAAGCTGATTTGGAAGTCTTCAAGCTGCTTAATATCACTTCAGTGCCGTGTATAAACTAGATTGTGTTTCTTGTGAGTCATGAAAAGCTTCCGAGACTAATAGTGACGCCATTGTTGAAGAACAGATTTGAGTGAAGCCTTTCCGCATCTTGTGCTGTTTCGGGATAGTGCTATTTTTAGGCACTCCTATATGAGCTTTACTAGTACTTTGTTAATTAACGGTAGGATAGTGATGCCTCTGTAGTTATTTGGATTATTTGCTTGTTTTCCCTTTTTAACAATTGGGATAATGAAACCCTCTTTTAGAGAATGAGGTATCTGACCTTTACACACGATAGCGTTGAGAAGCCTGTGCAAGAAAACTTTTGATTGTTTCCCCGCTGAAGATAATATGCTCTGCTGTAATAGAATTTGATATCAGCTGCTTTCTTCTTATTCAATGAGTTAATGGCTGATTGGACTTCTTCCACTGAGAAAGGTGTGAGTTCATCGCTAGTTTCAGCATTAAAATTCTCAATCAGCAATTGCTCTAGTTCGACCAATTCTTTGTCCTCAGGGTGAAAGTTCTCATCCTCTAGCTGTGTGGCCAAGCCCTTAAAGTGATCTGTCCAGCCCTCTAGAATGTTTTCAACTGTATGAGTCACTTCCTTTACTATCAACTCTGACGTGATGCTATGTTTACTCCTCCTCTGTCTACTAATTAATTTGTGGAATGTTACAGTCATCTTTATGTGCAGATATGAGCTTATTGTAGAGACTGTCCCTTATTCTTGCATTCTGTATCTTGAGCCTTTCTGAGTTCTCTTTTGCTTGTTTCCACTCAATAACTTTTTGGTAATTTTACTGTGTTGGTTTTCCTGCATATTTTCACTCATAGAACACCTTCTTACTCTTCTGGATAGCAGCCTTTATCTCCCCAGTGAATTTTGCAAGTCCTTTCTTTAAGTTTTCTACACCATTTTTGTTACAGAGATCATCAGTGGTCTTTATGAGTATACGAATAAGGTGCTCGAGCTCAATCTCTATGTCAAATGCACTATAAGAGTAAAGTTGTTTGTTGACCTGTGCTTTGTAGGAATGCTGTATGTTTTGCCACAATATCTTGACTATTGGTAGATTTTTAGGTTTTGCTGAATTTGCTGTCTTATGTAGGGCTGCATCATGGTGGTTTTATGCTAAGAGTTTTATGATCAAATGTGTTGCATGAGTTCATCTCTATAACGTCCCCTTAGAAGCTTGCTCCATGTGGGATGTGAGATGCCATGAATTAATCCAGCTGTGTACAGTGTAAGACGGCAACATCAAAGAATTATCAATGCTGATCGGTGTTATAGAATGCATATTCAAATTCTCCACAAAGTTAGCAAGTTTCTTGTCGCTACTGTTATTATCCCTATTTGTTAATGAAGAATTGAAGTCACCAGCTAGTGTGACACAGTGTGTTGATTTGTACTTTTGTACTATTTCACAAAGCTGTAAGAGGTGCTCGTCAAAGTCATCTTCTACATTTTTCTGGTTTCTTGATGGAAGGTAACAATCTACTAGGCATATTGGTTCAGGTTTTATGCTGATTTGAATTGCTATAATATTGTTGTTGCCATCCGGTAACATTTTGCCCTCCGCTAAGTTATTGTGGTGGAGTTGTTGTGATATAGAATGACCTCTCTCTCTCTCTCTCTCTCTCTCTCTCTCTCTCTCTCTCTCTCTCTCTCTCTCTCTCTCTCTCTCTCTCTCTCTCTCTCTCTCTCTCTCTCTCTCTCTCTCTCTCTCTCTCTCTCTCTCTCTCTCTCTCTCTCCCTCTATTGAATGAGGAACTATTGTTGGGATGTATGTTGCTGTGATGAGGAAGAAGAATGACTGAGAAAATTAATAGCAGGCGGCACGACATGGAATAGAAGGGGGCAAACGATTTGTCCAATATGTAAAACTGAAGATGAAACTCCTGTAAACTTTCTTCTTGTATGCCCAGAGCTGCACTAGGCTAGAGACATGCTAATTAAGAAGATATGCAGCTGCTTGAAACATTGGCCTTGAAACAGATGAAGAAAACTGAACACAGGCGATTCTGGATCCCAGTAAGCTAATTGTTGCACATGAGGCTCCATCACAGAAGCTATTTAAGCTTGAGCGACTCTAGAGAATTATGTTATGTACTGGACCAAAGACGAGCTACAAAAATACTGATGAGTTCAAGCGGTGTGAAACAACCCATGGTAATTGGAATTATGGGATAAAAATCCCAGGGCAAACAGGCAACGATGCAAAATGATTCAGCGTGGGAACGGGAATCGGGATGAAAAAACTAGGATTCGTGCAAACAAGCCATTGAGCTAAATTAACCATGCCGTACTAACAATATGAACATTAACAATGCGCTAATGAACTTGTATACAAAACAAGAGACTATTAATGAAACTACTTAGCGGTGCTCTGATAATCATGTACACATACAATTTGTTTCTATTTTTCGATGCACATAGATAAATGTATAAGTGCGGTAAACAAAATTCAAGATTCAAGATTATTTATTCAGTAGTAAAATATATATAAATTATGGATTCAACTAGGTTGTCCGCCGAAGGCAATGCCTATTGTATTGGCGGACACCTTACACATATATACATACATCTATACAAACAAATTAAACAGGACAGTAGCATACAAACACGGGACGTAGACAAGTTAAATAAAAAATGAGTACATGTCTAAGTAGTAGTAGTAGTAGTAGTAGTAGTAGTAGTAGTAGTAGTAGCAGTAGCAGTAGCAGCAGCAGCAGCAGCAGCAGCAGCAGCAGTGGTGATTTTACATTACAACACAACATTTATATTTTTGGTTGACTGATTATACAGTACACCTCTGAAATAACCAGCTCATCTACACAGTAAAATAAAAACGTTCTGTTGAATGTGTTGACTATAATTGAATTGGAGGCCACTGTTGCCATAGGCAGCAATGTCCTCCAATCCATCCACATTCAAAACATACAAGAGAACATTTCTCACACTGATTTTTAAATTATTCTAACAACAAGGTACTGTTTTTGTTTAGAAGTATGTGAGGTAATCCCCGAGCTGTGCTCTATTTGTGCAGTTGATAAGATGTTACGGATGCTGGCTAGTGGGGAGCATCCTTGGGCAAGGGTGGGGAGGGAAGGGATGGGCACAGTGCTCATTCTCCTACTCATCCAGTAGCTTGGTTTTATGGTTACTGAATATGAAAATTTGATAGTTACAAGCAGTTAAAAACATCCAGTCATAGTGGGTGGATTGGAGTGGGAAGGTAGTAGTAGTAGTAGTAGTAGTAGTAGTAGTGGTAGTATAAGTAGTAGTAGTAGTAGTAGTAGTAGTAGTAGTAGTAGTAGTAGTAGTAGTAGTAGTAGTAGTAGTAGTAGTAGTAGTAGTAGTAGTAGTAGTAGAAGTGGTAGTAGCACTAATACGTGTTAATTAAGTAATCATTTATTATTTTCTTCAATGATTTTGTTGTCAGTATTTTGTCTCGGGTTTCCTGTTTAGTGTTATTCCATAATTGTGTGGCTGTAATTGATATTCTATGTTTTCCCATGTCTGTGCGTGTGTATTTCTCATGTAGTTTGTGTCTGCTTCTAATGTTATGTTGGTGGATGTTAATATTGTTCACAAAGAAGGGGGCTATGGATTTGGGTAGGGTGTTGTGATGGAAATTTTTCACAATAGTTAACATTTGGGATTTACTTATGTCAATAAGTTTGAGTAGTTTTTCTTCTTTAAACATCGAGCTGCTGATCGAGAAAATAATTTAATGCTCTTTTTTTGGAGGCTTTGGATGCTATGATACAATTATTGAATGTAAGAATAACTATTTTACTACGGTGTGTATGCTGATCTACAGATCTCGGAATATGTTAAACTGATAAATAAAGGATTAGGAATCAACTTCAGAAGGAGATTCGTCTCAAGTTCCTGCGGTCCTGATAGACGGGATTTACTCAAGACAACGCAACAGGAAGAAGGGGCGTTTCCGTTTTACTTTTTTCTTAATAATGAAAAAGTATATATTATGGATCTTAATACAAAGGAATGCGTA
This sequence comes from Chaetoderma sp. LZ-2023a, assembly GCA_034401795.1. Lineage (NCBI taxonomy): Eukaryota > Metazoa > Mollusca > Caudofoveata > Chaetodermatida > Chaetodermatidae > Chaetoderma > Chaetoderma sp. LZ-2023a. The sequence continues at coordinate 6,230,037 of CM067375.1, forward strand.
GGAGGTATGCCAATATGAAGTTGTTAACACGGGCCACGTATTTTGACAATAGCGCATGATTAGTTTTGCTTTAACCGCCAATTGTTACCACTTTTCGTACAATATCTTTCTTTTGTAGATCCCGTCTCCCGAATACATAAGATAAGATTGATTTGCAGAACGCAGGCTAAAAAGGCTCTATGTTCCGTTTTGTGTTAGGCTGCTATAGAGTTAGGCTGCTATGATAGTTAAATCTTAGTTCTTGGTTTGCCCAGTATGTGTCTAATCTATTCTTGAAGATGTTTAAATTTTTCGATGTTACAATGTGATCAGATAGTGAATTCCAGGCATCGATTATTCTATTGGTAAAGTAATGTTTTCTGAAATCATGTGAAAAGCGATGTTTCTTTAGTTTATATGTGTGTCCTCTTGCTATTGAATTGTTTAATGTGAAAAGATGTTTTGTTAGATGCGTGTCGTAATAACCATGTATGATTTTATATAATTCAATCATATCTCCCCGGTGTCGTCTGTATTTTAGAGTTGGAAGATTTAGTCTTAATACATGTGTATTAAAGTTGATGTCTTTTAGACGAACACAAATTTTATAGGCGATAATATTTATATCTTGATTCTCACCCCTCCCATAGGTTTACAGTGGGATTTTGATTTGCCGCGAAATCTGGTTAAAACACTATAGCGTGGAATATCCAGTTTTGGGGCGCCAAAGCAGAAATTGCTAATAATTTAATAAATACCATAGATATTTTTTAATAAATTGGCTTAACGGCATTATCGTCAATCTCTCCCCCTACCATGCTTTTTCCGTATGGCGTGAACAATAGAAGGGGGACAGATTGACTATATAACAGGCTTAACATGTTAGTGACTTTATCCCTTATCCAGCACCAAGTTCTAGAAGAAAATCCCCCAGAACGAAATGTCAAAGCACAGCGTCATTAGGCGATGACGTACTTCAAAACAAACAAAAATGATTGTATCCTGTTTCGGTGATACCGTGTACAGGCTCAGGAGGAATAATTTCTTGACGTTCGAAGTTGTCAGAATTGGGAACTGTTTTATTGTCACTTATGTTGTTTTTTCTCGGGTGATTATGGTGGAAAGTTTCCTCAGGCTGGAGTTATTTGTGAGGGCTTAATGACTGAAGCATCAAATGGAAATATGCATCGGATGATCGGTTATTGAATAATACTATGCATATTCTTATTGATTTTGATAAAAATGTGCTAAGAGCAGACACTGCACTATTAACTTTTGAATCACCCTGTCCAGTATGGAGTTTGACATTGGTCATGTGGTATAAACAAAACAGACGATGGGGAAGAATTTCCAATATTTGAAACAAAAAATTTAAGTTTTTTATTTAAAATACAATGATTTAAAGGAATATGATAAAAAGTAATAAGAAAACCAGGCATGTTTGTACATGGTAAAGTTGATTTAGGTAAAATGTGGTACGCCAGGGTTTGCATTTGAAATTCTAAATCCCAGGCCTGGAAAAGTCATGGAAAATCGTAATTTTCATTAAATTCATGGAAAAGTAATGGAAAATGAAAATGTTGCTTAGAAAAAAATCTGATGGCATAAAATCTGCTGTATATATTAGGTATATTTGAAGAAAAAAATGATACAAAAATAGCACGTAAATAGAACACATATTGAATTTTTCACCCTAGAAATTCTTACCATCTTATGGCTATTCTTAATGTATACCTTATATCCATCATTGCGAGAGTGAAATTATTAATTGGGACCGCCTAAATATTGAGTATACTTTAATAAACACAAATGTATATGCGAAAAAATAGAAATCACGTGATGTATTAGCTTCTGCTATAGGACAAGTTTAGGTTGTTACATGTTTCAGCATGAAGACGCTAATATTAGTACCCAGGTAGAGAGCTTCGATGTAGGTACAAGAGTGATGGCGTAAACTCACCCTATAGCAGAGTCTGATCAATACTCGGAAGAATGTAATCTAACCAATTCGGTCAGGACGCAATCGCCCAAGTGAACAAAAATCTTGCCATTAAATATACTGCCGAATGCATTTACTGATTAAGTAATAGTGAATTTATTGCTCAAATTGTTTTAAAAACATTATCTTCTGTACATATTTATTATTAATTTGCGATATTGGCATTTGCAAAATCTGTTTATTTGTGAGGTCTCCTTCTAATCCGAGATAAAGTTCAGTGGAATGAGTCTGATCACAAAAGAGCTTTAATTTGGCTGCCCAACGTAAGAAGGGATCTAGCATCATTTTATTTCTTACGTTGTTTTGGGTCATTGTATGTTGGTTGGACATACGACAATACAATGACATGTCTGTTTGGGTTTTATTTCATGATTTAAGAATGATACACGTAAGATTTACAAATATTACATAGAGTACAGTTATTACAGACAATATAGCCCACAATATTGGTTATTGCAATACGGTTTTAAAGTATTTTGAACTGATTTGATAGGTTTATATACATAATTACGCTCTTTGTCTAGTTACAGTAGTACATATGATGCCGTGATGATGATGATAGCTAGCAGACATGGCACAATTACATTGCCAAAGTAATTAATTACAATTACTTTGCAAAACATTCAATTAAATTACAATTAATCCATTTTGTGAATGTAATTAATTACAATTACAATTACTTAGCAAAGTAATTAATTACAATTACTTTTGACCAATATATGTGTGTATGAATTAATATATGTGTGTATGATTTGGTTTCTAAGCAATGGCAAGTGAGTGAGTGTGCCTGTGTGTGGTGTAGCACAGATCAACCGGGCAGGTACAGACCGTTCCAGCTAGGCTGGGTACAGGACAGGCGCTCCGGATATGTTCCATGCACGCTCCCTGGGTAGGATAGTATGCGTGTATGGAGCCTATGAGAGAGGTTTCGTTAAAATGGCTAAGTCTGTAAGAACGCGTAGCACGCATGCGCGTGCGTCAGAGCTTCCCTGACCACACGTTGTAGATATGGGATTGTCTTGTGGGAAGTCATGACCCCGCTGGATGTCTTATATCTTCGAGTAAGTCCTAAGAGAAATTTATGATTTGAAAATACCAGGTGAGCTAATGGACCGGTTGACTTTTATAATCTCAATATTTAGGTTTATTATTATGACCTCGGCTAGTGCTGATGATATTTAGTTTCTAGTAAATGGATGGTGTGTGAATGTAGCACACTCAGGATTGTTGGATAAAGTTTTATCATCAAATTGAAATAGTTGAATTGATTGGAATGAGTCCCACGGTTCTGAGTTGATGTGTATCTGGAAGTAGTTTAGATGAAAGTTGTTGCTGTTCAGTCGGCAAACACTTTTATGATATTCAGCAGTCGTTTGGATCGATAGTTTGGAAAATAATCGAGGTATAAGAATCGCTGGAATCGGACGTGACAAAGGGACTTAGTTGATGACGTAGGCATTCTAGATTCTCACATGAGAATAGAACAACATCAGCTGGCAATGAGATCATACAGCTCATGTGCCTATTAACTCTAGCATCCTACAGGCTTATCCATCAATAGGCAATGGACAGGACATGGACATTGTAGCGTCCTGTAGGAATTAATAACATAATCAAAATTTGTATATCAACTATATGTCACTCATACAATGGCATGCAACAACAACACATACCGTAGTCTTGTTAATTAGCTGACAGATCACATCAAATCAGAACCAGCTACCACCGCTTTGTCTATGTGAGGCATCATCTCCATAGAAGAATAGCACAGAGTTTGATTGGTCAGAATGACGTCACGATCAATGAGCGTCGATCAAACTTTGTAGCAGAGAATTAAACAGAATAAAGTTTCGAAGTGAAATCGAAATACAGTGATCGTTGATTGGTCAGAACGACCAACGTTTATTAGATAGAAACTTCTAGGAAGAAATAAGCAGAAGTTGATTGGTGGACTGATGGTCCGGGCCAATCAAGCTGTGCTTATAGCATACCTAGAAGAGTCATTTAATGGATTCAGGAAGAATCCAATTATTATGATAGTTATAGAACTTGGCTAGGGTGCCAAGATAAGTTGTATATAAGTCAGAATTTCAGACGTAGAAATTATTCAATTCACCACTGTGAGCTATTGCCTAGCATAACGCAGCTCTGATTTTACTTAGAATTAGATTAGTCGCTGATTAGTATTGTACATCGATTGTACCAAGTTTGATTTATGAGCTATTTTTGCTCCTTGCTTTGAAACATTGTATATTTGTAAAATAAAAAGTTTAACTTACGTATATGTAAGTTCTGAGTTAGTTGAATTTGTTAGAGTAGGAATCTAGTCTTGAGCTGGAGGAAATCTCCAGTCCTTACCTGAGGAACATCACGTCAGATAGGCCCAGCAGTCAACATTAAATATCGTCACCTACCATCTGTCAGACGAGGCGAGCCAGACTGCCTTACTCCTTCTCCGTTACCGATAACTGTTGTCGCAGCAACATTATCTGGTTACCAGTAACGTAGCAGGATTCACTACCAAAGAAGAAGACGTTGTCATCGAACCCCGAAGATCACAAAATCTTCAACGTGTCAGTATTGGGAGAGAGTATATGCTTATAATGTACCGAGTCGGTACTGGTGATTTCTTCAAAATCACACTATCCTCGTCATTCTTGGTACCAACCACGACCAGAATGAAACGAGGATTCCGAAACTTTTTGCATTTTTAAAATCGGACCAGAAATGGCCGAGTTATCGTTTAAAAGGCTCGTTTAAATTATCTCCAAATATTACGTTGACGTCATAATTGTGTGTATGTATTAATGAAGAGGGAATGCGCTGTTCACATGATAGCCACATCACCACTTTTAGCTGCACGCTGATTGGTTACTGCTCGGCAGCTGATTGGCTGGAGCGTCCTGCCTCTGAGTCACGAGTAGTATAAACGGGACGAGAATTGAGAGCATCATCATCGTGGAAGCCGACCAGTCGACAAGACTGCTGGGCCAGTGCAGTGCTAGACGTGGAAGAACTGCTAACTGACTGTGGTACCTACACCACAGCAGTGCCATTCAGAATTGAGATCGCCTGCGTCAGTGAGCAGTCTTGGACATCCACAACACAAATTTTGGAAGCTCGCGGATGGCCATCCGGGGGCAAAAATAAATTAATATATGGACTCCCGCTTCCGAACTTTCATAGAGGAGTTTCCTGCGGATGGGCCTTGCGGACCCGATGTGATTCTACAGGATGTAGACCTGATGGTGATGCTTGGTGGATAGCTTGGCAGATCTTCCGGACCACACTGAAAAGTGGTATCAAACCTCCGCGCAGCATGTCGCGTGTATTAATTAACTTTTAGCCCACAGTCTGGTGGGACTCTGCTCGGTGCGTCGCAAGAACTATGCAACGTATCCCGCACCGTGTACCCAGTTATTGTACATGCATATTTGATTACAAATATAGCCCTCCTTGTTAATGGGCCACTTTCAAACCACCATCGCCGGATGGAAACTTTATAACAAACTGTGTAAATTTATGTATCAGTTATTCTGACTATCTAGTGGACATCTTTCTAACCGTTCTTCTTCACCGTCTTGAGAGTGAGCCGCATCAACAGTCTGCCTGTGGAAATCTTCTCAGCATTTGGAATTGTGCCATCTCACGCTACTCAACTGTAGCATATCAATTTTCGTGATTTATAAACTCTTACTGTACCGATGACCAATAGGTACTCAAGTAACTATACTATTGTAACATTTATTAATTCCGTAATAGGCACATGACTAATCGGTGCCTTTCCGGTCTTAAGACCGCATTTTTATACTTTCTGTTTCTTACTGTACATATTATCTTGATTTCTGTGTGCTTATAGCTAACGAGCACTGTGAGGTCCTATGACCTGAGATGCTGTTAAAACTGTAATAGTTAGTTGTGTATATGGCAAGTAGCCATCATAGTTATTATGTTTTGTTTCTATGTAAAAACTCTAGGACGCAGTACGCTAGGCTATACTATACAGCAACATTATATCCGTATCACTATATTCCCCAAGCATCAATTTTACACTGAGGTTGCTGATCATGCCCAATTGCTCGAGCCTGATATGTTACCGACTAAACCTGGCTATTCTAGCTCGATAGGATAGGTTTAAAGTAGTTAGAGACAATCGCTCCATAAGAGACACATAGTGTACGCCTCTTTTCCAGTTGCAGTGGATATGTAACACCACACACCGGCTGTGTAAAATTGGCCAATTACCTTAGGGCCTCTTATTGATATCGAGTTATTGTCTCTTTCTATGCTCCTCCAAGCGTAAGGCTTAATAATTGTCTGGACTCCCAGTCGACACGTTGGCAGGATCCGACTCTGGGAAACTATTGGGGTTTCCGAGCGGTGACAACTAAATTGTCGATTTACATACACTCCCTCTGTATCTTCGCATACCAGTTAGTTTAGATTCCCCCGCCAATGTAGGAAGCACAGCGAAAAGAAAATTATATTATATGAACCCGGCCTGCAGTGCATCTCTGGGCATTCTGGAACTTAACCCTAATGACAGGTAATATGTTAATTCCGTAACACACGGGTGACAGGCGAGACAGAGATCTCCATCCAACTCGTTGTAGTGTCCGGGTGAGGTCTTGGAACCCACCACGCCTATATGGGAAGGTCACTAGCGATGGATATCTGTCTCTTACTCCCCACCATAAATGATATTGCGCTTTCTAAATTGCTTTTGTGAACTGTAACTCATCCTGGTGATGTTATATGTGGTTGCGGAACGATGGTGACTGGATTGTCATGTGATTCGGAAGCTATTGCTCCGTAACATGTATGCACGCTGTCTTTCTGAGGAAGATGCTATGTGGGACGACCTTCGGGAAGCTGGGCATCTTTGCCAGTTAGATATATGTGTCTAAAGATAGGTAGGAATCCTTGCCACTTGCAGCCAAAGCTTGGAATCGTATCTAATAACCAAATGGTATGTTAGAATGTAGCAGAAGGTCCGCATAAATAAAGCGGCAACTACCAATGCAGTATCTTTGGACCTACATAAGGCGGGGACCTGTGAATTCTTCGGAAATCATTCGACCCGTCTTCACGTAAACCAGTGTGCATCACATTAATTATGGCTTCACTAGGATTGACCAGCACTTTGCTTTTTGATTGAACAAAAGAGTGGCCCTTTTTGTCACCTCTTTTCCTCCGCTTCGGCGTTGAAGGCATTTTCCTGTGACGGAGGCCCACGCGAGGCACTTTCCTCTCGCAACAATAATGTTTTGTGTGTGGTAGGGGTGTAATTAGTTTATATTAAACTACCAAGTAGCCTCATTGCGATACTCCCTTGCGAGGATACCTCTGCAGATTTACGAATCTGTGTTGTACCTTCGGCGAGACCACGTAGAAAGAACACCAGGTGGCTCTATGTACTGTATTATTTGCTCATTACTGTCAAATGAGTAGCATTGTTTGTATAGTTATTATTCTTACTTTTAGTTATATCAGACTTTTAGTTTGGTTAATGGACTGACATACCAGTGACACCAACAGTTGGGACAAGACCGTGAGGTTCAATCTCGGCGGCAATAGTCGCATGGCCCCACTGGAACGTGAATGTTCTACCGGCTCTAGAAGTCGATCTTTGTACCTTCCAGAGAGATGCGATACAACATCCGTAACCCCGAGAGCCGTAGCTAACCAGCCCTCCCGCGCTTCCTGTACATGCGGTGAAACGGAGTGGAGCAACATCACGGACCATCGCATGCCCCCGCAAGCTACAGTCCTGAATAAATAAACAAAGAATTTTATTCAGTCATGTTTTATTTTTAATCTTCTGTTTAGTTTAGAGCACTAGTATAACAAAAGACGAACTATATTATTATATTAGCCCTTTAATGCTCAAGTCAGCAAATCCAAGAGAAGACGATTTTGGAAAATTTACAAAATCTGGAATGACTAACTCAATAACAGCCAGTCACTCCAGTGGTATATTTTCAAAAATAGTCCTTATTGGTCTGCAAATGGATAGGTCCTATGATAAAATGATATGTCTCAGGTCTGCATATACTCTTTCATTAATCCTTCACCATTACCACCATGATGTCCAAATTTTTAATTTTCAAATTAAGTTGAAAGATTAACTGTTTCATAGACAGCAACATCTTTCAGTAAATTTGTTGAACGATGTACACCAGTTTCTTTGCTATCGACTCAGTAAAAGATAGAATATTGACACAAGAGAAGGTTAAATGGCCAAGCCTGTGAATAATGTCTTGAGCCGTGGTCTTGAGCAAATTTATAGAGTAAGAAAAGACTTTTCTGAAATTTACCACTAGAATGACTGGTTCGCTAACCAAGCCAGTTATTCCAGTGTTGAATTGAAAAAAATAGTCTTCTCTTGGCTTGCATATATCTAGTGTAATTATTGAGCAGATTTTAAATTTTATTCACAAATGTTGACCGTAGACTTTTGTTGACAAAAGCTAGTATTGCTAACAATATGAATTCAGTTCTTTAAAATAATTTAACTACATGAGTGTGATGCGTTAAACAGCTAGATTCTAACTTATTTTTAGAATATTGTGCAACTCTCATCAGAAATGTCGGAGCACTTTCCTGAAATTTAGAGTTAAAAGCGTTAGGAGGTCAGCATACTAGGCTCAATAGAAAAACACAGGACATGGCATTTAAAAAAATACATTTAAGCGTGTTTATAAAGGACACCATGGGGACCATAGACAAACGGCCCTTTATAGACCGGTGTCATACTTGTCATTTAGGAATTAAACCTTTTAATGAAATCTCTGAAATATTTGGTTGACTATTTTGATAGCAATTTGACAGAAAGCTATTACTGTCTAAGGCACCTTTGATTTCCAGCAAAATTATGTTCAAATTTCAATAGCTTTCTCAACAGTTGTTTCCGTATTTGCATATACTTGTATGCAAAATGAGATTCATAATAAAATAAAAGTTTACTTAACTGTTTGAACTTGAAAGAGCAAATATAGAAAGCACATGCATTTTAACAAATATCATGAACATATTTTGAAACTAATTTGCCTGGAAGCAGTTGCTGCATACGGCAACAACAGAGTAAGGCAGCAAAAACCTGCAGTCAAATTAATGTTAATACATGTATGCATTTGAGCTCAAAGAACATATACAAAAAATCACATATACATTTTTAACAAATATTTATGTTTAATATTTTGAAACTAATTTGACTGGAGCAGTAAGGCAACAGCAGTTGTTAGTACACCACAAAAACATCCATTACCGTTCAATCACTACTTGCTAAATCAATTATCTGCATTTAGCTACCAGAATAAGATTTTTATGCTTGCATACACTCCTATACACTATGGACCCTCAACCAGGCTACTGGTTAGGTCTATCTCCAGTATATTAACTGATATAGACTGGCACCAGTCTGTACTCACTCCATAGTGACGCCTGTCACTAAGCGCGCTTGCGCATGCGCACTGGATCCCAAATAGGAAACAGATTCACTTTTCAATTATTCTGCACGCAGAACAACTGCACAAATATTATCAGAAAGTTTTTATAGCTTTGCGCTGTGTCAGCTTACACTTGTCCATAAGCCTGGTGCTTATGCTAATGCCAAAATTTTTTTCCGCTCATACCGGTCGTCAAGATTCTTCATAGGTCGCCTATAGCTATAGTCCGCAATCTAGTTTTGCTATTTCTTCCGGTTCCGTTCTACTTGATCCGGTTCTTACTTCCGTTCTGACCATTTCCAGTATGACTAATAAGCACTTCCACTTCCGGTTGGGACGTACTTCCGGGCTAGTGAATGAATTAAGAATAAAGAGCAATTAATTAGAGCAAATAAGCTCTCGAAGGTGGGCTCGTGTAGTGCACCGGGTCAAACCCACATTAGACTTGAGGGTGACGGGCATAACCCTCAAGCCGTGGTGGCGGAGGCTGAGGCTGACGTCCATAAGCCTGGTGCTTATGCTAATGCCAATGTCTTAGATCAGTTGTAGTGGATTCAGGTCCTCAGGACAGGGGTTACTTCCGTTTCCGGATCTACCGCCGTTTTTTCCGTATCCGGCCTGACTTCCGGTTTGCGTATTTCCGGTTCCTATGCTTATTCTGGTTTTTTAATGTACATCCGGGTTCAGTTTCCGGTTGTATTCTTCCGTTTTGCGCATTTCCGTTTCCTATTTTTACACTTCCGGATTCGTACATCCGGGGATAGGGTCATTACCGGTTTTCATGGTGTTCTATGATTAACTTCCGGTTCTGTCTTCCTTTTTTGGATTTCCGGTGATAGCTCTTACTGAGATTCCAGGTTTTTTCTTTCCTAGGATCTAGTCATCATTTTGTCTAAGAGTTAGCCTTATTTCAGTAAGTGCTTTTAAAATCGGAATGTTTAGTCGCTGAAAATATTAATTCCGAGACATTGCCAGTTTTGAAGTCTCTATTGGAATTGTAGATATTCAGCATTTATTCTTCTATCAGTGAAACAGTTCAACGTAATTAAAGACTCTTCCGACTGGTTGCCGGATGGGTTTTTTGTTGCAGTCGATAAGTCAGTCTGTATTCTACGCATTATCGCTAGATGTCGCAATTAAAATAAATTTTTAATTTCATCCAACTTTAGATGGCCAGCTGTCTCCGGGCCGTTCAGCCTTTTTTCGCGCTCTTTTTTCCTCTTATGTCGGCAGGTTGACATATTTATTTTAACCGAGGGAATTAATTTCTTGAGGAAAATCCCTGTTTATAGTGTAATTCTTAGTCTAATTTTGACAGGCGCTGAAAGGAATAGATTCAGTAGTGGATTCATAGGGAAGAGAATGGCTCTAAGAGTAATGATTACAAGAGCAGAAAAACGCTGAGAATAGAGAAATAGGATTAGGGTGAAAGAAGAAGTAATAAAAGTCGAGTTTTTTCTTCTGCCTTGTCACAGTCATGGTTTAGGTTAGTCTTTTTGCTTAGATTTTATATCGCCTCTGTTTTTCAGCGCTTTGTTTCGTGATTCATCCCGTAGTGTTTAATCATAATCTAGTATTAGTGTTTTGTGTATTTGACATCCACCTGTTTCCGGGATCCATTATCATTCTATCAATCATTCCTTTTTATTAGCATATCAAACTCAGTGACTAAGTATAGCTCTTTTCCTTCATCCTCTGCCCCTTCTCCTTCTAAAGTTTTCTTCTAGTCATGTTCTCCTTTCTCTCTCTCTCTCTCTTTCTGTCTTCCTTCTTCTTTCCCCTCCTATGGGGTTTTCCCGTATTTCATCTTCTATCAATCCTCTCCTGGGATCTTCTTGTCCTGTTCTTTCCTCTTCATCTTCCATTCTTCTTAATTTGTCTCTTCCTCTTCTTCCTCTTTTGATCATCTTGATCCGATTGTTTCTGTCATTCTCTCTTTTGAGCTTGAGTTTCTAATTGTTGATTAAGGTCTGGTTTTCTCATTGTTTTCTGTTTTTAGGGATTCGTCTCTTGTTCGTTCTTTCATATCAGCTTTTTTCTCTATTCTTTCCATGTCCTCTGGTCAGGATGTTGTATCTGTTCACATTCCTTCTGATCAATCTTTTTCCTTTTCTGATTCTTTACAGTTTTCTTCTCTTCTAGCTTCCAAGAGGCCTTGCTCTCCTCTTTCCATTTGAACTGTTGATCTATGGCCTCTGGTGACTCTTCTCATCTTTTTTCTTTTCCATCTCCTAATCCTTCTATTCTTCTATTCCCTAGTCGGTCAGGGCTGAGGAGATTTTGTCCAGTCAGGGTCTCTTCGGATGACTGGTCCCTGGCTCACTGGTGGATTAGACTCTTTATCTTCCTTTTAAGGACACGTTTTTTTAATAGACCTTCCTTCTTTTGTGTCGGCTCTTTTCTCTTCTAATTCTTCTTTCTTGTCTCCTCTGGTCCTTCCAATTGACAATTTGGTCTTTATCATGTTAGTTTTCTTTGTGAATTATGTTAATTCTAAGGAATTTATACATACATGAGAGCGTTCAGCCTAGGGTAGGTTTTCCTACCCTGTCATTAAATCTTAGTAAAATGATCTCTATTCACTCTGAAACATTCAAATCTGCATTAATTTTATTTTAACAAGGGGGTATGTCAGGATTAAATATCATGATTCTTACTCCCAAGTCAAGATGGAGACCATCTCCCAGTTCATTTCCAGTCTAGATCAGGGTATGTTGTTGTTTCCATCGACCAAAATGATGCATTCTTTCATGTTTTCAGAATTTTTCACCGTCGTTCTATCCATCTCCACGTTTATATAGATGATTGGTTAGTAAAGTAAGTCTTCTTCAATTCTCTCAGGAATTCTTCCAGAGGTTTGCAGTCTGGCATGCAACCTAGGGTGGATTTTAAATCTAAAGAAATCAAGCCTAGGTCCCTCTCAAATCTTCACGCATCTAGGCATTTCTTTCGATCTGGCCTAGGGTCTAGTCTTCCCCTCAGATCCAAGAATAGAGGCTTTATCAGTGGCAATGGAAATCCTGTCTTCTTCCATGGTCTGAGCAAGATTTCTGCTAAGAGTGATAGGTTTGATGGTCAGCAGAGAGAATGTTATTCCATGGGCGGTGCTGATGAGAAGACCCTTCCAAATGTATTTAATGTCCCTTTGGAAGCAGTCGGTTCTCTCTATTCACCATCAGATTCCCATCAGAGAACACTTGATTCTTCTTCTAGATTTTTGGAAAGATCGTTCTCTGCTTCTGATGGGTGTTCCACTAGTAAAGTCCTCCCCTCTGGCGGTTATCTTCACAGACGCTTCTCAGGAGGGATGGGGAGCGGTCTGGGACTCCCTGTCGGTTTCCGGTATTTGCTCCCTGGAGGAGTCGACAGCTCATATCAACATTCTGGAATTGTGTGCTGTCAAGAAGGCTCTCCTTTCATGGTCAGATCTTGTGATAGGTCTCAAAGTCTCGATTCGGTCGGACAATTCGACAGTGGTATCTTATATCAACAGGCAGGGGGGTACACGGTCATCCCTACACCTTCTCCTATGGTGTCGCAAGAATCAGATTCTTCTAGTGTCTTCTCATGTTCCAGGCAGTCTGAATTTTCTTGCGGACCAACTGTCACGTCCCAGCAAATTCGCCCACTCAGAGTGGCAGTTAAAGAGGTTGGTTGTCAAAGCGATTTTCAGTCTTATGGATCATCCTCTTGTAGATCTGTTTGCGACATCTCTGAATGCTCAGAACTCCTCTTACATGTCTCCTTTTCCGGACAGTCAAGCCCTGGCAGTGGATGCCCTGTCTCAGTCCTGGACAGGAATGTTCGTCTATGCGTTCCCTCCAACGATTTTGATTCCGTTAGTGTTGAAGAAGGTCAAAGAACAAATCTGCGAGATTCTTTTAATAGCTCCTTTTTGGCCGAAGAGGATTTGGTTTGTAGACCTTCTAGATCTCCTGGTAGAATTCACTCGTCTTCTTCCATTCTCCCAGGATCTTCTATCTCAAGTAAGAGGTCTTTGTCTTCATCCAAACCCAGAAATCTTCAGTCTGTGTGTTTGGAGAATATTGAAACTAAAGTCTATGAGAATAAAGTTTCTTCAAGATCTCCAGTAATTATCGATTCTTCCAGAAGAGAATCGACTGGCAGAGTTTACAAGTGTCGACTTAAAATCTTTTGGAGAATGGGGTTCAGACCAAGGTCTCGTGCCCGATTCTGTTTCTATTCCCCAAGTATTAGACTTTTTAACATATCTCTTTGATTCCTTACATTTATCGGCTAATACGGTTAGGGGATATAGATTTTCTCTGGCATCTTCTCTTCCTTGCCTTCTGTATGCTGATGTCAAGGACACTAAGACCTTTAATAGTTTTTATTAGAGGTCTAGGCAATATTCGTCCTCCGATAGCTAAGCCTTTACCTTCATGGAACTTGACTTTGGTTCTTCTAGTGCTGGCAGGCCGTCATTTTGAGCCTCTTTCCTCTATTAGTATTAGCAGCCTCTGCTAGAAGGCGTTCAGAATTCATGCTTTTTCTGCTGAAAGGGAGAGATTTATAGTTTCAGGAGACAGTTTCCTGCTAGTCCGATCATTTTAAAATCATTATCGTGTTTTTCGCCTTCCGACAAGCTCTGGTGTCCTGTTAGGGAATTAAGAATGTACAAACAGCGAACTGATTTCAAAAGATTTGATCCGTCCCTTTTATGGTTTTCTTATGTGGAGAGTTAGCTAAGCCGGTCTCAAAGTTTACGATATCCTGATGGATTTGGAAGACGATTAAGCTTTGTTACGAGATTGCTTCTCCGGAACAAATTAATCTCTCCCATATTAAAGCTCACGATGTTAGAGGAATGGCTTCCTCTTTTGCACTTTTTGCTGGTTCATATTTAGATGAAGTCATGCAGGTTGCAGGATGAAAATCTGAATCCTCTTTTACAACCTTTTATCTGAAAGATCAGAGTGCAGCAGCCGCCTTCTTTCGTAATATTACAATTTTAACCAAAATGGCTGAAGACCATTTACCAAGCACATCTGGCCATTTTCGTTAAGACTGCGTCTGTAAGAAATGGTGAGAGTTTATTTTGGTTTTTATTTATCTCTTTAAGTTCAAGTTTTCCTTATTTGATAATCACGGTGTGATTGATTTAAATGCACTATTATGTTATGTTAGTAACATTTTGATAAGATTGGTTTGATTTTTATCCTTGTTTGATGATTCTCAAATCGCCTCCCACCTAATGTTTTAAGTGGGGCACTGACCAAATCTACGGGTTTAGCAAGTAGTGATTGAACGGTAATGGATGTTTTTGTGGTGTAATAACAACCCCCCACAGACCGCCGCCCCCCCCCCCCCCTTGCGAGTTGGTCTGTTGTTTTATTAACCACTATAAAAACATACTTACCGTTCAATCACTACGACCCGGCCTCAGCCATCCCGCGTGGAATTGATTTGAGAATTTGCCTATAATATTTGGCCCTTAAATTCAGAAAAGTGAATCTGTTTCCTATTTGGGCTCCAGTGCGCATGCGCAAGTGCGCTTAGTGACAGGCGTCACTATGGAGAGAGTACAGACTGATGCCAGTCTATATCAGTTAATATACTGGAGATGGACCTAACCAGTAGCCTGGTTGAGGGTCCATATTTATAGGAATAGGGATGCGGAGGAGTGTATGCAAGCATAAAAATCTTATTCTGGTAGCTAAATGCAGATAATTGATTTAGTAAGTAGTGATTGAACGGTAAGTATGTTTTTATAGTGGTTAATAAAACAACAGACCAACCCGCTAGGGGGGGGGGGGGTCTGTGGGGTTTTTTTCGTGTATGGGTGCCTTCAAATTGAGATATGAGGAATTGCCCGGAATTCGTCAGTCAAATGGTTAGAATAGAGTACTGGTAAATATTTTTTGTTGTGACTAATATAAGCTAGTCTTTCTGTTTGTATGTGACATTTCTTCTAACAATAATCGTACCTGTTTTTCTTAACATCACTGTAAGAAAATGTGTCTGGATGTCAGGGTGCCACAGTGGCAACTGACCTCGCATAATGTTTATTGATCATCTCCAGAGTCCAGACAATGTGTGTGTGAGTATGTGTGAGCGACTGGGCAAACGTGTGTGCTAAACATCCAAAGTTATCAAATCCCTTCACTTTAAACTTGCTGCTGTTTTCATTTTCAGGTCCAGTGATTGTGGCATAATATCAAAAATCAATTTCCACGATGTCAGGTGAACGTAACCGCGACCATCTTGGTGTAGTCCTGATGTCAGACGCACATCGATTGTGAGGTAACTGCGACCATCTTGGCATAGTCCCGATATCAGACGAGCATTGATTGTGTGGTAACTGCGACCATCTTGGCATAGTCCCGATGTCAGACAAACATTGATTGTGAGGTAACAGCGATCATCTGGTCATGGTCCCGATGTCAGACAAACATTAATTGTGAGGTAACCGCGACCATCTTGCCATAGTCACGATGTCAGACAAACATTGATTGTAAGGCAACCGCGACCATCTTGTTGTAGTCCCGATGTCAGACAAACATTGATTGTGAGGTAACCGCAACCATGTAGTTGTAGTCCCGATGTCAGATAAGCATTGATTGTGAGGTAACAGTAACCATCTCAGCATCTTCACAATGTCAGATGAACATCCTTATCACAGTCTACAACAACCAATAAGTAATCGTTGTGATCAGTCGTCAGGCGGGAGTCTAGAGGACACACTTCCCAGCCATGCCCAGGTGGAGCAGTCCAAGCGGTTACCTAGATGGCTGTGGTCAGTGCTATGCTACATGCTCGGAATCTCACATAGAGCAGAGACACAACCAACTCTTTCACGACACAGAAAAGTCGCTTCCACTCTTCTTTATGGCATAACATTGGTTCTAGGTTTACTCTATTTGAGTACCTTCTGTTGGTATAAGGTGTATGATATTAAAAGTACAGAGACAAAATCCACAGTAGTAACAGGACTGGTGGAAATCGTGATTTGTGTAGCCTGGTGTGCATTAGGTATCTATGCTAACAACCTAGCGTCACGCTTATTTAACAATCAGAAGTTTGTGGACAGTGTGCGGTCAAGGACAAAGACGGTTTTAAAGCTAAGTGCCGCTTTTATCATGGTTGCATTAGGGATGACATTTTTTGCTGTGAGATTTTATCAAGATTATATGGGGAGATACAGAGAACAAGTGTGTGAGGTAAGTTGAATGTTGCTAATGATACATCCATATATCAGAAAATTCACAGATCCAGGACATTTGGAGGCCAAGAGAATACTTTTTTTTTTAATTTACCATTGGAATTACTGGTCTGTTTATGAAGCCAGTCATTTCAGTGCTGAACCGTTTTAATAGTCTCTTACTTTAGACTTATAACAGCCCTCGAAATTCGCCACAGCAATCAGCAAAGCCATGGTAAAGGCTGTCGTAAACTTAATTTGCTACAGTAAATATTTGCCATGAAAGAAAGTTGCAAGCCTAGCCATTTAAGTGTGATTTTCTCATGGATACAAGGTATCAACAATGGTGTCATATTAAAGCAAGGTTCTACAATTCACCAAAAGTATAAAAAATATTATAGTTAATGCAATTTGAAAAAATGTTGTAATAGTGCTGTGGTGAACCAGTTCGGCCATGGCATTTTTGTGCCATGGCAAAATTGGGTGAATTTTAATTGAATGCCTTAGGCTGATTTATGATCGTAGATCCTACTGGACAATGTGACCATATTGCCACTCTGTTTCTAGTGCTTCAGTGTCGTACATGTTGTCGAATGTGAATGTGTCGAGGGTTGGTGCTGAAATGGTGTGTGATGGTAGTGTGTTCCATGTGTTAACGATTCGCCGGGTGAAACTGTGCTGTTTTAGTTTTCTTCTTGACTGGAATTTGGACAGTTAGCGGGTGTCCCCAGGTACTCATAGTCGCTGATGGCACTAGAATGTTTTTGTACACAGCTGGGTCGTACATTTCACTAAGGATCTTGTAACATTCGATCATGTCACCATGTACAAATCTGTGTCTCATTGATGGGATATCTAGTAACTTCAACTATAAGGAAGGTACTTTAGTCCTGTCACAAGTTTCGTTCAGGGATGTCCAAATTGCACGAACGAAACGATCGTTCGCATTCAGGTTATGCTGCGTTTTTTCACGTAACCCATTTTTCGTTCGCGAGAAAAGTTGCTGATATTTCATAGAGTTTACTTGAGCTTAAAAGCAGAAATCATATGCCAGAACTAAATATATAAATACCAAACATGCCTACGATCATGCGGGCCCCGCCAGAAATATAAAATAATACATTTGTTATCGGAAATGGTATGATAAACATCACGTATGATGATCTGTCAAAATTCAACCATAGAACTATATATTTATGGATCTGTGATGCGCACTGACACACATTTTCGTAACTGCGCAGCTTTGTTCCGCCACGCTACAATAACAGAATAAACTGTGTAGCCATTTGCAAAATGCGAAAGCCAGTTTTCCCAAATTTACTTGGCTGATGATGATTAATTCTGTCCGTTTCTGCCTATAAAAACTTGATATTTAACAAATAATGGCCTGTTAGACCATTGATATACCATCGGTTAAACGATATTACTCAATATTTCGTAATTTCACGGCTTGCAAAAATTGAAGCGCTGGGACACTATGGTAGTTCAACTTGTAAAACACATTGCCATCGACAGTTTTCTTGTCGAGCTCACAATTTTCAGATTATGCTGTGAAAAACTAGTGTTTGGCGGGTAAATAATTGACAACAGCTATTTCAGCCCGTTGAACATATCTAATGACATAGCTCGGCAGATTCGGTTGTTGTCGGATTCACTATTTGATACAGTATAATGCCGAATGTTGCCGATTTTGAGAGGGATTTTGTTTACTTTCTGTAAGATCGAATTTAAATAAATACAAAAATACATTAATTGCTTGATTTTAATTTGAAATAGCACAGTTAAAGCGATGGGTTATCTACAATAAACTCTGATCTGCTAACAGAGAATCAGATTGTCAATCAAAATGAATACTGAAGTAAAAGTTCATTTGCACTGTTGACTTCTGAACCAACGTGTTTGGAGAACTGTATGCTTCGGTCAAATATTGCACCATGGTCCTTTTCTTCATGGCAGCTCTGTACCTGACAAACATCACCATTATCATTCATTAATTTGTAATCCAGAGTATGGTCCAATTTACCAATAGATATATACTCGCAATTTTCAGGATGAATAATATGCTTCCCTGTGTGATACCACTGGTCACTGGTTGACAGCTAGATAATTCCCTGTGTGATACCACTGGTCACTGGTTAACAGCTAGATAACTCCCTGTGTGATACTACTGGTCACTGGTTGACAGCTAGATAACTCCCTGTGTGATACCACTGGTCACTGGTTGGCAGCTAGATAATTCCCTGTGTGATACCACTGGTCACTGGTTGACAGCTAGATAACTCCCTGTGTGATACCACTGGTCACTGGTTGGCAGCTAGATAACTCCCTGTGTCATACCACTGGTCACTGGTTGGCAGCTAGATAACTCCCTGTGTGATACCACTGGTCACTGGTCACTGGTTGACAGCTAGATAACTCCCTGTGTGATACCACTGGTCACTGGTCACTGGTTGACAGCTAGATAACTGTCCATGAATGGTTACTTCCTGTGTTCGATTTGACAGGAAAGGTTTAATCGAGTTCAGTATGTCGCCCTTTATGGAAGGACTTGATGCTTTGCTTATAAGACGTTTGTGGGTACTTTGTCGAATGCTTTCATGTAGTCTATTGAGCCACCATAGTCCAAAATTTAAGACCATTTGGGTGCAGCTTAGCTAAAGATGGGCGGGGCATAGATAAAACCGGATTGCTCCATTTTTCATTTACTAAGAGAATAAATCAAGTGAAATTCTCTATCACTGATACATGTATCTATTGTATGCATGTGTTCTGATGCCATATGCTCTATAACTGATACATGTATCTATTGTATGCGTGTGTTCTGATGCTATATGCTCTATCACTGATACATGTATCCCTTGTATGCATGTGTCCTGATGCCATATGCTCTATAACTGATACATGCATCTATTGTATGCGTGTGTTCTGATGCCATATGCTCTATAGCTGATGCATGTATCTATTGTATGCGTGTGTCCTGATGCCATATGCTCTATAACTGATACATGTATCCCTTGTATGCGTGTGTCCTGATGCTGTATGCTATATAACTGATACATGTATCTATTGTATGCGTGTGTCCTGATGCCATATGCTCTATCACTGATACATGTATCCCTTGTATGCATGTGTCCTGATGCCATATGCTCTATAACTGATACATGTATCCCTTGTATGCGTGTGTCCTGATGCCATATGCTCTATCACTAATACATGTATCCCTTGTATGCGTGTGTTCTGATGCCATATGCTCTATAGCTGATACATGTATCTATTGTATGCATGTGTCCTAATGCCGTATTCTCTATAACTGATACATGTATCCCTTGTATGCGTGTGTCCTGATGCCGTATGCTATATAACTGATACATGTATCTATTGTATGCGTGTGTCCTGATGCTGTATGCTATATAACTGATACATGTATCCCTTGTTTGCGTGTGTCCTGATGCTGTATGCTCTAAAACTGATACACGTATCCCTTGTATGCGTGTGTCCTGATGCCGTATGCTATATAACTGATACATGTATCTATTGTATGCGTGTGTCCTGATGCTGTATGCTCTAAAACTGATACACGTATCCCTTGTATGCGTGTGTTCTGATGATGTATGCTCTATAACTGATACATGTACCCCTGTTTTTGCCATAGGAGATCAAGCTAAATGTACTTGTCTGTCGCTTGGAGTACATCAGTCAAGTCTGTTTCTCTGTATTTGCTCTCATCTGGAACCTCATGGTTGGCTTAATTCTATTGTCAGTCTGCAGGACCCACACTGTTGGTATGTATTGTCGGTCTGCAGGACCCACAATGTTGGTATGTATTGTCAGTCTGCAGGACCCATACTGTTGGTATGTATTGTCAGTCTGCAGAACCCATACTGTTGGTATGTATTGTCAGTCTGCAGGACCCACACTGTTGGTATGTATTGTCGGTCTGCAGGACCCATACTGTTGGTATGTATTGTCAGTCTGCAGGACCCATACTGTTGGTATGTATTGTCGGTCTGCAGGACCCACACTGTTGGTATGTATTGTCAGTCTGCAGGACCCACACTGTTGGTATGTATTGTCAGTATGCAGGACCAACACTGTTGGTATGTATTGTCCGTATGCAGGACACACACTGTTGGTATGTATTGTCAGAAGGCAGGACCCATACTGTTGGTATGTATTGTAGCTATTGCCACATCCTGTATCTAGACTTATATTATTGGTACATACTGTAGCTAGACTTATGTTGTTGAATCATATTGTATCTAGACTTATATTGTTGGTATATACTGTATCTAGACTTATATTGTTGGTACATACTGTATCTAGACTTATATTATGGGTACATACTGTATCTAGACTTATATTATTGGTACATACTGTATCTAGACTTATAGTGTTGGTACACACTGTATCTAGACTTATGTTGTTGGTACATACTGTATCTAGACTTATTGTTGGTACATACTGTATCTAGACTTATATTGTTGGTAAATACTGTATCTAGACTTATATTGTTGGTACATAATGTATCTAGACTTATAGTGTTGGTACATACTGTATCTAGACTTATATTATTGGTACATACTGTATCTAGACTTATATTGTTGGTACATACTGTATCTAGACTTATATTGATGGTACATACTGTATCTAGACTTATATTGATGGTACATACTGTATCTAGAGTTATATTGTTGGTATATACTGTATCTAGACTTATATTGATGGTACATACTGTATCTAGACTTATATTGATGGTAATACTGTATCTAGACTTATATTGATGGTACATACTGTATCTAGACTTATATTGATGGTACATACTGTATCTAGAGTTATATTGTTGGTATATACTGTATCTAGACTTATATTGATGGTACATACTGTATCTAGACTTATATTGATGGTAATACTGTATCTAGACTTATATTGATGGTACATACTGTATCTAGCCTTATATTGATGGTACATACTGTATCTAGACTTATATTGATGGTAATACTTTATCTAGACTTATAGTGATGGTACATACTGTATCTAGACTTATAGCGATGGTACATACTGTATCTAGACTTATATTGATGGTACATACTGTATCTAGACTTATATTGATGGTACATACTGTATCTAGACTTATAGTGATGGTAATACTTTATCTAGACTTATATTGATGGTACATACTGTATCTAGACTTATATTGATGGTACATACTGTGTCTAGACTTATAGTGATGGTACATACTGTATTTAGACTTTTAGTGATGGTACATACTGTATCTAGACTTATAATGATGGTACATACTGTATCTAGACTTATATTGATGGTACATACTTTATCTAGACTTATATTGATGGTACATACTGTATCTAGACTTATAGTGATGGTACATACTGTATCTAGACGTATATTGATGGTACATACTGTATCTAGACTTATATTGATGGTAAAAAACCATGAGACGGTGTGAAACCGGTATACGGCACAGCCCTAGTACATACATGTACTGTATCCAGACTTAAATTGTATTATTGTAGTAAAACGTATTATGTATTTTGTACTACTATTATCAGAATGCATAAAAACGTTTAAACACTCACTCTTTAGCATAGTCTGTGGCTATATGTGTGTGCGTGCGTGCGTGCGTGCGTGCAAGCATGCGTGTGTGTATGTGCATGCGTGTTAATGAATCCTTACAGATCGCTTACGGTTTCTTCCATAAATCTGTCTCTCATTTGAATACAATGAGTTACCATGTCATGATGGTGACCATTATTTTGACAGGTATCCGACGATTTATTAGGCATCTTGATGCTGATGCTAAACTGTATGAACGCTTCTGTCGTGAGAAAATGATATCTGGTTCATCTGTCCTTCAGGCCAGTCTGAGTGCTGGCCATACCTTTCATGCTGAAAGCATACTCAATGGTGAGTCAGTGCCATTGCTGGTGCTGAAGTAATACCCTGGTGTCTGAATGTGCAAGCTTACCCATTTAATTGTCAAATTTAGTCAAGAAAACTTAAATTGTGTCCAATTTGTTCAAATTTATACTGTTTTAATGTGTCAATGTATTTGACGTTGTTGAAATGTATTTTAAACTGTTCTAATATGTGGATGTATTGGCATTGTTCTAACCTTTGAATGTATTTGACATTGTTCTAATGTGCGAATGTATTTGACATTGTTCTAATATGTGAATGTATTTTAAACTGTTCTAATGTGTGAATGTATTTGACATTGTTCTAATGTGTGAATGTATTTAAACTGTTCTAATATGTGGATGTATTTGACATTGTTCTAATGTGTGAATGTATTTTAAACTGTTCTAATATGTGGATGTATTTGACATTGTTCTAATATGTGGATGTATTTGACATTGTTCTAATGTGTGAATGTATTTGGCATTGTTCTAATGTGTGAATGTATTTGACATTGTTCTAATGTGTGAATGTATTTGACATTGTTCTAATATGTGAATGTATTTTAAATGGTTCTAATATGTGGATGTATTTGACATTGTTCTAATGTGGGGATGTATTTGACATTGTTCTAATGTGTGGATGTATTTGACATTATTGTAATGTGTGGATGTATTTGACATTGTTCTAATGTGTGAATGTATTTGACATTGTTCTAACATGTGAGTATAGATGGCACTGTTCTCATGTGTGCAGAAACTGATTGGTACATATGGGATGATGACGAGTCATTTGAGGCAGGCGTGACCAGTATGCAGGCTCATCTTCATCCAGGCATGACCAGTATGGATGCTGGTACTCGGCCCAGCTTGACCAGTATGGATGCTGTTACTCGGCCAAGCTTGACCAGTATGGATGCTGTTACTCGGCCAAGCTTGACCAGTGTGGATGATTGTGATTATAGCACAGAGTTATTGACACCTGTAAGTACATCATAAACAACATGACACATTAGAAATAAGTTAACGTGATGTCAAAGCAAAATAAAATGTACTGTTGAATATTTTGAACTTAATTTGATTAGAAGTCATTGCTGCCTAAGTTATTCAACAGAACATTTGTTGCAATGGCTGTACTCGACTGGGTCTTTTCCGTAGAGTAAATTTAAGCTTTGCCAACTTGAACAGTGACAAAAATGTGCTCTACGCAAACGTACCAGTCTAATGAAAAAATCCTATGAGTATGGAAGGGGCAGAAACATGATTTCACTTCAAGAGTATACTTACCTCCCTAATACTCTTTGATATTGCTAAATAACGGCTTTCACTCAATAAAACACTTAGATTAAAAAAGTTAGGTGCCCCTACTGGGAAGGTAGTCAGAAGACAGTCTGGCGGATGCTAGCCCCACCACCGTGCATGCGCAGACTAGTACTTCCTCTTTGCTAATTTATTGGCAGAGAGTTCTCATGCAATTTTTTGCTATAAAGTTTTCTGCTGGTTTTTCTTAATAAGAAACAATCTTTTCAAGAATTAATTACCTGTGAATGATGTCTGAATGCGCTATGTCTCCAGAGGAGGGCCCAGGACCTGTTGATCAGGTGGCTTCAATTATATTTTAGCGAGTTTGTTCCGTTGTAATGTGTTTCCGGGTCTCACGTTTAACGTGATAAGCACCTAAAAAACTGGTTTATTTCTAAGTGGCACTATGAAATACTAATCTCTCTTTGTGTTTATGTCTATCTATCTATGATTGAACAGGACAGCACATCGTAAGAGGGTTTGTTTTTCTCCCCACCAAGGTTCCATTTCCAACTAACATTGTTAGGTTATCTAACCAAAATCTATGCCCAGTGAGTTGGAGGCCTCGGATGAAGGTCTTCTCACTTTGCCCTCTTGGTCCACTGCCTTCCCCCATAAGGTGGAGAGAGTTAAGAGGTCATAATGTTGGTGGAGCTTCCAGCGCATCAGATCGGATGGTTTGTCTATGCTAAAGACTCAGGTATTCTAGCTATGATATGAGGCACTTCAATTATATTTGAAAATAATTATTAAATTTGCTGCCATTTTATCATTGTTTATCTGATGTTTGTATAGCCTGTATATTCTATCATTTCCAGTTAGGATGTTCTGGATATGAATACAATTCGTCCTTACACCTGGATGTTTGTTTTGGATCGATTTAACTTCTTATTTTTGAAGCTATGATGTCATAATCAGCTTTGCACTTTATTAACATTTAAAGTTTTGCCCAGCGCTGGTTTATTAGTTCACCTGGCCGTCTGTCCGTCCGTCAACTTTTTAGCTTACCTGGCCTGAAAGGCCAAGTGAGCTTATGTCGTGGCGACCGTCCATCATGTGTCCGTCCGTCGTCCGTCCATCAACTTTTCCTTTAAAACGACTTCTTCTCAAGAACCACTGGGCCGATTTCAATTATATTTAGCAGGAAGCATCCCTAGGGCATAGAGATTCAAGTTTGTTCGAATGAAGCCGATCGGCCAAAATCGAAGATGGCCGCCGGCCAAAATAGCTGATTTTTAGAAACACTAAACATCTCCGAAACTGCTGGACGAATTGATTCAAAACTCATAACACATCATCTCCCGAACCGCTGAAGGGATAGAGCTGAAATTTTGTAAATATGCTTAGGGACCAAGTGCCTTTCAAGTTTGTCCAAGGGAAGTTTGTTCGTTAAAAAACATGGCCACCATCAACCAATCAAAATTCAGCATTTCTAGGTCATATTGGCTTTTTTGTATTTGATGTATTTTGATGGCGAAAATTGCTTTATATATGCTTATCAGTGTGGCGAGTTCAAATATGCCACTTTCGAGACTGTCGGATAAACGGTTTGGCTGCCATCTTGGTTTGTTTTCCCGCCAAAAGCTCCCATAGTAAAGCAATGGGTCCATAGTAAAGCAATAGGGAATTCTTTAAACGACTTCTTCTCAAGAACCACAGGGCCGATTTCAATTATATTTGGGAGGAAGCATTCATATGGCATAGAGATCTAAGTTTGTTCAAATGAACGCCGGTGGCCATCTTGGATTTAGGCCGATTTTAGAAAACGTCTTAAAATCTTCTCCGAAACGGCTTGGGGCATTGATGCAAGCCTCATGAAATATGATTTATGGCAAGGGAACTTGATTGGTAAAATGGGTCGGCGGCCATCTTGGTTGACCTAGTTGTAGCGAAAATGACTTATTCTCCAGAAGCGCTGAAGGGATCGGGCCGAAATTTGGCAGATATGATTAGATCCTAAGGGCCATTAAAGTTTGTTCAAGAGATGTTGATCCGTCAAAAAACATGGCTGCCGTGGGCCAATCAAAATATAGCATGTTTGGTGACCATATTGGATTTTTTTATTTGATGCATTTTGAGGCCGAAATTATTTTTATATGTGTTTTTAGGTATTCTGATCTCCAATTTGCAATTTTTGAAACAGTCAGATAAATGGTTTGCTGGCCATCTTGTTGATAAAGAGCATTCTAGTTGAAATGCCTATTGTCCAGGTGAGCGATACAGGCCCCTTGGGCCTCTTGTTTCCTTAAACGACTTCTTCTCAAGAACCACTGGGCCGATTTCAATTATATTTGGCAGGAAGTATCCTTAGGACATAGGGATCCAAGTTTGTTCAAACAAAAGCCGATGGGCCAATTGGGCCGGTGGCCATCTTGGATTTTGGCCGATTTTAGGAAACGTCTTTAAAAATCTTCTCCGAAACCGCTTGGTGGATTGATTCAAAATTCATGAAATATCATATATGGCAAGAGCTGAACCAAGTTTGTTCGAAGGAACCTGATTGGCCAGATGGTTCAGCGGCCATCTTGGATGACCTATTTTTCGTGAAAACGACTTGTTCTGCAGAACCGCTGATCGGATTGGGCTGAAATTTTGGGGATATGATTATGGACTAAGGGTCATTAAAGCTTGTTCATGGGAAGTTGATAGGTGAAAAACATGGCCGCCATGGACCAATCAAATTTTAGCGTGTTTGGCTGCCATATTCAATTTTTTTATTTGATGGATTTTGAAGCCGAAATTGGTTTTCTTAACTCCGCTTACTTGTCAGTCAAGTGTCCTATAATGATGACCCCGTCCATCTTCTGTATGTCCATCCATCCATCTGTCTGTCCGTCACCAACAATGGTGGCTCATTTTGTTATTTCTTAATGGATTGACACCAAACTTGGTCACAATATTGATGTCGGCATCTAATATCTGTGTTGTGAAAATGAAACTGATAGGACGTCAAATGCCAGGGTTATCACCCCTTAAATATTTGCAATGTCACTTTCATAGGGAAAATACAGGTTTGTTCTCACCATCCACTGATTTGTCACCATGTCAGATTTTATTGCCATAGATTAGACTCCAATTAACAGATTAACCTTTCCATCACTGGCTAAATATTTAACATATGTATTATGTGCTCTGACATCTATGCTCGTAAAAATATTTTGAAATGTATTTGATTGAAAGTTGTTGCTGCCTTAGGCAGTAATGAAAGTTGTTGCTGCCTAAGGCAGCAATGACTCAGTCAAATTATTTTCTAAATGAACTCCAGCTCACCCTACCCCTGCCGCTAACTTGGTGAGTCAGCCAGATACACATGTGTTAAATGGATTGTGTGGTGGTGGGGGAATAACCTGCTATACAGACCACCTACCTGCCTTTAGAGACCATTTTCTTCAATTGTATTTAAACCTCTAGTAGCCGTCTGACTGCTTTTTTTAGTTTTTGCAGACGACATATTCCAAAGGTTATATCTCTGAACCTGATAAATATTTTGAAAACAATTGGACTGAAAGTTGTTGGTGGCTAGGCCGCCAACAACATTCAGTCAAATTGTTTTCAAAATATTAAACAAGTCAATAGCTGTCGAAAAGTGAAATTATTGGCTGCACTGGCTTGCAGCAGTGAGACAGTTAAGAAACCACCTGTATTTAGCACTGATATCATCTATGTTCGCTTAAACATTGTTCAAAACCACTAATGCAAAAAAACAGTCCAGAGATTGTTGTCAATATCTCGAAAACCAAACCATTTGACTGAAAGTCATTGGAAGTGACACCGATGGATGTAAAACTTATGTAAGATTAGTTGAAATGCCAATGTTCCAGGTGAGCGATACAGGCACATTGAGCCTCTTGTTATCTTTGTAGGTGGTCTTTGTGACCTCCTTCCCTCTCCTTATTTTGGTTTTGAATTACTAATTCTTTAACTAAAATACTCATTGTCTTCGTCCTCTGGCCTGATTTAGAAACCTGGTTGTCCCTGTTGTGGACGTTTCCTCAAAGAACGTTTCGCCCCTCATCTCAGCTTTCAGTGCAGTCCCTGTGGACCACTGCTTAAGTGTGAAATATGTAAACAGTGGGGGGGGGGGGGGCGCGAGCTAATGACAGAATTCTTGTCGTTGCAGGCGAAGGTGTCTGAGGAGGAGAAAAGAGCGAAGAGAGAGGTGTTGGGTAAGAAGGCCTCATCCTCTGTGGATATGGAGGCCTTCCGAGTTGAGATGTCGGGAGAGATGAAGAGGACAATCAAGGATTTGGTTCCAGAGTTGCTCCGTTGCATGCTTCCTGGACCAAATCTTTTGTTGTCCTCTTCATCTGCTTCGGAGCAGGTAATCCCCGCCTCTGAATCAGGTTTCCTTAGGACCCTACCATTTTTTTAGCAAGATTCAGAGGTGGCCCCATTAGAGAGGGCGGTCCAGGACACTGGCAGCAGGCTTGCCATGCCGGTGATCCATGGACGGTTGTCGCTGGAGCCTGGTGTTTGCTTATCAGCCCAGGATTATCCGCACACCACTGGTACCAGTTCCTCCTATGGTACCTTTCCTGGCCAGTCCAGGTTAGCATTCTTCGCTGACCCGGAGTCTAATCTTTCTGGCCAGGATGAAGAGGATTATCTGCTGGGTTCTCCTTCTGATGCCGTGACCATGGACATTGACGTCTGTGCACCCCTCGCGGGGAATACAGGCGACATTGTCCATGGTTCTACTCACGCAGGAGTAGGGTTCACGGCACAGAAGGTGGCCCGGGTTGGATCTGATGGCCAGGTCTGCCGCATAGCTCGGCTTGCCGAGAGTGTAGCAGGTTCTGATCAGGGTCGTGGTGTGGTGAAAAGCTCCCCTTGCTATACCACGGCGCCTACTCCTGGTCAAACCAGTCAGTTTAGTATGCCTGCTCTTTCGGGCCTGCATGCTTTCTCTGGCTTACCAGGAGTGTCAGGTCATCCAGCCTCATACATGCCTGCGAACGCTCAGGAGGAAGACGAAGGCCCTCGTCTTATAGAGCTTTCGCAGGTAGACACAGAGGAGGACTGGTCGGACGCTTGTCAGTGGCTTATAAGCGTCAGGCCAGACCTGCCTGTGGAACAGTCGGCCAGCCAACGGGATCACCCGCAGGTTGGCAGGTAAGTCGACTGGTAGTGCTATGCTATCTCTGCCGCTGGCGGAACATATTGTAGATATGTTCACAGCGGCAGAGACATCCATCAAGGTGCATGGACGGTTCGCGAAGGCCCCTCACGAGGTGGCAAGGCATTGCCGCATCATGTCTGATGAATATCAGAAATACGGTGTGGTACCTAAGCCGAGCGTGGATGACCGCGCAGCGTTAGGTGGGGACACGCGGCTGGGCTCCCGGTCTGACACGGGAGCGCTGTGCTCGAACGCTTTGCGTTCAGCAAATACTGCATTATGCAATGCGGAGGAGAGTGGGAGAGCGTCTATTGCGGTGCTTTCTCATGTCTCCCCGCTGTTACAGGCGGTAGTAACAGCATCCGCATTGCGCCAGCCTAGTCCGATAACGGTCCAGAGAGCCATCCAGGATGGAATCAACCTGGCTCTGGATTGTTTAACCCGGGCTGTGACCAGGAGTGTCCGGGCGTGGTGCACGTTTGCTTTAGACAACCTGTGCCCGTTTCAGGGCCTGTATAATAGGCTGCTGCGTACGCCTATGGCAGGTCCTGGTCTCTTTGGAGGTGAGGGATGTAGGCACTTCCAGAAGACGGTCACCCTGGTCAATAACCAGAGGGCACTGTGCGAGCAATTTGAGGTGCTCCGCAGAGAGCGCGTTCGCGCAGCTCCCCCTGCATATCATCCCCTGCAGGCTCGAGGTGGCCAGGTCAGAGGCCAGCCACCAGTGCAGTGTCGGCCTCGGCCACGCGCGATTCGGCCAGCAGCGAGGGGGGTCGCAGGCTCCGGCGCAGCCAGCCAGGCAGCTGCCCGCGCACCGAGGTGCGCATGGCGCTGGTTGTGGCACGAGAGGATCTGGTCGTGGCGCGAGAGGATCTGGTCATGGTAATCGTGCCTGATGGGTCGGTTATCACGGTGAGAACCACTCCGGTGCTTCTGGCCAAGGAGACAGTGCCACTCTTGCACTCCTTGTGTCCACCTCTCTCCCTAGGTGGTCCAGTGGGAGGCCGATTGGCCCACCACAAGCAAGAGTGGGAGCGGTTGGCTCAGGACCGTTTAGTCTTGCGATGGCTTTCAGTCGGGTATCATCCCGATTGGATAACAGGCCCTCCATCGCGACTGTCTCTGGTGCCGCCGGTCTGGACTCAAATTCCAAGAGATCCAGATCAACAGTTGTGTATAGAGGAAGAAATAAATTCCCTCATACAAAAAGAAGCAATTCAACTGGTGCAAAGGTGTCCGGTCTTCTATTCAACCGTATTCCTAGTACCAAAAAGCACTCGAGGGTGGAGACCAATTCTCAACCTCAAGCCATTGAACAAGTCCACAGACACACCCAGTTTCAAAATGGAGACAGTGAAATCGGTGTTGGCAGGGTTGGAGAAGGGAATGTGGACAGCTTCAATAGATCTGAAGGATGCTTATTTTCACATTCCAATAGCGAAGAGTTTTCGTCGGTTCCTGAGGTTCGCATTCCAGGGCAGACAGTGGGAATTCAGGGTTTTACCCTTCAGAATTTCGACGGCTCCTCGGGGTCTTCACCATGGTGGTTCTTGTGATAACATCATTCCTCCGCAGGAGAAGCATCGCAGTCCACATGTACATACACAACTGGCTGTTAAAAAAACACAATCAGGAAAGTCTGTCAGTAAATCTGGAGATAGTTTTGAAAACTCTCACAGATTTAGGCTGGATAATCAACTTTCAGAAATCAGAGCTGACTCCATCCCAGAAGTTTGTTTACCTGGGAATGTTCTTCGATCTAGAGACAGGATATGTTTACCCTAATCAGGAGAGGGTACAGGTACTCATCTCATTGATACAGTCAGTGTGCATCAGTCGTTATGTCCTGACAAGGGTTTACTTGAGAATGCTAGGGTTGATGGTTTCTCTGGAACCAGTCATTTCTCAGGCGGCTTTACAAAGCCGCCATATCCAGTTATTTCTCATGACGCAATGGACCCAGAGTACAGGATTTGGCACTCCTCCTGTCTGATTTTCTGAAGAATTTTTGGAATCAGGATTGCTGGAGGGAATGCATATGCATCGCCCCAAATTGGCCACGCCGATCATGGTATATGGATCTGCTGGACCCTTGCCCTTCACAACAATCCGTCAATGTTCCGATTGACTGCGTGGATGTTGTCAAGGAATCTAGAATTAAGGAGGGCTTTTCTGAGCAAGCAGCCATGTTTATGGCAAAAGCCAGAAGGGGGGGGGGGGGTCAACCTCCAGAGCATGTAATTATAAAATCAACAGATTTGCAGAATGGTGCTCAAAAAGATGTATTAATCCAATGGATTCATCTATTCAGGTAGTAGCTGATTTCCTCTGTCACCTGTATGATGCCTATAGCCTCAAGCCTAACTCTATTGCTGGTTATAAATCAGCTTTAATGTCAGTTATCCCTTGCTTGGCTAATAGGGGAAGTGATGAAGTAAGTACATTAAATACTTTAATTAAAGGCATGGGCAAACTAAGACGAAGGGATCCCACAGTGATTCTGTCTTGGAGTTTATCACTAGTGCTTCAGGTACTAGCTGATAAGCCATTTGAACCACTAAGTTCCATTTCTATGAAAATGTTGACACTTAAAACTGTATTTTTAATTGCTGCGGCCTCGGCTAGGCGGAGAAGCGAAATTCATGCCTTATCAGCCGAGGCAGACCGTTTTGTGGTTACAGGGGAATGCCTTAGGCTTCTACCTAGGATAAATTTCATGGCTAAGAACCAGTCTTTGTAATATCCAGGTCAACCTATATTTTTACCAGCTTTGACTAGATATGATCCTGATTCAAAGCATGGTGTCCTGTCCAGGCTTTAAACCAGTACAAACATCGTACTCAGGAATGGCGGATGGACCCGTCAGCATTATGGTTGTCATATATTGAACCATTTCCAGGTGGATTGTAGAGTGTATCCAATTTTGTCATAAATCCGCCACAGGTAAACAAGTTGACATGGCCAAGGCTCACAGTGTTCACGGCATAGTAGCTTCTACTGCCCTGTTTAATGGGGTTCCTGTAGATGATATTATGTCAGTAGCCCAGTGGCACTGTGAGTCAAGTTTTACCGACCATTATCTCCGTGACACCTTGAATCCTCTCGCCTTATCGATTTTGAAAAAAAAATAACCTAGGTGTACATATTTTGATGAGGTTTCCTCATTTTTTTATATATTTCACAATTAATCAATGGAATCAACCACTTATTTGGACTGCATCAGCCTTCACCAAGGGGAAGATGACGACAGCATCCAGTCTTAACAAGGTCAGTCTTGTTTATGTGTTGTTCATTGTTTATTGTGTTGTCACGTGACCCTTCGTTTCTAATATGGTGTGGTTCTTTATTGAGAGTATTCGAAAATGAAGCCTTTTCGTTCTTTGTCATATGGTACATGGCACTTGTACAAAGAGAGCATATGGGACATTGAGGTCATTCTGTCTTCCTCCCAAAAGGAGGGGGTGTGGGAGCGCATATGACAGATGGTCATCTCTCAGCCATCGGTTGTGTTTCCCGATGTTCAAATCTATTCCTGATTGTGTTCCCACACAATTTCAGAAGTTTAAGTGCCTTAAACGCAGAAAAGCGCATAGGGAAGAGCTGGTCTTTTGACCTCGCCTCCCTCCCGCCGAATTCCCTGATGAATTCTGGCAATATCAAAGAGTATTAGGGAGGTAAGTATACTCTTGAAGTGAAATAAACGAAATAACGGATTTATTTTTTCACGAGAGAGTTGATACTTACCTCCCTAATACAGACCCGGCCTCTTCGCCCCACAGAGGCTCGGTGTTCAGGCTCTTGTAAAGTTGCATAGTGTCAGCCAATAAATTAGTCAGAGGAAGTACTAGTCTGCGCATGCACGGTGGTGGGGCTAGCATCTGCCAGACTGTCTTCTGACTACCTGCCCAGTAGGGGCATCTAACTTTTTTAATCTGAGTGCTTTATTGAGTGAAAGCCGATATTTAGCAATATCAAAGAGTATTAGGGAGGTAAGTATCAACTCTCTCATGAAAAAAGAAATCCGTGATTTCGTTTATATCGTCTGCAATCTTGAAAATAAAATCAACTTCAATGAATGTCCATCAGGTGATGATGATGAATGCCCATCAGGTGATGATGAATGTCCAACAGGTGGTGATGATGAATGTCCATCAGGTGATGATGAATGTCCATCAGGTGATGATGATGAATGTCCATCAGGTGGTGATGATGAATGTCCATCAGGTGATGATGATGAATGACCATCAGGTGATGATGAATGTCCATCAGGTGATGATGATGAATTTACATCAGGTGGTGATGATGAATGGCCATCAGGTGATGATGAATGGCCATCAGGTGATGATGATGAATCCATCAGGTGGTGATGATGAATCCATCAGGTGATGATGATGAATGGCCATCAGGTGATGATGAATGTCCATCAGGTGATGATGATGAATGTCCATCGGGTGATGATGAATGTCCATCAGGTGGTGATGATGAATGTCCATCAGGTGGTGATGATGAATGTACATCAGGTGATGATGATGAATGTCCATCAGGTGATGATGAATGTCCATCAGGTGATGATGATGATGAATGTCCATCAGGTGATGATGATGATTGTCCATCAGGTGATGATGAATGTCCATCAGGTGGTGATGATGAATGTCCATCAGGTGATGATGATGAATGTCCATCAGGTGATGATGATGAATGTCCATCAGGTGATGATGAATGACCATCATGTGATGATGAATGTCCATCAGGTGGTGATGATGAATGTCCATCAGGTGATAATGATGAATGTCCATCAGGTGATGATGAATGCCCATCAGGTGATGATGCATATGCATACGTCATTTCACTGTGATGTATCATTCCCAGGTTTCAGTAGGTCTGATAATGGGTAACCTACGCTGAATTCTGTCATGCCTGATAGATATTTTGAGCTGTTTCATTTCACAAAATGATACATTCTTATTTACTAATCAGAAATCAAAACACGGTCAACTTTAGCAACCATGTATTAACCCTCTGATGTCAAAATTTTAAAATTTCAAATTAAATTAAAAGATGAACTGGTCTTAGATAGCAACATCATCCACCAAAATTGTTGAAAAATGTACCCATTTTTTTGCTATTGACCCCGTAAAAGACAGAATATTGACATCAGAGTTGTAAGGGTTACGGTTCTGATTTTGCACGAGATATAAGATGTCTCTTGATGTCTGTTCAATTTACCCAGCATGCAATGCCCTGACTCCATAATCGTTGTAACTATTGAACGTCATATTCGTTGAGTCTATTGTCTGTACAGGCCAGGGCTGGGGTCAAATACAAAAGGATTTGAATTAATTTAAATACATTTTTCAGGTATTTGAAAGTATATGTATTTGAAAAGTATTTAAGGCAAAAGTATTTGTATTTGTATTTAAATACATTGTCAATGTATTTGAGTATTTTCAAATACTTTTCAAAATACTTCTGTCTATTTGTGCTAAATTCTTACATTCAATTGTACAAATACAGTGCAAAATAAAATTTAATAAAGTTTTCTCATATCTTCTGTAACTCTTTGCATGTAATACCCTGCTGAATATAAAACTAATTTGACTGTTACAGTTTTTGCCTTAAGAAGCAACAACCTCCAGTGAAATCTTTGTCAAAATAATCAACAGTATGGTTGTCTTGGAATATAATTGCTAGAGCTTCAGTATTACAAACATGATCCAATAAGAATAGAGATAATCCTTTTATAAATATAACTTTGCAAATTGCCTTGAAATTGTTTTTTAAAATCCTTTTTCATACACTTCTGTTATCCTTAGTTTTAATCAGCCTGGTTTTAAAGAAGATGGAAATGAAATCTAGAATATTTTGAAAATAATTTAGCTGAATAGGCAGCAACAATTTTCAGTCACATGGTTTTCAAAATATTCACATGGTTTTCTCTGTTTTATGTAATACACATCATCAATGTATACTAGAATGAAATGAGCTTTGTTTCCAGTCTGGCCTTTGCTTGCTGTTACATCCCAATTCCTTAGAAATGTCTAGTACTGTACTGCTCTCTAACCGAATCATACTGTCTGAGTCTTGTAAAGCTGGTTTACTTCTCAAATTCTTGTCTGTGGTAGAATGGGCAATTATCACCTTTCAAAGCAAGCTAGGTAGAGCTGGTCAAGAAAACTCAGGTTACAACAACACCTCCATTATACTAGCTTGCAGGACTCATACCAGGGGCAGTATTCATGAAAGGGCG
Source organism: Chaetoderma sp. LZ-2023a (assembly GCA_034401795.1). Taxonomy (NCBI): domain Eukaryota; kingdom Metazoa; phylum Mollusca; class Caudofoveata; order Chaetodermatida; family Chaetodermatidae; genus Chaetoderma; species Chaetoderma sp. LZ-2023a. The sequence goes on from CM067375.1 coordinate 6,265,205, forward strand.
TAACTTACGCCTGGCATAAGTACCTTGGAGTCATTATGACATCATATATGTTTGTACGTCATTTAATATTATGACGTCATATTCTCCACGGTAGTTATGCCCTGCGTAAGTTATGCCCTTTCGTGAATACGGCCCCAGGTGTCTTAACCCTTTACACCATGAATTTTACATTCAAATCATTCATTTAGATTGGGTGGGTGGGTGGCAGTGGGATTAATTACCCTTTCTTGCGGACCTATGTCAAATGATTAAAATTTGTAGAAGAAAGGATCATGTATATGTTGGAAAGTCTTGTTTTCTTAGACAGCAGCAGCCTACAAACATTGATTTTCAGTATGAAGACCAGTTATCAAGTGAAAAGGAATGAAACTTAGGAATCTGAAATTTCAAAACCTTACAAATAAAATACTTTTTGGGTATAATTTGAATACAAGTGTTTCCAAAAAACAACTTTGAGTCAGATAGTTTTAGCACATCTAAATAAATAAATAAATAACATAAATAAATCCTATCCCATTCATACCGAGTAGTAGAATATATAGGGCTATCAGAATAGAGGGTGGTGGGAGCTGCGGATCGCTGATCTGCGTCTACAGGAGGGAGGTGGGCTGTCAGAACAGTAATTATGCTCATACATTCCACATATTCTTACTCGGAATTGTGTCCCGAGAAAATATGCGATGCACCTAAGCACATAAAATAGCTAATGCTTAAAACACTATCTCGCTGTTGTTATCTGTTAGATGTAATATGCCAGTTATCAGTAGGTCTGCTGCTAATAACTAGGACGTTATATCTTATCTAGGCGGTGTTATAGCGTAGCACACTAGTGATTGAATGTCTGTCTGTCTGTCTGTCGTTCTGTCTGTCTGTGGGGATGGGAACTTCCTGGACATGGTGAAAAAAGATCCAACAGCTTTCCTTGATAAAAACCTGGACAAGATCGAGAGGAAGTTGGTGAAAGAGGTCCTCGACCTGAGGGGGGTGAAGTTCTGCCTGCTCTCAAGATCACCCTCCACAAGGAGAAGAATGACGGGACAGAGGTCACCACAGATCTCCTGTTCTGGTCTAAGCAGCATGACATTCTGAAGGCAAGCGATATTAGCGAGGCTGTGAAGGAGGCCAAAGCCAAGGTGCTGCAAGACCTTGAGAACTACACCCACGAGGGGGTCTGGCTGGGCAGTCGACCAGGTTGATGCATTGTATCTCAACATTGCCGGATATCAACCACTACGTGGTGGGTCCTACATTGATCTCCCCACTTTGATTAAATGAAAACGTGCCGTGGTTAATGTACAGAACAATGACGACCACTGTCTTCGCTGGTCTCTATTGGCTGCTGCTTATCCTGCAGAGAGTAATCCCCAGCGGACATCGAAGTATTTAGGGCACTGGGACATGCTTGACTTCAGCGGTGTAGACTCCAACCCCTCTCCACCAGCTTAAGCATGTTGAGTGGCAGAATGGCCTGGCCATTAATGTATTCGGGCATGACAAGAGTGTCTACCCACTGCATCTGAGTGTGACTGATCCCGTCATTCCAAGGACAAACCTGCTGCTTATCGAGAAGGGTGGCAAGTAACACTATTCCTGGATTAAGGACCTGAATCGTCTGCTCTATGATCAGAGTCGTTATAAAGGCAGAAAGCACTTCTGCGAGCAGTGTCTCCACTGTTATTCTCGCGAAGACTTTCTCATCAGGCACAAACCGGAGTGCTGCGGTGACAGACCAATGCGCATAAGAATGCCTACAGAGGACAGGAAGATGCTACAGTTCACCAACTACCACAAGCAACTCAAGGTGCCATTCATCATCTATGCTGACTTTGAAGCCCTAACAACCAAGATTGAGGGGGCCAGAGGCGAATCCGGCTCAGAGCAGCACACAAAACACAACACCATGAGACCATTGTGGTCTGCTGTGATGGTGTCAGTGAGCCACCAGTGCTGTATCGAGGAGTAGATGCAGCTAAGCACTTCCTGGATTGATTGGTACAGGAAGAGGAGTAGATAATGGCCGTGCTCGCCCACTCTAGGCCGATGGAGATGACTAGAGAGGACTGGCGAGCTCATAAAACCGCGGTCAGTTGCCATGTGTACGACAGACCCACTGCCACATCACTGGTCTCTACCGGGGAGCAGCACACATTGTGTGTAATCTAAAGCGGCGCCTCAACCCTAGGACCACCACCATCCCTGTCGTGTTCCACAACCTGCGTGGGTATGATTCTCACCTCATCATGCAGGCCATCTCCCAAACAGAGGGACAGATCAACTGCATCCCCAACAATATGGAGAAGTACATCGCCTTCAGCCTCCGTAGGCTGCGGTTCATCAACTCAGCCCAGTCTCTCCCAGCATTGCTTGTCAAGCTGGTAGCTAGTTCCACAATATTCCGACTTACAAAGCAGTATGAACCTAGCGCTGCCAAGCATGATCTCCTGCTCTGCAAGGGTGTATACCCCTATGAGCACATGGATTGGTGGCACCGTTTCAATGAGACCTCTCTCCCACCTCAAGCTGCTTTCTACAGTAAACTCTCTGGTGAGGGAATATCTGACAGCGACTACAACCACGCACATGCTGTCTGGGCCCACTTTGGCTGCCAGACCATGGGAGACCATCATGACCTCTATCTGCAGTCTGACACTCTGCTCCTTGCAGATGTTTTTGAGAACTTCCACATCACATGCCTCCAGCAATATCATCTGGACCCAGCACACTATTACACAAGCCCGGAGTTGAGCTGGGATGCACTTATAAGGAAGACAGGTATGGAACTGGAGCTCCTCACTGACTATGACATGCATCTCAAGCGAGTAGATGTCAAGCTGGCCCTGTCTATGTGGGAATGTCCATCCTGGACTACTCGAAGCACCTCATGTATGACTTTTACTACAATCAGCTGAAGCGACTATATGGTGCCAACTGTGTGCTCTTGTACACTGACACAGACAGCTTCCTGTTGGAGATCCAGACTGAGGATGTCTATGCTGATATGGCTGCGAGGAGTGACCTCTATGACACAAGCGACTACCAAGTAACACACCCACTACACAGTACTGCCAACAAGAAGGTCCTGGGCAAGATGAAGGATGAGTGTGCCAATCCAGGAGTTTGTTGGCCTGCACCCGAAGATGTACTCCATCAAGTGGTCGGATGAACAGGAAGTCAAGAAGGCAACGGGTGTGCACAGGGCTGTGGTTAGACAGATCCGCCATGGACAGTACAAAGAATGCCTCTTCGAGCGAAAGGTCTTCGACCATGGTATGAACATGCTGCGAAGTGAGGGTCACCACCTCTACGGGGTCCACCAGACCAAAACAAGCCTCAGCCCCTTAGACACAAAGCGATGGATCGCTCTCAATGGTATTTACACCCTGGCTTATGGTCACAAGGATGCCATCACTCCAATGGATGTTTTCATCGAAGAGCTGCTGGTATGAGCATCATGTGACATGTTCAACTGACAGTCAGTGGAGGATGTCTACACTCTGGTGTGGAGGTAGCTGGGTGTCTGTAGGGATAAGCTGGAACTCCTCATACAAACGGCCGCCTAGGACTGCTCTCTGACCATGCCAGGTAGTACAGCATAGGCTGTCCAGCGTCTCCACATAGCTGTCAATTTTGTGTACATCTATCGACCAGTGGCGGTTAGTCGCCCGCCTATGTCCACCCTCCAACTCGCCAGGCTCATACAAATACCGAACCAGGGAACCGGATGGAAGTCTGTCCACTGAGCACAGCTCATGAACAGAGCCTCGAGGTTGGGCCACAGAGGATTGCTGAATGGCCTTGACTGGCTTCTGTCCTATCAGCCTAGTAACCTCAGCATTGGATCTCTCCACCACAACGGGCAACCCTCTCACCCATACCTTGGAATGACCGCCCGCTGGGACAGCCATCTCCTGAGCATACTGATGTGGGAATAGCCTCTCTGCCAGTGTCCGGTCTGGAGCATATGCACCAAAGAGAGGCATGCCGATGGCAACAAAAGGCTTAAGCCACCCAGAACATCCACGAGGCGGATGAGAGTCTCGATGAGTACTACGAGGCTGTAAAGCTCTCCGAGCCGACGCTCGACTATGAGGCATCAGGAGGTCAGAAGATGGCCGAGGCCATAGTAGTAGTGGCTGCTGTAGCAGCGGTGGTAACTGGGACAGCTGCTGGAGTTATGCTCTATGCGCATTCAAGCTGAATACCTCCATTTTGCGAGAAGTGAACCTTGCTATATCCAAAGTACAGCACCATTACTCTGACCGGGCAAGTGCCCCCTCGTTCTCCGAATAGGTTCCCAACATGAAAGCTGAGCTGTTTGTCATGGTTAGGCAGGATGTCCCTTCCTCCGAGGTGGCACTGACCTTCGAGGACTTACTCGAGATCCTCGTGGCCACTTGTCAGGCGGAGTAGGGCATATGACTTTGTTTTCTGTCGATAGAGACAGCAATCAGCCAGATCACACACCTCACCGAGTACGTTGGTCCCAGCCACCACAAGTTTGAAGTAGTCTAGCTCCCCCACCTCCTGGACCACCCCTCCCTTCTAAACCAAGACTGATACAGCTATGCAGTCCGAGGCACCTCATTGCAATGTCAACTCTAGACGCTGGTTAGCCATGGTCTGGACTTGCTGATGCTCTCGCTCTACATGTAGGATTCGTTGTCTAGAGCCGGCACATTTTAGTTCCTGGTCATTCTCATCATGCCAGACCTGAAGTCGCGGAGAGGTCATCGTTATATCCGGAAGATGTTCGGTGTACACCCGGAGGAACAGCTTGTCCTGCATCAAGGCCGGGTTCACGTGTGTGTTCTCGAGGAGGGAGAAAAGTGGCACCGCGACAGGTATTTCTACGTCTGGTTGTAAGTCAAATTCTGTGAAGCTGTCATTACATCCGACGGCATAGTACCCTTTCCCCTTCACATAGTAGGAAGGTCCATGAACCAGTTGAGCCAGGACCCGGTACTCATCGCTCACATAGGTGGTGTCCAGCATGTTGTTGCTCTGCATAATCTCCCACCTGCTCACCACCTGCGGGAGCTTTACCTCCTTCGGCACTGTGCTCTTGAGCTTGAACTTGAGCATCATGCTCCTAATCTCAAGGATCTGTCCTGAGAGGGTGAAGTCAGATTAACTTCCCCACTGTGGATAAAGAGTTCGCATCATGGATACTAGGTCGAATGACTGTCAGACAGTCCATCTGAGGATCAGCGTGGTGCGAGGCCGCAGGTTCAACTGCCCTATCTGGATGCTGTACATACTGCTGCATGTTTAAACGTCTGTATATATTTGTTTTAAACGGCGATGTTTGGTAAAGTCCTCCAGCAGATCATCTTTGGAGGGCAGAAACCAGTGCAACCCTCCAGGAAGAAATCAGTACAGCTGCCAATAGATAGGGTCCGACGACTACTTCATGACATCAACATTATCCATGAGTGAGCCAAGGTCCCACCTCCGTCTGATGCGGAGACACTGACTGCTATAGAGGAGACAACACCGGCCCATAGTACGAAGGAATTATTGACTCGGATACTCTGCCGGAATCTTGACAGTGCCCAGGGCAGGTCACAAGATCTCCCCCAGTACACCCACTAAGAGTCCTGTAATTCTAGCTCTCCAGAAGGCTAGGGTTGATCCCAAAGATCTACTAACATTCGGGAAGTTCTGGATGTTGGATGCTGTACAGCCTTGGGCTACAGATTACTTCCGAGAGGAGATCCGTGCAGCCGTGACTGAGGGCCATGAGGCTGGGTATGCCACTGGTCACACCAAAGGTAGAGAGGAGGGGTTGGCCGGCGGCCACAAGGAGGCTGTTGAGCACATCTTCGACGAAAGAGGCCGAGAGACAAGGCAGCATTTAGAATATTCCCCGCTGAGAACTACCAGAACTACCTCATCAAAACTTGCCTCAAGGCAAATGCTAAGAGGGCATGGCTGAAGTGGGTCTTCCGCGAGAAGTTTCAGAAGAATAAAGTCGAGTCATCTGATCCTCAGTGGATAGCGTTTCAGAAACATTCAAGAAGCTCATGAAATTCCTCAAGCTTCTGACAAAGTTCCTCACTCTTCTGATGAAGTTCCTCGACCCTAAAAAAGCATCCATACTGCCTGGGCCAGGTGCTTTATTGTCTTCTTCATCTGCCCCTGAGCAGAAAATCCCCACCGCTGATTCTGGTGTCCATCATGGTTTGTGGTCCAAAAATGTTCAAGAATCAGTGGTGGCTTCAGTAGATTTTGGAAGGCCCACCGCCATTAGCAGAGCATATCATTGATATATTGATGGCAGCAGAGACATCTATTAGACCTAGTGGACGGCTTGCGAAGATGACACCCCCCCCCCCCCCCTGTGAGGTGGCGAGGCGGTGTCGTATCATTGCTGGTCAATACCAGAAGTATGGTACAGTGCCAAAGCCGAGCGCTGATGATCGCGCACCGCTTGGCGAAGACACGCGGCCAGGCTCACGTTCTTGAGCGAGCTGCATTCAGCAAATACAGCATTGCGAGATGCAGAGGAGAGCTCTAGAGCATCTATAGCAGCGCTCTCGCATGTCTCCCAGCTGTTACAGGGTGTAGTAACAGCATCTGCCTCGCGCCAAGCAAGCCCTGTCTCAGTTCAGAGAGCCATCCAGGATTGTATTAACATGGCTCTGGACTGCATGATGCGGGCGGTGACTAGAAGTGTCAGGGCGAGTCGCACTGGTTCCTGCGTACCATCCACAGCAGGCCTGCGGTGGTGCTGGTCAAGTTAGAGGCCAGCCACCAGTGCAGTGTTGGCCATGACCACGCCACCACCAGCCTGCAGTTGGTGGGGGAGGGGGCAGGCTCCTTAGGTGCAGCCAGCCAGGCAGTGGTGTGCGAGGCACGGGCAGTGGTGCGCGAGGATCTGGTCATGGTAATCATGCCTGATGGGCCGATTTCCACAGCAACCACACTAATGCTAGAGACAGTCCCACTCTTGCACTGCTTATGACCACCTCTCTCACTAAGTGGACCCATGGGAGGTTGATTGGCCCTCCACAAGCTGGAGTGGGAGCGGTTAACCCAGGAACTTTTAGTCTTGCAATGACTTTCAGCCGTGTAGCAGCCCAACTGGGCGATAGGCCAACCATCGCACCTGTTTCTGGTTCCGATCTGAACGGTTGTGTATAGAGGAAGAGATAAATCCTCTCATACAAAAAGGGGCAATTCAATGACCAATTGTCAACCTCAAGCCATTGAACAAGTTCATAGACATACCAAGTTTCAAGATGGAAACGATTAAGACGGTGTTGGCGGGGTTGGAGAAAGTAATGTGAACAGCATCAATAGATCTGAAGGATGCTTATTTCCACATTCCAATTGCAAAGAGTTTTCGTCGGTATCTGAGATTCACATTCCATGGCCGACAGTGGGAATTCAAGGTTTTGCCATTTGGAATTTCCACGGCTCCTTGGGTCTTCACCAGGGTGGTTCTTGCTATCACAACATATCTCCGCAGGAGAAGCGTAGCAATCCACACTTACGTAGACGACTGGCTGTTAAAAGCACACAATCTGGAAAGTCTATCAGCAAATCGGAAGATAGTTTTGAAAACTCTCACAAACGTAGGCTGGATAATCAACTTTCAGAAATCAGAGCTGACTCCATCCCAGGAGTTTGTTTACCTGGGAATCTTCTTCGATCTAGAGATAGGATATATCTATCCTACTCAGAAGAGAGTAGAAATACTCATCTCAGTAATACAGTCTGTGTGCAACAGTCATCATGTACTGGCATGGGTTTTCTTGAGAATGTTGGGGTTGATCAGTCACATGAGCATATCAATCTACTGGAATTACGAGCAGTAGTACTGGGCCTGGAACATTTCATAGAAAAGTTCAGGGCAAGATAGTTCTGGTTCGATCAGACAACTCAACAGTAGGGACTTACATAAACTGCCAGGGCAGAATGAAGTCGCCCAGTCTCTGTATGATGACTTGGAAACTGCTTTGCTGGTACCTAGATCATATGAACACCTTGAAGGCAGTTGACATTCCGGGAAGGCTAAATCTGTTAGTAGACTCATTGACCCCAAGGATGAGTGTTTTGCCCACGGAATGGCAACTAAATCAATATGTGGCGGATCGTCTGTTCGACCACTGGGGGAAATCCAACATAGATTTGTTCGCAATGAAGAAGAATGCCAAGATGACAACGTATGTCTCTCCGATTCCAGGTCCGAGCGCTACTGCAACAGATGCGATAGCTATCAGTTGGGAGGGAATGTATGCATACACATTCCCACCAGCACTCCTGATTCTAAAAGTTCTTCAGAAAATCAGGCAGGAAGAGTGCCAGGTGCTTCTGATCGCCCCAAATTGGCCAGGCTGAACATGGTATGCGGATCTGCTGAACCTTCTGGTCTGCAATCCGGTTCCTCTGCCTCTGATGGACAATATTATTTTCCAGAGCAAGTCCCTTCACAACAACCCATCAATGTTCCAGTTGACTGCGTGGATGTTGTCAAGGAATCTAGAATTAAGGAGGGCTTTTCTGAGCAAGCAGCCATGTTTATGCCAAAAGAAGGGGGTCCACCTCCGGAGCATATAACTATAAAATCAATAGATTTGCAGAGTGGTGCTCAAACAGAGATGTTAATCCATTGAATGCATCTATTCAGGTAGTAGCCGCTTTCCTCTGTCACCTGTATGATGCCTATAGCCTCAAGCCTAACACTATTGCTTACAACAACTTTAATGTCAGTTATCCCTTGCTTGGCTGTTAGAGGAAGTAACTAAGTCTGTTCATTGATTCTGTCTTGGAGTTTATCTCTAGTGCTTCAAGTTCTAGCTGATAAACCCTTTGAACTACTAAGTTCCATTTCTATGAATATGTATGTATGATTACTGTATTCTGCAGCTGTAGTAGTAGAAAACAGCTGCAATCGGGCCTTCTTTGCTTTTGCCCACTGTGTCTTGTCCTCAGCCAAAATCCTTAGCTTCCTCAGGGCCATTCTGGACTTGAGTGTACCTAATCCTGCTTTCTTGAGGTCACCTCATAGCACGCTTAGCAGATTTATGCAATGACGTCCTCTCCTGGCTCTGTATTTGCTGGCTCCGAGTAGGGCGAATTCCAAGGCTCTCTGTGCTGGTGTGTCTTCTGGCATCCTTAGCACATGGCTAAACATGGACCATCTTTGCTGGGCGACTTTTACAAACAGCGCCAACATATTACACATCTTGTATAGTGCATCGTTGGAAATTATGTTCTCTGGCCATCGGTGTCCAGTGATGGTGCATAGGTGTTTGCCGTGGCAGGTGTCAAGTTTGTCTAGAGCTGCCTTTGGAGCTGTCAAGCTGTTACAGTTATACATCATCAAGGATACGCAGGTTGCATTGTATAAACTTAGTCTTTTTACTAAGGGCATCTTTGATCTACGAATCCATAGCTTCCAGAAGGACGGGAAAGCTATGTTCCCCATGATGCAGCATGCAGCGATGTCAGCAGTACTGCAAAACAGTGAGCCCAGGATTTTACTTTTCCTCCATGGTTTTCCGCCACGGAGTGGGTCGTCATTTTCTTTAGTTTCATGCTTTGTAGATAGGTATATGTGGGGGAAATCTGTTTTGGATTCATTCATAAAGAGATTCTCAATTTTTAGTTTGCTGGCAGCTATTGGGAGAAGTTCGTCAAGGGGTTTCTTTTCCTCATCTATAAAGTCCACATCGTCGGCATATTCCATCTCTAGTGGCATGCCCAGTATTGACACCAGGGGGTTTGGTCTTGTGGAATTTTCCCGCACGGATTTCAATGCAATAGCCAGGTAACAAGTGAAGAGCACAGGGGATACACCATCTCCCTGTGGGGAGCCGATTGATGTCTCAAACTCTACAGACTTCACTGACTTGACTCGTACTCTCAACTTGGTGTCTCCAAGCAGTAGTCTCACTAGTCGTAGCTCATCTTCATTGCAACTGGCCTGGTGTAGTACTTCTAGGATCTTTGAGCGCTTAATTGTGTCGAAGGCTCGTGACATATCAATGCCCATTTTGTGGAAATCCCAGTGTTTGGACATGACTACCGACACAAGCATGCGTTGAGCCCATACATTGTCTGCACAGCTGTGTCCACGTTTAAAGCGACTTTGACATGATCCAGTGAAGTCGTCGATCTTGTTTCCGATGTGGCATAGAGTTGGATAGGATTTTCCGTATGCTGTTAAGGAGCACAATGGGCCGCAGATTGGCTTGAGGGCCAGGTGGCTTCTTGGGCTTGGGTAGCACGATAAGTATGCCTTGGCCTACAGTGTCGATGGGAAGGTGGTGCATAAAAGCTGAATTCATTATGTGCGTGATCGGTTTTGAGATAATGTCACTTGCATATTTGAATAGTTCATTGCTCATGCTATCAGGTCCAGACGCACGTCCATTTTTCAGGGCTTTAAATGCCTTCTCAACCTCTGTTGTATTAATTGGTGTTAGTAATGGCCTGGGGTCTCCTGAGAATGGGTGCAAGGGCTCATCATTGTGGTCAGCGAACTGTTCCTTGAACCTTCTCGAATTGCCTCGGCTTTGCCATGGTCAGTCCCGATAAAGTGTCCTTCAGAGTTGTGTACAGTTAGTGGTGGTGTGTAGTCAGCAACTCTCAGGGCTCAGGCTGCCCGAAACATTTTGTGGCAGTCATCCGTGGAAGTGATTTCATCTGCTAGGGCCTCTGCTTGTTGGATAGCAAAATCTTTTAAGCGTTCGTTAATGTCGCGCAGAATGTTTTTGCGCTCCCGGCGTAGTTTGGTGCGATCTTCACTTTGGCCACTTTGATAAATGCGCAAAGGTAACCCTTTCTGTTCTGCTGACAGTTTTTCTACTAGAGGGTCGTCAGTATACCTAGTTCTGTATGAATATGTTGACACTTAAAACTATTTTTAATTGCTGTGGCCTCTGCAAGACAGAGAAGCGAAATTCATGCTTTATCCGCAGAGGCAGACTGCTATGTGGTTAGAGGGGAAGGCCTTAGGTTTCTACCTAGGATTAATTTCATGGCTAAAAACCAGTCTTTGAAATATCCAATCTATTATTTTACCAGCTTTGACTCGGTTTGATCCTAATTCAAAGGCTTGGTGTCCAGTCCGCGCATTAAACAGGTGCAAACAACGTACACAAGAATGGCGGATGGACCCATCCTCGTTATGGTTGTCATATATTGAACCCCATGTCAGGGTTTCAAAAGACACTATATCTAGGTGGATTGTAGAATGCATTGGACACTGGTAAACAAGTTGACTTAGTCAAGGCTCACAGTGTCCGGGGCATAGTGGCATCAACCGCCTTGTTTAATGGGGTGCCGGTGGATGACATTATGTCGGTAGCTCATTGGCCCTGTGAGCCAAGTTTTACCAACCATTACCTCCGTGACACCACTAATCCTCTTGCCTTATCGATTTTCAAAAGATGATCAGGTGTATATATTGTAGATAAGTTGCGCTCACTGTCTCCAGACAGCATATTTTAATTATGGAAACAACCGCAAAAACGTGTATCATTTGTCCTTCACTGAGGTGATCTGGATAAATACAGCTTATATGCATAGGGTCAGTATTGCCTTTTGTTGTTACATAATTTATTGTCATGATTTGTTACCCGTTTACTAAAATAGTGATGGTACCTGTGTATTATGTGGTTCATTTACTGAGAGTATACGAAAATGAAGCCTTTCATCTCGTGTCCTTTAGTACTTAGCACCAGTACTTAGAGAGCATATGCGACATTGAGGTCATAGCCTCTCCTTTCCCAAAAGGATGGGGGAGCACATTTGACGTACGGTCATTACTCTCACCATCGGTTGTGTTATCCGATGTTCAAATCATTGGCTGATTGTGTGTATCACACAATTTCAGTTGTTAGTGCTTCATGCACAAAAACGTGCAAGGGATGAGCTGGTCTTCTGACCTGGCCTCCCTCCCGCCGAATTCACTGACAAATTCTGGCAATATCATAGAGTATTAGGGAGGTAAGTATATCTCTTGAAGTGAAATAAATGAAATCACAGATTTCTTTTTTCACTTCAAGAGTATACTTACCTCCCTAATACTCTTTGATATTGCTAAATATCGGCTTTCACTCAATAAACACTCAGAATAAAAACAGTTAGGTGCTCCTACTGGGCAGGGAGTCAGAGTGCAGTCCGGCGGATGCCAGCCCCACCACTGCACATGCGCAGACTAGCACTTCCTTTTGCTAATTTATTGGCTGAGAGACAACTCATGTTTTCTATGCTCATAGGCTTTTCTTTAATTTCTGAAAGTTTTGGCTGTGTAGAAGTTCTATTTCTCCTGGATTAATATGGCAGAATGTGTTACTACTCCAGAGGAGCGCCCAGGACCTAGCCATCAGGTGACTTCTATTATAATTTAGCGAGTTTTTCCCGGTGTAATGTGTTTCCGGGACTCGCGTTTATCATGATAAGCGCCTAAAATAACTAGTTTATTTCGAAATGGCGCTATGAAATACTAATCTCTCTGTGTTTATGTCCACAGGTATCTACCTAGGAGTGTTAGGACATCACATCTTCAGAGTTTGTTTTTCTCTCCACCAAGGTTCCATTTCCTACTAACATTGTAAGGTTATCTAACCAAAAATCTTTTCCCAGTGAGTTGGAGGCCTCGGATGAAGATCTTCTCACTTTGCCCTCTTGATCCACTTCCTTCCCCCTAAGGTGGAGAGAGTTAAGAGGTCATAAGGTTGGTGGAGTGTCCGGTTCATCAGATCAGATGGTTTGTCTATGCTAAAGACTCAGGTACTCTAGTTATGATATGAGGCATTTCAATTATATTTGACAATATTTATAAAATCTTACTGCCATTTATCATTGTTTAGCTGATGTTTGTATAGCCTGTATAAACTATCCGGTCTAGTTAGAATGTTCTGGATATGATTACAATTCGTCCTTACACCTGGAGGTTTTGTTTCGGATCAATTTAACTTCTTATTTTTGAAGTTATGACGTCATAATCAGCCTTGCGCCTTACTATCAGTTATAAGTTTTGTCCAACACTGATTTATTATCATTATTAGCTTGGGTCTTATGGCCCCTTCCTCCTTGTTTATTTCGTGTTGTGTTCTAATTCAATATCTGTAATACTCATTGTCTTCGTCCTCTGCTGTGTTTCAGAGGCCTGGTTGTCCTTCGTGTGGAAGATTTATCCTTGACAAGTTCTTCCCCCATTTATGCTCCCAGTGCAGCCCATGTGGGCCATTGCTTAAATGTGAGATCTGTAAAAGATGGGGGGGGGAGCTAATGTCTGAATTGAATTTCTCTCATTACAGACCAGGGAGAAGGCTCCAGAGGAGGAGAGGAAGAGTAAGAAAGAGGCTTCTGGTAAGAAGGGTAAGAGGAAGGCCTCGTCCGCTATGGATATGGAGGCCTTCCGTATTGAGATGATGGGAGAGATGAAGAGGACAATTAAAGATTTGGTCCCAGAATTGCTTCGTGGCATGCTTCCTGGTCCAAATCTTTCGTTGTCCTCTTCATCTGCTCCGGAGCAGATAATCCCCGCCTCTGAATCGGTGCTATTTAGGGACCTATCAGTTTTTGAGCATGATTCAGAGATGGCCCTATTAGAGGGTGAAATCCACGGTAATAACACTGGCAGCAGGCTTGCCGCGCCGGTTGTTCGTGGTCAGGTGTCGCTGGAACCTGCCTGCCTATCAGGCCAGGATTATCCGCACCCTGCAGGTACCAGTTCCTCCTATGGTGCCTCTCCTGGCCAGTCCGGGTTAGCATTCTTTGCTAACCTGGAGTCTAATCTTTCTGGCCAGGAAGAAGAGGATTATCTGCTGGGTTCTCCTTCTGGCGCCGTGGCCATGGACATTGACGTGCGTGCACCCCTCACGGGGAACACGGGCGACATTGTCCACGGTACTACTCGCGCAGGAGTAGTGTTCACAGCGCAGAAGGTAGCCCGGGCTGGATCTGATGGCCAGTTTTACTGCATACCTCGGCTTGCCGAGGGTGTAGCAGGTGCTGGCCAGGGCCATGGTGTGGCAAAATTTTCCCCACGCAATGCCACGGCGCCTGCTGCTTGTCAAGCCAGTCAGTTTAGCATGCCTGTTCTTTCAGGCCCGCATGCTTTCTCTGGCTTGCCAGGCATATCAGTTCCTCCAGCCACATACACACCTGTGATTGCTCAGGAGGATGACGAAGGCCCTCGCCTTGTAGAGCATTCACAGGTAGCCACGGAGGAAGACTGGTCTGACGCTTGTCAGTGGCTAATTAACGTCAGACCAGATCTTGCCGTGGTTCAGTCGGCCAGTCAACGGGACCAGCGCCCGTGGCTGGCAGGTAAACCAACTGTTACCGCTATGCCATCTTTGCCGTTAGCTGATCATATTGTTGATATGTTCACTGCGGCGGAGACATCTATTAGTGCACATGGACGTTTAGCGAAGGCCCCCCGCGAAGTGGCAAAGCGGTGCCGTATTACAGCTGATCAATATCAGCTATACGGTGTAGTACCGAAGCCAAGCACGGATGACCGTGCAGCGCTGGGTGAAGATACGCGGCCAGGTTCCCGGTCTGACACGGGAGCACTGTGTTCGAACGTGTTGCGTTCGGCTAACACCGCGTTACGTGATGCGGAAGAGAGTTTGAGGGCGTCTATTGCAGCGCTTTCGCATGTCTCACAGTTGTTACAAGGGGTAGTAACGGCATCCGCATTACGTCAGCCTAGTCCGGTGACTGTCCATAGAGCCATCCAAGATGGAATTAACTTGGCTTTGGACTGTTTAACCCGGTCTGTAACCAGGAGTGTCCGGGCGAGGCGCACGTTTGCTCTTGATAACTTGTGCCCGTCCCAGGATTTGTATAATAGGCTGCTGTGTACACCTATGACAGGTCCTGGTCTCTTTGGAGGTGAGGGATGTAGGCATCTCCAGGAGACGTTTACCCTGGTCAATAACCAGAGGGCCTTACCGGAGCAATTTGAAGTGCTCCGTAGAGAGCGCGTTCGCGCGGCTCCCCCTGCGTGTCATCCCCTGCAGGCTCGAGGTGGTGGTGGCCAGGTCAGAGGCCAGCCACCAGTGCAGCGTCGGCCACGGCCGTGTGTGCTTCGGCCAGCAGCGAGGGGGCCGCAGGCTCCGGCGCAGCCAGCCAGGCAGCCGCCCGTGCACCGTGGTGCGCGCGGTGCGGGCCATGGTGCGCGAGGATCTGGTCGTGGTAATCGTACCTGACAGGGTGATTACCACAGTAAGAGCTACTCCAGTGCATCTGCACCAGGAGACAGTGCCACTCTTGCGCTTCTTATGTCCACCTCTCTCCCTAGGTGGACCAGTGGGAGGCCGATTACCCAACCACATGCAGGAGTGGGAACGGATCAGCGGTTGTGTATAGAGGAGGAAATAAATTCCCTCATACACAAGGAAGCAATTCAACTGGCGCAAAATTGCCCGGGCTTCTATTCAACCGTGTTCTTGGTAACGAAAAGCACTGGAGGGTGGAGACCAATTCTCAACCTCAAGCCATTGAATAGTTTTGAAAACTCTCACGGATTTAGGCTGGATAATAAATTTTCAAAAATCAGAGCTGACTCCATCCCAGAAGTTTGTTTACCTGGGAATGTTCTTCGATCTGGAGATAGGATATGTTTATCCTACTCAGGAGAGGGTACATATACTCATCTCAGTAATACAGTCGGTGTGCAACAGTCGTCATGTCCTGGCATGGGTTTATCTGAGAATGCTGGGATTGATGGTTTCTCTGGAACCAGTCATTCCTCAGGCGGCCTTACGCAGGCGGTCGATACAGTTATTTCTCATGACACAATGGACCCAGAGTACAGGTTCACTGGACTCAAGTGTGTCAGTGTTGGAGCCTCTAATTCATCACCTTCAATGGTGGTTGAAGACAGAGAATCTCCTGGTGGGGGTAGTGTTAGCCCCTCCTCACCCTCAGTTAACGATGTATACAGATGCATCGATGGAGGGGTGGGGAGCTTGCCTGGAAGAATCCACGATATCAGAGCTTTGGAATCTGGAACAGTCAAAGGAACATATGAATCTACTGGAATTAAGAGCAGTAGTCCTGGGCCTGGAACATTTCTTACAGAAAGTTCAGGGCAAGAGTGTTCTAATTCGATCAGACAACTCAACAGTAGTGACTTACATAAACCGCCAGGGCGGAACGAAGTCGCCCAGTCTCTGTATGATGTCTTGGAAACTGCTTTGATGGTGCCTGGATCACAGGATTACCTTGAAGGCAGTTCATATTCTGGGAAGGTTAAATCTGTTAGCAGACTCATTGAGCCAAAGGATGAGTGTTTTACCTACGGAATGGCAACTAAATCAATGTGTGGCGGATCGTCTGTTCGACCACTGGGGGGAACCCAACATAGATTTATTCGCAACGAAGAAGAATGCGAAGATGACAACGTACATCTCTCCGATTCCAGATCCAAGCGCTTTCGCAACAGATGCGTTAGCTATCAGCTGGGTGGGAATGTATGCATACGCATTCCCTCCAGCAATCCTGATTCCAAAAATTCTTCAGAACATCAGACAGGAGGAGTGCCAAGTGCTTCTAATCGCCCCAAATTGGCCAAGCCGATCATGGTATACGGATCTGCTGGACCTTCTGGTCTGCAATCCGGTTCCTCTGCCTCTGATGGACAATATTATCTTCCAAGGCAGGAACCTTCACAACAATCCGTCAATGTTCCAATTGACTGCGTGGATGTTGTCAAGGAATCTAGAATTAAGGAGGGCTTTTCTGAGCAAGCAGCCATGTTCATGGCAAAAGGCAGGAGGGGGTCAACCTCCAGAGCATATAATTATAAAATCAACAGATTTGCAGAATGGTGCTCAAAAAGATGTATTAATCCAATGGATTCATCTATTCAGGTAGTAGCCGATTTCCTCTGTCACCTGTATGATGCCTATAGCCTCAAGCCTAACTCTATTGCTGGCTATAAGTCAGCTTTAATGACAGTTATCCCTTGCTTGGCTAATAGGGGAAGTGATGAAGTAAATACATTAAATACTTTAATCAAAGGCATGGGCAATCTAAGACCAAGGAATCCCCCCAGTGATTCCGTCTTGGAGTTTATCACTAGTGCTTCAGGCGCTAGCTGATAGGCCGTTTGAACCACTAAGCTCCATTTCTATGAAAATGTTGACGCTTAAAACTGTATTTTTAATTGCTGCGACCTCGGCTAGGCGTAGGAGTGAGATTCATGCCTTGTCAGCCGAGGCAGACCGTTTTGTGGTTACAGGGGAAGGCCTTAGGCTTCTACCCAGGATAAATTTCATGGCGAAAAACCATTCTTTGAAATATCCGGGTCAACCGATAATTTTACCAGCTTTGACTAGAAATCCATGATTTTGTTTATTTCACGACAGAGTAGTTATAGTTACCTCCCTAACACGGACCCAGCCTCTCCGCCCCACAGAGGCTTGGTCTTCAGGCTTGTTAGTTGCATGTGTCAGCCAACAGTACAAGCTGAGGCAGTATCAGTCTGGGCATGTGCGTGGTTGGGACTGGCATCCGGCAGACTCACCTGTCTACCTTTCTTTTAAAA
This sequence comes from Chaetoderma sp. LZ-2023a, assembly GCA_034401795.1. NCBI lineage: Eukaryota > Metazoa > Mollusca > Caudofoveata > Chaetodermatida > Chaetodermatidae > Chaetoderma > Chaetoderma sp. LZ-2023a. Next base: position 6,282,723 of record CM067375.1, read on the forward strand.
TCTAGGGTTATTGAGTCTATGTCAATATTTAGCTAATATCATAAGAGTGTTAAGGAGGTAGGTGTAACTACTCTCTCATGAAAAAAGAAATCCGTGATTTTGTTTATTCTGTCTGAACTTTAACACTTTCACCGATGAATTCCCCATTTCTCATTTTGAAAGCAAACAAATAGAAAAACTGTTGAATATCTTGAAATTAATTCTTCAAGTCAAATGAATTTCAAAATAGTCAACAGAATAAGTTTTATATCGTATTTTTCAGTGATTTGTCAGTGAAAGGGTTAAAAAACCTGGTTTCAAAGGTAATACATATGAAATTAATAAGTATTTAAAAAAAAAAATTTGGTTGGGTGTGTTATAGTCATAGGCAGCAACAACTCTCAGTCAAATTGTTTTCAAAATAATCACATGAATTTGTATCAATATGTATTCTCTATACTCTCCCCTAGGAATTGGAGTTTTGCAACTACAGTTTTCAGTTATACAAAAAACCACAATCATGAAAGCCTCACTAGCAAAGCAAGATTTATGTCTTATTTTGTGGCCTATGATGCTATGACAATGAGTATGTTACATGTAGCATGCCAAAGATCGTGAAAGTATAGTTTCATCAAACTTCAATTAGATATTGAAATATTTAAATGTTTATGTGCATTTAAATGTGGAAAGCGAAGGTTATCTGCCATTTTGAATTTGATATAATTTTGCATTAACCATTCAGGATGCTGGTTGACTAATTTTACTAGCTAGTTTACTATTTCAACTTTGGCTGGGATCTAGTCACCTATATTTAACTATGGTTAACCCGTCGAACTTGACATTAGATATGGTATACGATTAATTTCATCCACAAATATGTCAAAAATAAGATGCTGATATCATATATAATTTCTTTACATAATATTTCCATCCATAATATGATACTTGTTTCTTTTTGCACCCTTACTTTTGTATCTATGATTGTCTGTGCGCATGTAATTTTGAGGATCTGGCTGTCCATCACTAGAGTTAAATCTGTATGGTTACTGTGGGACAGAATCCCAGACCTAGGGATAATACATGTACAACATCCTGACTGAGTTCTTTCTCAGACAAGTTTTTAACAAAGCAGATCTCAGAGAGCGCTCTTTCGCAAGGTTTCTGGGGTTTTTTTGTTTTTCTGTTTTTTGGACATGTTTTATTGACATAATTTTTATTTTTATAGTTTAAAAAGTGACAGTCTTGATTGCTGTCTGTCTGAATGTAATTCATGACAGTTATCGTTCAAATTGTTTCAACAGATTTAGAACTTTGTTCAAAGTGTCAAAGCTCTTGTCGTTCTTCTGTGCCTTGTCCCGTATGTTACGGAACTCGTTTTTATTGAACCTCTCCGGCGAATTCGTGCAACCACACTCACTGACCGAGTCAAACGAGTGAAGGCAGGATTCAAAGCCGCAGCTGAAACCAGCGAGGTAGTACTCGAAGCAGAGAGAGCAGTCCGATCCACCGTATTGAAAACTAGGGACAGGTCCACCAGCCCGCCCAAGCGCCGACGAACTGAAGGAGCAGTCCAACCTAAACAGAGGACTCAGAAGAGAAGGCCGGAGGGGTTCAATAAAAATGAGTTCCGTTGTACATGTATTATCCCTAGGTATGGGATTCTGTCCCACAGTAATCGAACCAAACATGGGTAGATTACACTCTGACCGTAATAAATTCTTCAGGAGGCTACGCCTCAAACTACATTTCGAACACCCTCCCTTCGCATGGGGCATAGATGAAAGCAATGTATCAGTGACGGAAACACATTGACCTGTCTCCACATTCACAGAAAACCTAATTAGAAAATTCAAACCTCGTAGCCAATGGACACCACCACCCGGCAATGACCATGTTTTAGACACTTATTAAAAAAGTCAAACATGATCTGAATAAATCTAAACACAGACGAGATTTCAGATGTAACATCTCCCAGGCTGATAGGAAACTTACTCAAACTTTAGCAAATGACAAATCCATTGTGATTAAGAAAGCCGACAAAGGACAGGCTACAGTCATACTAAACTCTTATGACTATAATGCTGAAGCCCTAAAGCAACTCAAAGACACACGCTACTATGAATTGGTGACAGAAAATCTGACCACCAAACACGCTGAAAGGGTAGAGACAGCCATCACTGGACTGGTTTTGAGAGGGGAGCTAACTCGTGACACCGCTAATGGCCTTAGAGTAGATAACCCACGCACAGCGCGATTCTATCTCTTACCAAAAATACACAAAAATATTACACCCACACCGGGCAGACCGATTATTAGCGGCAATGGTTGTCCTACTGAATACATCAGTAGCTTTATAGATGAGCACCTCAAAGTTCATCTCCAAGACATTCCATCATATGTCAGGGATACAACTGATTTCATCAATAAACTAGAAACTTTCGGTAAAATACCGCAACACGCCATTCTAGTCACCATGGACGTCACATCGCTATACACAAACATCCCACACAATGAGGGACTAAAACCCGCCGCACCACATATCAGAGAATTTGGTATGCCCGGCAACCTTACACAAAGGTCACTTCTGGAACTACTATCCATTGTATTAAGATGTAATAACTTTGAATTTAATGACAAACAATACCTACAAACGGGTGGAACAGCCATGGGCACTAAAGTAGCACCAACTTATGCTATCATCTTCATGGCCCAATTGGAGAAAAAGCTTCTGCTACATTCTCCCCATAGACCGGCCCTTTACCTCCAATACATCGACGATATATTCATGATCTGGACATCTGGCCAACAAAAACTCGATGAATTCATCCATTATATGAATATATCTCACCATTCTATCAAATTCACAGCGGAACAGTCCACAACTAAGATTAGCTTCCTGGACACATACGTATATATTGATACTGATCGCTCACTATGCTTCGATTTGTACTGTAAACCTACAGACACACACGGCTACCTACATTACCAATCAGCACACCTGCAGTCCACTAAAAACTCCAGCCCATATGGACAATTCCTTAGATTGCGCAGAATCTGCAGCAAGGAGTTAGATTTCCACAAACACGCCCATGAACTCATTGGCTATTATCAAAGGAGAGACTATCCCCCGGATCTTCTTCTAAACAGCTATCAGAAAGCATGCACACGTTCAAGGCTTGATCTACTAATACCCAAAGTAAAAAACACAGAGATAAACACTCGTATCCCATACATAATGGACTTTCACACTCAAAGCCATAAAGCCAGCAAAATCATCAAAAAGAACTGGGAACTACTAGATAGTAGTCCCAAATGTAGAAGCACATTCCCAACTCCACCGATGTTTGGCTACAGAAAGAATCCAACTTTCAGAGACACACTTGTCACCGCCAAATTTGAGTTTCCCGCCAAATCAGGCCTCCAAGGAAAAACTTTCCAAAACCCAATTTATCCATGCAAGAATATGGACAACAAACGTGAATTCACTAGCACACACACGGGTCTAAAATACAGATGTAAGGTCAAAACTTACTGCGATACACGCAATGTTATTTACCTACTCACATGCACACACTGTCACAAACAGTATATGGGGGAAACAAAACGTGAGTTCCACGTACGAGTGAAAGAACATTTAAGGGATATCAAAAAACACAAAGATACCCCCGTTGCAAAACATTTTAATTTACCCAACCATACTGGACAAAACGTGTCCTATAAAATTATACATGTTCTCCCTCACGATCCTGAGGACATCGATAAAACTTATATCAGGAAAGAACAAGAGAAGTACTGGATACACGAACTACACACGTTGGACCCCATAGGGATTAATCATGCAGATTGGTGATTCCAAAAATCTGAGTTGTTCTATTTGTATTTAAATATTTTGCAAAAAACAAGTATTTGTATTTGAAGAATTCCAAAGTATTTGTATTTGTATTTAAATACTTTTGAAAGTATTTGACCCCAGCCCTGGTACATGCCAGGATTTGTCAAACAAAAAGAATTTGTCCACCAGCTGTGGAAGCATAAGCATGCATGTAAGATGGATTCAAGGAACTGCATTTAACTACTGTTCAGCGCACTGTATGTGAAACTACGAGAAGGCTGCTATATACTGTTCAGTGCACTGTATGTGAAACTACGAGAAGGCTGCTATATACTGTTCAGTGCACTGTATGTGAAACTACGAGAAGGCTGCTATATACTGTTCAGTGCACTGTATGTGAAACTACGAGAAGGCTGCTATATACTGTTCAGTACACTGTATGTGAAACTACGAGAAGGCTGCTATATACTGTTCAGTGCACTGTATGTGAAACTACGAGAAGGCTGCTATATACTGTTCAGTGCACTGTATGTGAAACTACGAGAAGGCTGCTATATACTGTTCAGTGCACTGTATGTGAAACTACGAGAAGGCTGCTATATACTGTTCAGTGCACTGTATGTGAAACTATGAGAAGGCTGCTATATACTTTGACAATAATTGGCGTGAATGTTGTTGCTATCCATGACAGCAACAAGATTCAGTCAAACTGACAGGTGAACTTTAACTGCCTATCTATTTTTGTTTAGAACTATATTCTGCTAAATTGTTGAGCAATATTACTAAAACTGAGAAGATATATATATTATATATATATATGTTTCATCTTTTCTCATGTGGCAAAATTTCAGATCTGAAATATGATAATTGTAGGAAGTGTCCATCCCATCTGGGACACCCGGTAGAAATTATTCTGGTATTATTTTTGTCTAATTCTAGATTCAAAACTGTGACGTGAAACCAGAAGGTGCTTCTGCTACTCCCTACTGCTGTTCAGCCGTGCCCGCTGACCCAGATCCACCACCCCTCCTGGCCAGTTCTGCTGAGCCACCGACACTCCTATCCAACTCTGACATTCTTCTCTATTACTGGATGATATTGGTAAGTTCTAGCTTCATCCTAGTGTGGCTATAATGTGACTAGCTTCACCCTAGTGTGGCTATAATGTGACTAGCTTCACCCTAGTGTGGCTATAATGTGACTAGCTTCATGCTAGCATGGCTGTAATGTGACTAGTCTCATCCTAGTGTGGCTATAATGTGACTAGCTTCATCCTAGTGTGGCTATAATGTGACTAGCTTCATCCTAGTGTGGCTGTAATGTGACTAGCTTCATCCTAGTGTGGCTATAATGTGACTAGCTTCACCCTAGTGTGGCTATAATGTGACTAGCTTCACCCTAGTGTGGCTATAATGTGACTAGCTTCATCCTAGCATGGCTGTAATGTGACTAGTCTCATCCTAGTGTGGCTATAATGTGACTAGCTTCATCCTAGTGTGGCTATAATGTGACTAGCTTCACCCTAGTGTGGCTATAATGTGACTAGCTTCATCCTAGCATGGCTGTAATGTGACTAGTCTCATCCTAGTGTGGCTATAATGTGACTAGCTTCATCCTAGTGTGGCTATAATGTGACTGGCTTCATGCTAGCATGGCTATAATGTGACTAGCTTCACCCTAGTGTGGCCATAATGTGACTAGCTTCACCCTAGTGTGGCTTTAACTTTTTAATACTTATATCAGCTATAACGGCTTCTGCAGTGGACTTGAGAAATGTGCATTTGCAGACCAAGAGAAGAAAATTTTAATTTGATAATTCGATAACCGAGCCCGTCATTCCAGTGGTAAATTTTCAAAAATAGTCTTCTCTTAGTCTGCAAATAGACATTTTCTATGAGAAAATCAAAATTTTCCTGACAAAATTCTAGGGTTAATGGGTTAACGTCATTAAGGAACTGCCCAATGTTAGCAAACATTTTAATGTGACTTAAAGTTGTCATATATGCATAATAGAGTTTAGATATACACCTGTGCAAAAGTTAAGCACCACCCTATTTTTACGCACATGCGAGGGTATATTCATGTGCTATGAAGAAAGCAATAGCATAAACATTTATGTACCCATCCATCTTAGTGCAAGAGGTAATAATGCAACTAGAGGAATGCTGATTATGATGGTGGGGAAACACTATGTTTTTGTTTGAACTTGAAAACGAGGCCTGAATATGGTTACGTTGACACAACTGACAACTATTGGTCTACAGTTGACACACGTGGCTAGATTGTCATTAATGGTGTCTGAAAACGAAGTTTAACATCTGTGCACGAGTTTGAGACTGTCATTATTAATACCGGGTATATCCACCTTGTGCCTGGATGACGGCCTGGACACGACGTCTCATGCTGGTCACCAACCGACTGATACGCCATTGTGGTATTCGTTGCCATTCAAGATGGAGTGCGTCTGTTAATTCCTGTAGGTTCTGCACAGGAGGATCCCTCCTTCTCACCATGTTTCCCAGAATGTCCCAGATATGCTCAATAGGGTTCATGTCAGGGCTCCTTGCTGGCCATGGTAGGGTTTCGATGGCATTCTGGTGGAGGTATTCATGCACAGCTCTAGCACGATGTGGTCGGGCGTTGTCATCCATGAATATAGGGTGGGTTCCAGGTGCATGATTTACAAAATGAGGGACCACAACTCTATCCAGTATGGAATCTTGATATCTTTGTCCATTTAGTGTTCCAGGTACATTCAACAGATCCAGCTTACAATCAAATGAGATGCACCCCCATATCATAACGGAACCTCCACCAAATGGAACTTCTTCCATGATGTTACGTTGGTCGTACGCCGTGCGTCTGGACCTCCATACACGAGTTCGACCATCTGTGGCATGAAGCAGGAACCGACTTTCATCCTTTTGACGGTAGACATTGACACTCTATTGCGCGTTTCCCATTGCTGGCTGAGCACTCTGCTGTTGGTGAATGGAGATCTCCTAACAAGGCGTACTAGGGCTCGATCATCACGGGCAGTAGTCTTCTTCGGTCTTCCAGATCTAGGCCTGTTGTTCACCTCGTTAGTTTGCCCATGTTTTGCAATCAAACGACTGATTACAGTATGGTTAATGTTCAGCTGTCTGCAAATCTCTCTGCATGACATACCAGTGGTATGCATGCCTATGATTTGCCATTTCACACGATCACTTAACCTTCGTCTTGCCATAGCGGTTCACAATCAAGAGCTAATTCTCTCTGTACAAATCAACCACGGTCATGAACACAAAATTCCTAATCTTGTCGCCTAAATCTGTATGTAATGTTCTACACCTCAAACTGGACTTTTACATAACTGAACACGTGTGCTGTTTCCCGCCACGCACGGACATCAAGCGGCGTGAAGTCATGCATGCATGTGCATTTCGTACTTGGAATTATGTCAGCTAACGCGGGGACAAAAAGTATGGCAGCCTAGTTGTACCATCATGTTTCTACGTTCTATTGTTTTTGCTGGTGCTTAACTTTTGCACAGGTGTATATATGCATAATAGACATATTTCAAAAATAAATCCAGTAGTATTTGTTAGTTTATGGGCACTTGAATAACTAATTACAGGTGTGGACGTGTTATCACCTTATTTCACATCAAGAGTATACTTACCTCCCTAATACTTTTGATATTGCTAAATATTGGCTTTCACTCAATAAACACTCAGATTAAAACAGTTAGGTGCCCCTACTGGGCAGGGAGTCAGAGCGTAGTCTGGCGGATGCCAGCCCCACCACCGCGCATGCGCAGACTAGCACTTCCTCTTTGCTAATTTATTGGCAGAGAGTCTACACATGTTTTTGTGCTAGAGCTTTTCTTTACTCATTTCATAGTCTTTTTGTGTGAATTTGGAAGTGATTATCCCTGATAAAGATGGCAGAAAGGATGACTTCACCAGAGGAGGCCCCAGGACCTTTAAATCAGGTGACTTCTAGTAAAATTAGCGAGTTTTTTCCCCGGTGTAATGTGTTTCCGGGACTCGCGTTTACCGTGATAAGCGCCTTGTTTAGTTGGTTTATTTCAACTAGGTGCTATATAATACTAATCTCTCTTTGTGTTTATGTCCACAGGTCTATGTGACGGTATGTAATGGACATCACATCAGCAGAGGGTTTGTTTCTCTCCACCATGGTTCCATTTCCTACTAATACTGTTAGGTTATCTAACCAAAAATTTTATGTCCAGTGAGTTGGAGGCCTAGTATAAAGGTCTTCTCACTTTGCCCTCTTGATCCAATTCCTCCCCCTATAGGTGGAGAGAGTTAAGAGGCGTTCAGTTGGTGGAGTGCTCCAGTTCATCACGTTGGATGGTTTGTCTATACAAAGTGTCAGGTATCTAATTATTGATATGAGGTGATGTTAATTATTTAGAGAGGAAAGGGAGATAATTAACAGTATTTGCCATTGTTATCAGTATATATCTGATAGTTGTGTAGTCGAAATGTCCATTCTTCACATGTTCTGGTTAGAGATACAATTCGTCCTTGCACTTGGATGTTTGTTGGGGATCGATTTTTTCCTGTCATAGGATTAATGACGTCATAATCAGCCTTGTGCTTTATTAAAAATTAAAGTTTGTCCAAAGCTGGTTTTCTGATGAATATTGATCTTTATGATCATTTCCTTCTCTTGAGTTGGTTTGAGTTTTCTGAGCTTAACTAGATTGCTCATGCTCCTCATCCTTTGCCCTGTTTCAGAGACCTGGGTGTGCGTCCTGTGGACATTTTTTGAAGGACAAGTTTGTGCCTCATCTCTGCTATCAGTGTAGCCCCTGTGGTCCCTTGATTAATTGCGAGATATGTAAGCACTGAGGGGGCGAGCAAATGTCCGAATTCTTGTGCTTACAGGCGAAGGACAAGGTGGTGGAGGAGGAGAAGAAGAAGCAGAAAAGAGAGGGTGTGAGTAAGAAGGGTAAGAGGAAGGCCTCGTCCGCGGTGGACATGGAGGCCTTCCGGACCGAGATGTTGGGAGAGATGAGGAGGACAATAAAGGATTTGGTTCCAGAGTTGCTTCGTGGCATGCTTCCTGGACCAAATCCTTTGCTGTCCTCATCATCTGCTTCGGAGCAGGTAATCCCCACCTCTGAATCACCTTTCCGTAGGTCGCTTCCGTTGTTCGAAGATTCAGAGGTGGCCCCATTAGAGGGGGCGTTCCACGACCCGGGCAGCAGGCTTAGTGCCGCGCCGAGGGGCCGTGGACGGTTGTCGCTGGAACCCGCGGGCTGCTTATCAGTCCAGGGGTATCCGCACGCCGCGGGTGCCAGTACCTCCTATGGCACCTTCCCTGGCCAGTCCGGGTTAGCTCTCTTTGCTGACCCGGAGTCTAATCTGTCTGGCCAGGAGGAAGAGGATTACCTGTTGGGGTCGCCGCCTGAGGACGTGGCCATGGATTATGACATCTGTGCACCCCTCGTGGGGAATACAGGCGACTTATTCCACGGTTCTACTCACGCAGGAGTAGAATCCACGGCTCAGACTGTGGCCCTGGGCGCTGCTGATGGCCAGCGTTACCGCATACCTCGGCTTGCCGAGAGTGTCGCTGGTGCTGGCCGGGGCCGTGGTGGGGCGGTATGTGCCCCGCGCTGTACCACGGCGCCTGCTCCTGGTCAAGCCAGTGAGATTAGCATGCCAGTGTTGTCAGGCCCGCATGTTGTCCCTGGCTTGCCAGGGGTATCAGCGTATCCGCCGTCAAGCTCTGCTGCTTGCGCTCAGGAGGAAGACGAAGGCCCCCGTCTTGTAGAGCGCTCGCAGCTAGCCACGGAAGAGGATTGGTCTGGCGCTTGCCAGTGGTTGGTAAGTGTTAGGCCAGATCTGCCCGTGGAGCAGTCGGCTAGCCAGCGTGACCACAGGCCGTGGTTAGCTGGTAAGGCTACTGCTAACGCTATGCCTTCTCTGCCGCTGGCAGAGCATGTCGTTGACATGTTCGAGGTGGCGGAGACGTCCATTAAGTCGAGTGGACGTCTCGCGAAGGCCCCGCGCGAGGTGGCCAGGCGTTGCCGCATCGTGCCCCTGGATTACCAGCGGTACGGTGTGGTACCTAAGCCGAGCGTGGATGACCGCGCGGCTTTGGGTGAGGATGCGCGGCCAGGCTCCCGTTCTGACACGGGAGTCTTGTGTTCGAACGCGTTGCGTTCAGCAAATACCGCGTTGCGTGATGCGGAGGAGAGTGGGAGGGCTTCGATTGCCGCTCTGTCCCACGTCTCCCAGCTGTTACAAGGGGTAGTAACAGCATCCGCATCGCGCCAGCCAAGTCCAGTCACAGTCCAGCGAGCCATCCAGGATGGTATCAACCTGGCTCTGGACTGTATGACTCGGGCGGTGACCAGGAGTGTCCGGGCAAGGCGCACATTTGCCTTGGACAATCTGTGCCCGTCCCAGGACCTGTACAATAGGCTACTGCGTACGCCTATGACAGGTCCTGGTCTCTTTGGAGGTGAGGGATGTAGACACCTCCAGGAGACGGTTACTCTAATAAATAACCAGAGGGCGCTGCGCGAGCAGTTTGAGGTGCTTCGTCGTGCTAACGTTCGCGCCGCACCCCCTGCGTATCGACCCCTGCAGGCTCGAGGTGGTGGTGGCCAGGTCAGAGGCCAACCACCATCGCAGCGTCAGCCTCGGCCGCGTGTGATTCGGCCAGCAGCGAGGGGGGCGCAGGCGGCTCAGGCGCAGTCAGCCAGGCAGCCGCCCGCGCACCGAGGTGCGCGCGGTGCTGGTCGTGGCGCGCGAGGATCTGGGCGTGGTAATCGTTCCTGATGGGACGCTTACCGCGGTGAGAACCGCTCCGGTGTTTCTGGCAAAGGAGACAGTGCCGCTCTTGCACTCCTTATGTCCACCTCTATCCCTAGGTGGACCGGTGGGAGGCCGGCTAGCCGACCACATGCAAGAGTGGGAACGGTTAACTCAGGACCGTTTAGTCTTGCGATGGCTTTCAGTCGGGTATCATCCCGATTGGATGACAGGCCCGCCATCGCGACTGTCTCTAGTGCCGATCTGGACTCCAAATCCGAGAGATCCAGAGCAAAGTTTGTGTATCGAGGAGGAAATAAATTCCCTCATACAAAAAGGAGCTATTCAGCCGGCACAAAAGTGTCCGGGCTTCTATTCAACCATGTTCTTAGTAACAAAAAACACCGGAGGGTGGAGACCAATTCTCAACCTCAAGCCATTGAACAAGTTCATAGAGACGCCCAGTTTCAAGATGGAAACTGTGCGCTCGGTGTTGGCGGGGTTAGAGAGGGGAATGTGGACAGCGTCGATAGATTTGAAGGATTTCCACATCCCCATACACAGGAGTTTCCGTCGCTTCCTGAGATTTGCATTCCAGGGCAGACAGTGGGAATTCAGGGTGTTACCCTTCGGAATTTCCACGGCTCCTCGTGTTTTCACCCGTGTGGTTCTTGCGATCACCGCATACCTCCGCAGGAGAAGCATAGCAGTCCACACGTACATAGACGACTGGCTGTTGAAAGCGCACACCCAGGAAAGTTTATCGGCCAGTCTGGAGATTGTTTTGAAGACTCTCACAGACTTGGGCTGGATAATCAATTTCACAAAATCAGAGCTGACTCCATCCCAGAAGTTTGTTTACCTGGGGATGTTCTTCGATCTAGAGACAGGATATGTTTTTCCTACTCAGGAGAGAGTTCAGAAACTCATCTCATTAATTCAGTCAGTGTGCGACAGTCGTCATGTCCTGGCACGGGTTTACTTGAGAATGCTGGGGTTGATGGTTTCATTGGAACCAGTCATTCCTCAGGCCGCCTTACGCAGGCGGCCGATCCAGTTATTTCTCATGACACAAGGGACCCAGAGTACAGGTTCGCTGGACTCGAACGTGTCAGTGTTGGCGCCTCTGATTCACCACCTGCAATGATGGTTGGACACAGAGAATCTCTTGGTGGGGGTTATGCTAACCCCTCCCCACCCTCAGGTGACTGTGTATACAGATGCATCGGTGGAGGGCTGGGGAGCTTGCCTGGAAGAATCCACGATATCAGGGCTTTGGAATCTGGAACAGTCAAGGGAACATATAAATCTACTGGAGCTAAGAGCAGTAGTCCTGGGCCTGGAACATTTCTTACAGAAAGTTCAGGGCAAGATTGTTCTTATTCGTTCAGACAACTCAACAGTTGTGACTTACATAAACCGCCAGGGCGGAACGAAGTCGCCCAGTCTCTGTATGATGACATGGAGACTGCTTTGTTGGTGCCTGGATCACCAGATTACCTTGAAAGCAGTTCATATTCCGGGAAGGTTAAATCTGCTAGCAGACTCATTGAGCCGAAGGATGAGTGTTTTACCCACGGAATGGCAACTAAATCAATGTGTGGCGGATCGTCTGTTCGACCATTGGGGGAACCCAACATCGATTTGTTCGCAACGAAGAAGAATGCGAAGATGACGACGTATGTCTCTCCGATTCCAGATCCAAGCGCTTTCGCAACAGATGCGTTAGCTATCAGCTGGGGGAGAATGTATGCATACGCATTCCCTCCAGCAATCCTGATTCCAAAAATTCTTCAGAAAATCAGACAGGAGGAATGCCAAGTGCTTCTGATCGCCCCGGATTGGCCAAGCCGATCATGGTATACGGATCTGCTGGACCTTCTGGTCTGCAATCCGGTTCCTCTACCTCTGATGGAAGACATTATCTTCCAGGGCAAGGCGTGTTCATGGGTTGTCCATTGTTGATTGTCTTGTCACGTTACCCGTTATTAATATGATGATGGTTTTGTGTATTTATGTGGTTCATTGTTGAGAGTATACGAAAATGGAGTTTTTTCGTCTCTGTCCTGTAGTACATGGCACTTGTACGTAGAGAGCGTATAGGACATTGAGGTCATTCGACTCTTCCTCCCAGGAAGGAGGGGGGGAGCGCATATGACATTCGGTCATCTCTCATACATCGGTGGTGTTATCCGATGGTTAGTCAAATCCTGACTGTTTTTTCATACAGTTTCAGAAGTTTAAGTGCCTTAAACGCAGAAAAGCGTATAGGGATGAGCTGGTCTTTTGACCTCGCCTCCCTCCCTCCGAATTCACTGTCGAATTCTGGCAATATCAAAAGTATTAGGGAGGTAAGTATACTCTTGATGTGAAATAAACGAAATCAAGGATTTCTTTTTTCACGAGAGAGTTGATACTTACCTCCCTAGATACGGACCCAGCCTCTCCACCCCACAGAGGCTCGGTCTTCAGGCTCTTAATAGTTGCATGTGTGTCAGCCAATAAATTAGTCAGAGGAAGTGCTAGTCTGCGCATGCGCGGTGGTGGGGCTGGCATCCGCCAGACTACACTCTGACTCCCTGCCCAGTAGGGGCACCTAACTGTTTTAATCTGAGTGTTTATTGAGTGAAAGCCGATATTTAGCAATATCAAAAGTATTAGGGAGGTAAGTATCAACTCTCTCGTGAAAAAAGAAATCCTTGATTTCGTTTAATCTATTGTCTGAGCTGACTGGAAATTCCTGTATAAAAGGACAGCATCCCTGTTGACGCGATTATTCACCGTCCCTGTTGACACGATCATTCACCGTCCCTGTTGACACGATCATTCACCGTCCCTGTTGACACGATCATTCACCGTCCCTGTTGACACGATCATTCACCAGCCTTGTTGACACAATCATTCACCATCCCTGTTGACATGATCATTCACCAGCCTTGTTGACACAATCATTCACCATCCCTGTTGACACGATCATTCACCAGCCTTGTTGACACAATCATTCACCGTCCCTGTTGGCGTGATCATTCGCCAGCGTTGTTGACACGATCATTCACCAGCCCTGTTGACGCGATCATTCACCGTCCCTGTTGATGCGATCATTCACCGTCCCTGTTGACACGATCATTCGCCAGCTAGATTCTGACCAGTAAACATGTGCAAGCTAGGAAATCTGTTTTACAAGACTAATGATTATTGACAATCACGCATATATAATATTAGACCTAGTGTCATGTAGGATTGAATTGCTATTTATGAATTCAGGGCCTAGACTAACAGAATGATCACGCCAGCAGGGGTCGCTGTGCTTTTATACAAGAATAAGCTCAGACAATAGATTGAAATAGACTGCTGATTGCAGTCTAAATCTAAATTTGCATCCACACCTCTAGCTAGTTAAAGCTTAAGTGATTCCCCACTGTTAGCAACAGTCTGGTGTGCATTAACCCTTACCACTCTGATGTCAATATTCTATCTTTTACTGGATCAATAGCAAAGAAACTGACAGCACCATCTTCCACCAAATTTGTTGAAAAATGAACACCAGTTCATCTTTTTATTTAATTTAAATATTAAAAATTTTGACATCAGAGTGGTAATGGTTTAAAGAGATCGGAAATGAGAATTAGATTGCAATAAGAATCAACAAAGATTTAAGTTTTTATCATATTTTTAAAATTAGAAACAGGTTTACAGATTTTCCCAAATTCTACCATTGTTAAAATTTTTGCTTAACGTCATGAACTTGGACATGCCATAAAATTAATGGTATGACATCTTCCCGTGAATTGCCAACCAGGTGGATTCAAATTACACCACACATGTTTTCAGATTAGAAGCAACTTATACAGTTACAATGGGAGAAATCAGCTCACATTCATGGGCGACACGAGCTCACATTCATGGGGGACACAAGCTCACATTCATGGGAGACATGAGCTCACATTCATGGGAGACACAAGCTCACATTCATGGGGGACACGTGCTCACATTCCGGGGGGATGAGCTCACATTCATGGGGGACACGAGCTCACATTCATGGGAGACACAAGCTCACCTTCATGGAAGACATGAGCTCGCATTCATGGGGGACATGAGCTCACATTCATGGAGGATATGAGCTCACATTCATGGGAGACACAAGCTCACATTCATGGGGGACATGAGCTCGCATTCATGGGAGACACGAGCTCACATTCATGGGGGACACAAGTTCACATTCATGGGGGACACGAGCTCACATTCATGGGGGACACGAGCTCACATTCATGGGGGACACGAGTTCACATTCATGGGGGACACAAGCTCACCTTCATGGAAGACATGAGCTCACATTCATGGAGGATATGAGCTCACATTCATGGGGGACATGAGCTCGCATTCATGGGGGACATGAGCTCACATTCATGGAGGATATGAGCTCACATTCATGGGGGACACGAGCTCACATTCATGGGGGACACGAGCTCACATTCATGGGAGACACGAGCTCACATTCATGGGGGACACGAGCTCACATTCATGGAGGACACGAGCTCACATTCATAGGGGACACGAGCTCACACTCATGGGGGATACGAGCTCACATTCATGGGAGACACGAGCTCACATTCATGGGGGACACAAGCTCACATTCATGCGGGACATGAGCTCACATTCATGGGGGACACAAGCTCACATTCATGGGGGACACAAGCTCATATTCACGGGGGACACAAGCTCACATTCATGGGGGACACGAGCTCACATTCATGGGGGACACAAGCTCACATTCATGGGGGACACAAGCTCACATTCATGGGGGACACAAGCTCACATTCATGGGGGACACAAGCTCACATTCATGGAGGACACGAGCTCACATTTATGGGGGGAAACACAAGCTCACATTCATGGGGGACACAAGCTTACTTTCAATTCAAGCGATATATTTACCTCCCTAACACTATGATATTTCCTAAATATCGACCTTCACTCAATAACCCCAGATTAAAAAAGATAGGTGCCTCTATTGGGCAGGTAGACAGGTGACAATCTGCCGGATGCCGGCCCCATCCTCACACATGCGCAGACTGTCACCGCCTCATTCTTGACTATTGGCCTGAACCGCATGCTTGTGTTTATTTACTACTTGCTAATTTTTTGCTCAATTATCTGTCAAAAGTTGTTTTAGAGTGTCTGATCATCAGATTTCATCTGAGGCCATTTCAGGACCACGTTATCAGGTGATCTCTATTACAATTATATCTTAATTATGTCTTAATTGCGCAGTGTCACCTATTTCCGTGACGTGGTATAGACATTATAGGGGGACAGAAAACTGGTAACTTTATTATCTGGCACCATAAAATGTTAATCTCTCTTTATGTTTGTGTCCACAGGTACCTGTAAGGAGGTTTGTACACTTCTAAGAGGGGTTGTCTCCACTATTTCCCTATAAATGTTAGGAAAAAATACTATGCCCAGAGTGATATAGGGTCCCATAAGAGAGAGCTTGTCGTTCTGCCCTCTGGTCCCACTCTTCCCTTTATAAGTAAGTGAGTGGTGATGAAGAGTGGTTACCTGGTGGAGCTTCCAAAAGCAAGACGTGGTGGTATGCCTTTGCTAAAAACGCAGGTACTCTAGTTATGCTTTATGACACTAAAATATTTGAAAATATTTGTGATTGTTTGCTGCCAATATTTTTTCAGTCATACTGTTTATCTGTATCATTATCATGAGCCATTACTGTGTTCATTTACTGTTTAGTATGCTCTTGTATTAATACAATTCATCTTACACCTGGAGTTTGTTCGTCTGTTTCTATTTATGGAAATTATGATGTCATAATCAACATTATTATTATTATTATTATTATTATTATTATTATTATTATTATTAATATCCTCTTTGAGGCTGCTTGTTCATCTTTCTCACCGTCCTGTTTAGGCCTATAGGTGAATCTCCTTTATGAGTTATTTAATTTATTTAATTATAAAAGAAACTTTAACTCATTGTCGTCATCTTGTCCCCTTTCTAGAAGCCTTCTTGTGCCGGTTGTAACCGATCTATCAAGCCTAAGTTTGCTCCTCACCTATGTGTAAAATGTTCACCTTGCGGTCCATTATTGAAATGTAATGTCTATAAACATTGGGGGGGGGGGTTGACTGGTATGGGCCATGGTGTTGTGAATTACACCCCACACGCTTCCATGGCGCTGGCTTTTCGGCCGTGGTGCAAGACAAGCCTGCTCTCTCGGGCCCACATGTTTTCCACGGTCTGCCAGGGGTATCCATGGCTCCAGCCACATTTACACCCGCGAGTGCAGTGGAGGATGATGAAGGCCCACACCTTGTCGAGCACTCACAGGTGGCCACAGAGGAGGATGGGTCTGATGCACACCAATGGCGGGTAAGCGTTAGGCCAGAGCTCTGTGTAGAACAGTCGGTAAGCTAGCGGGACCAGCGCCCATGGTTGGCTGGAGATGTCGAGGTGGTGTCATATCGTTACTGCCCAATACCAGTCATACGGTACAGTACCAAAGCCGAGTGCTGATGATTGCGCAGCGCTTGGTGAGGACATGCAGCCAGGCTCCCGTTCTGACATGGGAGTGCTGTGCTCGAGCACTCTGCGCTCAGCAAACACCATGTTGCGCGATGCAGAGGAGAACTCTAGAGCGTCCATAGTGGCACTCTCGCATGTCTCACAGCTGTTACAGGGTGTAGTAACAGCGTCTGCATCACGCCAAGCAAGCCCTATCTCAGTTCAGAGAGCCATCCAGGGTGGTATTAACCTGGCTCTGGACTGCATGACTAGGGCAGTGACTAGATGTGTCAGGGCAAGACGCACATTTGCACTAGACAATTTGTGTCCATCCCAGGAATTGTACAACATGCTGCTGCGGATGTCTATGTCAGGTCCTGGTCTCTGGGGGTGAGGGATGTAGACACCTCCAGGAGACAGTCACTCTAGTCAACAATCAGAGGGCGCTATGCGAACAATTAGAGGTGCTTCGTAAGGAGCACATTCGCGCAGCGCCCCTTGCGTACCGTTCACAGCAGGCCCAAGGTGGCGCTGGTCAAGTCAGGCCAGCCACCGGCGCAGCGTAGGCCACGGCCACGCCAGCACCGGCCTGCAATGGGGGGAGGGGGTGCAGGCTCCTCAAGCGCAGCCAGCCAGGCAGCCACCCGCAGAAGGACAGTCAAAATGGTGTTGGCAGGCTTGGAGAAGGGAATGTGGACAGCATCAATAGATCTGAAGGATGTTTATTTCCACATTCCAATTGCGAAGAGTTTTCATCAGTACCTGAGAATCGCATTCCAGGGCAGACAGTGGGAATTCAAAGTTCTACCGTTTGGAATTTCCACGGCTCCTCAGGGTCTTCACCATGGTGGTTCTTGCAATAACAGCATACCTCCACAGGAGAATCATAGCAGTCCACACTTACTTAGACGATTGGCTGTTAAAAGCACACAATCAGGAAAGTTCGATCTAGAGATAGGATATGTTTATCCTAGTCAGAAGAGAGTAGAAATACTCATCTCAGTAATACAGTTAGTGTGCAACAGTCGTCATGTACTGGCACGGGTTTACTTGAGAATGCTGGGGTTGATGGTTTCTCTGGAACCAGTCATTCAACAGGCGGCCTTGCGCAGGCGGCCTATCCCGTTATTTCTCATGACACAGTGGACACAGAGGACAGGTTCCCTGGACTCAGAGGTGTCAGTGTTGGAACCTCTTATTCACCACTTTCAATGGTGGATGAAGAGAGAAAATCTCCTGGCGGGTGTGATGTTCCCCACCCTCAAGTAACGATGTACACAGATGCATCAATGGAGGGATGGGGGCCTTGCCTGTCAGAAGCCACAGTATCAGGGCTTTGGAATCTGGATCAGTCACAGGAACAGATAAATCTACTGGAATTACTAGCAGTATTTCTGGGCCTGGAACATTTCTTAAAGAAAGTTCAAGGCACGATTGTTCTAGTTCGATCAGACAACTCAACAGTCGTGACTTACATAAACCGCCAGGGCGGAACGAAGTCACCCAGTCTGTATGATAACTTGGAAACTGCTTTGCTGGTGTCTAGGTCATATGATCACCTTGAAGGCAGTTCACATTCCGGGAAGGCTAAATCTGTTAGCAGACTCGTTGAGCCGAAGGATGAGTGTCTTGCCTATGGAATGGCAACTAAATCAATGTGTGGTGGATCATCTGTTCGACCACTGGGGGAAACTTGTTCGCAATGAACAAGAATGCGAAGATGACGACGTACGTCTCTCCGATTCCAGATCCAAGCACTTACGCAACAGATGCGTTAGCTATCAGTTGGGAGGGAATGTATGCATACGCATTCCCACCAGCAATCCTGATTCCAAAAGGTCTTCAGAAAATCAGGCAGGAGGAGTGCCAAGTGCTTCTGATCGCCCCAAATTGGCCCAGCTGATCATGGTATATGGATCTGCTGGACCTTCTGGTCTGCAATCTGGTTCCTCTGCCTCTGATAGACAATATTATTTTCCAAGGCAACCCATCAATGTTCCAATTGACTGCGTAGATGTTGTCATGGAATCTAAAGTTAAGGAGGGCTTTTCTGAGCAAGCAGCCATGTTTATGCAAAAGCCAGAAGGGGGGTCAACCTCCAGAGCATATAACTATAAAATCAATGGATTTGCAGAGTGGTGCTCAAACAGGGATGTTAATCCAATGGATGCATCTACTCAGGTAGTAGCCGATTTCCTCTGTCACCTGTATGATGCCTATAGCCTCAAGCCTAGCTCTATTGCTGGCTACAAGTCAGCTTTAATGTCAGTTATCCCTTGCTTGGCTGATAGGGGAAGTGATGAAGTCTGTTCATTGAACACTTTAATAAAAGGCATGGGTAATCTAAGACCGAGAAATCCACCAGTGATTCCATCTTCAAGTTCTAGCAGATAAACCCTTTGAACCACTAAGTGCCATTCCTATGAAAATGTTGGCACTTAAAACTATTTCTAATTGCTGCGGCCTCTGCAAGACGGAGAAGCGAGATTCATGCTTTATCCGCCAAGGCAGACCATTATGTGGTTACAGGGGAAGGCCTTAGGCTTCTACCTAGGATTAATTTCCTGGCTAAGAATCAGTCTTTGAAATATCCAAGTCAACCAATTATTTTACCAGCTTTGACTAGGTTTGATCATAATTCAAAAGCATGGTGTCGAGTCCACGCATTAAACAGGTGCAAACAACCAGGGATGGGGTTAATTCCATTTTATCAATTCCAATTTCAATTCCAATTCCACCTCAATTCTTTTTATCAATTCCAATTCCATTTCCACATCAATTCATTTTATCAATTCCAATTTCACCCAGAAAAGTTAAATTCCAATTCCATTTGATCAATTCCAAGTCCAATTCCAATTCCATACCAATATTTACTTGAGTTCAACATTGTTATATTTTAACCATTTAATGCCCAAGATTCGCAAAAAAACCTAGATTTATCATTAGCAAATGTCCATTTGCAGGATAAGAGAAGACTATTTTCTTAAATTTAGCAATGCAATGACTGGCTCAGTTATGGACTCAGTCATTCCACTGGTAAATTAAAAAAGTCTCTTATGATCCTTCCTCAAGACCAGTGCAAAAGACATTTTGGCTGGCTTCTCCGTTAATATTTAAAACAAGTAGAATAAAAATTGTTGTATAAAGAGCAATTATCTTGTAATGTACTTCTTTCTTCACCCATTTCATTCCATGTAGATGATAGTTACTACTTTACTGAACACTATTGCCAACATCTTGATGAATAATTTTAACACAATTTGGTTATCTTGGTTCTAGCTTATATATTCAAAATCATTTTAACTAATTTGTATGATTTTACAGATGGCATGATTTCATAGAGATGAAAACCTGTTTCCAGGGAATGCAGAATGAAATAAGTTCAAGATCAGAGGCTTTGATTGAATAAAGGAGGTACAAAGCTCACATAGAATAAAAGGTTTAATTGGTCACTGGTCATGGAGAATTGAGTTAATTTAATAATGTATTAAAGTTCATAGCATTTATCAGTGGTATAGTTTTGAGCGCAATCCTGGTTTACAAACTGTGGACATTTATTAGGGAGAATTTTGTATCTGCTTTAGCAATCCTCCACATTCAAGCTAAATTTGTTGCTATATTTCAGTATCTCCTGCGGATGACATTGTGGGCCCTATAGCCGTGTCGCGCGAGCTGGATCTGTGTCTTAAATTTTAATTCTTTGCTATGTTTCAGTATCGCCTGCGTATGACGTCGTGGGCATTACAGCGGTGGCTCGCGAGTTGGATCTGTGTCGTGTTCATCTGGTGTGCTAATTATGTGATTTACTGGATCAGTCATGAAGCCACGTTACTCGGCATTGCAGAGTTTATGCTCCCATTGCTCCTCCTCCCACTTGTCTGTTCCGCTTATGCTGAAACAAACAACGACGGACTCCGCATGATAAGGGTGAGCAGTAACACTTCAATGCTCAAATTTTCTCAAGACAATTTCAACTTTTTCAGAGAATCTGATAAATAGCAGGCCAAAGGACGCCCATTTTTAGCTCGACTTTACGAAGTAAAACGAGCTATTGCGATATCCTGCACCTCGTCCGACGTCAGCGTTGGTGGCGGCGACGTCCAATCTGCATTTAGCAGTTTGGTTAATCATACTAGACCCAAACTTGGACACATGCCTCCTTATAATGACATGACATTACACAATCATATTGTGTTCAAAAGGTCAAAGGTCAAGATCTTAGGCAGCAACAGATTCCAATCAACTTAATTTCAAAATATTCAACTTTTTTTCTGTATGGTTGCCTTGAAAATGAGATATGGGGAATTCATAGGTGAAATGGTTATGTTAGAGGAAAATAACACCATTTGTCTGTATGATCAATGCACACAGTAGTGATGCCGCTCAGTGGTCAATATACTCAGTAGTGATGCTGGGCAGTGGTCAATACACTCAGTAGTGATCCCGCTCAGTGGTGAATACACTCAGTAGTGATGGCCAGTCAGTGGTCAATATATTTAGTGTTGATGGCCAGTCAGTGGTCAATACACTCAGTGGTGATGGACAGTCAGTGGTCAATATACTCAGTAGTGATTGCCAGTCAGTGGGCAATACACTCAGTAGTGATGGCCAGTCAGTGGTCAATACACTCAGTAGTGTTGGCTGGTCAGTGGTCAATACACTCAGTAGTGAAGGCCAGTAAGTGGTCAATACACTCAGTAGTGATGGCTGGTCAGTGGTCAATAAACTCAGTAGTGATGCCGGTCAGTGGTCAATACACTCAGTAATGATGCCAGTCAGATGTCAATACACTTAATAGTAATGGCCAGGCAGTGGTCAATAAACTCATTAGTGATGGCCAGTCAGTGGTCAATACACTCAGTAGTGATGGCCAGTCAGTGGTCAATGCACCCAGTAGTGATGGCCAGTTAGTGGTCAATATACTCAGTAGTGATGGCCAGTCAGTGGACAATACACTCAGTAGTGATGGCCAGTCAGTGGTCAATACACTCAGTAGTGATGGCGAGTCAGTGGTGAATACACTCAGTAGTGATGGCCAGTCAGTGGTCAATACACTCAGACGTGATGGCTGGTCAGTGGTCATTACACTCAGTAGTGAAGACCAGTAAGTCGTGAATACACTCGGTAGTGATGGCCAGTCAGTGGTCAATACCCTCAGTAGTGATGGCCAGTCAGTGGTCAATACACTCAGTAGTGATGGCCAGTCAGTGATCAATACACTCAGTAGTGATGCTGGGCAGTGGTCAATACACTCAGTAATGATGCCAGTCAGATGTCAATACACTCAATAGTAATGGCCAGGCAGTGGTCAATAAACTCATTAGTGATGGCCAGTCAGTGGTCAATACACTCAGTAGTGATGGCTAGTCAGTGGTCAATGCACCCAGTAGTGATGGCCAGTTAGTGGTCAATATACTCAGTAGTGATGGCCAGTCAGTGGACAATACACTCGGTAGTGATGGCCAGTCAGTGGGCGAGACCCTCAGTAGTGATGGCCAGTCAGTGGTCAATACACTCAGTAGTGATGGCCAGTCAGTGATCAATACACTCAGTAGTGATGCTGGGCAGTGGTCAATACACTCAGTAATGATGCCAGTCAGATGTCAATACACTCAATAGTAATGGCCAGGCAGTGGTCAATAAACTCATTAGTGATGGCTAGTCAGTGGTCAATACACTCAGTAGTGATGGCCAGTCAGTGGTCAATGCACCCAGTAGGAATGGCCAGTTAGTGGTCAATATACTCAGTAGTGATAGCCAGTCAGTGGACAATACACTCAGTAGTTATGGCCAGTCAGTGGTCAATACACTCAGTAGTGATGGCCAGTCAGTGGTCAATACACTCAGTCGTGATGGCTGGTCAGTGGTCATTACACTCAGTAGTGAAGACCAGTAAGTCGTGAATACACTCAGTAGTGATGGCCAGTCAGTGGTCAATACACTCAGTAGTGGTGCCGGTCAGTGGTTAATACACTCAGTAATGATGCCTGTCAGAGGTCAATACACTCATTGGTAATGGCCAGGCGGTGGTTAATAATCTCAGTAGTGATGGCCAGTCAGTGGTCAATACTCTCAGTAGTGATGGTCAGTCAGTGGTCAATACACTCAGTGGTAATGGTCGGTCAGTGGTCGATACCGTCGTAGTGATGGCCGGTCAGTGGTCAATACACTCAGTAGTGATGGCCGGTCAGTGGCCAATACACTCAGTAGTGATGCTGGGCAGTGGTCAATAGTAGTGATGCTGGGCAGTGGTCAATATACTCAGTAGTGATGCTTCTCAGTGGTCAATACACTCAGTAGTGATGGCCAGTCAGTGGTCAATATATTTAGTGTTGATGGCCAGTCAGTGGTCAATACACTCAGTGGTGATGGACAGTCAGTGGTCAATATACTCAGTAATGATTGCCAATCAGTGGACAATACACTCAGTAGTGATGGCTGGTCAGTGGTCAATACACTCAGTAGTGATGGCCAGTCAGTGGTCAATACACTCAGTAGTGATGGCTGGTCAGTGGTCAATACACTCAGTAGTGATGCCGGTCAGTGCTCAATACACTCACTAATGACGCCAGTCAGATGTCAATACACTCAGTAGTAATGGCCAGGCAGTGGTCAATAAACTCATTAATGATGGCCAGTCAGTGGTCAATACACTCAGTAGTGATGGCCAGTCAGTGGTCAATGCACTCAGTAGTGATGGCCAGTTGGTGGTCAATATACTCAGTAGTGATGGCCAGTCAGTGGTCAATACACTCAGTAGTGATGGCGAGTCAGTGGTCAATACACTCAGTAGTGACGGCTGGTCAGTGGTCATTACACTCGGTAGTGAAGACCAGTAAGTCGTCAATACACTCAGTAGTGATGGCCAGTCCGTGGTCAATACACTCAGTAGTGGTGCCAGTCAGTGGTCAATGCACTCAGTAATGATGCCAGTCAGAGGTCAATACACTCATTGGTAATGGCCAGGCAGTGGTTAATAGTCTCAGTAGTGATGGCCAGCCAGTGGTCAATAGTCTCAGTAGTGATGGCCAGTCAATACACTCAGTAGTAATGGTCGGTCAGTGGTCAATACACTCAGTAGTGATGGCCGGTCAGTGGTCAATACACTCATCAATGATGACTGGTCAGTGGTCAATACACTCAGTAGTGATGGACAGTTAGTGGTCAATACACTCAATAGTGATGGCCGGACATCGGTCAATACACTCAGCAGTGATGCCGGTCACTGGTCAATACACTCAGTAGTGATGGCCAATCAGTGGTCAATACACTCATTAGTGATGGCTGGTCAGTGGTCAATACACTCAGTAGTGAACGCCAGTAAGTGGTCAATACACTCAGTAGTGATGGCCGGTCAGTGGTCAATACACTCGGTAGTGATGCCAGTCAGTGGTCAATACACTCAGTAATGATGCCAGTCAGAGGTCAATACACTCGGTAGTAATGGGCAGGCAGTGGTCTATAAACTCAGTAGTGATGGCCAGTCAGTGGTCAATACACTCAGTAGTGGTGCCGGTCAGTGGTCAATACACTCAGTAGTAATGGCCAGTCACTGGACAATGCACTCAGTAGTGATGGCCAGTCAGTGGTCAATACACTCAGTAATGATGCCAGTCAGAGGTCAATACACTCATTGGTAATGGCCAGACAGTGGTTAACAATCTCAGTAGTGATGGCCAGTCAGTGGTCAATACTCTCAGTAGTGATGGCCAGTCAGTGGTCAATACACTCGGTAGTAATGGTCGGTCAGTGGTCAATACACTCAGTAGTGATGGCCAGTCAGTGATCAATACACTCAGTAGTGATGCTGGGCAGTGGTCAAAACACTCAGTAGTGATGCCAGTCAGATGTCAATACACTCAATAGTAATGGCCAGGCAGTGGTCAATAAACTCAATAGTGATGGCCAGTCAGTGGTCAATACACTCAGTAGTGATGGCCAGTCAGTGGTCAATGCACCCAGTAGTGATGGCCAGTTAGTGGTCAATATACTCAGTAGTGATGGCCAGTCAGTGGTCAATACACTCAGTAGTGATGGCCGGTTAGTGGTCAATACACTCGGTAGTGATGCCAGTCAGTGGTCAATACACTCAGTAATGATGCCAGTCAGAGGTCAATACACTCGGTAGTAATGGGCAGGCAGTGGTCTATAAACTCAGTAGTGATGGCCAGTCAGTGGTCAATACACTCAGTAGTGGTGCCAGTCAGTGGTCAATACACTCAGTAGTAATGGCCAGTCACTGGACAATGCACTCAGTAGTGATGGCCAGTCAGTGGTCAATACACTCAGTAATGATGCCAGTCAGAGGTCAATACACTCATTGGTAATGGCCAGACAGTGGTTAACAATCTCAGTAGTGATGGCCAGTCAGTGGTCAATACTCTCAGTAGTGATGGCCAGTCAGTGGTCAATACACTCGGTAGTAATGGTCGGTCAGTGGTCAATACACTCAGTAGTGACGCCGGTCAGTGGTCAATACACTCATCAATGATGACTGGTCAGCGGTCAATACACTCAGTAGTGATGGCCAATCAGTGATCAATACACTCGGTAGTGATGGCCAGTAAGTGGTCAATACACTCAGTAGTGATGCCGGTCACTGGTCAATACACTCAGTAGTGATGGCCAATCAGTGGTCAATACACTCATTAGTGATGGCTGGTCAGTGGTCAATAAACTCAGTAGTGAATGCCAGTAAGTGGTCAATACACTCAGTAGTGATGGCCGGTCACTGGTCAATACACTCGGTAGTGATGCCAGTCAGTGGTCAGTGCACTCAGTAATGATGCCAGTCAGAGGTCAATACGCTCGGTAGTAATGGCCAGTCACTGGACAATGCACTCAGTAGTGATGGCCAGTCAGTGGTCAACACACTCGGTAGCGATGGCCAGTCAGTGGCCAATACACTCAGTGGTGATGGCCATTCAGTGGTCAATACACTCTAGTGATGGCCAGTCAGCGGTCAATACACTCTTTCACTTCAAGAGTATACTTACCTCCCTAATACTTTTTGATATTGCTAAATACCGGCGTTCACTCAATAAACACTCAGAATAAAAACAGTTAGGTGCCCCTACTGGGCAGGTAGACAGAGGGTAGTCCGGCGGATGCCAGCCCCACCACCGCGCATGCGCCGACTACTACTTCCTCTTTGCTAATTTATTGGCATAGAGTACACATGTGTTTATGCTTTGTGCAATTTTCACTGTTCAACGCGACTTAATAAGCCTTAAGAGTGTTATATATTAGAAAAGAAAGAACCTGGATATGTCAGAGAGAGTGGTTTCACCGGAGGATGGCGCCAGATCTTTATATCAGGTGATTTCTAATATATTCTAGCGAGTTTTCCCCGGTGTAATGTGTTTCCGGGACTCACGTTTACCGTGATAAGCGCCTGTTTTAGTTGTTTTATTTTAACATGGTGCTATATAAGACTAATCTCTCTCTGTGTTTATGTCCACAGGTCTTTGTGAGGATATGTAATGGACATCACAGCATCTGAGGTTTTGTTTCTCTCCACCAAGGTTCCATTTCCTACTAATACTGTTAGGTTATCTAACCAAGATTTTTATGTCCAGTGAGTCGGAGGCCTAGTATAAAGGTCTTCTCACTTTGCCCTCTTGATCCAATTCTTTCCCCAATGAGGTGGAGAGAGTTAAGAGGCATATACAGTTGGTGGAGTGCTCCAGTTCATCATGTTGGATGGTTTGTTTATACAAGGTATCAGGTATCTAAGTAATGATATGAGGTGAGGTTAATTATGTAAAGAAAATTAACTTTGATTGCCATTGTTATCGTTGTGTATCTGATGGTTGTGTAGTCTGAATAACCATGCTAACATGTTCTGGTTATGTATACAATTCGTCCGCACACCTTGTTGTTGGTTCGGATCGATTTATTTTCTGTCATGGGATCATGACGTCATAATCAGCCTTGCTATTTATTAACAATTAATGTTTTGTCCAAAGCTGGTTTTGCTCAATTATTGATCTTTATGATCATTTCCCTCTCTTTTAATTTGGTTTTGAGTTTCTAACCTTAACAAAATTACTCATTGTCCTCGTCCTTTGTCCTGTTTCAGAGACCTGGTTGTTCGTCATGTGGACGTTTCTTGAAGGATCATTTTGTGCCCCACCTTTGCTTTGGTTGCAGTCCCTGTGGACCATTGCTTAAATGTGATGTATGCAAGCAGTGGGGGGGGGGGGCGACTTAATGGCTGAATTTCTATCTTTACAGGCGAAGGACAAGGTTATGGAGGAGGAGAGGAAGTCGAAGAGAGAGGATGTGAAGGGTAAGAAGGGTAAGAGGAAGGCCTCGTCCGCGGTGGACATGGAGGCCTTCCGGACCGAGATGTTGGGAGAGATGAAGAGGACGATAAAGGATTTGGTTCCAGAGTTGCTACGTGGCATGCTTCCTGGACCAAATCCTTTGTCGTCCTCGGCATCTGCTTTCGAGCAGGTAATCCCCACCTCTGAATCTCCTTTCCGTAGGCAGGTTCCGTTGTTCGACGATTCAGAGGTGACCCCATTAGTGGGGGCGATCCACGACCCTGGCAGCAGGCTTGGTGCCACGCCGAGGGGTTGTGGACAGCTGTCGCTGGAACCCGTGGGCTGCTTATCAGTCCAGGGGTATCCGCACGCCGCGGGTGCCAGTACCTCCTATGGCACCTTTCCTGGCCAGTCCGGGTTAGCTCTCTTTGCTGACCCGGAGTCTAATCTTTCTGGCCAGGAGGAGGAAGAGGATTACCTGTTAGGGTCGCCTTCTGGGCACGTGACCATGGATTATGACGTCTGTGCACCCCTCGCGGGTAATACAGGCGACATATTCCATGGCTCTACTCACGCAGGAGTAGAGTTCACGGCGCAGAAGGTGGCCCTGGCCGATGCTGATGGTCAGCTTTATGGCATACCTCGGCTTGCCGAGAGTATCGCTGGTGCTGGCCGGGGCCGTGGTGGGGCGGTATCTGCCCCGCGCTCTACCACGGCGCCTGCTCCTTGTCAAGCCAGTCAATTTAACATGCCTGTTCTTTCGGGCCCGCATGTTTTGTCTGGCTTGCCAGTGGTATCAGCCTATCCGCCGTCAAGCTCTGCTGCTGGCGCTCAGGAGGAAGACGAAGGCCCCCGTCTTGTAGAGAGCTCGCAGCTAGCCACAGAAGAGGATTGGTCAGACGCCTGCCAGTGGCTGGTAAGTGTCAGGCCAGATCTGCCCGTGGAGCAGTCGGCTAGCCAGCGTGACCACCGGCCGTGGTTAGCTGGTAAGGCCACTGCTAGTGCCATGCCATCTCTGCTGCTGGCAGAGCATGTCGTTGACATGTTCGAGGCGGCGGAGACGTCCATTAAGGCGAATGGGCGTCTCGCGAAGGCCCCTCACGAGGTAGCAAGGAGCTGCCGCATAGTGCCCCTGGACTACCAGAGGTACGGTGTGGTACCCAAGCCGAGCATGGATGACCGCGCGGCTTTGGGGGAAGATGCGCGGCCAGGCTCCCATTCTGACACGGGAGTCTTGTGTTCGAACGCATTGCGTTCGGCCAATGCCTCGTTGCGCGATGCGGAGGAGAGTGGGAGGGCTTCGATTGCCGCTCTGTCCCACGTCTCACAGCTGTTACGAGGGGTAGTAACGGCTTTCGCATCGAGCCAGCCGAGTCCGGTCACAGTCCAGAGAGCCATCCAGGATGGTATAAACCTGGCTTTGGACTGTATGACTCGGGCGGTGACCAGGAGTGTCCGGGCGCGGCGCACATTTGCCTTGGACAATTTGTGCCTGTCCCAGGACCTGGCTAATGCGTACGCCTATGACAGGTCCTGGTCTCTTTGGAGGTGAGGGATGTAGGCACCTCCAGGAGACGGTTACTCTGGTCAACAACCAGAGGGCGCTGCGCGAGCAGTTTGAAGTGCTCCGTCGGGAGCGCATTCACGCCGCACCCCCTGCGTATCGTCCCCTGCAGGCTCGAGGTGGAGGTGGCCAGGTCAGAGGCCACCCACCAGCGCAGCGTCGGCCTAGGCCGCATGCGATTCGGCCAGCAGTGAGGGGGGTGCAGGCTCCTCAGGCGCAGTCAGCCAGGCAGCCACCCGCGCACCAAGGTGCGCGCGGTGCTGGGCATGGCGCGCGAGGATCTGGTCGTGGTAATCATGCCTGGTGGGCCGGTTACCGCGGTGAGAACCACTCCGGTGTTTCTGGCGAAGGAGACAGTGCCACTCTTGCACTCCTTATGTCCACCTCTCTCCCTAGGTGGACCGGTGGGAAGCCGTTTGGCCAACCACATGCAAGAGTGGGAACGGTTGACTCAGGACCGTTTAGTCTTGCGATGGCTTTCAGTCGGGTATCATCCCGATTGGATGACAGGCCCGCCGTCGCGACTGTCTCTAGTGCCAATCTGGACTCCAAATCTGAGAGATCCAGAGCAAAGGTTGTGTATCGAGGAGGAAATAAATTCCCTCATACAAAAAGGAGCTATTCAACCGGCACAAAAGTGTCCGGGCTTCTATTCAACCGTGTTCTTAGTAACAAAAAACACCGGAGGGTGGAGACCAATTCTCAACCTTAAGCCGTTGAACAAGTTCATAGAGACGCCCAGTTTCAAGATGGAGACTGTGCGCTCGGTGTTGGCGGGGTTATAGAGGGGAATGTGGACAGCTTCAATAGATTTGAAGGATGCTTATTTCCACATTCCCATAGCGAGGAGTTTCCGTCGCTTCCTGAGATTTGCATTCCAGGGCAGACAGTGGGAATTCAGGGTGTTACCCTTCGGAATTTCCACCGCTCCTCGGGTTTTCACCCGTGTGGTTCTTGTGATCACTGCTTACCTCTGCCGGAGAAGCATAGCAGTCCACACGTACATAGACGACTGGCTGTTAAAAGCACACAACCAGGAATGTTTATCGGCCAATCTGGAGATTGTTTTGAAAGCTCTCACGGATTTAGGCTGGATGATAAATTTTCAAAAATCAGAGCCGACTCCATCCCAGAAGTTTGTTTACCAAGGGATGTTCTTCGATCTAGAGACAGGATATGTTTATCCTACTCAGGAGAGAGTTCAGAAACTCATCTCAGTAATTCAGTCAGTGTGCGACAGTCATCATGTCCTGGCACGGGTTTACTTGAGAATGCTGGGGTTGATGGTTTCATTGGAACCGGTCATTCCTCAGGCCGCCTTACGCAGGCGGCCGATCCAGTTATTTCTCATGACACAATGGACCCAGAGTACAGGTTCGCTGGACTCGAACGTGTCAGTGTTGGCGCCTCTGATTCACCACCTGCAATGGTGGTTGAACACGGAGAATCTCTTGGTGGGGGTTATGCTAACCCCTCCCCACCCTCAGGTGACTGTGTATACAGATGCATCGATGGAGGGCTGGGGAGCTTGCCTGGAAGAATCCACGATATCAGGGCTTTGGAATCTGGAACAGTCAAAGGAATATATCAATCTACTGGAGCTAAGAGCAGTAGTCCTGGGCCTGGAACATTTCTTACAGAAAGTTCAGGGCAAGATTGTTCTTATTCGTTCAGACAACTCAACAGTTGTGACTTACATAAACCGCCAGGGCGGAACGAAGTCGCCCAGTCTCTGTATGATGACATGGAGACTGCTTTGTTGGTGCCTGGATCACCATTTCACTTCAAGAGTATACTTACCTCCCTAATACTTTTGATATTGCTAAATATTGGCTTTCACTCAATAAACACTCAGATTAAAACAGTTAGGTGCCCCTACTGGGCAGGGAGTCAGAGCGTAGTCTGGCGGATGCCAGCCCCACCACCGCGCATGCGCAGACTAGCACTTCCTCTTTGCTAGATTATTGGCAAAGAGATCACACGTGTTTTTTTGTTCAATAGCTTTTTCGCTCTCTTAAACTGTTTAAGTGGTGTTTGTTTGGAGTGTTAGTCACTTTTTTGGATGGCGGATAGGAATACGTCGCCACAGGAGGACGGAGGACCTTTAAATCAGGTGACTTCTAGTAAAATTAGCGAGTTTTCTTCCCGGTGTATTGTGTTTCCGGGACTCGCGTTTACCGTGATAAGCGCCTTGGTTGGTTGGGTTATATCAACTCGGTGCTACCTAGGACTAATTTCTCTTTCTGTTTATGTCCACAGGTCTGTATGACGCTAGGTGGTGACGTCACAGTATCAGAGAGTTAGTTTTCTCTCCACCATGGTTCCATTTCCTACTAACACTGTTAGGTTATCTAACCAAATGAAAAATTATGTCCAGTGAGTTGGAGGCCTGGTATAAAGGTCTTCTCACTTTGCCCTCTTGATCCAATTCCTTCCCCATGAGGTGGAGAGAGTTAAGAGGCGTGCAGATGGTGGAGTTTCCGGTTCGTCACGTTGGATGGTTTGTCTATACAAAGTGTCAGGTATCTAGTTATTGATAATGTGGTGATGTTAATTATTGTAAACAAACAAAGGGAGATAATTAACATTTTTGCCAGAAAAGAGTTATCTATATGTATCTGATGGTTGTGTAGTCAACTTATCCATTCAGCATACAATTCGTCCTTGCACTGGGATGTTTTGTTGGGATCGAATTTTTCCTGTCACGGGATTAATGACGTCATAATCAGCCTGGCTATGTATTTATCAGCAATTCAAGCGCTATGCTGGTTTCTGATGTATTTTGATCTTTATGATCGTTTTCCTTCTCTTTGAGTTGGATTGAGTTTCTAAGCTTAACTAGTTGCTCATACTCCTTGTCCTTTGGCCTGTTTCAGGGACCGGGTTGCGCGTCCTGTGGACGTTTTATGCATGTAAAGTTCTGGCCGCATCTGTGTTATCGATGTAGCCCTTGTGGTCCCTTGATTAATTGTGACATATGTAAGCACTGGGGGGGCGAGTTAATGTCCGAATTCTTGTGCTGCTTACAGGCGACGGACAAGGTGGTAGAGGAGGAGAAGAAGAAGAAGCGGAAACGAGAGGTTGTAAGTAGGAAGGGTAAGGGGAAGGTCTCGTCCGCGGTGGATATGGAGACCTTCCGGACCGAGATGTTGGGAGAGATGAAGAGGACAATAAAAGATTTGGTTCCAGGGTTGCTTCGTGGCATGCTTCCTGGACCAGATCCTTTATTGTCCTCATCATCGGCTTCAGAGCAGGTAATCCCCGCCTCTGGATCGATTTTCCTTAGTCCGCTTCCGTTGTCCGACGATTCAGAGGTGGCCCCATTAGAGGGGGCGTTCCACGACCCTGGCAGCAGGCTTATTGCCGCGCCGATAGGGGACCGTGGACGGTTGTCGCTGGAACCCGCTGGCTGCTTATCAGTCCAGGGGTATCCGCACGCCGCGGTGGCCAGTACCTCCTATGGCACCGTTCCTGGTCAGCCCGGGTTAGCTCTCTTTGCTGACCCGGGGTCTAATCTTTCTGACCAGGGTGATGAGGATTACCTGCTAGGGTCGCCGTCTGACGACGTGGACATGGATGAAGACGTTTGTGCACCCCTCGCGGGGAATACAGGCGCTTTTTTCCACGGTATTACTCACCCTGGAGTAAGGTCCGCGGTTCAGCTGGTGGCCCAGGGCGCTGCTGATGGCCAGCGGTACCGCATACCTCGGCTTGCCGAGCGTGTAGCTGGTGCTGGCCGGGCCCGTGGTGGGGCTATATATACCCCGCGCTCTACCGCGGTGCCTGCTCCTGGTCAAACCAGTGATATTCATATGCCGGTGCTGTCAGGCCCGCATGTTTTCCCTGGCTTGCCAGGTGTATCAGCGTACCCGCCGTCAAGCTCTACTGCTTGCGCTCAGGAGGAAGACGAAGGACCCCGTCTTGTAGAGCGCTCGCAGTTAGCCACGGAGCAGGATTGGTATGACGCTTGCCAGTGGTTGGTGAGCGTTAGGCCTGATCTGCCCGTGGAGCAGTCGGCTAGCCACCGTGTTCACACGCCGTGGTTAGCTGGGAAACCAACTGCTAACGCTATGCCTTCTCTGCCGCTGGCGGAGCATGTCGTTGACATGTTCAAGGCGGCGGAGTCGTCCATTAACACGAGTGGACGTCTCGCGAAGGCCCCTCGCGAGGTGGCCAGGCGTTGTCGCATCGTGCCCCTGGACTACCAGCGGTACGGTGTGGTACCCAAGCCCAGCGTGGATGACCGCGCGGCTTTGGGTGAGGATACGCGGCCAGGCTCCCGTTCTGACGCGGGGGTCTTGTGCGCGAACGCGTTGCGTTCGGCGAATACCGCGTTGCGTGATGCGGAGGAGAGTGGGAGGGCTTCGATCGCCGCTCTGTCCCACGTCTCCCAGCTGTTACAGGGGGTAGTAACGGCATCCGCATCGCGCCAGCCAAGCCCGCTCGCGGTCCAGCGAACCATCCAGGATGGTATTAACCTGGCGCTGGACTGTATGACGCGGGCGGTGACCAGGAGTGTCCGGGCAAGACGCACGTTTGCCCTGGACAATCTGTGCCCGTCTCAGGACCTGTATAATAGGCTACTCCGTACGCCTATGACGGGTCCTGGTCTTTTTGGAGGTGAGGGATGTCGCCACCTCCAGGAGACGGTCACCCTGGTGAATAACCAGAGGGCGCTGCGCGAACAGTTTGAGGTGCTGCGTCGTGCTAACGTTCGCGCCGCGGCCCCTGCGTATCGTCCCCTGCAGGCTCGAGGTGGTGCTGGCCAAGTCAGAGGCCAGCCGCCGTCGCAGCGCCGGCCTCGGCCGCGTGCGATTCGGCCAGCAGTGAGGGGGGCGCAGGCTCCTCAGCCGCCGTCAGCCAGGCAGCCGCCCGTGCACCGAGGTGCGCGCGGGGCGGGGCGGGGCGCGCGAGGATCTGGGCGTGGTTATCGTTCCTGACAGGGCGCTTACCGCGGTAAGGACCACGCCGGTGTGTATGGCGACGGAGACAGTGCCGCTCTTGCATGCCTTGTGTCCACCGCGGTCCCTAGGTGGACCGGTGGGAGGCCGGCTAGCCGACCACATGCAAGAGTGGGAACGGTTAACTCAGGACCGTTTAGTCTTGCGATGGCTTTCCGTGGGGTATCATCCAGAGTGGATGACAGGCCCGCCGTCGCGACTGTCTCTGGTGCCAGTCTGGACTCCCATTCCGAGAGATCCAGATCAAAGGTTGTGTATCGAGGAGGAGATAAATTCCCTCGTACAAAAAGGAGCTATTCAGCCGGCACAAAGGTGTCCGGGCTTCTATTCAACCCTGTTCTTGGTAACAAAACGCACCGGAGGGTGGAGACCGATTCTCAACCTCAAGCCACTGAACAAGTTCATCGAGACGCCCAGTTTCAAGATGGAAACGGTGCGCTCGGTGTTGGCGGGGTTGGAGAGGGGGATGTGGACGGCGTCGATAGATTTGAAGGACGCTTATTTCCACATCCCCATCCACGGGAGTTTCTGTCGCTTCCTGAGATTTGCATTCCAGGGCAGACAGTGGGAATTCAGGGTGTTGCCCTTCGGAATTTCCACGGCTCCTCGGGTTTTCACCCGTGTGGTTCTTGCAATCACAGCATACCTCCGCAGGAGAAGCATAGCAGTCCACACGTACATAGACGACTGGCTGTTGAAAGCGCACACCCGGGAAAGTTTGTCGGCCAATCTGGAGATTGTTTTGAAAACTCTCACAGACTTAGGCTGGATGATCAATTTCCCAAAATCAGAGCTGACTCCATCCCAGAAGTTTGTTTACCTGGGGATGTTCTTCGATCTAGAGACAGGATATGTTTATCCTACTCAGGAGAGAGTTCAGAAACTCATCTCATTAATTCAGTCAGTGTGCGACAGTCGTCATGTCCTGGCACGGGTTTACTTGAGAATGCTGGGGTTGATGGTTTCATTGGAACCAGTCATTCCTCAGGCCGCCTTACGCAGGCGGCCGATCCAGTTATTTCTCATGACACAATGGACCCAGAGTACAGGTTCGCTGGACTCGAATGTGTCAGTGTTGGCGCCTCTCATTCACCACCTGCAATGGTGGTTGAATACAGAGAATCTCTTGCCGGGGGTTTTGCTGACCCCTCCCCACCCTCAGGTGACTGTGTATACAGATGCATCGATGGAGGGCTGGGGAGCTTGCCTGGAAGAGTACACGATATCAGGGCTTTGGAATCTGGAACAGTCAAAGGAACATATAAATCTACTGGAGCTAAAAGCAGTAGTCCTGGCCCTGGAACATTTCTTACAGAAAGTTCAGGGCAAGATTGTTCTTATTCGTTCAGACAACTCAACAGTTGTGACTTACATAAACCGCCAGGGCGGAACGAAGTCGCCCAGTCTCTGTATGATGACATGGAAACTGCTTTGTTGGTGTCTGGATCACCAGATTACCTTGAAAGCAGTTCATATTCCGGGAAGGTTAAACCTGCTAGCAGACTCATTGAGCCGAAGGATGAGTGTTTTACCCACGGAATGGCAACTAAATCAATGTGTGGCGGATCGTCTGTTCGACCATTGGGGGAAACCCAACATCGATTTGTTCGCAACGAAGAAGAATGCGAAGATGACGACGTACGTCTCTCCGATTCCGGATCCAAGCGCTTTCGCAACAGATGCGTTAGCTATCAGCTGGGGGAGAATGTATGCATACGCATTCCCTCCAGCAATCCTGATTCCAAAAATTCTTCAGAAAATCAGACAAGAGGAATGCCAAGTGCTTCTGATCGCCCCGGATTGGCCAAGCCGATCATGGTATACGGATCTGCTGGACCTTCTGGTCTGCAATCCGGTTCCTCTGCCTCTGATGGACGATATTATCTTCCAGGGCAAGGCCCTTCACAACAATCCGTCAATGTTCAGATTGACTGCGTGGATGTTGTCAAGGAATCTAGAATTAAGGAGGGCTTTTCTGAGCAAGCAGCCATGTTTATGGCCAAAGCCAGGAGGGGGTCAACCTCCAGAGCATATAATTATAAAATCAACAGATTTGCAGAATGGTGCTCAAAAAGATGTATTGATCCAATGGATTCATCTATTCAAGTAGTAGCTGATTTCCTCTGTCACCTCTATGATGCCTATAGCCTCAAGCCTAACTCTATTGCTGGTTATAAGTCAGCATTAATGTCTGTTATTCCTTGCTTGGCTAAGAGGGGAAGTGATGAAGTAAATACATTGAATGTATTAATTAAAGGCATGGGCAATCTAAGACCAAGGAATCCTCCTGTGATTCCGTCTTGGAGTTTATCGCTAGTGCTTCAAGTACTAGGTGATAAGCCTTTTGAACCACTTAGTTCCATTTCTATGAAACTATTAACACTGAAGACTGTGTTTTTAATTGCTGCGGCCTCGGCTAGGCGTAGGAGTGAAATTCATGCCTTATCAGCCGAGGATGACCGTTTTGTGGTTTCAGGGGAAGGCCTTAAGCTGCTACCTAGGATTAATTTCTTGGCTAAAAATCAGTCGTTGAAATATCCAGGTCAACCTATTATTTTGCCTGCTTTAACTAGATATGATCCTAATTCTAAAGCATGGTGTCCCGTCCGGGCGCTGCGCCGGTACAAACATCGTACGGCGGAGTGGCGCACCGACCAGTCAGCGTTATGGTTGTCATATATTGAACCCCATGGCAGGGCTTCTAAGGACACCATTTCCAGGTGGATTGTGGAATGCATTCAGTTTTGCCATAAATCCGCCACCGGGAAGCAGGTTGACGTGGCCAAGGCTCACAGTGTCCGCGGCGTAGTGACATCCACCGCCCTATTTAATGGGGTCCCGGTGGATGATATTATGTCGGTGGCTCAGTGGCACTGTGAGTCAAGTTTTACAGACCATTATCTCCGTGACACCTCTAATCCTCTCGCCTTGTCGATTTTGAAAAAATAACTCGGTTTATATTTTTTGAGGAGGGTTTTCCTCATTACTTATATATTTCACAATTAATTTATGGAAACACCCACTTTTTTGGGCCTGCATCAGTCTTTACCAAGGGGAAGATGATGTCAGCAGCCATTTTCAACAAGGTCAGTCTTGTTCATGTGTTGTCCATTGTTGATTGTATTGTCACGTTACCCGTTATTAATATGGTGATGGTTTGTGTAGTTGTGTGGTTCATTGTTGAGAGTTACGAAAATGGAGCTTTTTCGTCTCTGTCCTGTAGTACATGGCACTTGTACGTAGAGAGCGTATAGGACATTGAGGTCAGTCGACTCTTCCTCCCAGGAAGGAGGGGGGGGGGGAGCGCATATGACATTCGGTCATCTCTCATACATCGGTGGTGTTATCCGATGATTAGTCAAATCCTGACTGTTTTTTCAGACAGTTTCAGAAGTTTAAGTGCCTTAAACGCGGAAAAAGCGTATAGGGATGAGCTGGTCTTTTGACCTCGCCTCCCTCCCGCCAGATTCACTTTCGAATTCTGGCAATATCAAAAGTATTAGGGAGGTAAGTATACTCTTGAAGTGAAATAAACGAAATCTAGGATTTCTTTTTTCACGAGAGAGTTGATACTTACCTCCCTAGATATGGACCCGGCCTCTCCACCCCACAGAGGCTCGGTCTTCAGGCTCTTAATAGTTGCATGTGTGTCAGCCAATAATCTAGTCAGAGGAAGTGCTAGTCTGCGCATGCGCGGTGGTGGGGCTGGCATCCGCCAGACTACGCTCTGACTCCCTGCCCAGTAGGGGCACCTAACTGTTTTAATCTGAGTGTTTATTGAGTGAAAGCCAATATTTAGCAATATCAAAAGTATTAGGGAGGTAAGTATCAACTCTCTCGTGAAAAAAGAAATCCTAGATTTCGTTTAGATTACCTTGAAAGCAGTTCATATTCCGGGAAAGTTAAATCTGCTAGCAGACTCATTGAGCCGAAGGATGAGTGTTTTACCCATGGAATGGCAACTAAATCAATGTGTGGCGGATCGTCTGTTCGACCATTGGGGGAAGCCCAACATCGATTTGTTCGCAACGAAGAAGAATGCGAAGATGACGACGTACGTCTCTCCGATTCCAGATCCAAGCACTTTCGCAACAGATGCGTTAGCTATCAGCTGGGGGGGGGGGGGGGAATGTATGCAATCCTGATTCCAAAAGTTCTTCAGAAAATCAGACAGGAGGAATGCCAAGTGCTTCTGATCTCCCCGGATTGGCCAAGCCGATCATGGTATACGGATCTGCTGGACCTTCTGGTCTGCAATCCGGTTCCTCTGCCTCTGATGGACGACATTATCTTCCAGGGCAAGGCCCTTCACAACAATCCGTCAATGTTCAGATTGACTGCGTGGATGTTGTCAAGGAATCTCGAATTAAGGAGGGCTTTTCTGAGCAAGCAGCCATGTTTATGGCCAAAGCCAGGAGGGGGTCAACCTCCAGAGCATATAATTATAAAATCAACAGATTTGCAGAGTGGTGCTCAAAAAGATGTATTGATCCAATGGATTCATCTATTCAGGTAGTAGCTGATTTCCTCTGTCACCTTTATGATGCCTATAGCCTCAAGCCTAACTCTATTGCTGGTTATAAGTCGGCTTTAATGACTGTTCTTCCTTGCTTGGCTAACAGGGGAAGTGATGAAGTAAGTACATTAAATGTATTAATTAAAGGCATGGGCAATCTAAGACCTAGGAATCCCCCGGTGATTCCTTCTTGGAGTTTATTGCTAGTGCTTCAGGTACTAGGTGATAAGCCTTTTGAACCACTTAGTTCCATTTCTATGAAACTGTTAACTCTTAAAACTGTATTTTTAATTGCTGCGGCCTCGGCTAGGCGTAGGAGTGAGATTCATGCCTTATCAGCCGAGGATGACCGTTTTGTGGTTACAGGGGAAGGCCTTAAGTTACTACCTAGGATTAATTTCTTAGCTAAGAATCAGTCTTTGAAATATCCAGGTCAACCTATTTTTTTGCCTGCTTTAACTAGATATGATCCTAATTCTAAAGCATGGTGTCCCGTTCGGGCGCTACTTCGGTACAAACAGCGTACTTCGGAGTGGCGGACCGATCAGTCAGCGTTATGGTTGTCATATATTGAACCCCATGGCAGGGAGTCTAAGGACACCATTTCCAGGTGGATTGTAGAGTGTATCCAATTTTGTCATAAATCCGCCACTGGTAAGCAGGTTGACATAGCCAAGGCTCACAGTGTCCGTGGCGTAGTGACTTCCACTGCCCTATTTAATGGGGTCCCTGTGGATGACATTATGTCCGTGGCTCAGTGGCACTGTGAGTCAAGTTTTACAGACCATTATCTCCGTGACACCTCGAATCCTCTCGCCTTGTCGATTTTGAAAAAATAATCGCTTATATGTTTTTTGAGGAGGGTTTCCTCATTGCTTATATACTTCACAATTACCTAATGGTAACAACCAGTTTTTGGGACTGCATCGGTCTTCTCCACTGGGAAGAGGATGACAGCTGCCAAGTTCAACAAGGTCAGTCTTGTTCATGTGTTGTTCATTGTTGATTGTATTGTCACGTTACCAGTTGTTATTAATATGGTGATGGTTTGTGTTTTGATGTGGTTCATCATTGAGAGTATACAAAAATGGAGCCTTTTCGTCTCTGTCCTATAGTACATGGCACTGGTACGTAGAGAGCGCATAGGACATTGAGGTCATTCTAGTCTTCCTCCCAGGAAGGAGGGGGGGGGGGGAGCGCATATGACATTCGGTCATCTCATCCATCGGTTGGTGTTAGCCGATGTTCATCAAATCCTGACTGTGTTTTCACACAATTTCAGACGTTTAAGTGCCTTGAATGCGTGAAAGTGCATAGGGAAGAGCTGGTCTTTTGACCTCGCCTCCCTCCCGCCGAATTCCCTGTCGAATTCTGGCAATATCATTTCACATCAAGAGTATACTTACCTCCCTAATACTTTTGATATTGCTAAATATTGGCTTTCACTCAATAAACACTCAGATTAAAACAGTTAGGTGCCCCTACTGGGCAGGGAGTCAGAGCGTAGTCTGGCGGATGCCAGCCCCACCACCGCGCATGCGCAGACTAGCACTTTCTCTTTGCTAATTTATTGGCAGAGAGTCTACACATGTTTTTGTGCTAGTGCTTTTCTTAGCTCAATTATTAGTGTTTTTGTGAAAGCTTAGAAGGTTTATCCCTGATAAAGATGGCAGGAAGAATGAATTCGCCAGAGGAGGGCCCAGGACCTTTAAATCAGGTGACTTCTAGTAAAATTAGCGAGTTTTGTCCCGGTGTAATGTGTTTCCGGGACTCGCGCTAAACGTGATAAGCGCCTTGTTTAGTTGGTTTATTTCAACTAGGTGCTATATAAGACTAATCTCTCTTTGTGTTTATGTCCACAGGTCTGTGTGAAGAAATATAATGGACATCACATCAGCAGAGGGTTTGTGTCTCTCCACCATGGTTCCATTTCCTACTAATACTGTTAGGTTATCTAACCAAAAATTCTATGTCCAGTGAGTTGGAGGCCTATTATAAAGGTCTTCTCACTTTGCCCTCTTGATCCAATTCCTTCCCCTAGAGGTGGAGAGAGTTAAGAGGCGTTCAGTTGGTGGAGTGCTCCAGTTCATCAGGTTGGATGGTTTGTCTAGACAAGGTGTCAGGTATCTAATTATTGATATGAGGTGATGTTAATTATTTAGAGGAAAGGGAGATAATTAACAGTATTTGCCATTGTTATCAGTATATATCTGATGGTTGTGTAGTCGAAATGTCCATTCTGCACATGTTCTGGTTAGAGATACAATTCGTCCTTGCACTGGGATGTTTGTTGGGGATCGATTTTTTCCTGTCATAGGATTAATGACGTCATAATCAGCCTTGCTCTTTATTAACAATTAAAGTTTTCCGAAGCTGGTTTTCTGATAAATTATGATCTTTATGATCATTTCCTTCTCTTGAGTTGGTGAGTTTCTAAGCTTAACTAGATTGCTCATAGTCCTCGTCCTTTGGCCTTTTTCAGAGACCTGGTTGTGCGTCCTGTGGACGATTTTTGAGGGACAAGTTTGGTCCTCATCTCTGTTTTCAGTGTAGCCCCTGTGGTCCCTTGCTTAATTGCGAGATATGTAAGCACTGGGGGGGGCGAGCTAATGTCCGAATTCTTGTGCTTGCAGGCGAAGGACAAGGTGGTGGAGGAGGAGAAGAAGAAGCTGAAAAAAGAGGTTGTAAGTAAGAAGGGTAAGAGGAAGGCCTCGTCCGCGGTGGACATGGAGGCCTTCCGGACCGAGATGTTGGGAGAGATGAGGAGGACAATAAAGGATTTGGTTCCAGAGTTGCTTCGTGGCATGCTTCCTGGACCAAATCCTTTGTTGGCCTCATCATCTGCTTCGGAGCAGTAATCCCCACCTCTGAATCACCGTTCCTTAGTACGCTTCCGTTGTTTGAAGATTCAGAGGTGGCCCCATTAGAGGGGGCGTTCCACGACC
Source organism: Chaetoderma sp. LZ-2023a (assembly GCA_034401795.1). Taxonomy (NCBI): domain Eukaryota; kingdom Metazoa; phylum Mollusca; class Caudofoveata; order Chaetodermatida; family Chaetodermatidae; genus Chaetoderma; species Chaetoderma sp. LZ-2023a. The sequence goes on from CM067375.1 coordinate 6,324,086, forward strand.
CTGGCAGCAGGCTTATTGCCGCGCCCAATAGGGACCGTGGACGGTTGTCGTTGGAACCCGCGGGCTGCTTATCAGTCCAGGGGTATCCGCACACCGCGGGTGCCAGTACCTCGTATGGCACCTTCCCTGGCCAGTCCGGGTTAGCTCTCTTTGCTGACCCGGAGTCTAAACTGTCTGGCCAGGAGGATGAGGATTACCTGTTGGGGTCGCCGTCTGAGGACGTGGCCATGGATTATGACGTCTGTGCACCCCTCGCGGGGAATACAGGCGCCTTATTCCACGGTTCTACTCTCCCAGGGGTAGAATCCACGGTTCAGACTGTGGCCCTGGGCGCTGAAGGCCAGCGTTACCGCATACCTCGGCTTGCCGAGAGTGTCGCTGGTGCTGGCCGGGGCCGTGGTGGGGCGGTATATGCCCCGCGCTCTACCACGGCGCCTGCTCCTGGTCAAGCCAGTGAGATTAGCATGCCGGTATTGTCAGGCCTGCATGCTCTCCCTGGCTTGCTAGGAATATCAGCGTATCCGCCGTCAAGCTCTGTTGCTTGCGCTCAGGAGGAAGACGAAGGCCCCCGTCTTGTAGAGCGCTCGCAGCTAGCCACGGAGGAGGATTGGTCTGACGCTTGCCAGTGGTTGGTGAGTGTTAGACCAGATCTGCCCGTGGAGCAGTCGGCTAGCCAGCGTGATCACAGGCCGTGGTTAGCTGGTAAGCCTACTGCTAACGCTATGCCTTCTCTGCCGCGGGCAGAGCATGTCGTTGACAGGTTCGAGGCGGCGGAGACGTCCATTAAGTCGAGTGGACGTCTCGCGATGGCCCCGCGCGAGGTGGCCAGGCGTTGCCGCATCGTGCCCCTGGATTACCAGCGGTACGGTGTGGTACCTAAGCCGAGCGTGGATGACCGCGCGGCTTTGGGTGAGGATGCGCGGCCAGGCTCCCGTTCTGACACGGGAGTCTTGTGTTCGAACGCGTTGCGTTCAGCAAATACCGCGTTGCGTGATGCAGAGGAGAGTGGGAGGGCTTCGATTGCCGCTCTGTCCCACGTCTCCCAGCTGTTACAAGGGGTAGTAACAGCATCCGCATCGCGCCAGCCAAGTCCGGTCACAGTCCAGCAAGCCATCCAGGATGGTATCAACCTGGCTCTGGACTGTATGACGCGGGCGGTGACCAGGAGTGTCCGGGCAAGGCGCACTTTTGCCTTGGATAATCTGTGCCCGTCCCAGGACCTCTACAATAGGCTACTACGTACGCCTATGACAGGTCCTGGTCTCTTTGGAGGTGAGGGATGTAGGCACCTCCAGGAGACGGTTACTCTGGTCAATAACCAGAGGGCGCTGCGCGAGCAGTTTGAGGTGCTTCGTCGTGCCAACGTTCGCGCCGCACCCCCTGCGTATCGTCCCCTGCAGGCTCGAGGTGGTAGTGGCCAGGTCAGAGGCCAACCACCATCGCAGCGTCGGCCTCGGCCGCGTGCGATTCGGCCAGCAGCGAGGGGGGCGCAGGCTCCTCAGGCGCAGTCAGCCAGGCAGCCGCCCGCGCACCGAGGTGCGCGCGGTGCTGGTCATGGCGCGCGAGGATCTGGGCGGGGTAATCGTTCCTGATGGGACGGTTACCGCGGTGAGAACCACGCCGGTGTTTCTGGTAAAGGAGACAGTGCCGCTCTTGCACTCCTTATGTCCACCTCTATCCCTAGGTGGACCGGTGGGAGGCCGGCTAGCCGACCACATGCAAGAGTGGGAACGGTTAACTCAGGACCGTTTAGTCTTGCGATGGCTTTCAGTTGGGTATCATCCCGATTGGATGACAGGCCCGCCATCGCGACTGTCTCTAGTGCCGATCTGGACTCCAAATCCGAGAGATCCAGATCAAAGGTTGTGTATCGAGGAGGAAATAAATTCCCTCATACAAAAAGGAGCTATTCAGCCAGCACAGAGGTGTCCGGGCTTCTATTCAACCCTGTTCTTAGTAACAAAGAACACCGGAGGGTGGAGACCAATTCTCAACCTCAAGCCATTGAACAAGTTCATAGAGACGCCCAGTTTCAAGATGGAGACTGTGCGCTCGGTGTTGGCGGGGTTAGAGAGGGGAATGTGGACAGCGTCGATAGATTTGAAGGACGCTTATTTCCACATCCCCGTACACAGGAGTTTCCGTCGCTTCCTGAGATTTGCATTCCAGGGCAGACAGTGGGAATTCAGGGTGCTACCCTTCGGAATTTCCACGGCTCCTCGGGTTTTCACCCGTGTGGTTCTTGCGATCACCGCATACCTCCGCAGGAGAAGCATAGCAGTCCACACGTACATAGACGACTGGCTGTTGAAAGCACACACCCGGGAAAGTTTATCGGCCAGTCTGGAGATTGTTTTGAAAACTCTCACAGACTTAGGCTGGATGATCAATTTCCCAAAATCAGAGCTGACTCCATCCCAGAAGTTTGTTTACCTGGGGATGTTCTTCGATCTAGAGACAGGATATGTTTATCCTACTCAGGAGAGAGTTCAGAAACTCATCTCATTAATTCAGTCGGTGTGCGACAGTCGTCATGTCCTGGCACGGGTTTACTTGAGAATGCTGGGGTTGATGGTTTCATTGGAACCAGTCATTCCTCAGGCCGCCTTACGCAGGCGGCCGATCCAGTTATTTCTCATGACACAATGGACCCAAAGTACAGGTTCGCTGGACTCGAATGTGTCAGTGTTGGTGCCTCTGATTCATCACCTGCAATGGTGGTTGGACACAGAGAATCTCTTGGTGGGGGTTATGCTAACCCCTCCCCACCCTCAGGTGACTGTGTATACAGATGCATCGATGGAGGGCTGGGGAGCTTGCCTGGAAGAGTCCACGATATCAGGGCTTTGGAATCTGGAACAGTCAAAGGAACATATAAATCTACTGGAGCTAAGAGCAGTAGTCCTGGGCCTGGAACATTTCTTACAGAAAGTTCAGGGCAAGATTGTTCTTATTTGTTCAGACAACTCAACAGTTGTGACTTACATAAACCGCCAGGGCGGAACGAAGTCGCCCAGTCTCTGTATGATGACATGGAGACTGCTTTGTTGGTGCCTGGATCACCAGATTACCTTGAAAGCAGTTCATATTCCGGGAAGGTTAAATCTGCTAGCAGACTCATTGAGCCGAAGGATGAGTGTTTTACCCACGGAATGGCAACTAAATCAATGTGTGGCGGATCGTCTGTTCGACCATTGGGGGAAACCCAACATCGATTTGTTCGCAACGAAGAAGAATGCGAAGATGACGACGTACGTCTCTCCGATTCCGGATCCAAGCGCTTTCGCAACAGATGCGTTAGCTATCAGCTGGGGGAGAATGTATGCATACGCATTCCCTCCAGCAATCCTGATTCCAAAAATTCTTCAGAAAATCAGACAAGAGGAATGCCAAGTGCTTCTGATCGCCCCGGATTGGCCAAGCCGATCATGGTATACGGATCTTCTGGACCTTCTGGTCTGCAATCCGGTTCCTCTGCCTCTGATGGACGATATTATCTTCCAGGGCAAGGCCCTTCACAACAATCCATCAATGTTCAGATTGACTGCGTGGATGTTGTCAAGGAATCTAGAATTAAGGAGGGCTTTTCTGAGCAAGCAGCCATGTTTATGGCCAAAGCCAGGAGGGGGTCAACCTCCAGAGCATATAATTATAAAATCAACAGATTTGCAGAATGGTGCTCAAAAAGATGTATTGATCCAATGGATTCATCTATTCAGGTAGTAGCTGATTTCCTCTGTCACCTCTATGATGCCTATAGCCTCAAGCCTAACTCTATTGCTGGTTATAAGTCAGCTTTAATGTCTGTTATTCCTTGCTTGAGGGGAAGTGATGAAGTAAATACATTAAATGTATTAATTAAAGGCATGGGCAATCTAAGACCAAGGAATCCACCTGTGATTCCGTCTTGGAGTTTATCGCTAGTGCTTCAAGTACTAGGTGATAAGCCGTTTGAACCACTTAGTTCCATTTCTATGAAACTATTAACACTGAAGACTTTGTTTTTAATTGCTGCGGCCTCGGCTAGGCGTAGGAGTGAAATTCATGCCTTATCAGCCGAGGATGACCGTTTTGTGGTTTCAGGGGAAGGCCTTAAGCTGCTACCTAGGATTAATTTCTTGGCTAAAAATCAGTCGTTGAAATATCCAGGTCAACCTATTGTTTTGCCTGCTTTAACTAGATATGATCCTAATTCTAAAGCATGGTGTCCCGTCCGGGCGCTTCGCCGGTACAAACAACGTACGGCGGAGTGGCGCACCGACCAGTCGGCGTTATGGTTGTCATATATTGAACCCCATGGCAGGGCTTCTAAGGACACCATTTCCAGGTGGATTGTAGAATGCATTCAGTTTTGCCATAAATCCGCCACCGGGAAGCAGGTTGACGTGGCCAAGGCTCACAGTGTCCGCGGCGTAGTGACATCCACTGCCCTATTTAATGGGGTCCCTGTGGATGATATTATGTCGGTGGCTCAGTGGCACTGTGAGTCAAGTTTTACAGACCATTATCTCCGTGACACCTCTAATCCTCTCGCCTTGTCGATTTTGAAAAAATAACTAGGCATATATTTTTGATGGGGTTTCCTCATTGCTTATATATTTCACAATTAATTTATGGAAACAACCACTAATTTGGGACTGCATCGTTCTTCACCAATGGGAAGAGGATGTCAGCAGCCATTTTCAACAAGGTCAGTCTTGTGTATGTGGTGTCCATTGTTGATTGTCTTGTCACGTTACCCGTTATTAATATGATGATGGTTTTGTGTATTTATGTGGTTCATTGTTGAGAGTATACGAAAATGAAGTTTTTTCGTCTCTGTCCTGTAGTACATGGCACTTGTACGTAGAGAGCGTATAGGACATTGAGGTCATTCGACTCTTCCTCCCAGGAAGGAGGGGGGGGGGAGCGCATATGACATTCGGTCATTTCTCATACATCGGGGGTGTTATCCGATGGTTAGTCAAATCCTGACTGTTTTTTCATACAGTTTCAGAAGTTTAAGTGCCTTAAACGCAGAAAAGCGTATAGGGATGAGCTGGTCTTTTGACCTCGCCTCCCTCCCGCCGAATTCACTGTCGAATTCTGGCAATATCAAAAGTATTAGGGAGGTAAGTATACTCTTGATGTGAAATAAACGAAATCAAGGATTTCTTTTTTCACGAGAGAGTTGATACTTACCTCCCTAGATACGGACCCGGCCTCTCCACCCCACAGAGGCTCGGTCTTCAGGCTCTTTATAGTTGCATGTGTATCAGCCAATAAATTAGTCAGAGGAAGTGCTAGTCTGCGCATGCGCGGTGGTGGGGCTGGAATCCGCCAGACTACGCTCTGACTCCCTGCCCAGTAGGGGCACCTAACTGTTTTAATCTGAGTGTTTATTGAGTGAAAGCCAATATTTAGCAATATCAAAAGTATTAGGGAGGTAAGTATCAACTCTCTCGTGAAAAAAGAAATCCTTGATTTCGTTTAAAAAGTATTAGGGAGGTAACTATACTCTTGAAGTGAAATAAACGAAATCAAGGAGTTCTTTTTTCACGAGAGAGTTGATACTTACCTCCCTAGATACGGACCCGGCCTCTCCACCCCACAGAGGCTCGGTCTTCAGGCTCTTAATAGTTGCATGTGTGTCAGCCAATAAATTAGTCAGAGGAAGTAGTAGTCGGCGCATGCTCGGTGGTGGGGCTGGCATCCGCCGGACTACCCTCTGTCTACCTGCCCAGTAGGGGCACCTAACTGTTTTTATTCTGAGTGTTTATTGAGTGAACGCCGATATTTAGCAATATCAAAAAGTATTAGGGAGGTAAGTATCAACTCTCTCGTGAAAAAAGAAATCCTTGGTTTCGTTTAATTAGTGATGGCTGGTCAGTGGTCAATACACTCAGTAGTGAATGCCGATAAGTAGTCAATACACTCAGTAGTGATGGCCAGTCAGTGATCAATACACTCAGTAGTGGTGCCGGTCAGTGGTCAATACACTCAGTGATGATGCCAGTCAGTGGTCAATACACTCAGTAGTAATGGCCAGTCACTGGGCAATGCACTCAGTAGTGATGCCGGTCAGTGGTAAATACACTCAGTAGTGATGGCCAGTCAGTGGTCAATACATTCAGTAGTCATGGCCAGTCAGTGGTCAATACACTCAGTAGCGATGGCCAGTCAGTGGCCAATACACTCAGTAGTGATGGCCGGTCAGTGGTCATAGACTCAGTAGTGATGGCCATTCAGTTGTCAATACAGTCAGTAGTGATGCCAGTCAGTGGTCAATACACTCCCACGATGGTGTATTATGATATCATGGGCACATTACATGCTATTTCAGAAGACAATGAGAAAGACTGTGGTACATGAGGACACCTCATTGATTGCCTGACAAGATGACCCGGCTAGAGACATGAATAATGTGGTTATTTTGGAATGTTATGTTAGAATGCTTCAACCACAGTATTAACCATTTAGGGATCAAGCTGGCGAAAGCAGCTTCTGCGGCAGTTTTGAGAAAATGCATATATGCAGACCAAGAGAACACTATTTTTGACAATTTACAGCTGGAATTCGGTGGTAAATTTTCAAATGTAATATTGCCTTGGTCTGCAAATGGACATTTTCTATGTCTGTAACACATGGCTATTATATACACCTCAAAAGAAGTAAGTCCCCCCCCCCCTAAATATTGGCCAATATTTTCTAAAAGATATATCTAATTGTAATGAAATTTCGCACAGATCATTAGTTCGACTATGGCAACAATCAGCGATAAGGCTTATCCCATATGTCATGTTTTGCCTCAATGTGCTTACGCTAAATGCAAAATTGACCCATTAAAAAAATTGCAGAGAACAAACAATACAGATTTTATTCAGTAACAAGAGAATCATAACAACAGTTAGAGTGTAGAATGCAGATTTTTCGGTAACAGTATTGACTAGCCATTAATTTCATTACTTGTAAACCATAATAAAAATTTCATTTCAAAGTGTCAAAAGACGTGTTACATTATAACAAACTGTCAACAAAGGACTTGATCACATTTAATAATGAGTGTATCCACCATTTTTCTCTATCACATTATTGCAACGTGCTCTCATACTGTTGATGAAGCTGGTGATCCGATGTTGTGGGATCACCATCCACTCCTCCTGCAACAGCTGATGGATGTCACCAGGAACAGTGACGCGAGTCACTCCGGTACACCGCTCTCTTTAATTGGTCCCACAAATGTTCTATTGGGTTCAGATCTGGCGAGTTTGCTGGCCACACGATCCTCTCGATGCCATGGTTAGTAAGAAAGTCATTCACAATTCTTGCCCGGTGCGGACGTGCATTGTCATCCATGAACACAAAACCATCACCTATGGCAGTATCATAGGGCAGTACATGTGGCTCCAGGACCTCGGCAAGATAGCGCTCTGCATTAAGGTTACCATTGATTGGAATAAGTTTGGTTTTTCTTTTTGCGCTGATCCCTGCCCACACCATCACACTTCCTCCCCCAAATACTATGGTAGGCTGCACACAACATTCAGCATATTGTTCACCACGACGCCGCCAAACCCGAGACCTTCCATCAATGTGGCGAAGGCAGGCACGCATCTCATCACTAAACATAACGTTTGCCCACTGCTGCCTTGTCCAGCGTATGTGGTCTCTGGCCCATTCAAGCCGTGCTTGTTTATGGCATAATGACAAGGCTGGCCTCTTGACCAGGCGTCGAGCATGCAGACCAGCAACACGGAGATGGTTTCTCACCATTTGATCACTGAGCCTGCTGGCTCCAGCTCCAGTAGCTGCGTGTAGCTGATCCCTGATGGCGCATGCGGTTGACATTCTGTTTCGAAGTGCTATGTTTGTAATGAAACGATTTTGATGTTGCGTTGTGGGCATTGGTCTGCCACTTCTCGGTTGGTCATTTACCTCACCATGCTGCTCGAATTTGTGACGCAAATTTCTTATTGCTTTTGGGGTAACACCAATTCTACGCGCAACTTGCTTCACACCGAAATTGGCCTCCAGAAGACCAATGGCAATTGCCCTATCCTGGTTTGATAAACGTGGCATTATTGAAGCACAGAACTGTGAACACGTTACTCTATGCACAACTAGACAGATTCAGTGATATTCCTCTGGCAAAGGCCATGTCCAATTTCGCAATTTTTGAAATGGACCACTATTGCATTTAGTGTGTGCTCGGTCAGGCATGACTGACCTTATGATGTAATCGATTTCACATATTAGCGCTATAGTGGCACTAATCACCTGTGAGAATTTTTATTACAATCAGATATATATCTTAGAAAAATTTAGACCATATTTAGGGGGGTTGGACTTACTTTTTTTTAGGTGTATATATGCAATGACGGGTGTCTGTAACACATGGCTATTATATATGCAATGATGGGTGTCTGTTACACATGGCTATTATATATGCAATGATGGGTGTCTATAACACATGGCTATTATATATGCAATGATGGGTGTCTAACACATGATTATTCATTGCGTAGTGGCAGCTGTCCGTAACACATGATTATTCTATGCTCAGTGGCGGGTGTCCGTAACACATGATTATTCTATGCTTAGTGGCGGCTGTCTGTAACACATGATTATTCTATACGAAGTGGAGGGTGTCTGTAACATATGATTATTCTATGCTCAGTGGCGGGTGTCTGTAACATATGATTATTCTATGCGCAGTGGCGGGTGTCTGTAACACATGATTATTCTATGCACAGTGGCGGGTGTCTGTAACATATGATTATTCTATGTGCAGTGGCGGGTGTCTGTAACACATGATTATTCTATGCTCAGTGGCGGGTGTCTGTAACATATGATTATTCTATGCTCAGTGGCGGGTGTCTGTAACATATGATTATTCTATGCGCAGTGGCGGGTGTCTGTAATACATGATTATTCTATGATCAGTGGTGGGTGTCTGTAACACATGATTATTATATGCTCAGTGGTGGGTGTCTGTAACATATGATTATTCTATGCGCAGTGGCCGGTGTCTGTAACATATGATTATTCTATGCTCAGTGGCGGGTGTCTGTAACATATGATTATTCTATGCTCAGTGGTGGGTGTCTGTAACACATGATTATTCTATGCTCAGTGGTGGGTGTCTGTAACACATGATTATTCTATGTGCAGTGGCGCGTGTCCTGTAACATATGATTATTCTATGTGCAGTGGCGGGTGTCTGTAACACATGATTATTCTATGCGCAGTGGCGGGTGTCTGTAACACATGATTATTCTATGCTCAGTGGCGGGTGTCTGTAACACATGATTATTCTATGTGCAGTGGCGGGTGTCTGTAACACATGATTATTCTATGCTCAGTGGTGGGTGTCTGTAACATATGATTATTCTATGCTCAGTGGCCGGTGTCTGTAACACATGATTATTCTATGCTCAGTGGCGGGTGTCTGTAACACATGATTATTCTATGCTCAGTGGTGGGTGTATGTAACACATGATTATTCTATGTGCAGTGGTGGGTGTCTGTAACACATGATTATTCTATGCTCAGTGGTGGGTGTCTGTAACACATGATTATTCTATGTGCAGTGGCGGGTGTCTGTAACACATGATTATTCTATGCGCAGTGGTGGGTGTCTGTAACATATGATTATTCTATGCTCAGTGGTGGGTGTATGTAACATATGATTATTCTATGTGCAGTGGCGGGTGTCTGTAACACATGATTATTCTATGCGCAGTGGTGGGTGTATGTAACATATGATTATTCTATGCGCAGTGGTGGGTGTCTGTAACACATGATTATTCTATGCGCAGTGGTGGGTGTATGTAACATATGATTATTCTATGTGCAGTGGCGGGTGTCTGTAACACATGATTATTCTATGCGCAGTGGCGGGTGTCTGTAACACATGATTATTCTATGCTCAGTGGCGGGTGTCTGTAACACATGATTATTCTATGCTCAGTGGTGGGTGTCTGTAACATATGATTATTCTATGCTCAGTGGTGGGTGTCTGTAACATATGATTATTCTATGTGCAGTGGCGGGTGTCTGTAACATATGATTATTCTATGCAGTGGCGGGTGTCTGTAACATATGATTATTCTATGTGCAGTGGCGGGTGTCTGTAACATATGATTATTCTATGTGCAGTGGCGGGTGTCTGTAACACATGATTATTCTATGCGCAGTGGCGGGTGTCTGTAACACATGATTATTCTATGTGCAGTGGCGGGTGTCTGTAACACATGATTATTCTATGCTCAGTGGTGGGTGTCTGTAACACATGATTATTCTATGCTCAGTGGTGGGTGTCTGTAACATATGATTATTCTATGTGCAGTGGTGGGTGTCTGTAACATATGATTATTCTATGCTCAGTGGTGGGTGTCTGTAACACATGATTATTCTATGTGCAGTGGCGGGTGTCTGTAACACATGATTATTCTATGCTCAGTGGCGGGTGTCTGTAACACATGATTATTCTATGTGCAGTGGTGGGTGTCTGTAACACATGATTATTCTATGCTCAGTGGCGGGTGTCTGTAACACATGATTATTCTATGCTCAGTGGCGGGTGTCTGTAACATATGATTATTCTATGTGCAGTGGCGGGTGTCTGTAACATATGATTATTCTATGCTCAGTGGCGGGTGTCTGTAACACATGATTATTCTATGCTCAGTGGCGGGTGTCTGTAACATATGATTATTCTATGCTCAGTGGTGGGTGTCTGTAACATATGATTATTCTATGCTCAGTGGCGGGTGTCTGTAACATATGATTATTCTATGTGCAGTGGTGGGTGTCTGTAACACATGATTATTCTATGTGCAGTGGTGGGTGTCTGTAACACATGATTATTCTATGTGCAGTGGCGGGTGTCTGTAACACATGATTATTCTATGCTCAGTGGCGGGTGTCTGTAACACATGATTATTCTATGCTCAGTGGCGGGTGTCTGTAACACATGATTATTCTATGCTCAGTGGCGGGTGTCTGTAACATATGATTATTCTATGCTCAGTGGTGGGTGTCTGTAACACATGATTATTCTATGTGCAGTGGCGGCTGTCTGTAACATATGATTATTCTATGCTCAGTGGTGGGTGTCTGTAACACATGATTATTCTATATGCAGTGGCGGGTGTCTGTAACACATGATTATTCTATGTGCAGTGGCGGCTGTCTGTAACTTATGATTATTCTATGCTCAGTGGTGGGTGTCTGTAACACATGATTATTCTATGCTCAGTGGTGGGTGTCTGTAACACATGATTATTCTATGTGAAGTGGCGGGTGTCTGTAACATATGATTATTCTATGCTCAGTGGTGGGTGTGTGTAACATATGATTATTCTATGCTCAGTGGCGGGTGTCTGTAACACATGATTATTCTATGTGCAGTGGTGGGTGTCTGTAACACATGATTATTCTATGTGAAGTGGCGGGTGTCTGTAACATATGATTATTCTATGTGCAGTGGTGGGTGTTTGTAACATATGATTATTCTATGCGCAGTGGCGGGTGTCTGTAACACATGATTATTCTATGCTCAGTGGTGGGTGTCTGTAACATATGATTATTCTATGTGCAGTGGTGGGTGTCTGTAACACATGATTATTCTATGCGCAGTGGTGGCTGTCTGTAACACATGATTATTCTATGCGCAGTGGTGGGTGTCTGTAACACATGATTATTCTATGCGCAGTGGCGGGTGTCTGTAACACATGATTATTCTATGTGCAGTGGCGGGTGTCTGTAACACATGATTATTCTATGTGCAGTGGTGGGTGTCTGTAACACATGATTATTCTATGCTCAGTGGCGGGTGTCTGTAACACATGATTATTCTATGCTCAGTGGCGGGTGTCTGTAACACATGATTATTCTATGCTCAGTGGCGGGTGTCTGTAACACATGATTATTCTATGTGCAGTGGCGGGTGTCTGTAACACATGATTATTCTATGCTCAGTGGTGGGTGTCTGTAACATATGATTATTCTATGCTCAGTGGCCGGTGTCTGTAACACATGATTATTCTATGCTCAGTGGCGGGTGTCTGTAACACATGATTATTCTATGCTCAGTGGTGGGTGTATGTAACACATGATTATTCTATGTGCAGTGGTGGGTGTCTGTAACACATGATTATTCTATGCTCAGTGGTGGGTGTCTGTAACACATGATTATTCTATGTGCAGTGGCGGGTGTCTGTAACACATGATTATTCTATGCGCAGTGGTGGGTGTCTGTAACATATGATTATTCTATGCTCAGTGGTGGGTGTATGTAACATATGATTATTCTATGTGCAGTGGCGGGTGTCTGTAACACATGATTATTCTATGCGCAGTGGTGGGTGTATGTAACATATGATTATTCTATGCGCAGTGGTGGGTGTCTGTAACACATGATTATTCTATGCGCAGTGGTGGGTGTATGTAACATATGATTATTCTATGTGCAGTGGCGGGTGTCTGTAACACATGATTATTCTATGCGCAGTGGCGGGTGTCTGTAACACATGATTATTCTATGTGCAGTGGCGGGTGTCTGTAACACATGATTATTCTATGCGCAGTGGTGGGTGTCTGTAACATATGATTATTCTATGCTCAGTGGTGGGTGTCTGTAACACATGATTATTCTATGTGCAGTGGCGGGTGTCTGTAACATATGATTATTCTATGTGCAGTGGCGGCTGTCTGTAACATATGATTATTCTATGCTCAGTGGTGGGTGTCTGTAACATATGATTATTCTATGCTCAGTGGTGGGTGTCTGTAACATATGATTATTCTATGCTCAGTGGTGGGTGTCTGTAACACATGATTATTCTATGCACAGTGGCGGGCGTCTGTAACACATGATTATTCTATGTGCAGTGGCGGGTGTCTGTAACACATGATTATTCTATGTGCAGTGGCGGGTGTCTGTAACACATGATTATTCTATGCGCAGTGGTGGGTGTATGTAACATATGATTATTCTATGCTCAGTGGTGGGTGTCTGTAACACATGATTATTCTATGCGCAGTGGCGGGTGTCTGTAACACATGATTATTCTATGTGCAGTGGCGGGTGTCTGTAACATATGATTATTCTATGTGCAGTGGCGGGTGTCTGTAACTTATGATTATTCTATGCTCAGTGGCGGGTGTCTGTAACACATGATTATTCTATGTGCAGTGGCGGGTGTCTGTAACATATGATTATTCTATGCTCAGTGGCGGGTGTCTGTAACATATGATTATTCTATGCTCAGTGGCGGGTGTCTGTATCACATGATTATTCTATGCGAATTGGCAGGTGTCTGTAACATATGATTATTCTATGTGCAGTGGCGGGTGTCTGTAACATATGATTATTCTATGCTCAGTGGCGGGTGTCTGTATCACATGATTATTCTATGTGAAGTGGCGGGTGTCTGTAACATATGATTATTCTATGCTCAGTGGTGGGTGTCTGTAACATATGATTATTCTATGCTCAGTGGCGGGTGTCTGTAACACATGATTATTCTATGTGCAGTGGTCGGTGTCTGTAACACATGATTATTCTATGTGAAGTGGCGGGTGTCTGTAACATATGATTATTCTATGTGCAGTGGTGGGTGTTTGTAACATATGATTATTCTATGCGCAGTGGCGGGTGTCTGTAACACATGATTATTCTATGCTCAGTGGTGGGTGTCTGTAACATATGATTATTCTATGTGCAGTGGTGGGTGTCTGTAACACATGATTATTCTATGCGCAGTGGTGGCTGTCTGTAACACATGATTATTCTATGCGCACTGGTGGGTGTCTGTAACACATGATTATTCTATGCGCAGTGGCGGGTGTCTGTAACATATGATTATTCTATGTGCAGTGGCGGGTGTCTGTAACATATGATTATTCTATGCTCAGTGGCGGGTGTCTGTATCACATGATTATTCTATGCGCAGTGGTGGGTGTTTGTAAGATATGTGTTTTATTTCAGTGTATCTTTCCAACAGAGAAAAGAATGTCTCTACTTCATTATTTAAACAACCAACCTTTGCAGATGACAGTGAGTGTACCACACAAACACGCATGCACGCATGCATTTAAAATCACACATGTGTACATGCATGCAGACACATGTACCAGCACGCATGCGCGCACGCACACACGCACGCACGCACGCACGCACGCACGCACGCACGCACACACGCACACAAGGAGACGGTTAATCATTGCTTACCTCAGGAGTAAACGGTTATAACTTGTCAGGACCACGTCTCAGAAAGGCTTAAACCTGCACTTAGACTTTTCATAGTTTGTTTCCAGCAGATATGTGAGGTATAGATGAAGTGGAATGATTTTGTTTCAGCAATATCCGTCCATATTCGCCACTCCCTTGAGTGAAAATCTTCACAGGCTCTTTATCGGATATTTATCTTTATCTAAATCATCCCAATCCATCATGGCTGATGCTAAAGTGTTGGAGGAGTCCTCATCATCCGCTAAGGTGATATTGTTCCATATATTTATCTAAGACTTGTAACTTTTATTTGTTACCGGTTTTCGTCACGGCTGTTTCGGCGGTACCTCGTTTCAGGAGCTGGGAATCCTTGTTAAATATTTTCCCAGTGCCTAGGGCTATTAATCTCTTGCTCTTTGTGCTTACAGGTTCGACTTATGCTTGAATAAGGATGCCTGTTCTTCTCTCGAAGGTTGTTCACGTCTCTTTTTTTACTTATCATCATAATATGTCTAAGGGTTGGAGATATATTAGATTAATAAAGGAAATATCTCCTTCCTTTTGTCCCATCCCCCCCTCATCTGTTCTTCTGGAAGAGGAGTCTCGGCGGATGGATGGACATGTTCTCCTGCACAAGAGGATGGTTGCCTGTGCTCAGTCTATTAATTACGGGAGTCTATTAATTATGGCACATAATTATTTGAAAATAATCACAATTTTCTGCTGCCTTTTGTTATTGCACTGTATTCTCTCTTGTGTGTGCATGGGTTCTCGAATATATATAATTTGATATTATATTATTCGGGAGGTATGAATGTCTTTAATATCTAGATATTTCTTGCATTCTTTTCTGACGTCCCCTCTCCTTGAAGGAGCTTTTGTATTGAGGTTTGATGTCATAATCAACCAGAGTTTTTTCTCTTTCCTTGATGTCATAATCTTAGTTTAGAGAAGTCTGTGATGTATTTATCACCCTTTATTATGATGGTGGAGAGATATCTAGATAGTCATAATCTTTCTCTCTTTCTTAATTTGGGATCCTGGTTGTGATTGGTTTTTATTAACTAGAGAAGTCAGCTGTCCCGTCAGGGTTGTCTGTCATAAAAGTGGATGTCTTCTCTCGAGTTTGTTCTTGTTTTGTACTAATAGTCAATTAACAAGGCTTTGCAAACTATAATACTCATTGTCTTCGTATCCCTTCCCTTTTCAGAAGTCATGTCCACCCTGTCTGAAGCCTATGAAGGCTAGATTCTTCCCCCACCATTGCCATCTGTGTTCAGCTTGTAGGCTAACTAACAAATGTGTCATTTGTAAAGAGTGGGGGGGGGAATCTAATCTCTGAATTCTTCTATTCCTGGGCTAAGCTGATGGCTGAGGAGGGCAAGAAGCCTAAGAAGGAGGGTAAGAAGAAGGCCTCTGAGAAGGGTGAGCTCGAAGCCTTCAAGATTGAGTTAGTGAGTGAGATGCGCAGGACTTTGAAAGACCTGATGCCTGACATGCTTCGCGGCTTGTTGCCTGGCACAGGTGTTTCAACTTCCTGCACGTCAACCTCAGTGCAGGTAGCCCCCATCCCTGGATCATGCCCTACTAGCTCGGACAAAGTGTTTAGTGATCCAGGGGCGGCCATCTTGGACCCAGGCTTGATGTTCGCATCGCCTGGTGTTCCAGCGGCGCGAGCAGCATCAGGGGGGACGCGACTAGCGGGCCTGACCACGATCACTCGCGGAGTAACCTCATCATCTGCTTTCGAGCATTCTCCTGGTCAGTCTGGGTTAGTTTTCCTTACTAATCCAGAGTCTAACTTTCCTGACCAGGAAGATGATGAAGACTACTGGCTCAGTCCACAGGATGAGCATGAAGACATGGATGCAAGCGTCTACACTCCTCTCATGGGGAGCGTGACCGCTCGCACCTATGGCACTGTTCCCTCGGGAGAACATTTCATAATTCAGCCTGTGGGCCGGTTTGGAGCAGACGGTCGCCTGTATAAGATTCCACGCTCAGACGTGGAATCTCATACGGACGTTCCGGGCCGCACTGGTGTGCATGATCCCCCACACACAAGCGCGGCCCTGGTGCCTGGTCAGCCTATGGAGAATGTTATGCCAGCCCTCACGGGCCCGTATACATTCCCTGGGCAGCCAGGTTCGTCTATAGCCTCCTCCTCGGCCTTACCTGCGAATGCCATTGAAGATGACAAGGGCCCGCAGCTCGTCCGCAATTCGCAGGTAGCATGGATGAAGACTGGTCAGAAGCATGTGCGTGGCTCCTCGCTGTCAGACCAGAGCTCTCCGTGGACGAGACGGCCGCCGGTAACCCTCGGGCATGGTTACAGGCGAAGCCGTTGGCCAGCACGACTCTGTCTCTGCCGTATGCTGAACATATCTTAGATATGTTCTCCGCGGCAGAGGAGTCGATCGGACCGAATGGTCGCCTCATGAAGGCCCCCCCCCCCCCCGCGAGGTTGCTAGACGATTTCGAGTTACTGCTAGTCAGCATGCTCGATATGGCCTAACACCCAGACCGAGCGCGGACGACCGCGCCGCTCTGGGGGAAGATACGCGGCTGGGTTCCCGTGCTTTGCACGACACCGAGGAGAGTTCACGAGCGGCGATTAGTGCGCTGTCGCATGTCTCTCAGCTGCTATCTGGGGTAGTAGCAGCGTCGGTGCAGCAACAGCCTAGTCCTGTGACAGTCCAGCGAGCCATCCAGGATGGCATCTACCTGGCGTTGGACTGTCTGACTAGGTCAGTCACAAAGTCGCTGAGAATGAGGCGCACTTGTGTTGGACAATTTGTGCCCGTCTCAGGAGCTCAAGTCGCGCTTGTTGCAAGCGCCGATGGCGGGCCCTGGTCCCTTTGGAGGTGAAGGTTGTCGGCACCTCCAAGAGACAGTGACTTTGGTGAACAACCAGAGGGCGCTGCGCGCACAGTTTGAAGTGCTGCGCAGAGAACACGTGCGTGTTTAGCCCTCGGCTGCTCGATAGCAGTACGCTCGTGGCGGTGCTGGCATTGTCAGAGGCCAGCAGGCCGGCCGGGTTCAGAGACCACGTCAGCCGCGCCAGCAGCAGCATGCTATTGTACGTCAGCCAGCGCCTCAAACGCAGCCAGCCAGACAGCAGCCGAGGTGCACGTGGTAACCGGGCCTGATAGGCTAGAATTGTTTCCGGTTACCACAAGTACCACTCGGGTGTTGTCACTCGTACCAGAGACACTCCCACTTCTAAAATTTATGGCCACCCCGTCAACCCTAGGTGCACCAGTGGGAGGTCGTTTGACTTGCCACATTCAGAAATGCAATGGCTTTCGCACGGATACAGTCCAGAATGGATAAGAGGTCCACTGTTGCATCTGTCTCTGGTACCGGTGTGGACTCAAATCCCAAGAGATCCAGACAAGCGGTTGTGCATAGAAGAGGAGATAGAATCTCTAATTCTAAAGGAAGCAATTCAACCAGCGCAAGATTGCCCGGGCTTCTATTCAACCGTGTTTCTTGTGACAAAGAACACTGGGGGGTGGACACCAATTCTCAACCTCAAACCTCTAAACAGGTTTATAGACACACCGAGTTTCAAAATGGAAACAGTAAGATCGGTGTTGTTGGGGTTAGAGAAGGGGATGTGGACAGCATCTATAGATCTCAAGGATGCTTATTTCCACATTCCAATTGCAAGGAGTTTTCGTCGGTTCCTGAGATTTGCTTTTCAGGGACGCCAATGGGAATTCAAGGTTCTTCCATTCAGCATCTCGACGGCTCCAAGGGTCTTCACTCGAGTGGTACTTGCTATCACGGCATACCTCTGCAGGAGAAATATAGCTGTTCACACTTACATAGAGGACTGGTTGCTGAAAGCACACAACCCAGAAAGTTTGACAGCAAATCTGGAGATAGTTTTGAAAACTCTCACAGATTTAGGCTGGATAATCAACTTTCAGAAATCAGAGCTGACTCCATCCCAGAAGTTTGTTTACCTGGGTATGTTCTTCGATCTGGAGATAGGATATGTTTATCCATCCCAGGAGAGAGTGGAAAATCTCCTCGTGCATTCAATTGGTTTGCAACAGTCGTTATATTCTAGCACTAGTCTATCTGAGAATGTTAGGTCTGATGGTTTCAATGGAACCAGTCATTCCTCAGGCGGCCTTACGCAGGCGGCTGATTCAATTGTTTCTCATGGCTCAGTGGACGCGGAGTTCAGGATCACTGGACTCGCGCATTCAAGTGTTGGACCCTCTCATTCATCACCTTCATTGGTGGATGGAGAGAGGAAATCTCCTGGTGGGGGTCATGCTGACCCCTCCCCATCCTCATGTAACTATGTTTACGGATGCATCGATGCAGGGTTGGGGAGCTTACCTGGAAGAAGCCACTATATCAGGGCTTTGGAATCTGGAACAGTCAAAGGAACATATCAACATGCTAGAATTGTGGGCTGTAATTCTAGGCCTGGAACACTTCTTAAAAGAAGTGGAGGGAAAATTTGTGATGATACATTCAGACAACTCTACAGTAGTGAGTTACATAAACTGCCATGGCAGAACGAAGTCGCCCAGTCTGTATGATGACATGGAAGCTGCTTTGCTGGTGCATGGATCATATGATCACCTTGAAAGCAGTTCATATTCCGGGAAGGCTGAATCTGTTAGCAGACTCATTGAGCCGAAGGATGAGCATTCTGCCTACGGAATGGCAACTAAATCAATGTGTGGCGGATCACCTGTTCAATCATTGGGGAAAACCCAACATAGATTTGTTCGCAATGAAGAAGAATGCGAAGATGACGACGTACGTTTCTCCGATTCCAGATCCAAGCGCTATCGCAATAGATGCGCTAGCTATCAGTTGGAAGGGAATATATGCATATGCATACCCTCCAACAATCCTGATTCCAAGGATTCTTCAGAAGATCAAACAAGAGGAATGCCAAGTGCTTCTGATCGCCCCGAATTGGCCAAGCCGATCATGGTTTACGGATCTGCTGGACCTTCTGGTTTGCAATCCGGTTCCTCTGCCTCTGATGGACAATATTATCTTCCAGGGCAAGACCGATCACAATCCGTCAATGTTTCATTTGACTGCATGGATGTTGTCAAAAAATCCACGATTAAGGAGGGCTTTTCTGAGCAAGCAGCCAATTTCATGGCCAGAGCCAGAAGGGAGTCAACCTCCAGAGCTTATAATTATAAAATCAATAGATTTGCAGAATGCTGCTCAAAGAGATGTAGCAATCCGATGGAAACATCTATTCAGGTAGTAGCTGATTTTCTCCGTCACCTGTATGATGCCTATAGGCTTAAGCCTAATTCTATTGCTGGAGACAAATCAGCATTAATGACTGTTATCCCTTGCTTGGCAAAGAGGGGAAGTGATGAAGTAAGTGTTTTAAATACTCTTATTAAAGGTCTGGGCAATCTCAGACCAAGAAATCCTCCACTGACACCGTCATGGAGTCTTTCTCCGGTTCTGCAGGTTTTAAGTGATAAACCTTTTGAACCACTTAGTGCTATATCTGTAAACTTATTGACACTTAAAACTGTATTTTTAGTTGCGGCAGCATCAGCCAGACGTAGGAGAGAAATTCATGCCTTGTCTGCTGAGCCTGACCGTTATATAGTTACAGGTGAAGGCCTTAAACTTCTACCAAGATTGAATTTCTGGAGAGGGAGATGTAGGTAGGGAGATGTAGAGAGGGAGGTGTAGATAGGGAGATGTAGAGGGAGATGTAGCTAGGGAGATGTAGTGAGGGAGATGTAGAGAGGCAGATGTAGCGAAGGAGATGTAGAGAGGGAGATGTAGCTAGGGAAATGTAGTGAGGGAGATGTATAGGGGGAGATGTAGCCAGGGAGATGTAGAGAGGGAGATGTAGCTAGGGAGATGTAGTGAGGGAGATGTAGAGAGGGAGATGTAGCTAGGGAGATGTAGTGAGGGAGATGTAGAGAGGGAGATGTGGAGAGGGAGATGTAGGTAGGGAGATGTAGAGAGGGAGGTGTAGATAGGGAGATGTAGTGAGGGAGATGTAGAGAGGGAGATGTAGCTAGGGAGATATAATGAGGGAGATGTAGAGAGGGAGATGTGGGGAGGGTGATGTAGTGAGGGAGATGTAGTGAGGAAGATATAACTAGGGAGATGTAGAGAGGGAGCTGTAGTGAGGGAGATGTAGCTAGGGAGATGTAGTGAGGGAGATGTAGAGAGAGAGAGAGAGAGAGATGTAGCCAGGGAGATGTAGAGAGGGAGATGTAGCTAGGGAGGTGTAGTGAGGGAGATGTAGAGAGGGAGATGTAGCTAGGGAGATGTAGTGAGGGAGATATAGAGAGAGAGGGAGATGTAGCCAGGGAGATGTAGAGAGGGAGATGTAGCTAGGGAGATGTAGTGAGGGAGATGTAGAGAGGGAGATGTAGAGAGGGAGATGTGGAGAGGGTGATGTAGTGAGGGAGATGTAGCTAGGGAGATGTAGCTAGGGAGATGTAGCTAGGGAGATGTAGCCAGGGAGATGTAGAGAGGGAGATGTAGCCAAGGAGATGTAGTGAGGGAGATGTAAAGAGGGAGATGTAGAGAGGGAGATGTAGAGAGGAAGATGTAGAGAGGGAGATGTAGAGAGGGAGACGTAGTGAGGGAGATGTAGGGAGGGTGATGTAGAGAGGGAGATGTAACTAGGGAGATGTAGAGAGGGAGATGTAGCAAGGGAGGTGTAGCAAGGGGATGTAGTCAGGGAGATGTAGTCAGGGAGATGTAGCGAGGGAAATGTAGCCAGGGAGATGTAGTGAGGGAGATGTAGAGAGGGAGATGTAGTGAGGGAGATGTAGAGAGGGAGATGTAGTGAGGGAGAGGTAGCTAGGGGGATGTAGCCAGGGAGATGTAGAGAGGGAGATGTAGAGAGGGAGATGTAGAGAGGGAGATGTGGAGAGGGTGATGTAGTGAGGGAGATGTAGAGAGGGAGATGTAGTGAGGGAGACGTAGAGAGGGTGATGTAGAGAGGGAGATGTAACTAGGGAGATGTAGAGAGGGAGATGTAGAGAGGGAGATGTAGCAAGGGGATGTAGCCAGGGAGATGTAGTCAGGGAGATGTAGCGAGGGAAATGTAGCCAGGGAGATGTAGTGAGGGAGATGTAGCCAGGGAGATGTAGTGAGGGAGATGTAGAGAGGGAGATGTAGTGAGGGAGATGTAGAGAGGGAGATGTAGAGAGGGACATGTAGCGAGGGAGATATAGAGAGGGAGATGTAGAGAGGGAGATGTAGTGAGGGAGATGTAGAGAGGGAGATGTAGAGAGGAAGATGTAGAGAGGTAGATGTAGAGAGGGAGATGTAGAGAGGAAGATGTAGAGAGGGAGATGTAGAGAGGGAGATGTAGAGTGAGATGTAGCCAGGGAGATCTAGCCAGGGAGATGTGGTGAGGGAGATGTAGAGAGGGAGATGTATGGAGGGAGATGTAGCGAGGGAGAGTACATGTAGAGAGGGAGATGTAGAGAGGGAGATGTAGTGAGGGAGATGTAGAGAGGGAGATGTAGCCAGGGAGATATAGTCAGGGAGATGTAGTGAGGGAGATGTAGCGAGGGGGATGTAGAGGGAGATGTAGAGAGGGAGATGTAGAGAGGGAGATGTAGTGAGGGAGATGTAGTGAGGGAGATGTAGAGGTAGATGTAGAGAGGGAGATGTAGTGAGGGAGATGTAGTGAGGGAGATGTAGCGAGGGAGATGTAGTGAGGGAGATGTAGCGAGGGAGATGTAGAGGTAGATGTAGAGAGGGAGATGTAGTGAGGGAGATGTAGTGAGGGAGATGTAGTGAGGGAGTGTAGAGAGGGAGATGTAGAGGGAGATGTAGTGAGGGAGATGTAGTGAGGGAGATGTAGTGAGGGAGATGTAGCGAGGTAGATGTAGCGAGGGAGATGTAGTGAGGGAGATGTAGCGAGGGAGATGTAGAGGTAGATGTAGAGAGGGAGATGTAGTGAGGGAGATGTAGTGAGGGAGATGTAGTGAGGGAGTGTAGAGAGGGAGATGTAGAGGGAGATGTAGTGAGGGAGATGTAGTGAGGGAGATGTAGTGAGGGAGTGTAGTGAGGGAGATGTAGAGAGGGAGTGTAGTGAGGGAGATGTAGTGAGGGAGTGTAGTGAGGGAGATGTAGTGAGGGAGTGTAGTGAGGTAGATGTAGTGAGGGAGATGTAGTGAGGGAGTGTAGAGAGGGAGATGTAGAGGGAGATGTAGTGAGGGAGATGTAGTGAGGGAGTGTAGTGAGGGAGATGTAGAGAGGGAGTGTAGTGAGGGAGTGTAGTGAGGGAGTGTAGTGAGGTAGATGTAGTGAGGGAGTGTAGTGAGGTAGATGTAGAGAGGGAGATGTAGAGAGGGAGATGTAGTGAGGGAGATGTAGTGAGGGAGATGTAGTGAGGGAGATGTAGAGAGGGAGTGTAGTGAGGGAGATGTAGTGAGGGAGTGTAGTGAGGTAGATGTAGTGAGGGAGATGTAGCGAGGGAGATGTAGAGGTAGATGTAGAGAGGGAGATGTAGAGAGGGAGATGTAGAGGGAGATGTAGAGGTAGATGTAGAGAGGGAGATGTAGTGAGGGAGATGTAGTGAGGGAGATGTAGAGAGGGAGTGTAGTGAGGGAGATGTAGTGAGGGAGTGTAGTGAGGTAGATGTAGTGAGGGAGATGTAGCGAGGGAGATGTAGAGGTAGATGTAGAGAGGGAGATGTAGAGGTAGATGTAGTGAGGGAGATGTAGAGAGGGAGATGTAGAGAGGGAGATGTAGAGGTAGATGTAGAGAGGGAGATGTAGTGAGGGAGATGTAGAGAGGGAGATGTAGAGAGGGAGATGTAGTGAGGGAGATGTAGTGAGGTAGATGTAGTGAGGGAGATGTAGAGGTAGATGTAGAGAGGGAGATGTAGAGGTAGATGTAGTGAGGGAGATGTAGAGAGGGAGATGTAGAGGTAGATGTAGAGAGGGAGATGTAGAGGTAGATGTAGTGAGGGAGATGTAGAGAGGGAGATGTAGAGAGGGAGATGTAGAGGTAGATGTAGAGAGGGAGATGTAGTGAGGGAGATGTAGAGAGGGAGATGTAGAGAGGGAGATGTAGTGAGGGAGATGTAGTGAGGTAGATGTAGTGAGGGAGATGTAGTGAGGGAGATGTAGTGAGGGAGATGTAGAGAGGTAGATGTAGAGAGGGAGATGTAGTGAGGGAGATGTAGAGAGGGAGTGTAGTGAGGGAGATGTAGTGAGGGAGTGTAGTGAGGTAGATGTAGTGAGGGAGTGTAGTGAGGGAGATGTAGAGAGGTAGATGTAGTGAGGGAGATGTAGTGAGGGAGATGTAGAGGTAGATGTAGAGAGGGAGATGTAGTGAGGGAGATGTAGTGAGGTAGATGTAGTGAGGGAGATGTAGCGAGGGAGATGTAGTGAGGGAGATGTAGTGAGGGAGATGTAGAGGTAGATGTAGAGAGGGAGATGTAGTGAGGGAGATGTAGCGAGGGAGATGTAGTGAGGGAGATGTAGAGAGGGAGATGTAGCGAGGGAGATGTAGTGAGGGAGATGTAGCGAGGGAGATGTAGAGGTAGATGTAGCGAGGGAGATGTAGCGAGGGAGATGTAGTGAGGGAGATGTAGTGAGGGAGATGTAGTGAGGTAGATGTAGAGAGGGAGATGTAGTGAGGGAGATGTAGTGAGGGAGATGTAGTGAGGGAGATGTAGTGAGGGAGATGTAGTGAGGGAGATGTAGTGAGGGAGATGTAGTGAGGGAGATGTAGTGAGGGAGTGTAGTGAGGTAGATGTAGTGAGGGAGATGTAGAGGTAGATGTAGAGAGGGAGATGTAGAGGTAGATGTAGTGAGGGAGATGTAGAGAGGGAGATGTAGAGGTAGATGTAGAGAGGGAGATGTAGTGAGGTAGATGTAGAGAGGGAGTGTAGTGAGGGAGAGGTAGTGAGGGAGTGTAGTGAGGTAGATGTAGTGAGGGAGATGTAGCGAGGGAGATGTAGAGGTAGATGTAGAGAGGGAGATGTAGTGAGGGAGTGTAGTGAGGGAGATGTAGAGAGGGAGATGTAGTGAGGTAGATGTAGTGAGGGAGATGTAGTGAGGGAGATGTAGTGAGGTAGATGTAGAGGTAGATGTAGCGAGGGAGATGTAGAGGTAGATGTAGAGAGGGAGATGTAGAGGTAGATGTAGAGAGGGAGATGTAGAGGTAGATGTAGTGAGGGAGATGTAGTGAGGGAGATGTAGTGAGGGAGATGTAGCGAGGGAGATGTAGAGGTAGATGTAGAGAGGGAGATGTAGAGAGGGAGATGTAGAGGTAGATGTAGAGAGGGAGATGTAGAGAGGGAGATGTAGTGAGGGAGATGTAGTGAGGGAGATGTAGAGAGGGAGATGTAGAGAGGTAGATGTAGTGAGGGAGATGTAGTGAGGGAGATGTAGTGAGGGAGATGTAGAGAGGGAGTGTAGTGAGGGAGATGTAGCGAGGTAGATGTAGTGAGGGAGATGTAGAGAGGGAGTGTAGTGAGGGAGATGTAGAGAGGGAGTGTAGTGAGGTAGATGTAGAGAGGGAGTGTAGTGAGGGAGATGTAGCGAGGTAGATGTAGTGAGGGAGATGTAGAGAGGGAGATGTAGAGAGGGAGATGTAGAGAGGGAGATGTAGAGAGGGAGTGTAGAGAGGGAGATGTAGAGAGGGAGATGTAGAGAGGGAGATGTAGAGAGGGAGTGTAGTGAGGTAGATGTAGTGAGGGAGATGTAGAGAGGGAGATGTAGAGAGGGAGTGTAGTGAGGTAGATGTAGCGAGGTAGATGTAGTGAGGGAGATGTAGAGAGGTAGATGTAGTGAGGGAGATGTAGAGAGGTAGATGTAGTGAGGTAGATGTAGTGAGGGAGATGTAGAGAGGTAGATGTAGTGAGGGAGTGTAGTGAGGTAGATGTAGTGAGGTAGATGTAGTGAGGGAGATGTAGTGAGGTAGATGTAGAGAGGTAGATGTAGTGAGGGAGATGTAGTGAGGGAGATGTAGAGAGGTAGATGTAGTGAGGGAGATGTAGTGAGGGAGATGTAGTGAGGTAGATGTAGTGAGGGAGATGTAGTGAGGTAGATGTAGAGAGGGAGATGTAGAGAGGTAGATGTAGTGAGGTAGATGTAGCGAGGTAGATGTAGTGAGGGAGATGTAGAGAGGTAGATGTAGTGAGGGAGATGTAGTGAGGGAGATGTAGTGAGGGAGATGTAGAGAGGTAGATGTAGTGAGGGAGATGTAGAGAGGTAGATGTAGTGAGGGAGATGTAGTGAGGGAGATGTAGTGAGGGAGATGTAGAGAGGGAGATGTAGAGAGGGAGATGTAGTGAGGGAGATGTAGTGAGGGAGATGTAGTGAGGGAGATGTAGTGAGGGAGATGTAGTGAGGGAGATGTAGAGAGGTAGATGTAGTGAGGGAGATGTAGTGAGGGAGATGTAGAGAGGTAGATGTAGTGAGGGAGTGTAGTGAGGTAGATGTAGTGAGGTAGATGTAGTGAGGGAGATGTAGTGAGGTAGATGTAGAGAGGGAGATGTAGAGAGGTAGATGTAGTGAGGGAGATGTAGTGAGGGAGATGTAGTGAGGGAGATGTAGAGAGGGAGTGTAGTGAGGGAGATGTAGCGAGGGAGATGTAGAGGTAGATGTAGAGGGGGAGATGTAGCGAGGGAGATGTAGAGGTAGATGTAGAGAGGGAGTGTAGTGAGGGAGATGTAGAGAGGAAGATGTAGAGGTAGATGTAGAGAGGGAGATGTAGAGAGGGAGATGTAGTGAGGGAGATGTAGAGGGGGAGATGTAGAGAGGGAGATGTAGAGAGGGAAATGTAGTGAGGGAGATATAGAGAGGAAGATGTAGAGAGGTAGATGTAGAGAGGGAGATGTAGAGAGGAAGATGTAGAGAGGTAGATGTAGAGAGGAAGATGTAGAGAGGGAAATGTAGTGTCATGATTTCTTTCTGGTGAAATTTGTCCATATTCACCATAGTTACATGTATCTCCATTGAGAGACTGAGATTGAAAAACGAGGTGTCACGATTTTGTTTTAGCAAATATACACCTGTGCAAAAGTTAAGCACCAGCAAAAACAATAGAACGTAGAAACATGATGGTACAACTAGGCTGCCATACTTTTTGTCCCCGCGTTAGCTGACATAATTCCAAGTACGAAATGCACATGCATGCATGACTTCACGCCGCTTGATGTCCGTGCGTGGCGGGAAACAGCACACATGTTCAGTTATGTAAAAGTCCAGTTTGAGGTGTAGAACATTACATACAGATTTAGGCGACAAGATTAGGAATTTTGTGTTCATGACCGTGGTTTATTTGTACAGAGAGAATTAGCTCTTGATTGTGAACCGCTATGGCAAGACGAAGGTTAAGTGATCGTGTGAAATGGCAAATCATAGGCATGCATACCACTGGTATGTCATGCAGAGAGATTGGCAGACAGCTGAACATTAACCATACTGTAATCAGTCGTTTGATTGCAAAACATGGGCAAACTAACGAGGTGAAGGACAGGCCTAGATCTGGAAGACCGAAGAAGACTACTGCCCGTGATGATCGAGCCCTAGTACGCATTGTTAGGAGATCTCCATTCACCAACAGCAGAGTGCTCAGCCAGCAATGGGAAACGCGCAATAGAGTGTCAAGGTCTACTGTCAAAAGGAGACTGTATGCTGCTGGCATGAAAGCTAGGAGAGCTGTCAGACGTCCTCTCCTCATTGCACACCACAAAGAGGAGCGTCTGAGGTGGTGCGACGAAAGAAGACACTGGAACATGAGATCCTGGAGACGGGTACACTGGTCCGATGAAAGTCGGTTCCTGCTTCATACCACAGATGGTCGAACTCGTGTATGGAGGTCCAGACGCACGGCGTACGACCAACGTAACATCATGGAAGAAATTCCATTTGGTGGAGGTTCCGTTATGATATGGGGGTGCATCTCATTTGATTGTAAGCTGGATCTGTTGACTGTACCTGGAACACTAAATGGACAAAGATATCAAGATTCCATACTGGATAGAGTTGTGGTCCCTCATTGTGTAAATCATGCACCTGGAACCCACCCTATATTCATGGATGACAACGCCCGACCACATCGTGCTAGAGCTGTGCATGAATACCTCCGCCAGAATGCCATCGAAACCCTACCATGGCCAGCAAGGAGCCCTGACATGAACCCTATTGAGCATATCTGGGACATTCTGGGAAACATGGTGAGAAGGAGGGATCCTCCTGTGCAGAACCTACAGGAATTAACAGACGCACTCCATCTTGAATGGCAACGAATACCACAATGGCGTATCAGTCGGTTGGTGACCAGCATGAGACGTCGTGTCCAGGCCGTCATCCAGGCACAAGGTGGATATACCCGGTATTAATAATGACAGTCTCAAACTCGTGCACAGATGTTAAACTTCGTTTTCAGACACCATTAATGACAATCTAGCCACGTGTGTCAACTGTAGGGCAATAGTTGTCAGTTGTGTCAACGTAACCATATTCAGGCCTCGTTTTCAAGTTCAAACAAAAACATACAGTGTTTCCCAACCATCATAATCAGCATTCCTCTAGTTGCATTATTACCTCTTGCACTAAGATGGATGGGTACATAAATGTTTATGCTATTGCTTTCTTCATAGCACATGAATATACCCTCGCATGTGCGTAAAAATAGGGTGGTGCTTAACTTTTGCACAGGTGTATATAAAATTCTCAGAAAATATGATATTCGCTGGATACATACATTTAGTTCAACTTTGGTACTAGGATAAATAGGTGACAAATAGGTTTTAATCACATTTCCCTGAGATCTCTTCATACTCGCAAGAACTATCTCCTGAAAATAAACAGAATTCACCTTATCTGAAAGACTGAAAATAAACAAGGATAAATTTGTCCAATACCCACATCATTGATATATTTTTCAGTCGGCCCATCATAAGGTCAACAATGTCTATTTTGGAAACAATGTTGCTGAAAGCTGTTGCTTTTTAGCCTTTGGCCACAACATTGGCATACATGTTTGCGGCCACATAGATAGGCTTCGACCCAAATCTGGAGAAGATTTACCCAGTAGAACCAGAGTTATTGTATAATGTGTAAAATGTCTATTTTGTAAACTGTTGCTAAAAGCTGTTGCTGTTATGCTTTAGACCCCAACATTGGAACATGTGCTTGGGACCACATGGACAAGCTTCCACCCAAGTTTGGAGAAGATTGCACTAATCCAGAGTTCTTGAAGAATGCGTAAAAATGTCTATTTTGAAAACTGTTGCTAAAAACTGTTGCTGTTGCATTTTAGACCCCAAAACTGGCATATTTGCTCAGGACCCCACAGGCTCCTCCAAATTTGGAGTTGCGGCTAACAAAGACTAACTATGCACATTTAATGTTCTTCAAACACGCATGTTTTGTGGGGGGTGGGGGGTTGGGGGTGGAGAGGGGGAAGCTTTAGAACTTGTATACAGAATTTTGATTGGTAAATTTTTTTGCCCACCATCTTCAATTTTCTGAAAAATGGCAAGAAATTGTTTAAACACTATTCCTCATTAACAGCTTGGGCAATTTCAACCAGACTTAGCTGGGAGGATAGTACGCTGGTATGGTTCAGAACTTGTATACAGAATTTTGATTGCTCAATTTTTCCGATGGCCATCTTGGACTTTCTGAAAATTTCTGGAAACCAGTTAAAAGCCTACTCCTCATTTACCACTTGAATGAGTTCAAGCAAACTTGGCTGGAATGACCCTAAAGTGGTATGCCTCAGAGCATTTATACAGAATTTTGATTGGTCAATTTGTTCGGTGGCCATCTTGAATTGTCCCAAAAATGGCTGAAAATCGTTAAAACACTACTCATTAACTGCTTGGGAGATTTCAACCAGACTGGCTGAAATGAACCTAGGGCCGTAGGCTTCAGAACTTGTATATACAGAATTTTGATTGGTCAATTTTTCCGGCGACCATCTTGGATTTTCTTAACATTTTGGGAAATCATTTAAAAGGCTACTTCTCATTAACCACTTGGCCAATTTCAACCAAAGTCAGCTGGAAGAACCCTAGGTCGGTACGCTTCAGAACATGTATACAGAATGTTGACGGTTTGATTTTGATGGCCATCTTGGATTTTCCGAAAAATGGGAATTCGTATAAAATGCTACTCCTCATTAATCGCTTGGCCAATTTCTACCCAATTTGGCTGGAAGGATCCTATTGTCGTAGCCTCTAGAAAGCCTATTCAGAATTTTGATAGGTTAATGTTTTGGCAGCTATCTCTGATTTTCTTAAAGTTTTCCGGAACCATTTAAAAATGGTACTCCTTAAATCAATAGCCCGATTTCAACAAAACTTGGGTGGAACGATCATATGACAGTAGGCTTCGACATATTAAATGAGCATCTTGATTGGTAAATTTTTTGGTGCCCATCTTCGATTTTCCAAAAATCATCCATCATGTCTATTTAAATGCGAATGGTTTTAAATGCCAATGGTCTAGGTGAGCCCCACAGGCCCTTGGGCCTCTTGTTTCAGCAGACATCTTGAATTTTCAACAAAAAAATGGCCGGAAATCATTTAAAACACTACTCATTAATTGCCTGCGGGATTTCAACCAGACTTGGCTGGAAGTACCATAGGGCAGTAGGCTTCAGAACTTGTATAGAGAGTTTTGGTTTGTCAATTTTCTCTGTGGCCATCTTGGATTTTCCGAAAAATGGGAAGTGGGAAATCATTTAAAATGCTACTTATCGTTAACTGCTTGGACAATTTAAACCAGACTTGGCTGCAAGGATACTAAGGCTGGTAGGTTTCAGAACTTGTATACAAAATTTTGATTGGTTAATTTTACCGCCGACCATCTTGAATTTTTATTTTATTTTGGGAAATCAGTTAACGGCCTTATCATTAACTACTTGGCCGATTTCAAGCAAACTTGGCTGGAAGGACCCTAGACTTGTATGCTTCCGAACTTATATACAGAATTTTGATTGGTCAATTCTTTCCAGCAGCCATCTTAAATTTTCTGGAAAATGGCAGGAAATTATTTAAAACTACTCATTAACTACTTGCACTATTAAAACCAGACTTGGTTGGAAGAACCCTAGGGTGGTAGGCTGCAGAAGCTATATAATACAGAATTTTGATTGGTAAATTTTCTGTGGCCATCTTGGATTTTCCGAAAATTATCCATCATGTCTATTTAAATGCAAATGGTCAGTATTTCATGTTAAGTAGACTGAGTGTGTATAATGTATTTGGTTTATACTGGTCAGTATTTCATGTTACGTACACTGGAGACTGAGTGTGTATAATGTATTTGGTTTATGCTGGTCAGTATTTCATGGTACGTACACTGTAGACTGAGTGTGTATAATGTATTTGGTTTATGCTGGTCAGTATTTCATGTTAAGTAGACTGGTGTGTATAATGTATTTGGTTTATACTGGTCAGTATTTCATGTTACGTACACTGGAGACTGAGTGTGTATAATGTATTTGGGTTATGCTGGTCAGTATTTCATGTTACGTACACTGTAGACTGAGTGTGTATAATGTATTTGGTTTATACTGGTCAGTATTTCATGTTACGTACACTGTAGACTGAGTGTGTATAATGTATTTGGTTTATGCTGGTCAGTATTTCATGTTACGTACACTGTAGACTGAGTGTGTATAATGTATTTGGTTTATGCTGGTCAGTATTTCATGTTACGTACACTGTAGACTGAGTGTGTATAATGTATTTGGTTTATACTGGTCAGTATTTCATGTTACGTACACTGTAGACTGAGTGTGTATAATGTATTTGGTTTATGCTGGTCAGTATTTCATGGTACGTACACTGGAGACTGAGTGTGTATAATGTATTTGGTTTATACTGGTCAGTATTTCATGGTACGTACACTGTAGACTGAGTGTGTATAATGTATTTGGTTTATACTGGTCAGTATTTCATGTTACGTACACTGTAGACTGAGTGTGTATAATGTATTTGGTTTATGCTGGTCAGTATTTCATGGTACGTACACTGGAGACTGAGTGTGTATAATGTATTTGGTTTATACTGGTCAGTATTTCATGGTACGTACACTGGAGACTGAGTGTGTATAATGTATTTGGGTTATGCTGGTCAGTATTTCATGGTACGTACACTGTAGACTGAGTGTGTATAATGTATTTGGTTTATGCTGGTCAGTATTTCATGTTACGTACACTGTAGACTGAGTGTGTATAATGTATTTGGTTTATGCTGGTCAGTATTTCATGTTACGTACACTGTAGACTGAGTGTGTATACTGTATTTGGGTTATGCTGGTCAGTATTTCATGGTACGTACACTGTAGACTGAGTGTGTATAATGTACTTGGTTTATACTGGTCAGTATTTCATGTTAAGTACACTGTAGACTGAGTGTGTATAATGTATTTGGTTTATGCTGGTCAGTATTTCATGTTACGTACACTGTAGACTGAGTGTGTATAATGTATTTGGTTTATATTGGTCAGTATTTCATGGTACGTACACTGTAGACTGAGTGTGTATAATGTATTTGGTTTATACTGGTCAGTATTTCATGGTACGTACACTGTAGACTGAGTGTGTATAATGTATTTGGTTTATACTGGTCAGTATTTCATGGTACGTACACTGTAGACTGAGTGTGTATAATGTATTTGGTTTATGCTGGTCAGTATTTCATGGTACGTACACTGTAGACTGAGTGTGTATAATGTATTTGGGTTATGCTGGTCAGTATTTCATGGTACGTACACTGTAGACTGAGTGTGTATAATGTACTTGGTTTATACTGGCCAGTATTTCATGTTAAGTACACTGTAGACTGAGTGTGTATAATGTATTTGGTTTATGCTGGTCAGTATTTCATGTTACGTACACTGGAGACTGAGTGTGTATAATGTATTTGGTTTATGCCGGTCAGTATTTCATGGTACGTACACTGAGTGTGTATAATGTATTTGGTTTATACTGGTCAGTATTTCATGTTACGTACACTGTAGACTGAGTGTGTATAATGTATTTGGTTTATGCTGGTCAGTATTTCATGGTACGTACACTGTAGACTGAGTGTGTATAATGTATTTGGTTTATGCTGGTCAGTATTTCATGGTACGTACACTGAGTGTGTATAATGTATTTGGGTTATGCTGGTCAGTATTTCATGGTACGTACACTGTAGACTGAGTGTGTATAATGTATTTGGTTTATGCTGGTCAGTATTTCATGTTACGTACACTGTAGACTGAGTGTGTATAATGTATTTGGTTTATGCTGGTCAGTATTTCATGGTACGTACACTGTAGACTGAGTGTGTATAATGTATTTGGTTTATGCTGGTCAGTATTTCATGTTAAGTAGACTGAGTGTGTATAATGTATTTGGTTTATGTTGGTCAGTATCTCATGTTAAAGGTGCATATTCACACCAAAATGCTTGAAAATAAAATTGTTGAAATTATATACTTTTAGAGGCTTGTACGTCAGTATAATGAGACGTAATAAATCTTAATTTATGATGATTTCATTCCATATAAATAAATTTTGTACGTTTAGTTGTGAATTTGAATTAGGGACTTGTGCCTCTAATTCAATTTGACAACTTAAAAATTTATATTAATTTATACGTAATGAAGTTTCATTACATCTGGACACACAATTTAAGCACCTAAAAGTAAAGAATTTTTAACAATTGTATTTTCAAGCATTTTGGTGTGAATATGCACCTTTAAGTAGACTGAGTGTGTATAATGTATTTGGTTTATGCAGGTCAGTATTTCATGTTAATGGACCTTTCCATTTTTAGCTATGCCCCGCCCATCACTAGCTACGCTCCACCCACACCTCGCCGTGTTGGGATTGATCAATCCCCAAATGCCCTAGCTATCAATTTCCTGAAAACTATACAGGGAAGCTGTTGAATATTTTGTAATATGCCTATGGCAGCAACAGCGCCCAGTCAAATTAGTTTCAAAATATTCAACAGCATATTTATTAAACAGTAAAAGCAAACAATTTGTACAACAACGCATAGACCGTCTTGAAATATGCGTTTGTGACGTACTTATCGACGTCATTCATGACGTCATTCATTATGATGTCATTGTACACATGGTGCAGTTCATTATGATGTCATATGATGGGTGGTTACTCTGGAAGGGTGAATTAGACTGACTGATTGTGTGTATAATGTGTTTGTGTTTCAGGTGTTTAACTTCCCCGTGAATCTTTTTTTTTTTTAAATTTGTATATATTCGATTTGGTACCAGCTTTCGCATACAGGAAACAGGACATTTTGACAGGATTTTTTGAGAATATCATCATTAGTCCAAAGGTAGAGACTTTGACTTATAAACCATAAGTACCACATTTTGAATCCTGGCTAATACTGAATACAATTTAATTCATAAAAATTATTTTACAATAATATCTTTTATATATCTAGTCTAGGCTTGCACGATTATCCGATATTATCAAAAATCGTGATTTTTTTTTCATCCACGATTTTTTACGATGTGATTTTGCAAAAATCGAAATATCGCCAAAATTTTACGGTCATGCCGTATTCTGTCTATTTGTAGTATAGGTGTCTATTACGCCAAGCTGTTCAATTTATCTCCAAACCAACATCTCTGAGAAAGGCGTGGGATTATACTAGGAATAGGTAAAAAAGGTTGAAGTTCAGTCTCTAAAATTGCTTTAAAAGATGGACACTAATACAAAAATTCAACGCAATCTACCGGTATAATTTCTTGCCACCTTACTGTATACCTCAAAACCACGATCGCGGGAGTGAAATTATTACCTGGGAATGTATAAATATTGCATGTTTTGTAATACGCATGGTTTATAAAATCAAAAGTAATCCAAAATTTGACATTAAATGGCGTCGTGGGAATATATTAAATCACGTCATATTGCTTGCTCTCCTGTTTTTGGAGGCGAGAGGTGGTGCGTTCACAAATGTGATAGCTAAATGAGATGGTATACACGCTTTAGCAAGCATGGCGAATTATCCTAGATGTTTCTGAAGGCTAACTATTATTAGTAAAATATATAAATCATGTGATATTGCTCGCTCTCCTGGATTTGGAGGCGAGGGTGATGCGTTCACAAATGTGATAGCTAAATGAGATAGTATACATGCTTTAGCAAGCAAGGTGAACTATCCGAGATGTTTCTGAAGGCTAACTATTATTATTAACCGGGTACTCGGTAAATGCGGAGTAGATCGCTCTCCTGGTTTGGGAGGCAAGGGTGGTGCGTTCACAAATGTGATAGCTAAATGAGATGATATACACGCTTTAGCAAGCAAGGTGAACTATCCTAGATGTTTCTGAAGGCTAACTATTATTAGTAAAATATATAAATCACGTGATATTGCTCGCTCTCCTGGATTTGGAGGCGAGGGTGATGCGTTCGCAAATGTGATAGCTAAATGAGATAGTATACACGCTTTAGCAAGCAAGGTGAACTATCCTAGATGTTTCTGAAGGCTAACTATTATTAGTAAAATATATAAATCACGTGATATTGCTCGCTCTCCTGG
Source organism: Chaetoderma sp. LZ-2023a (assembly GCA_034401795.1). NCBI lineage: Eukaryota > Metazoa > Mollusca > Caudofoveata > Chaetodermatida > Chaetodermatidae > Chaetoderma > Chaetoderma sp. LZ-2023a. Next base: position 6,358,827 of record CM067375.1, read on the forward strand.
ATTTGGAGGTGAGGGTGATGCGTTCACAAATGTGATAGCTAAATGAGATAGTATACACACTTTAGCAAGCAAGGTGAACTATCCGAGATGTTTCTGAAGGCTAACTATTATTATTAACCGGGTACTCGGTAAATGCGGAGTAGATCTAAACATTAGATGTCTACGGGTTTAAAGTATATTCCTAATATCACGTGATTTGTATATTTTCACAAAGACGACATGAAATGTCAAATTTTAGGATTAATTTTCGTGTAATAAACGATGATTTTAACAGAGTACACAATATTTAGGTTGTCCACTGTAATAATTTCACTCCCGCAATGATGGATATGGTATACATTAAGCCAAGGGGTAAGGCGGCAAGAAATGATTAATTGTGTCCTATTTTCGTGTTATTACCGATCGGTTTTAGTTTAAGCATCTTGGCAACTGGATTTCATGTTTTTGTTGAAATTTACCAATTAGAAGTCATCCGGCTAAAACTGATATGAAAACTCAGAGCGAAACCAATATGGCTACATAAGCCACACCATGCAGTCCAACTCAACCCAAGACCAATTCACCCCGTGAATTCATATACCTTAAAATAGGCTATACGATATATCAAAATATCGTGATTTTTTCACCACGATATATCGCGATACCTCCTAGGACAATATCGTGCAAGCCCAATCTAGTCATTCCGATACACTATTACTATGCACATTTTATTTCAGGTACTTCTGTTGATATCATATGCATTTCTTATGACGTCAGTATGACGACAGGTAGTTTTATTTTAAATTTCTACTATGTTATTTTTACTTCATACTTTCTTGGCAAATGCAGTTTCCAATACGATTTAAAATTAAAGCATTTTAATATATTCATCAACCAGACCTTATGTGACACCTAACCAGACCTTCCTCTTGATTTATCAAGACGGAGTTGCTGTACCAAAGGCATGATAGAGGGTTTGGGCAGCATGTTTGTCATGATGTAATAGCATGGTTAAAAGCTACATAATCAAGATCATCGATACGGGTAAAGGTGTTAAATGAAAAATAGATAATGCACTAGTTTATATTTAGCAAACAATGTTTTGATGTTTAAACTGTGAATGATTCATCAGACAGTTTTAGCCTGTAAGACATTGTTTAATAAGTTTAAATTAGTTTGCCAATAAGTACATGATATTTTAGTTTTTAAATTTTATTAGTGATGTTGGTTAAATTCTCCTTATAAAAAAAAGAAAAAATGTATTTGTGTTTCAGGTGTTTAACTTCCCCGTGACATTCAGTGCCATTCTCGGTGTGATTGTGGCATTCGCTGTCGCTTTTGCTTCACGCATGATTATGGATCAGGTGATAAAAACATAGATCTTTCTAAAACCCAGCGTGACTATCATGAAGAATACTCGAGAATTGTGAATCTACTCAAATATCTTACAAATGTGATAACTCTTAAATGTTTGATTTTTTATTAGCTCATTTTACTGACATAGTGATCATTGCTACCAAATGTGGCTCCTTTTTGTCGAGCCTTGCACAAAGTGGAGGCTGGTGAGACATAGTGATCATTGCTACCAAATGTGGCTCCTTTTTGTCGAGCCTTGCACAAAGAGATGCTCTGAATGCTCAGCATGCTCACCCACCCAGGACACTATTGTTATTCAATACTGGATTGCCAACAACTCTGGCAAAATCTTCCCTCTAGCCAAGGTCTGTGCAGTTGAGTAATCCAGATCATTGTGCCTCTTGTTAAAATACTCATCTTACTACCGATCATTCATACATTTTTACATGATTTAAAATGGGTCTATACATATAAATCTATCATTTTAGTCCTAGTACCTGTTAAATATATTATTTTAACTAATTTACTTGAAATTTTAGTTTAGATAATTTTTGTCACGCCCTACGCAAAGCAGAAAATGACTCAACAGATAAATGCACGATTGCAAGCCCACGCGCATGCACGCACACACACACACACATGCACATGGACACATGCACACCCACGCACACCTAGCCCTCCTCTTACAGGGTTATGGTACTGTTTTTGTGCACATCTCTCGTAAACGAGCATCATATTTTGTCTGGTGTATTGAATAAAGAAACTCAACTGGAAATTTTGTTATTTCAGGCTGTGATTTTATTCACTAAACAGGAAGTAATGATGCATCTGAATGTATCATGAAAACTAGGCCAGTATGGCATTTTTACATGGTTCAATGGGCCTTCCACATTGCTCTATAGCAAAGGTTTAGGTAACCAGGCCTCCCATGCAGCTCTATAGGAAACATAGGGTAACCAGGCCACCCATGCAGCTCTATAGGAAACATAGGGTAACCAGGCCTCCCATGCAGCTCCATAGGAAACATTGAGTAACCAGGCCTCCCATGCAGCTCTATAGGAAACATTAAGTAACCAGGCTTCCCATGCAGCTCTATAGGAAACATAGGGTAACCAGGCCACCCATGCAGCTCTATAGGAAACATAGGGTAACCAGGCCTCCCATGCAGCTCCATAACAAACATTGAGTAACCAGGCTTCCCATGCAGCTCTATAGGAAACATAGGGTAACCAGGCCTCCCATGCAGCTCTATAGGAAACATTGAGTAACCAGGCTTCCCATGCAGCTCTATAGGAAACATAGAGTAACCAGGCCTCCCATGCAGCTCCATAGGAAACATTGAGTAACCAGGCTTCCCATGCAGCTCTATAGGAAACATAGAGTAACCAGGCCTCCCATGCAGCTCTATAGGAAACATTGGGTAACAAGGCTTCGCATGCAGCTCTATAGGAAACACTGAGTAACCAGGCTTCCCATGCAGCTCTATAGGAAACATTGAGTAACCAGGCTACCCATCCCCCATGCCGATCCATAACAAACATTGGTTAACCAGGCCTCCCATTTGGCTCCATAACAAACATTGAGTAACCAGGCCTCCCATTTGGCTCCATAACAAACATTAGGTAACCAGGCCTCCCATTTGGCTCCATAACAAATGTTAGGTAACCAGGCCTCCCATTTGGCTCCATAACAAACATTGAGTAACCAGGCCTCCCATTTGGCTCCATAACAGACATTAGGTAACCAGGCCTCCCATTTGGCTCCATAACAAACGTTAGGTAACCAGGCCTCCCATTTGGCTCCATAACAAACATTGGGTAAGATGCCATCTGTTTGTCTGTCTGTCTATCTGTTTGTCGGCATCCAATCTCAGTTGAGCTAATATCTTGGCGTGGCTTCACCCTATTGGGACTAAACTTGGACACATGCTTCCTTATATCAAGGGGATGGAACCCAATGAAACTAGTGATGAGGTCAAGGTTCAAGATCATTGTGACCTTGGTATAAAACTACTTTTTATGGTTAATTTTTGCGTTTAGCTCAACATATCCTAACTCTCGGCATGGCTTCACCCTATTGAGAAAAAACATGGATAGATGCTTCCTTATATCAAGGGTATGAAGCACAATGATATTGAGGTCATGAGGGCAAAGTTCAAGGTCACTGTGACCTTGGTATAAAACCCTACTTTTTATGGTTAAGTTTTGCGCTTAGCTCAACATATTGTTCTATATCTCAGGATGGGTTCACCCTACTTGAATTTAACTTGGCCACATGTTTACTTATATGAAGTACAATGATATTGAGGTCAGAGGTCAAGGTCATTCTAACATTTTTATAAAAGGCAGACTTTAACAGTTTGTTTCTGGTTAGCTCACATGGCCTTTATTTCAGAATTGGCCAAATTATTGGAACTAAGCATCGACATATAGTTATCTCAACCAGGAGCAGCACATTCAGATTTTTTAGGTAAAGGTCATTGGGATCTTGATACAAATCTAGATTTTCGCCAATATCCCGTCAGTGTAATACTGATGTCTTGTTTTTTATCATTCATTGCACGGATGGCTGAGTATTCCTGGGGGTGTGGGTGGGTGAGTGAATGGTGCCACTGACTTTGCGTGCGTGCGTGTGAGAGAGTTGGACGGGGCCACTAACTTGGGCTGGGGGTGAGGGGGGAGGGGTTTGGCCACCCCCTTTAAGTGTATTAGGTTTTTTCCCCGGATCTTTATTCCTTCCTTCTTTATTCTCAGTAACAATTTTTAGGCTGTATCCCCTACGGTTTCCATCTGATCAACTCAAACCTTTGCCAACATGTATTAGCCCTTTTTGAGCTAGACACTTCTGTGGGCAAAAAAGTCCTATAGGAAATGTATGGGATTTTCAGTATTTGATCTTTGAAGTGCGACTACACCTAGAGTTTTGATCGGATTATTACTGTAACCATACAGGGATGTATAAATTACTTGGACCAGTGGGGGGGGGCCTGAAGTTTGGGTGGGGCCACAACCTAGGGGGCACTATGGGGATACACTATGGGAGAAGCAAAACATGGGTTATCGCCTTTCCCTACTTGGTCAGGATATTACCACTGTAGTACTGAAGGTGTAGATTCATATGGAGGGCACATGCCCAACTGTGAGGGCACCCCTTGGGAATCAAAGGTACCAGTTTTCGTTTTTGACAGAAATGAACTCTGGATGACAAATGGTTTTTCAAAATGGCCACCATGGGGGGGGGGGGGGGGGGTGATCACACATTTTGCTCAGAAATCCCAGCTTTCGTTTTTTGGCTGTATGGATGTTTGAACTGCGACGTTAGTTTATTGCATCAGCACCAGAGATGTTTAATGGTAATCAGAGGCGCTCTTATGATAATAGTTAATGCCCAGTCATCGCAGATTTACAGTTACTTCAGTAAATGTGTTCTAGTTATGAAATATTATGATACATTTCAGTGAAACACTCAGAATATTCCATCAGTCAGTCACAGATAATTATAATTCATAAGATGTTGTGTTTGTTACTATGTCTTTGCGCATTGGTCAGAAGTGTCATGAAGGGTTACAGCAAACACAAAGATAATGCACATTTCTTAATTGACAAGAATGTACCTTTCTGGTTTTAGCTATGCCCCACCCATCTCTAGCTAAGCTCCACCCACACCGCACTCATGTTGGGATCGATCAATCTCTGAACACCCTGACTATCAATTTCCAAAAAACTACACAGGTAAGCTGTTGAATATTTTGAAACTAATTTGACTGGGTGCTGTTGCTGCCTAAGGCAGCAACAGCGCCCAGTCAAATTAGTTTCAAAATATTCAACAGCATGCTTATTAAATAGCAAAGAATTACAAAGACTTACAATTCATACAACGTGTTTGAGATTTGATGACGGTCTATATGGAACCCTTTGTTACATAATGATTGTGACGTCGTCATACACGCGCTGAGCTGATTATGACATCATATGAGGTCAGATGATGGATTGATACTCTGGAAAGGTGAATTGGCATGAAATAACAGCTTATGCGATAGATAGAATCTCACACACCTTGCCTTCTCATGTCAATTTTATCTCACTCGCTTAGTACAAACTCATCTCAAACTCACTGAAACTTATACCAATGAGATCTTACCTAAACTCGTGTTGGATTTGATACAGAATGATAACTCATCCGGGATCCTTTGTGTGATGGGAGGGATCTGCTAGGAGAAAGCCTACACCATAGATTGTAAGGTCATGTTGCTGAGGTCAAGGTCATGTTGTTAACTGAGATCAAGGTGACATTGCTGAGGTCACAGTCATGTTGCCAACTGAGAGCACGGTCATCTTGCCAATTGAGGTCAAGGTCATGTTGCTAACAGAGATCAAGGTGACATTGCCGAGGTCACAGTCAAGTTGCTGAGAAAAAGGCCACATTGCTCGCATCAAGGTCACGTTGCTGACCAAGATTATGGTCATGTTGCTAACTGCGATCAAGGTCACATTGCCGAGGGCAAGGTCATGTTGCTGAGATCAAGATCATGTTGCTAACTGAGATCAAGTTCATGTTGCTGAGATCAAGGTTATGTTGCTAACTGAGATCAAGGTCATGGTGCTAACTGAGATCAAGTTCATGGTGTTAACTGAGGTCAAGTTTATGGGACTGGGTATACAGAGGAGCAAGAAGGTAGGAGGTAATGATTTGGGACAAGCAACAGTGGACAAAGGAGGACTGATTGCAGCTGCAGGATGTATTCAAACTACTGCTGCCACAGAACACATTATATCATCATCATCATCATCCAGCATCACCACCATCATCATCATCCAGCATCATCGTAATCATCATCATCCAGCATCAGCACCATCATCATCAATATAAGGCCACTTGCAGGTATTAGACGTAATCTATAATCCGCACATGCTAGATGTCAGAACATGACATTTATAATCAGAGTAAGGGATATGACATCACACCTTAGTAGGCAATAGATGTGTACAAGATTTTATTGGGTCACTGTATAGCATAAGTTAAGAAATGGTTACTGTAAATATAATACTTTATTAAGAAATACAAATGTATAATGTTCATTCAGACATTGATAAAAAAAACCAATAACAGATTCATTAGACGATTAACATAATATATGTGAACATACTAGGTAGATGATCTGTGTAACAAGTAGAGTTGCACGATTATTAACTTTTCATAATCGCGATCATTTAAAAAAAATAATCGCGATCATACGATTAATCATGAACTATATTAACTACATCAATGCTGCTTAGAGGACGTTATTATGCTACTGCAGATTGTAAGATTATGGGTTAGGCACTTGGGTATAATACATACATCGACAGAGTACGCCAGTTGCTGATTGCAAACAAAAGAATGTATCAAGATTTTTCTAGATGGAAAACGGAAGTTACCATATTTCGCTTAATTGTAGCCTATGCTCTAATAGAAGTCCACCCCCTAACTTTGACATAGGAGCTCCAACGATTTCTTAGCAGTTTCAAAACGGCAAAACTCTGTATTAGAAGCCCACCCCCTAACTCTGCAGATTGTATAGGAAATTTGTAATAGCGTGTATAATAATAACAATCATGTCACAGGGTGCGTCTACTTCAGACCGATCTCTGCCCTGATACATTTCCGGCCCCTCTAGAAGTCAATACAGGCCTCGGATTTGTAAATCTCGACCACCTATTAGATTAATACTAATAGTAGGCCACGTATGTTCAAGATATAATAAAGTTTATTCCACACTTTTGTAGTCAAAATGCGCTTAAAACAGTCTTGGCGTGATTAAATAGCTTCCTTATAAATATATTTTAAGACCAAATTTATGTACCAAATAAGTACAGGAGAAAATGTGCATCAATTTTGTAACGCCGATCAAGATTAAATGATCCAAATTGAATTATTACGAACGACAATATAGCCGGCTTCTTAAGTTGGTGAGCCAGCGGCTCTTTTGCGATGGGAGGCAGTGTGTTCTCGCGAAATATACGCTAACAGGAGTTTATCAAATGGGTACCCGTTATTCAGATCAGTATAATACTGATACAATAGTTCCTATCGCGCAATGATAATATATAGAAATTCCTGAGTTCCGAGTCCCCGATTCCAGAATATTTATATCCGAGTACTCGTTTTAAAATGAACTCATCAATTGGAGGCGAATCATGTGATTTGTATTTTTTCGCGACGCCATTTTATATCAAATTGTGGATTAATTTTGATGTATTAAACGACATTTATTAAAGGATATGCAATATTTAGGCACTCAAATCAAATAATTTCACTTCCCCAGTAATGTTTTGAGGTATACATTAAACATAGGCGTAGGCGGTGAAAATCTTTACGGGAGAATGCGTTGAATTTCCGTGGTATCAGTTTTAGAACTTTTTGGGGAAAACCGTTAGCCCATAACTATTCAGAGAATGGGGAACGTGTGATTACAACAACAATGACAAATAGCGACCAAGTGAACAATCTTTATTCATCTAAAACTAATCATGAGTCAATACAAACAAATCCGTTATTTATTTAGTTTATTTAATCATTCACACATTCGGCTGATAGCCGGATGTTTGTTTCCATGCTTGGTAACGAGAGCAGAGTTTCACAAGCGTAAAAGTGTTTTGACAAAAATTTCACATTATTTCATTTTATAATCGTCCATGATCATTTAGAATTATATAATCGCGATTAATCGAAAAATCATGCAACCCTAGTAACAAGAGGCCAGTGGTGTTTTATCAATCAACTGGACATTTGATACGGATTGTATTTGGATCAGAAATGGAAGAAACATTGAAACATTTAATGCTGTCAATCACAGATTGCAAACTGTCACCCGGCCATTTTTGTCACATTGTAAAGATTTTTCGGATTTTCTGTATATCTTTTCGGATCATGCTTGAACTTGTGAAATCGTAGTGTGTACAGTTACACCCTTTCTTGCATTAAATTCTGAGCTAAATCAGACCAGTAGATCCCGAGATATCCATAGATCAAGGTATTTACATGATCCAGATCCAGAATATTTTATCCGGATCACAGACAAAGTCTCGGATCACAGACAAAGTCTCGGATCACAGACAAAGTCTGGGAATCCTCTATCACTGTAGGTTCCTTTGTTATGTTAAAATTTGAGACAAATCAGATACGTAGTTTTTTAGATAGCTCCCGACAGACAGACCCAAATACATTACTACTTATAGGGCAAAGGTAATTCAACTTTCCAGAGTATCCATTGATGATTTGACATCATATGATGTCATACTCACCTAAGCAGCGTGTAGGATGACGTCATAATCATTACGTCATAAATGATTCTATTAGACCCGTCTTTAACTCTTAATAGTCCAACATATTGTAAGACTTGTATGTCTCTACTATTTAATAAACATGCTGTTGAATATTTTGAAACTAATTTGACTATGGCAGCAACAGCACCCAGTCAAATTAGTTTCAAAATATTCAACAGCTTACCTGTATAATTTTCTGGAAATTGATAGTCAGGGAGTTCAGAGATCGTTCTATCCCAACACGAGCGAGCTGTGGGTGGAGCTTAGCTAGAGATGGGCAGGATGGGGCATAACTAAAATGGAAAGGTTACAAAGACAACTTCTTGGATCAAATAGCTGGAAATTTGCAAATTTGGGCTGAAACCGCAAACGTTTGAGTATGGAAGTTGTGAATTTGGGCTTAGATGAAAAATGTTACACAGAAATTGGTTTAGAGGTTATTATGAAAATCTGGGCTAAAAATGCAAAACATTTAAATGGAAATGTGAACATTTAGAAAAATCTGGTCTAGTAACATTTCAGTCTGAAACATGGAAATTTTGTTCCTAAATGTAAATGTCCTTTGACAAGAAATATGAAGATTTGGGACTGAAATGAAAGGTTTTGCACAGAAAAATTAAAAAATGGCTACAAAATGAAAAAAATACCATTATGTGAAATATTTCTGTTTACAGTATGGAAATAACCTTCAAATACGAAAGATAACAAAAGCTAAATTTTGATTGGTAAATGGCGGCCATGGCTTTTCATGGATCAACTTCCCTTGAATGAACTTGAATGCCCGTTAGTCATAATCTGATTTGGTAAATTTTACCCCGATGACTTTGAGTGATTCCTAGTTGTTTTGTGAGGTAGGTCCATAGATAATGTTTTTATATACTAGTCAAAAAAAGAAACTTCCGCCCCAAATATTGGGATATTCAATAGTTACTCTAATTATTGCTACTATAAACTTAGGCCTACTATGTTTGTTTTGGATGCCAAGGTTATGCGTATGGTTGTGTTTTAACACGCTCAATGATGCATGTCCATGTGCGTGCACTGTTTGTGTAATTTGCATGTGCATGTCCCACTGGGGTATAACCATGTGCTAGTGTCAGTGTCAGTGACTTTCTGCTGTTTTCATGTGTATCCAACTTGAAAACAACTTAATTTTGTTGTGACTGTAAAAATTCCACCACGCTGGGATGCCGAGAATTCCTGTAAATCTGCGAGAATGAGCCGTTGGTCTTCTCCAGACCGGTACGGTGCAGAAGTCGCTCGTATTGTTGGTGCCTCTGCCAGGGCTGTGAGAAATCTGAGGAACCGTTTCGAATACACTGGCCAGGACAGACACATTACCCTGACACACTTACGAAACCGCTTTCAAACTGCCACCAGGACTGCAGACAACATTGGTATTAGTGATCAGACAGTCCATAATCGTGTGCGTAGTGAAGGCATCAGGTCATGTCGCCCTTACGTAGGATGTGATATGACAGATCGTCATCGCCGAAATCGTTTGGATTGGGCTCGTGAACATCAATGCTGGACCAGACGGCAATGGAACACTGTCCTTTTCTCAGAGGACCCGAGGGTACGAGTTTATCACAGACGCAATGAGCGTTATGCCAACTGCTGTGTCCTGGAGTGGGATCGTTTCGGTGGAGGGCCATCAGTTATGGTGTGCGCAGGTATAACACATGATTACAGGACTCCGTTGGTCATCATTCCTGGCAATCTGAATGCTCGTCATTACAGAGAAGAAATCCTTGCACCATTCGTCGTTCCTCTTTTCCGTAATAATGGTCGTATCCAAATTTTGCAGCAAGACAACGCCACTAGTCACACAGTTTGAGACACTGTGCGGTACATGCAAACAGGGAACATCAACTTTATCAATGACTGGCCTTCAAAAAGTCCTGATTTTACCCCTATTGAACATTTGTGGGATAACATTGACCAGAGGATTCGACGGCACCTAAACCCACCATAAAATGTGAATGAACTTCAACAGGCACTGTTACATGAGTGGAACAACATTCCACAAGCAGAAATCAACAGTCTTGTGAATTCCATGCGCAGAAGATGTGTTTCTGTTGTCGGTGCGCAAGGTGGTCACTCACGATATTGAGATGTGAATTTGGAAAATGACTCCTTGCCTGTATCAGCTCTTTGTGAACGACCCTCTGATGTGCCCTGCAGAAGTTGATAGCTGATTGATAATTCCCATACCACATTGAATTATTTATTGTCATTAATGAAATAATTTCACCCACAGCGAATAAATTTTAATGAGGTGAATTGGTGCGGAAGTTTCTTTTTTTAACTACTATAGAATCGCCTAAATCAACTCTGCTGGCTGGTAAAGTCAACAAAAAGCGACTGCCCCGTATTGAGGTACTATTGCACTAAAATACACCGCAATCTAAACCGTTGCTACCATAAACTAAAATCACAATATTATTGAAGTGTGTTATGGGAAAGCATATCCAGTGGACAGTTCCAGGTTATCCATTCATCACATGACATACCATAATCAACTACGTGACGTGGATGCCATCATAATCATGACGTCATGAATGACTCGATTTAGTCCGTCTTAAATGCTTAATAGTCCGACACGCTGTATGAATTGTTTGGCTTTGCTATTTAATAAGCGCGCTGTTGAATATTTCGAAACTAATTTCTTGAAATTGTAAACAAATTTTAAATGATCAATGGAGGCTATAGAAAATTGGCTTAGCTTTCCAATGATGTATGATTTCAATAATATTCTGATCTTACCTCTTCACAGACATAAATATAAAATATAAATTCATGTCAGGAGTGTCGGCTTCTTACATGGAGTTGCCAAAATGAAATGAAACATGAAATGAAATGTCATCTGATTTACAGCTGTTACTGACAGTTTGTATTGACGTGTCGAAATCTGAAAATACCCGGTCAGGCGCACTAGCAATTTACTGAACTCCGGGCATCGGCGGGCGCGACAACCAGCACCATAGTGAGGGAATGCGCATGAGTATATACGCCACCGATGTGTAGGTTATAATACTTTGGGGTGTGCATGTATAACCGTTTCAATAATACTGTTCGATGTATATTAAATTCTTAGGTTATGTGTCTGGACATTATAATCATTGTACAGCCTTTACTGGTTAAAATTGTAAAAAAAATTCACTATTTACTCGTTGGATATTCATTTGCAGGCCAAGATAAAACTATTTTTGAAAATTTATCACTAATGAATTGTGTATATGTTTTCTGTTCCAGCAGAAAGCCAGCTGAGAAAATAACGTGAGAATATATGAATTAATGCCTTCAAGCTTAATGCTGTCAGGCGATACACATCATTTTCACTTTATTTAAAACATCTAAAAGCTAATATACAGTACAGTTCAGAAATAACTTCACATGAAACATGTTAGTTAACACACAGTTTTGAACACGATGTAAGAAATGTTCTGTTGAATGAATATTTTGAAGATAATTGGTTTGAATCCAATTATATATGTTCAAAATATTCAACAGTACATTTTATTTTGTTTTGTTATTTCTGAGTTGTACAGTTTTATTAGTTATTAATTTTAGAATTACCTCTGTAATACAATTAAAACTCACTAAAGTCACCCTTTAATGGACAAGAACTGATCAGCAGGTGTCTGTGTGACTGATCAGCAGGTGTCTGTGTGACTGATCAGCAGGTGTATGTGTGACTGGTCCGCAAGTGACTGTGTGACTGATCAGCAGGTGGCTGTGTGACTGATCAGCAGGTGTATGTGTGACTGGTCCGCAAGTGACTGTGTGACTGATCAGCAGGTGGCTGTGTGACTGATCAGCAGGTGTATGTGTGACTGATCAGCAGGTGTCTGTGTGACTGATCAGTAGGTGTCTGTGTGACTGATCAGCAGGTGTATGTGTGATTGATCAGCAGGTGTATGTGTGACTGGTCCGCAAGTGACTGTGTGACTGATCAGCAGGTGGCTGTGTGACTGATCAGCAAGTGTATGTGTGACTGATCAGCAGTTGACGGTGTGGCTGATCAGAAGATGTATGTGTGACTGATCACCAGGTGTCTGTGTGACTGATCACCAGGTGTCTGTGTGACTGATCAGCATGTGTTTGTGTGACTGATCAGCATGTGTCTGCGTGCCTGATGAGCCAGTGACTGTGTGACTGATCAGCACGTCACTGTGTGACTGATCAGCAGGGGTGTGTATGACTGATCAGCAGGTGACTGGGTGACTGATCAGCAGGTGACTGATCAGCAGGTGTCTGTGTGACTGATCAGTGGGCGCCTGTGTCTGTGTGACTGATCAGCAGGTGTCTGTGTAACTGATCACCAGGTGACTGGGACTGATCAGCAGGTGTCTGTGTGACTGATCAGCAGGTGTCTGTGTGACTGATGAGTGTTTAAATGGTTAGCTGAGCAATTAAAGAGATATTAACAAAAAGTGATTGTAATTCAAGACCATTTAAAAGCATGTCACCTGAAACTAAACAGCTTTTCCATATTCAAACATTGAACTAAAGTTTTACTGACTTTGCAATGAATATACACCTTTAGCACAAAAATCTTCAGAAGATTGGATGCGCTTCCCGATGAGGTATGATGTCAATAATACTGTGATTCTAGTCTATGTGTTTCTGTTTAATTATTATAGGAACTGTTTAACGTGCAATATCTCGTAGAATAATTGTAACTCAATGTTTGTGAAGTGTTTGTCTTTGGCATTACCAGCCAGCAGATGCGCGCTGATAATTGATTTTTGGGAATTCCGTCACAATGATGCCAATGCTGGAAAGATGTATTGTTCAGTAGTATGCATTCATCCAGATGACACTGAGATGTGGTATGGGACAGATGTCGATGCTCATCATTAAGTATGAACGCAATGGTGGCATGAGGCCACCTATTGTCTTTGTAGCAGAATTAGTAATTTTTCATCGATGCCTCAAATATTGCGGCCAAATCATCAGGAGTGAAGGCTCTTGGTGATAGCTTGGTTACACGTTGCTGAAACAAATAAGTCAGTATTCATTCTCTAGTACTCAAACATCTAGTATCAGTGGTACATCATTCAATCACCATCACCAAACACACCACGCACATCACCAAGGATCCCACCCACATCAAGGATCCCGATCAGGTCACCAAGGATCCCAACCACAACACCAAGGATCCAACCCACAGCACCAAACACACCACCCACATCAACAAGAATCCCACCCACAGCACCAAGGATCCCAACCACATCACCAAAGATCCTAACCACATCACCAAGGATCCCACCCACAGCACCAATGATCCCACCCACAGCACCAAGGATCCAACCCAGAGCACCAAGGATCCCACCCAACAGCACCAAGCATCTCACCCACAGTACCAGGGATCCCAAACACAGCACCAAGGATCCCACCCACAGTACCAGGGATCCTAACCACAGCACCAAGGATACCATCCACAGCACCAAGGATTCTAATCACGGCACCAAGGATCCCACCCACATCAGCAAGGATCCAACCCACATCACAAGGATCCCACCCACAACACCAAGGATCCCACCCACATCACCAAAGATCTCACCCACAGCACCAATGATCCCAATCACAGCACCAAGGATACCACCCAGAGCACCAAGGATCCTAACCACAGCACCAAGGATCCAAACCACAGCACCAAGGATCCAAACCACAGCACCAAGGATACCACACACAGAACCAAGGATCCTAACCAAAGCACAAGGATCCTAACCACAGCCCCAAGGATACCACCCACAACACCAAGGATCCCATCCACAGCACCAATGATCCCACCCACAGCACCAAGGATCCCACCCACAGCACCAAGGATCCCACCCACATCACCAAGTATCCCACCCACATCACCAATGATCCCACCCACAGCACCAAGGATCCCACTCACAGCACCAAGGATCCAACCCACAGCACCAAGGATCCCACCCACATCACCAAGGATCCCACCCACAACACCAAGGATCCCAGCCACAGCACCAAAGATCCGACTCACAGCACCAAGGATCCCAATCACAGCACCAAGGATACCACCCAGAGCACCAAGGATCCTAACCACAGCACCAAGGATCCAAACCACAGCACCAAGGATACCACATACAGAACCAAGGATCCTAACCACAGCACAAGGATCCTAACCACAGCCCCAATGATACAACCCACAACACCAAGGATCCCACCCACAGCACCAAGGATCCCACACACACAGCACCAAGGATCCCACCCACATCACCAAGGATCCTGCCCACAGCACCAAGGATCCCACCCACAGCAACAAGGATCCCAAACACAGCACCAATGATCCCACCCACAGCATCAAGGATCCCACCCACAACACCAAGGATCCCACCCACAGCATCCATATCATAAACCATCCACTCACAGCAACAAAGACACCACTTACATTACCAAATATCTCGCCCACACCAAATGTCCCATACACAACAACAAATATTTACCCATACCACCAAATAGCTCACCAACACTACCAAATATCCCACCTACACCACCAAATACTCCACCCACACCAAATACCCCAACTACACCAAATATCCTACCTTCATACTGCCACAGCCCAATTACAATGTTCCTTTAATGAACCATCACAGAGAGATTGAAATGTGGTTTGGTAAAAAATGTGGAATGTATATATTGAGGGTGGCTCAGCCTCTAGTAGAGGAACTCCCACCACCCTGGAAAAAATAGATTTTTGGAGATAAGTTTAAGGGGATTCAGGTGGCTAAATTGTTTTATTTATACCCTAAATTTGCTGCACTGTGTCAAAAACGCAGAAAATGTAATAGTACATTATGAGAAAATCGCACAATAGTTTCTCCTCCATTACACTGTGGAGCCACTTGTCGATGTCCATGGCGACATATTGATGATTAGATCTTCATCCCTCTCGATAGCTTCCTGTCCACTATCTAGTACAATGCATTTGTATGGCTTACCTCAGGAAGTGTTCCATTGACTAGAACACTTCCTCTGGCTTACCTAACATGCCTAAGGGAGTGTTTCAGTTACTAGAACATTTCTTATGGCTTACCTGATGGAGCATTTCATTGACAAGAACACTTCTTATGGCTTACCCAAGGAGCATTCCATTGACGAGAACACTTATTACGGCTTACCTGAGGGAGTGTTCCCTTGACTAGAGCTGGTATATCTGAGCTTGTGTATCCGAGTGCTTGTAAGCCATCAGGCATGTTCAGACTATACATGTGTTTCCTGAGAGCTTCACCGATCACTTTTCCTGCATCTTCTAGACGCACATTTTTCACATCAGCACCTGAATTTTAATAAGACGTGCGTGTAAATGTACATACTAGATCTCTAGGTAACATGTCAGTCAGAAACAAGCTAAGGGTCAGTTAAACAAAGATCTGAAACCAAGTTTAAAATCAATCTTTAGAGGATCAAAAACAAGGATAATGTCAGTCAAGCCCCTGAAACAATGTCAACATTGTATAAGATAAGGTCAATGTTATTTAGCAGAGGATCAAAAACAAGGTCAAGCTTAGTCTATGTATGTATGATTACTGTATTCTGCGGCTGTAGCAGTATAAACATCCCACAGCCGCAATCAGTCCTTCCACTTTGGACCACTGTGTCTTGTCCTCAGCCGAAATCCTTAGCTTCCTTAGGTCCATTCTTGACTTGAGTGTAATGAGTCCTGCTTTCTTGAGGTCGTAGCACGCTTAGCAGATTTATGCAATTACGTCCTCTCCTGGCTTTGAATTTGCTGGCTCCGAGTTATGCGAATTCCAAGGCTTTCTGTGCTGGTGTGTCTTCTGGCATCCTTAGAACATAGCCAAACAGGGACCATCTTTGCTGGATGGCTTTTACAGACAATGGCGACATATTACACATCTTGTATAGTGCATCATTGGAAATTATGCTGTCTGGCCATCAGTGTCCGGTGATGGTGTAGGTGTTTGCGGTGGTAGACATCGAGTTTGTCTAGAGCTGCCTTTGGAGCTGCCCAGCTGTTACAGTTATACAGCATCAAGGATACGCAGGTTGCATTGTATAAACATAGCCTCTTTATCAAGGGCATCATTGATCTACGAATCCATAGCTTCTCGAAGGACTGGAAAGCTATGTTTCCATGGCGCAGTGTGCAGCAATGTCAGCAGTACTGCGAAGATGGGGTGGTGATTATTAATGGTTTGACAGCTGAGTTTTTGCAGACGACATATTCTAGGGGTTATATCGCTGGACATGCTAAATATTTTTAAAACAATTTGACTGAAAGTTGTTGGGAGCTAATCCACCAACAACTTTCAGGAAAAATATCTGGAACCCGCATCTACCAAGATTCTATCGACCTTGTTTCTAATTGAGGCATTCATATTTCTAGTGAGGACCTATTGTGTGGTGAGATCTTGAAGTTCCTGGAGAGACCCTGGTTACATGTTGTTTTTGGTTGTGGACATTGTCCATGTGTTGGTCTCTGACTAAGAGGAGAATGGGTAAATGTCATTCATTGTTGGCATAGTGTAGTCAGTCTATTTTTGAAAATGTTAAGTACATGCATAATTTCAAATTTCTAGATAGTTTTTGATATAAATCCATTCTAGAATATGTAGGTTTTAGTTGAGATCGCAACCAGTATAAGTTGGTTTGTTAATGTCGGCCAAACTTTTGACATTTCTGACAAAGGTGCCAAAGTTAGCACTATGGTGTGTCACACATGTTCTCTAATCATATCAGTCTGAAACAAGACAAGTCTCTCTATAGAGGCTCTGAAGCAATGTCAAACATTGTTCTATAGATAATCTAAACGAAATCATGGAATTATTTTTTCATGAGAGTTGATACTTACCTCCCTAACACTCTATGAGATTTCCTAAATATCAACCTTCACTCAATAAAATTCAGATTAAAAAAGTTAGGTGCCCCCTACTGGGAAGGGAGTCAGCTGACAGCCTGGCGGATGCCAGCCCCAACCTTGTGCATGCACCGACTCAAAAAAGCATCCGCTTTTGTTTCTACAAGAATTATTAATACTTACCAGATGTACTATTATGATAATGTCTATTATCTAGTCTAGCTCAAAATAAACAATTAAAAACTCCGCACTCTCCTGGTCCTGCCCATACTGTGTCCGGGAATACCATAGCCGCAGGTACCGAGTCAATTCCCAATCACAGTCAGATTCATCTTATATTTTCCCTGACAAACAGCGAAAGCAGCTCAGCCTCACCTCAGCGGGGCGGCTGAGGCAGGGCCATAGTACATCTGGTAAGCATTAAGAATTCTCGTAGAAACAAAAGTGGATGCTTTTTTGATTCTACTTCAAATAATACTTACCAGATGTACTATTATGATAAACTCCGGATTTCAACAGCCAGGAAATACCGGTGGGAGGAGGTGAGGCTCGAACCAGCACTCCTCTACCATCCAACAGAGAAGGTTGAGAAGAGACTAGAACCCTGGCATACGCTTGGGTTCTGCCATCCGACTCCTAGAGTGCTAAACTTCCATGGTCTAGACCGCGCTCCCCCCTCCCCCCTCTCTTTAGTCCACACAAAATTCAGAGGGCTGTCAATGGGGATGCAACACCCACCAGACCCGTGTCAGCCCCAAGTCTCAGCTAGGGCAGTCCAGTAGAGTGCAAAGAAGCTACTACAACTTCTAATTTTGAAAAAATATCAGTATATCGATTAGATTTTCAAATTGGAATGAGTCTAATGTCTGTTTGAGAGGATAAGTATACTCTTGTACCAGACTATTTATAGTCACTTAATTAATGTAAACACTCACCATTTTGAGTGCTTGATCTTTTCTTGATCATCACAGGAGCTCGGCCCAATCCACGGTCGTACTCAAGTCATGTGCATAGCCATTGTTCAGTGTAAGTGGAAGACTTTGTGATGTGTGAGAAGTAGTGGTCGGACGTGGCTTAGTTTAGATTCGATAAATTGGCGACGGCTACCGGATTAAGTGCGCTGGAGATGTCGCGAAGGTAGAAATCGGTGAATGACGACTCGGCATGCCATTGTGCTACAGACATCACCTCCTCTAATGAGACACCCTTATAAAGGGCCGATGATGCTGCTAGTGCTCAGACCTGATGGGCATTCACACGATCAATCTGCTTTCCTGTAGCGATTTTGTGCGACATCTGAATAGCGTCGACTATCCAACGAGAAATGGTATCTTTCGAGGCGCATAAATGAGGAGCTTTGAGACATAACCACAGAGATTTCGGGTCATCTCTCCACTCCTCAGTACGTTTCTTATATATTTTCAGACATCTGACAGGACACCAAGTCAAATTGATCGGCTGTCCTGGATATTTAAGTGACTGATTCTTTGCCAGGAAACAAAGACGTGGAAGTAGTCTTAAACCTTCACCCGTGACGACAAAACGGTCTTGTTCGGCAGAAAGCGCATGAATTTTGCTTCTCCTTCTCGCCGACGCTGCTGCAACCAAGAAAACTGATTTAATAGTTAACAGTTTAATATCTATAGATCTAATTGGTTCAAAGGGAGCATGCCCTAAAACCTGTAGAACAAGAGATAGATTCCATGCTGGGATAGGAATTGGCTGTCTAGGTCGCAGATTGCTCATTCCTTTAATAACTTCATTCAAAGTGTCATTTTCCACTCCTTCAATGGCCAGACTGGGAATGACTGAAGCTAATGCAGGCTTATATGCTGCCAGGGTTGAAGGTACAAGATTGTCACCTTCGTATAGATGACAGATAAAATCTGCCACGTGTTGAACAGATGCAGAAAAGGGATTGATATCTCTTCCCTTACACCACTCTGCAAATTTGTTGATTCTATAATTTTATGTTTTCGTGGTTGAACCTCTTCTGCCTGAAGCAACAAATTTTGCTGCTTGCTCAGAAAAGCCACCCTCAATTGCACGCTGCTTGATAACATCCATGCAGTCAATTCGAACATTTCTGGTCTGTCGTGAAGGTACAGACCCTTGTTCTGAGAGATTAGATCTCTTCTGTCTGGAAGAGGGATTGGATTGCAGACCAGAAGGTCCAGCAGATCCGTAAACCATGATCGGCTTGGCCAATAAGGGGCGATCAGTAGCACTTGGCACATTCCCTCTCTTATCTTTGCCAGAACTTTTGGGGTGAGAATCGTTGGAGGATACGCATATGCGTACATTCCCTTCCAACTTATCGCCAGTGCGTCTACCGCTAGAGCTAGCGGGTCCGGGATCGGTGACACGTAAGTGACCCATCTTTGCGTTTTGTTTCATCGCAAACAGGTCCACATTTGGCTTGCCCCAATGTTTGAATAGAACCTCCGCTACCGGCTGGTTGAGCTGCCATTCCGTCGGCCGACAAACCGTCCTTTGACTGAGAGCATCCGCTAGGATGTTCAATCTTCCTGGAATGTGTGCTGCCCGAAGAATAACATTCCTCTCTTGGCACCACAGCAGAAGGTTCCAAATCATCATACACAACTCTGGCGATCTCGTCCCGCCTTGGTGGTTCAAATAAGACACCACTGTTGAGTTGTCTGTCCTTATTAGGACAATCTTGTCTTGAATTAGATTCTCAAACTTTCGAAGTGCCAATATCACCGCTAATAGTTCGAGAACATTGATATGTTTCTGCGCATTGGTCCGATCCCATTCCCCTGACACTGACTGATTGTCCAATACCGCTCCCCAACCCGTCGTCGATGCATCTGTGATGATGGACATCTGTGGTTGAGGAGGTTGTAGAGGAACACCTCGCAGGAGATTCTGTTCTGATAACCACCACTGAAGGTGGAATACCAATGGTTCTTTTACTGGTATCCTCAGAGATAACGGATCCGTTCTCTGAGATCAGAATGACATTAGATCCATCTGAATTGGCCTGCACCTGAGTGCCGCATATGGAACCACCTTCTCCAGAGATACTAGTAAAGCCAGTATCCTGAGAAATTGGTGCGCCGTCAGATAGGCTCCTAGAGAAACCGACTCCAAAACTGCAATCAGGCTCTTGACTCTGCTCTCCGCCGGAAAAGCTACGCCGTCCCTGAGATTGAAAAATATTCTCAGATAAATAAACTCCTGGGATGGAGTCAATTCTGATTTCTCTAGATTCACAATCCATCCTAGATCCTTCAATAAGGCTAGGACTACCTGATGATTGTTGCGCAGAGTGACTGGATTCCCCGCCTTTAGCAGCCAGTCATCTATGTAAGTATGAACAGCTATGTTTCTCCTGCGAAGGAAAGAAGTCATGGCGAGAACCACTTTGGTGAAGACCCTCAGTGCTGTGGTCAGGCCGAATGGAAGCGCATTGAATTCCCAAACATTGTCTTGGAATGCAAGCGAAGGTATTTCTGAAAAGGAATTGACATTGGAATATGAAAATAAGCATCCTTCAGATCTATCGACACTGCCCACATGCCTTTTCTCAGCCCTGTCATTACCGCTGCTACAGTCTCCATCTGAAATTTGGGAGAAAGAATAAATTTGTTCAACGGTTTGAGATTGAGAATTGGTCTCCATCCTCCGGTACGTTACGGAACGAGGAACATCATCGAATAGAAGCCTAGTGAAGACTGATTGCGGACTAGATGAATCGCATACTTCTGATGAAGAGATTCTATTTCTGAGCAAATGGCATCTAGACGATCTGATTCCCTTGGAACGGGAGTCCATATTGGAGTCGATGTTAACGGAACTAACGATTGATGGATGAGCCAGTCCGGTTCGTAGCCGTTTCTTATCCACTGACAGACTAAACAATCTCGCACGACCTGTTCCCATTGGCTTAAGAACAGTTGAAGTCTGCCTCCGACGGTAGGAATCTGCACACAGCTGGTGGTCAAGATTGCACGTGAAGACGCTAAATCGCTTGGGTGAAGATTCTCGACTCGAATCGCTTGGGTGAAGATTCTCGACTCCATTCGTTCCTGACGTCATCGAGACTGGTTCCTCCGGAAACCCGTCAGGACCGACCTCCACGGCCATCCCGCGGCTTCTTGGAATATGACGGTCCGGAACCGCCGCCACGGTTATCCTTACGGTAACCGCCACGGCCCGAACCGCCACCCTTCCTGTCATCCTCATACTGCCTCTTATTAGAGGGCTTGTACGAAGATGAATGGCCAGGTCCTTGAGAGCCGGATGGCCAATGGGCATCACGGCCAGAAGGACGGAAGGGCGATCTTGGACGCTGCCTCTGCTGCTCCTGTCGATGTTGGCTGTAGGACTGCTGCGGCTGTGTCCTCTTAGTCTACTTCCACGACTTGCCGACTACTTCTTGCTCTGCAACCATTGACGCAACCTTGGAGAGAGCTTGCCGTGCCGAGCCGCTGAACAAGCCTGGACCGATGAAAGGCGCAGAAGACAACGCAGCCCTCATCTCCGGTCCTGGTTCTACGCAATCGAGAACCATTCTCCGTCGCTCTGCCAATGTCCTGGTGATCACCCTGGCCAGGCAATCTTGAGACAGGCGCATAATAACTCCGGGAGCAGCCTCTGGCACCTGCCCACCCTCCGCCGTGCAGGTCAGCATACCCTGCAGGACGGTACATCCGTGCGAGAGCGCAGCCATGGCTGCCCTCGCCGCCTCTTCAATGAACGGATCTTTATTGGTTTGTGAAACCAAAGGACGAGAACGCCCTTTAGATTTCCCAGCCAACGGCCTGTTCAGCGCCTCCCGCTCCCCGACGGAAAGCCGTGGAACCCGCGCATACTGATGGTAGGCCTGCTCCGGAAAACGGACCCTACTCCTTATCCCCTTCAGGGCCTTGGGCAGTGCATACTCCGGCTGAACCAGATGGTATGCCGCAACTTCCAGCATGTCGGAAGTCTGCGTGTCCAACGGGAGTGTCGGCATGGCAGAAGAGCCACTTGACAGAGCGCTAGCCGCTCGCTCTGACATCCGCTCCATCGCCGGATCGCGCTGAGATCCAAGATCAGATGCCAACCCGAGACGGTCGGACATCCAGCCAAGGACCTGCACCCATTCAGCTTCGGTGCAGAAAACGGATTCGTCCATTAATGAACTTCCGTTCTCATCTTCCCTCTCTCCCTTGGATGAGAGGGCCACCGACGATCCATGCTGAGAGCTATGGGACACACTTCTACAAACATAGAGCGCATCCATAGCCCGACTACCAGCGGCACCGGTGTTCAACGAATCGCCGAACCCGGATTCCCCACAGTCCATCGGCTCCAGCACGGGAGTCGGGACCACAACCGTTTACCTACGGCAGGTGACGGCATTCCGATAGGAGCCGCACCTAAAGCTGCCGGGATGCTGGTAGGAACCGCAAAACGTGGCTCCGCCGACACTTCAGGTTACACAAAACCCGGATGGAAGATACCCGACGGAACGTCGACATCACCATCCGCTTGGCAAACCCGTACAAATCCTGTGGGAGACCCCTGGGAAGTACTGGGCATATCCGTCATCGAGATATCCGGCATGCCCTCCACCGTCGGCTCTTGAGACAAGGACAGAGAAGGGGCAGGTGCTTGTCCCTCCGCAGAACTAGCCGGACCACCTAAAGGTTGCCCTGCACTAGCCTGCATCGATGGGACCGTGGACTGGAAAGACTCGAACATAGCCTTAAACTGGGCCGCCCATATGCCCAGAGCTGAATCCATGCGGTCATTCAGACGACCTTCTAGTCCTTTCAGAGACGCCTGATCCAGCTTAGCCGCCTTGTCCTTCGAGATCCTCTCGAGGCGCGCACGTCGATCCCGATCAAATTCTGCCACCATCGCCGATGACCACTTGGCGCACACATCACATGGGCTTCCCACTTTACACTTAGCGCAAGCTACACAGTGATGACCAGAGTATTTATGCTTCATGAACCTGTTGCACTTTTGACAGAGCGTGTCCTGGTTCTTTGCTTTCTGCGAACACAGAGAAGAATTAAAACGCTGCACATGACAAACGATGACGAGCAATACGCACAATTGACTTGATAGTAAAGGAATTACTTAGAAAACATTAACTTTTAAAAAACACAACTTAGAAGTTAACTAATGTTAAAACAACCAAGATTAAACACAGATCGCTACAAACACTCTCGACAATGAAGCGAGAGCTAAAAATCAGCGTAAAACAGGTGCATAGACACGCCAAGCCAAGCAAAATATTAATCATGGGTGCCGCCATCTTGGCTAAGGGAGCATCCATCTTGAGAGGAACCGAGTCGCAAGAGAAATTAACCGAGTACCCGGATTAAAACTAAAAAGTTAACGGGTACAAAGCGACTCCAACAATGGCTACCATTTTAAAATAATGTGCCAATTTAAGGAAATTTCAAACAGTCATTATGGCATGAATGTATAAATTCTAGATTGATACAACCTGCCCCTGTGATGATTTCCCTTTGTCCTCCATGAAGCCAACGATGATTCACGAATAACACGCTTAAATCCGCTTAAAATTGCAAAATTTTGAGCTAACAAAACATGTGACTTTCCAAACGCGCAAAATAGACGAATCTGACTGTGATTGGGAATTGACTCGGTACCTGCGGCTATGGTATTCCCGGACACAGTATGGGCAGGACCAGGAGAGTGCAGAGTTTTTAATTGTTTATTTTGAGCTAGACTAGATAATAGACATTATCATAATAGTACATCTGGTAAGTATTATTCGAAGTAGAAAGTCAGTTCCTCGAACATGTCCGATTGGCTGACCAAAGCCTGAAGACCGAGCCTCTGTGGGGCAGAGAGGTGGGTTTCATGTTAGGGAGGTAAGTATCAACTCTCTCATGGAAAAAGAAATCTGTGATTTCATTTATTTCACTTCATGAGTATATTTACCTACCTAACAGTGATATTGCCAGAATTTGTCAGTGAATTCGGCGGGAGGGAGGCCAGGTCCACAGACCAGCTCACCCCAAGCGCTTTTCTGTTTGAAGCACAAATGTCTGAAATTGTGTATAACACAACCAGGAAATGATTGGAACATCGGATAACACAACCAATGGTTGAGATAAATAGCCATTTCTCAAATACGCTCCCCCCCCGCACGCACGCATGCACGCTCTATGTACTAGTGCTAAAGTACTATAGGACACCAGACGAAAGCTTCAATTTCGTATACTTTCATGAGAGAACCACATAAAAAACATGAACCATCACCATATTAGAATGGATAACGTGACATAAAAAATGAAACAACACAACACAAGACTGACCTTGAAAATCATTGACTCAATTTCAAATTTTCCAGACCTCATCTTGGGACTTTCAATCAGACAAAAAACAAACACAGTTACTAAGTTCATCATATTATTATATATAAACTTTAAACTTTATAAAACAAGAATATCAAAACACAGCGTGCGCACTTTTGCCTGTGGAACTGAAGCAACCGCAGTAGTGGAAGACCTGAGGACAATATCAAACTGCATATATAAATAATTGTCACAAGAATATCAAAGCACAGGGCGCGCACACACAGATATGAATTTCATTACAGCAGCACATTTTTTGTTGAATATTTTGAAAATAATTTCACTGGAAACTGTTGCTGCTTTAAGCAGCAAGTTTCCAGTCAAATTATTTTCAAGATATTCAACAGCTATCCTATCAAAACACACTATTAAAAGATCATAGGAGTTATCTTAATCTAATATAGCCAGAAATATCAACATACACACAAACACACACAGTGTGTCGCACATACACAGGATTTCTCATTATAAAGGTACTTTTTGAGGGTATATAGGCCCAAAATCTAGATTGGGAACCGCATATTGTCTAGGAACCGCATATTGTCTAGGAGTGGCTCAGTGTTTTTCAGAATGCAAACCAGATATGAATTTCATTACAGCAGCACATTTTTTGTTGAATATTTTGAAAATAATTTGACTGGAAACTTGCAGCAATAGTTTCCAGTCAAATTATTTTCAAAACATTCAACAGCTATCCTGCAAAGTTGAGCTTGAGACACACACATTTATTTGTTGAGGGCCACCACCACCCCACCTTTAGATAACAAGTTAAACCCTGCACATATACACTAATTTATTTTAAATTTAAGTTACCATAGCTGATCATATCGCCATAGCAACAAGAGGAATCCTCATTATTTTCACTTGATAATGCGGCAACATAAGAGGCCTCGCGATACGAAAGAGCTGTCGGGCAGTCAAAAATATTTTACCGTGACTCAACACAAAGTTGGGATCATCTAACATTGGGCGATATAAAATTGCTACGCTTCTAAACAATCACCATAGCAACAGGAGGAATTCTCATTATTTTCAATCGATAACACGCCAACATAAGAAACCTCGCGATACGAGAGCTGTCAGGGAGTAATAATATTTTACCGTGACTCTGAGCAAGGTTGGGATCATCTAACATTGGGTAATATAAAATTGCTACGCTTCTAAATGATTCTGGTACTATCAATGTGAAAATGTAAAATATTCTTACCTTGGACCAAAGAAATCTGTAACTTTCGGCGCTGGCTTTAGACGAACTTCAGTCAGTGTCTCATGGTTTTTTCCCGACATGTGGCTAACAAGACCCACTTCACCCATATTCCCAATGTCAAAAGACTTATTGCAAACACTATATTTGGCACGCGAGTTTGATGTGTTGTCTGCAAGCTAAACATAGAGCCATAGCTTCGTGCTATCTCGATCCCGTTTAGCGTAGGAGATCTCGCGAGAACACGAATGGTGTTGAACGGTAAAATCCAATCATTATATTTATCGTTAGTTTCCCAAACACTAGAATACTTGCACGTTCCCATGTTTACTGTATCACAAAAAACGGCAATCTCGCAAATTATCTCATTGTTTTGACTTCTCACAATCTGTACTATTTGACAGACGACTGCCGATTCGCTCATTTTTATTGCGTTATAATTGAACATGTTCAGACATGTATTGCTCAACAACCGCGAGATGTTCCCGGTAATAGGCGGTTTTCTATTGTAAGATGCGACTGGGACCCAATCGATTTAGATTCTCGCGAGACTGGTGGAAACGCGAGATTTCGTTCGTAAATAAAAAATGGTGGTCGGAAAAATTTGGATTGCTGATATTTTAATCTTCAATACATTTTCCATACCAGTTGTCCCAAAATTGGAATTTCCATACCTTTTCCAGCCCTGGAAAAGGCTTTCCTAAATTTCCATACTTTTTCCAGACTTCCATACATGCGTACGAACCCTGCATAATTAAATGTGCTGTTTGGAGACAGTGAGAAAACCTTATTTACACTATGTACACCTGTTCATTTATCAGATTCGATAAGGCGAGAGAGTTGGTGGTGTCACAGAGATAATGGTTGGTAAAACTTGACTCACAGTGCCACTGGCCTACTGACAATGTCATCCATGGGGACCCCATTAAACAGTGCGGTGGAAGCCACTACACCACAGACACTGTGAGCCTTGGCCATGTCAACTTGTTTACCAGTGGCAGACTTGTGGCAAAACTGGGTATATTCGGCCTTGAAATGGTATCTTTGGACGCCCTGCCATGAAGTTCATTATATGACAACCATAATCATATTGGGTCCGTCCGCCATTCCTGGGTACTATGTTTGTAACCGTTTAATGCGCGAACTGGACACCATGCTTTTGAAGTAGGATCATATCTAGTCAAAGCTGGTAAAATAATAGGTTGACTGGGTATTTCAATGACTGATTTTTAGCCATGAAATTAATCCTAGGTAGAAGCCTAAGGCCTTCCCCAGTAACCACATAGCGGTCTGCATCAGTGAATAAGGCACGAATTTAGCTTCTCCGCCTTGCCGAGGTTGCAGAAATTAAAAATACAGTTTTAAGTGTCAACAATTTCATAGAAATGGAACTTAGTGGTTCAAAGGGTTTATCAGCTAGTACTTAAAGCACTAGAGACAAACTCCAAAACGGAATCGCTGGTGGATTTCTCGGTCTTAGATTACCCATTAATTCAAGTATTTAAACTACTCACTTCATCACTTCCCCTACTAGCCAAGCAAGGGATAACAGACATTAAAGATGACTTATAGCCAGCAATAGAATTAGGCTTAAGGCTGTAGGCATCATACTGGTGACAGAGGAAATCGGCTACTACCTGAATAGATGAATCCATTGGATTAATACATCTCTTTGAGCATCATTCTGCAAATCTATTGATTTTATAATTATATGCTCTGGTGGTTGAACCCCCTTCTGGCTTTTGCCGTAAACATGGCTGCTTGCTCAGTCTTTAATTGCGAATTCCTTGACAATATCCATGCGGTCAATTGGGCCATTGATGGATTGTTTTGAAGGGCCTTGCCCTGGAAGATAATATTGTAAAGGCAGAGGAACTGAATTGCAGACCAGAAGATCCAGCAGATTTGTATACCACGATCGGCTTGGCCAATTCGGGGCGATCAGAAGCACTTAGCACTCCTCAAATTTTTGGAATCAGGATTGCTGGCAGGAATGTGTATGCATACATTCCCTCCAAGGTGATAGCTAGCGCATCTGTTGCGATCGCGCTCTGATCTGGAATTGGAGAGATGTACATCGTTATCTTCGCATCCTTCTTCGTTGCAAATAAATCTATGTTGGTTTTGCCCCAGTGGTTGAATAGACGATCCGCCACACATTGATTTAGTTGCCATTCTGTAGGCAATACACTCATCCTTCGGCTCAATGAGTCTGCTAACAAATTTAGCCTTCTCGAATATGAACTGCTTTCAAGCTGATCGCATGATCTACAGACCAGCAAAGCAGTTTCTATGTCATCATACAGAGACTGGGCAACTTCATTCCGCCCTGGCGGTTTATGTAAGTCACTACTGGTGAATTGTCTAATCGAACTCAAACTGTTGTGCCCTGTACTTTCTCTGAGAAATGTTCGAGGCCTAGGATTACTGCCCCTAATTCCAGCAGGTTGATATGTTCTTGTGACTGATCCAGATTCCAAAGCCCTGATACAGTGGCTTCTTCCAGGCAAGCTTTTAACAACCAGTCATCTATGTAAGTGTGGACTGCTATGCTTCTCCTGCGGAGGTATGCTGTGATAGCAAGGACCACCCTGGGGAAGACCCGAGGAGCTGTCAAAATTCCAAAGGGAAGAACTTTGAATTCCCACTGGCAGCCCTGAAATGCAAATCTCAGGAACCGAAGGAAACACCTTGCAATGAGAATGTGGAAGTAAGCATCATTCAGATCTATTGATGCCGTCTCCAACCCTGCCAACACCGTTTTGCACCTCCACTGGCTTATCTTACTAGAAACACGGTTGAACAGAAGCCCAGGCAATAATGTGCCAGTTGAATTTCTCCTTTTTGTATTTCTTTCTCTATACACAACCGTTGATCTGGATCTCTTGAAATTTGAGTCCAGATCAGGACCAGAGACAGTAGCGATGGCGGACCTATTATTGTCCGACTGAAAACCATCACAAGACTAAGCAGTCCCGAGTCAACCGCAGATTGTCAAGTGCAAACGTGCGCCTTGCCCCGGACACTCCTAGTGACAGACCGTGTCATGCAGTCCAGAGCCAGGTTTATTCCATCCTGGATGGCTCTCTGGACTGGGACGGGGCTTGCTTGGCATGATGCAGAGGCAGTCACCACCCCTTGCAACATCAGAGAGATGTGAGAGTGCTGCAATAGCCGCTCTCGAGCTCTCTGCCTCCTGCAACGCGGTGTTTGCACTGTGCAGTGCACCCATGCACGGTGCTCTCGTGTCGGCGCAGGAGCCTGGCTGTGTGTCTTCGCATAGCACAGTGCGGATGCCGCGCTCGGCTTTGGCACAACATTGTCCTGCTGGTACTGGCCAGCCACGATGCGACAGCGCCTCGCAACTTGGGGGGGGGGGGACTTCGCGAGACATCTATTGGGTTTAATGGATGCCTCTGCCGCTGTGAATATATCAATGATATGCTCAGCTACCGACTTCCCCACCAACCATGGGTGCTAGTCCCGCTAGGAAGCCGACAGTTCCACGTTGAGTTCTGGTCTAATTGACAGGCATCAGACCACTCCCCTTCAATGGCCACCTGCGAGTGCTCAACACGGTGCGGGCCTTCATTGTCCTCAACAGCACTCGCCAGCGGAATGGTGCCTGGAGCCGTGGACACCCTGGCAAGCTGTTAAAACCATGCAGGCCTGTGAGGACCGGCATGGTTTGAGCCATAGCTAAACCAGGAACCAGAGCCATGGCATCATGGGCTTACCATTGCAATTCCATCGACATGCCATGGAATGCAGTACGGGTGGCCATCGGCTCCAACCCAGGCAACCCTTTGGGCCGTGCGGGAGTAGTCCCATGGAAAAGGTTGCCTGTGCCCCTCACGAGGGGTGCACATTCATCCATTTCCATGGCCACGGTCTCATTGGGTGAGCCCAGCAGATAATCCTCGTCCTCTTGGGCAGAAAGATTAGCCCCGGGTTAGCAAAGAACGTTAACTCAGACTGGCCAGAGAAGGTACCGTAAGAGGGTATGGTACCACGAGAGTGCGGCTGATCCAAGGAACCCCTAAAGTGGGAACTGGAGGCCACCACTCTCGCTCCTAGATCTACCGACGAGGCATGCCTCAAGCCGGGATCAAACAGAGCTACTCCTAGATCTACCAGCGAGGCAAGCCTCAAGCCAGGTTCAACTGGAGCCACCTCTGAATCTGTAGCGAAAACTGGTAAATCCCTACAGAGATCAGATTCAGAGACGGGGACTATCTGCCTGGGAGCAGATGAAGAAGACAAATTACCTGGACCAGGACACATGCCGCGAAGCAACTCTGGTGCCAGGTCCTTAATTGTCTTCTTCATCTCTCCCATCATCTTAAGACGGAACGCCTCCATGTCTGTGGACATGGGAGGCCTTCTTCTTACCCTTACCACTTACACTCTCGCGTTCCTTTTTACTACGTTTCTCCTCCTCACTCGCCCTGTCCTTCGCCTGCAATTTCAAAAACTCACAAAAAATGTTCCCCCCCCCCACACTGTTTGCAAACCTCACATTTAATTAAGGGCCCACACGTACTGCATTTAGTGCAGAAATGAGGAGCGAACTTCTGAAAAGGCCATACGACGAAGACAATACATTTTTTAGTCTTGTTAGTGAACTAAAAATCAAACAAACAGGGAGCAACAAAACTTTGAAACTGATAGAATAGGATAGTTGCTAAGAATAATACAGCCGGGACAATGAATTGTTGATAAAAAAACCAAAGGGCTGATTATGACGTCATATCTAAAAAAAATCCAGGGAGACAATCAGTATTTGAACATCATCCAGGTGTAAGACGAATTGTATTCAACACTCAAGATCATAAACATTAGTGATAAATAACTTAAATACATATATACAACGATCAGTGAAAACGGAAGAAACATTCTGGCAGACATTATTTTGTAAAAGTTTCAAAAATATTAGAGTGCCATTCTTCATGAAGTCTAGAATACTTGAACCCTTAGCATAGGCATACCACCATCTCTGACGCTCTTGAGTAGACCACCATCTCAGCATAAAACTATTGGGAGCGTGGGTCAGAGTGACTCTGGGCATATACTTCTTTCTAACAGAGAGAAATCCATCACAGATGTGAACCATATCCATAACAGGAACCTGTGGACACAAAAACAAAGTGTGATTAGAATTTCATGACGCCAAAATAATTGTTACCATTTTAAAAGGCACCTATCACGTCTAAAATCACGTCACAACATGCATTAATGACGAAATCAGACAAATATATAGTAGAAAGCACCTAATGGCTTGATCCTGGCATGGCCTCTCATAACTTAGTATGATCTGCCATCATTAAAAACTTACATTCTATGTAATATTTGACACAAAATGCAAAATAGCGCAAAACATTTCAAAGAAGAAACTAATTTTCAGAGGTCTGGCCAATAAACAAGAAAGAGGAAGTGACAGTCGGCGCATGCGTGAGTTTGGAGCTGGCATTCGCCAGGTTGTCAACTGACAACAAAACTTTTTAAATCTGAGTTTTATTGAGTGAATGTCGATATTTACGAAATATCACAGTGTTAGGGAGGTAAGTATACTCTTGAAGTGAAATAAATCAAAGGGCAGTCTATAGAGGGTCTGAAGCATTGTAAAACATCATTCTATAGATAATCTAAATCAAAAGGTAGTCTATAGATAATTTAAATCAAAGGGTATTCTATAGATAATCTAGATCAAAGGGTAGTCTATAGAATTTAAATCAAATGGCAGTCTACAGATAATCTAAATAAAAGGGTAGGCTATAGATCATCTAAATAAAATGGCAGTCTACAGATCATCTAAATAAAATGGCAGTCTACAGATAATCTAAATCAAAGGGCAGTCTATAGATAATCTAAATAAAAGGGTAGTCTATAGATAATCAAGATCAAATGGCAGTCTACAGATAATCTAAATCAAAGGGTAGTCTACAGATAATCTAAATCAAAGGGTAGTCTACAGATAATCTAAATCAAAGGGTAGTCTATAGATAATCTAAACCAAAGCGTAGTCTATAGATAATCTAAACCAAAGCGTAGTCTATAGATAATCAAGATCAAAGGGTAGTCTATAGATAATCTAAATCAAAGGGTAGTCTATAGATAATCTAAATCAAAGGTCAGTCTATAGATAATCTAAACCAAAGCGTAGTCTATAGATAATCTAAATCAAATGGCAGTCTATATATAATCTAAATCAAAGCATAGTTTACAGATAATCTAAATCAAAGGTCAGTCTATAATAATCTAAATCAAAGGGTAGTCTATAGATAATCTAAATCAATGGGCAGTCTATAATAACCTAAATCAAATGGCAGTCTACAGATAATCTAAATCAAAGGATGGTCTATAGATAATCTAGATCAAAGGGTAGTCTATAGATAATCTAAATCAAAGGGTAGTCTATAGATAAGCTAGATCAAAGGGCAGTCTATAGATAATCTAAATCAAACGGCAGTCTATAGATAATCTAGATCAAAGGGTAGTCTATAGCTAATCTAAATCAAAGGGCAGTCTATAGATAATCTAAATCAAAGGGAGTCTATAGATAATCTAAATCAAAGGTCAGTCTATAGATAATCTAAATCAAAGGTCAGTCTATAGATAATCTAAATCAAAGGGTAGTCTATAATAACCTAATCAAAGGGTAGTCTATAGATAATCTAAAGCAAATGGTGGTCTATAGATAATTCTAATCAAAGGGTAGTCTATAGATAATCTAAATCAAAGGTCAGTCTATAGATAATCTAAATCAAAGGGTATTCTGTAGATAATCTAAATCAAAGAGCAGTCTGTAGATAATCTAAATCAAATGGCAACCTGTAGATAATCTAAATCAAAGGGTAGTCTATAATCTAAATCAATGGTCAGTCTATAGATAATTTAAATCAAAGGGTAGTCTATAGATAATCTAAATCAAAGGGTAGTCTGTAGATAACCTAAAAGGGTAGTCTATAATCTAAATCAATGGTCAGTCTATAGATAATCTAAATCAAAGGGTAGTCTACAGATAATCTAAATCAAAGGGTAATCTATAGATAATGTAAATCAAAGGGTAGTCTATAGATAAACTAAATCAAAGGGTAGTCTATAGATAAACTAAATCAAAGGGCAGTCTGTAGATAATCTAAATCAAAGGGTAATCTATAGATAATCTAAATCAAAGGGTAGTCTATAGATAATCTAAATCGAAGGTCAGTCTATAGATAATCTAAATCAAAGGGTAGTCTATAATCTAAATCAATGGTCAGTCTATAGATAATCTAAATCAAAGGGTAGTCTACAGATAATCTAAATCAAAGGGTAGTCTATAGATAATCTAAATCAAAGGGTAATCTATAGATAATCTAAATCAATGGGTAGTCTATAGATAAACTAAATCAAAGGGCAGTCTGTTGATAATCTAAATCAATGGGTAGTCTTTAGATAATCTAAATCAATGGGTAGTCTTTAGATAATCTAAATCAAATGGTAGTCTATAGATAATCTAAAGCAAAGGTCAGTCTATACACTTTCTAAAACAGTTTATAGATAATAATTACCCAGAATTTCTGCAGCATCCAGATGGCGCTGTGGACAACCAGGAGCAGTGAACTCGAATACTGCTGGTGCGGTGATGATAACAGACAGGCCATGGGGCTGTAACAAACAACACCAGCTATCAGAATCAGCAGCAAGCTTTACATTCAACAGACCACATCATGCCTTCATAAACAAATCACTCTTTCAAGGGATTATTCCAATTCTTTCATATTATTCAATGTAATAAACTTCGCTAAGTGAAATAAACATGCACGCACGCACAGATGCATGCATACCTGCATGTGCGCGCACGCACGCCTGCACACACACATACACATGCAGACACTTCGTTGTCTTACCACAAGAGCATGATCCACATCATATCCCTCTGCTCTGAATGAAGGATCCACGAGGCCAGATATTGGATAACTCATTCCATGACTAAAATAAACAAACAGTTAAAATTTCAGTCAAATTGTATTAATAGTTTCTGGTTAAAAAGTTAATTGTTTGACATTTTTGTACGGTTATTATCCAGATTCTCTTTCTGAGGACCAACCATATCATCAATAATGTGACTTCATCATTACTTGACTTTGTGTTCATCACTTATCTCCTAGAACATAATTATTGTGTCAGATGCTAGTCATAGTAACCCAGGTTCACAAGTGCCTTTTATACTGACAAGAAAATGTGCACATGCATGCGCGCAGACACACGCTCACACCACATAGCTTACGGTAGATGGCATCCTGCATTTCCAAAGCCAATGCCAGCATAACAACTGGCCAGATGCATGGCTGAGCGTGCTTCAATGTCGTCTGGATGACTGACAGCTCTGAAAGCAACGACAGACAACACATCAATGCATCAATGACACCTTGTCCACATAGTGTTAAAGTGTGAGTAATGAGGCATCAGTAATGGATCTTTCCAGAGTATCCATCCATCATCTGACCTCATAATCAGCTCAGCGTGTGTATGATCATTACATCACAAAGGGTTCCATATATACTATCATCAAATCTCAAATAGTCTGACACATATAAATTGTATATCATACTGTTGAATATTTTGAAACTAATTTAACTGGGCGCTGTTGCTGCCTTAGGCAGCAACAGCACCCAGTCAAATTAGTTTCAAAATTTTCAACAGCTTACCTGTGTAGTTTTTTGGAAATTGATAGTCAGGGTGCTCAGAGATCGATCGATCCCAACACGAGCGAGGTGTGGGTGGTGCTTGGCTAGAGATGGTTGGGGCATAGCTAAAACCGGAAATGTCCATTAGGTGTCCATAATGAAGTGTCAGCAGTGAAGTGCCACAGTCAAATCTGCACAGGGAAGTCATAATGTAAACAAAATACCCTGTTATGTATGTCTTCACTAGTGCTTACTATGGATCAAACTTCACAACTTACTAAGTTTTTCATATACAAGTTTAACATCTTGCAAATGTTTCCAATAATGTGTCCAGTAACAATAATTGTAAAAATCACAAATAATTGTGTATACCAATAATGATTAATTAGTGATGGCTTGATATAAGCCCATTGTCATTGTAACCCATAATGAGACAATAGCGACAAAATACCCCACTGTCATAGTAGACAATTGTCATAGTAGCCCATTGTCCTAGTAACCCATAAGGAGACGATAGTGATGAAATACCCCATTGTCATAGTAGACAATTGTCATAGCAGCCCATTGTCATAGTAGCCCATTGTCATAGTATCCCATAATGAGACAATAGTGATTAAATACCCCATTGTCATAGTAGACAATTGTCATAGCAGCCCATTGTCATAGTATCCAGTTGTGAAACTATAGCCCATTGTCATACTAGTCCATCCTGAGATAATAATCCATTGTCACAACAGCCCATTGTCATAGTAGTCGATTGTGAGACTATCGGCCATTGTCATCAGGGGTCGAAATAAGGCCCTTTTACATGCACAATGCGGGTAAAAAGTGGCTGGTGCAGGTAAATTTGTAATACTGGGTGCACAGGGTGCATGCACATTTCTGGCTGATAAGCTATAATGCTAACCCTCTCCGACAAATCCCTGAAAAAAGGAAATTCTTTACAATATAAAACTGATTCTGTTGAATATTTTGAAATTAATTTGACTAGAAGATGTTGCTGCCTAAGGCCTAAGGCAGCAACAGCTTCCAGTCAAATTAATTTCTAAATATTCAACAGTTTTCCTGTATGGTTGTGTTGAAACTGAGATATAGGGAATTCATAGGTGAAAGTATTAACTTATATGCATGCAGACAAAATCCAAATGTTAGATACACTTTGTGCATGTAGAACAAAATTCTTATTTCTACCCCTGATTGTCGTACTAGTCAACCCTGAGATAATACTCCATTGTCACAACAGTCCATTATGAGACAACAGCCCATTATGAGACAACATTCCATTATGAGACAACATCCCATTATGAGACAACAGCCCATTATGAGACAACATCCCATTATGAGACAACAGCCCATTATGACACAACATCCCATTATGAGACAACATCCCATTATGAGACAACAGCCCATTATGACACAACACCCCATTATGAGACAACAGCCAATTATGAGACAACCGTCCATTATGAGACAACATCCCATTATGACACAACATCCCATTATGAGACAACAGCCAAATATGAGACAACCGTCCATTATGAGACAACATCCCATTATGAGTCAACAGCCCATTATGACACAACATCCCATTATGAGACAACAGCCCATTATGAGACAACAGCCCATTATGAGACAACAGCCCATTATGAGACAACAGCCCATTATGAGACAACAGCCCATTATGAGACAACAGCCCATTATGAGACAACAGCCCATTATGAGACAACAGCCAATTATGAGACAACATCCTAATATGAGACAACATCCCATTATGAGACAACATCCCATTATGAGACAACATCCCATTATGAGACAACAGCCCATTATGAGACAACATCCCATTATGAGACAACAGCCCATTATGAGACAACAGCCCATTATGAGACAACATCCCATTATGAGACAACGGCCCATTATGACACAACATCCCATTATGAGACAGCCCATTATGAGACAACAGCCCATTATGAGACAACAGCCCATTATGATACAACAGCCCATTATGAGACAACATCCCATTATGAGACAATAGCCCATTATGACACAACATCCCATTATGAGACAACATCCCATTATGAGACAAGATCCCATTATGAGACAACAGCCCATTATGAGACAACAGCCCATTATGACACAACAGCCCATTATGAGACAACAGCCCATTATGACACAACATCCCATTATGAGACAACAGCCCATTATGAGACGACAGCCCATTATGAGACGACAGCCCATTATGAGATGACAGCCCATTATGAGTCGACATCCCATTATGAGACAACAGTCCATTATGAGACAACAGCCCATTATGAGACGACATCCCATTATGAGACGACAGCCCATTATGAGACGACAGCCCATTATGAGACAACATCCCATTATGAGACAACATCCCATTATGAGACAACATCCCATTATGAGACAACATCCCATTATGAGACAACAGCCCATTATGAGACAACAGCACATTATGAGACAACATCCCATTAAGAGACAACCCATTAAGAGACAACATCCCACTATGAGACAACATCCCATTATGAGACAACAGCCCATTATGAGACAACAGCCCATTATGACACAACATCCCATTATGAGACAACAGCCTATTATGAGACAACAGCCCATTATGAGACGACAGCCCATTATGAGACGACATCCTATTATGAGACAACATCCCATTATGAGACAACAGCCCATTATGAGACGACAGCCCATTATGAGACAACATCCTATTATGAGACAACAGCCCATTATGAGACGACAGCCCATTATGAGACAACATCCTATTATGAGACGACATCCCATTATGAGACAACAGCCCATTATGAGACGACAGTCCATTATGAGACAACAGCCCATTATGAGACAACAGCCCATTATGAGACAACAGCCCATTATGAGACATCACATTATGAGACAACAGCCCATTATGAGACAACATCCCATTATGAGACAACAGCCCATTATGAGACAACAGCCCATTATGAGACATCCCATTATGAGAAAACAGTCCATTATGAGACAACATCCCATTATGAGACAACATCCCATTATGAGACAATAGCCCATTATGACACAACATCCCATTATGAGACAACAGCCCATTATGAGACAATAGCCCATTGTCATAGTAGTCCATTGTGAGACTATCAGCCATTGCAATATCTTCAATACTTCACTTGTCACCATAGACGGGAGCGGTGTCATCGTTTTGTTAAATTCAAGTAGTTTTCATTTTTATGCGAACCTTATTGACCATCTCTGCCTCCATTCTATTCTATCTTAGCCTAGTTCTATGCCTCAATGCATATACTGGTTGGTTGGTAGACAAATTGTACAACTTATATTTAAAAAGTTGGAATTCTAATTATTTTCTATCATATGTGCATATGCAGGTAGAGATTTTTGTTTTTTGTTTTTAAAATCCTAACAGTGATTGTGTTCTGAATTTTGCTGAATTAAAATGGTGTCTGAGAATGGCACTATAACAGCTATGATAGCAAATGTTGCAGCATTTGTCATTGAAATAAAAAACCCAGTAGGATTGATAAGAATCATAGTTTTCTACTGCATTATAACATTAACCCCCCTATGTCCACTTAACCCTTTAATGGCCAAACTGACCAAAGAAACAACTTTGTAGTGGTCTTCAGACATGGCTAGTTGAAAGGCCTAGGGAAGAGTATTTTTAAATATTTACCACTAGAATGACTGGCTCGGTAACCGAGCTAGTCATTCTAGTGCTAAATTTTCAAAAACACTTCTCCCGGCCTTGCAGATAGACACTGGTTAAGTAAAAACTTTAATTTTCTTTACCATTACCCCTTTAATGGTCAAGCCGAGGAAAAGAAATTCAGTGGTAAATTTACAAAAATAGTCTTCTAAAATTAAAATATCTTGAAAAATATTGACCATCAAAATGTTAAATTGATATATCAAGTAGTATTTTGCGTGCTTTGAGGCGCTGTTGAGGAGTTAAACAAAATCAGTTACTTAAAAAAAATAGCAGGAAATATGGTTAAAAAGATAACATTCAAAATAGAGATATTTTTGCGATACTTTCGTTTTGACGTCCACGTTCCAGATTTCTAAGTGAGATGTTAATACTTTTTTCTGATAAAGAACAGAATGCGTTGAGTGTGGTGAGGGAGTGGACGTGGGGAAGTAGCTATGTACATTCTCTACATTCTGGTTGTTTTTCAAAGAAGGTCAGAATCAAACATTACAAAGTAGGCAGGGCACGAGTCAATGTTTTGTATCAAATAGGACAAATCCTTTTTCTGACATTCAAAAGTGTATTTAATGGGACAATAGAGCTGGGCGGTCTGACGGTAGTACCGTGAGGACCGTGGTATACCGTGAACCGATACCGTGACCGTTGACATTTCCAAATACCGTGAATACCGTCCATAATGTTTGAGCAATATTTGAGAAATAGATCCATAAAATCTGACTTGACCAAGGGTAAATGGGCGCTAATAGTGCCAAAAATACAGGCATCCTTAACTATTAGCCGAGTTGAGGTGAAAGGGTCGTTGTAAAAACAAACAGCAAGACGTCAATTACAAAATAATGACAGGCAGAATTGTATGTCAAATGTACGTCTTGAAAGTCTCACAGTAAAACTGCTTTATTTAAAACATCTAAACTCATTCTCTGGCCGTCCGCCGGTAGTAATTACACTATAATATTTTCCCTATTCCCATTTCTATTATTTGTAATTTATTACTCCAAGCATTTTGTCACCGAACAAACACGCTAGAATAACAAAATAGCATACAAACTGCGTGCTATTCAAACACAACAGCGATCTCGCACCAGACGTATCTGATTGGTTGTTCATGAACTAGACCGTGGGAAAATACATTACTATGCTGAATTTATCAATGAAAACTGACTAAAACGTAGTATTTGCTCGCGCCGTTTTGATCACGTGATAATTTATTATCAACGAGCAGCGTTGAAGTCGTTGTTTTTTATTTTTCTGGCTTGTTTTAAGAAATTTCTTTAAGGATTAAATCCAGTTTAAGTAACGACACCTACAAATTATAGTGTTTTAGTTTTTGTAATTCATTTTTCAACTGGCTACACGTCGGAAGTGCGCGGAAATAGCTTTTTACACGCATTGTTCACGTGAAGCATGGCGAGTAACGAGTCTGCACATCGGGTACTCGGTAATTATCAGAAGCTTTGGAATCGGCTATATTCAATGTCATGTTATATGCTTGTGCATAGGCCCGTTTTTGCAAGTAACCGAATATACGACTCCAACAGAAATAAAAGAGTACAACACTGGTCTCGTTTAAATACTCACGGATTTTGTCTGGACTCTGTTTATCAACGCGCTCGACTGCCAAAATAAAACTTACCGTTTGCTGGTCACACGCATTAATAGCAAGTACAATCCAGATTGAAAGTAGCATGCTCCAATGTCTCAAACAGCGGGTTATAGTTAGCGAGTCGACCACACACTTTGACTGATATTCCCGTGAATGATATTATGTCAATAAAAATAGTGACCTAATAAAGTCGTGAAAATAAACAGTCGCAATAGCCATAATGTTTTTCTTCTCTAAATCAGAAAGCCGATTTATTTATTTTACCCATATTTACCGTTGATTGGAGATGGAAAGGAAATCTTGAATCTTGAAAAGGAATTGAAAAAAATTGTTCTAATTTCGTGGCATGCCTCAACCTCAGATGACGGTATACCGTGGTACCGCGGTATTTTTTCATGGTACCGATACCGTCATGTAAATGTCAATACCGCCCAGCTCTATGGGACAAATTTATTTTACTGATGCGTCAGTGGCAAATCAATTTTCGAACACGCTGCAATTTTTCCTACTTTTGTCATATATGAAGGTTTGGCTATAGCGGAGCCAAACCGTATATGGCTAAATAAAATAAAATGCTATATGCCTGCATAGTTCTTTATATGGCTCCATACCTCTGAAGGTTTGCTGCCATCATCCTCAGTGCTTTGAGCGACCAGATGTCACTGATTGGATTAGCACCCTGATAGGCTGGCCTCAGTAGAGGGTCTTCTGGACGAGGTGTGCGCTCATCAAACGGTATTGCAGTAAATGACTCTATTGCGTGACTAGAATGACAACATACAACAGAAATAGGAACAGATCTGCATTCATCTGCCACAGTCACACCACACCAGGGACCGACCTACCCATTCACCAATTAGCCAAATGCTAGCAAAATTAAGATCTGGCTAATAAAAAGCAGGATTGGCTAAACATTTGGCTAATGATTAAAATCATATTATTATACATATTTTCTGAGAGAATAATTAAGATTAATTGTGAAGAACTAACTAGTACATAAGTTATGTTTTCTTGTGACCAAATAAACACTGCAATCCCAATAGCTCAGATTAAAAGCACCCATACAGGTTAGCTGTTGAATATTTTGAAACTAATTTGACTGGAAACTATTGCTGCCTTAGGCAGCAACAGCTTCCTAGCAAATTAGTTTCAAAATATTCAACACTCTTGTATTAATGGTATGTAGTGTTCAGTTGAAATGGTTACCTAATGGAGATGGATTGTATACATTGCAAAACACTGGCTAAAATTGCTACGATTTGGCTAAGAAAAGTGTAGTTGGCTAATCTATTGGCTAATCATTTGTGAAAGCCAGGTCTGCCCCATGCATACCACAAACATCTCAATAGGAACAGATCTGCCTTCATCTGCCCGAGTCACACCACACCACAAACATGTCAATAGGAACAGATCTGCCTTCATCTGCCCGAGTCACATCGCACCACAAACATGTCAATAGGAACAGATCTGCCTTCATCTGCCCGAGTCACACCACACCACAAACATGTCAATAGAAACAGATCTGCCTTCATCTGCCCGAGTCACCCCACACCACAAACATGTCAATAGGAACAGATCTGCCTTCATCTGCCCGAGTCACACCACACCACAAACATGTCAATAGGAACAGATCTGCCTTCATCTGCCCGAGTCACACCACACCACAAACATGTCAATAGGAACAGATCTGCCTTCATCTGCCCGAGTCACATCGCACCACAAACATGTCAATAGGAACAGATCTGCCTTCATCTGCCCGAGTCACACCACACCACAAACATGTCAATAGAAACAGATCTGCCCGAGTCACACCACACCACAAACATGTCAATAGGAACAGATCTGCATTCATCTGCCTGAGTCACACCACACCACACACATCTCAATAGGAACAGATCTGCATTCATCTGCCCGAGTCACACCACACCACACACTTCTCCATAGGAACAGATCTGCATTCATCTGCCAGAGTCACACTACACCACACACTTCTCCATAGGAACAGATCTGCATTCATCTGCCCGAGTCACAGCACACCACACATCTCAATAGGAACAGATCTGCATTCATCTGCCCGAGTCACACCACACCACACACTTCTCCATAGGAACAGATCTGCATTCATCTGCCTGAGTCACACCACACCACACACTTCTCCATAGGAACAGATCTGCATTCATCTGCCAGAGTCACACCACACCACACCACACCACACACTTCTCCATAGGAACAGATCTGCATTCATCTGCACGAGTCACACTACACCACAAACTTCTCAATATGAACAGATCTGCATTCATCTGCCCGAGTCACACCACACCACACACATCTCAATAGGAACAGATCTGCATTCATCTGCCAGGGTCACACTACACCACACCACACCACACACTTCTCCATAGGAACAGATCTGCATTCATCTGCACGGGTCGCACTACACCACAAACTTCTATAGATGTAGTGCGTGGCAGTATGTTAGGATGTGTTATATACATGCAATGTCTGCTCCAGTGGGGTGGGGTTTGTGTGTGTGTGTGTGTGTGTGTGTGTGTGTGTGTGTGTGTGTGCGTGGTTATAATTTTTGCACCACATTCTGTGGATGCTCCATTAATTCGATAAATATCCCAATACAGAGGAAAATGGATAACTGAGATGAGTTG
This sequence comes from Chaetoderma sp. LZ-2023a, assembly GCA_034401795.1. Classification (NCBI taxonomy): domain Eukaryota; kingdom Metazoa; phylum Mollusca; class Caudofoveata; order Chaetodermatida; family Chaetodermatidae; genus Chaetoderma; species Chaetoderma sp. LZ-2023a. The sequence goes on from CM067375.1 coordinate 6,401,541, forward strand.
TGCATCTTTTCTTTAATCCTTTAACCATCGAATTTGTTCAAGAAAATTAAAACTTTCTCAATAGAAAATGTCCATTTGCAGACCAAGAGAAGTATTTTTGATTTTTTATCACTGGAATGACTGGCTTGGTTATCGAGCAAGTCATTCCAGTGGTAAGTTTTCAAAAATACTCTTCTCATGGTCTGCAAATGGACATTTCTCAAGACCACTGCAGAGGCCGTTTTTGGCCGATATGAGTGTTACGTGTTAATACTGATAATGTAGTGAGGCTGCTCTGTCCCTAAAGCATGTGACAGAGCCTTGGATAGACATGAGGGACCTACTAATAATCATTGGTGTTGTTTATCTTGTATATTGTCTTGTATATTGCCAGCATGCAGGAAATGGCTTCTCAGAGCATTAAATTTTAAATTTTTGCATGGGGAGAACCCCCGGAACCCACACTCAACATCGCTCACACCCGTCTGCAGACTAGATCTGCCTGTACATGTAGCTCACCAGAGGACATCCAATCCACAGTATGTCGTGACACGGTCCGGACAAGTGAGAGTGTTGAGTGGATCTATAACTCCTAATGTAGGACGAATCACTCGACTCGCTATTCCTGAAAACTAAACAGAATTAACTGAGCAAGCAATTGTCGGTGAGAAATATATAAATGTAACATAATGCTACAGGATGATTATGTACCATATTTAGAGGAACACATTGTGAGGCAGTTAATAGAAACAAGAATGACAATTGATACTTCTAAAGTATCCCCCCCCCCCACCCCATTTCGTCGAGCACAACCTCCCACCCAAGATTGGTCACCATGACCTTGGCCGTTGACACCAAAATCGATAGGGTTCTTTGAAACACCAAGGACAACCTCCCGCCCAAGATTAGTAATGACCCCTTCAATCAAAATCAAGTTATCATCCGGAAATGCAATATTACATCATTAATTAGGTCACCGTGATCGTAACCTTTGACCAGTTGACCCAAAAATCAACATGATACTTCGTACCACCAAGGACATGCTCCCACACCAGATTGGTAATGATCCTTTAGATAGAACTTGAGTTATCATCCGGAAACGCAATATTACGTAATTAATTAGGTCACAGTGACCTTGACCTTTGATGCCAAAATTGATAGGGCTCTTCGGACCAGCAAGGACAAGCTCCCACACTAGATTGGTAATGTTCCCTTCAATAGGATTCAAGTTATCATTCGGAAATGCAATATTACATAATTAATTACGTCACCGTAACCTTGACCTTTGATGCCAAAATCGATAGGGTTCTTCGGACCACCAAGGACAAGCTCCCATGTCGGATTGGTCACGATCCCATCAATAGAACTCGAGTTATTATCCGGAAATGAAAGCCTGAATGGATGGACGGACAGATGGACAAAGCAAACCACATATATTTATATGGAGGGGGGGGGAGGGCATAATTAGTTTTGATTGTAGATAAAGGTCATGTGATACGAAGTAGCTTCAGATTCTGTTCATCATTTATATTGTTACATGTAATTATGCAGTAACAGTGCTACAATGAAGTACAGTGCTGTGCTATGCTGTGTGTTACTTAGTATTTAATAATAGATCTCCACATTAATAGCTATTGAACCTTTCAGTGATTAAATTTGAGTATCTTTTCATAGGAATGGTGTTGATTATTTTGGGAAGCATTTATTTGGAAGCTGTTGATGCCATTCTCACAATTGCTTCCAGCTGAATAGATTTAACCCTTACCACTCTGATATCAAAATTTTTAATTTTCAAATTAAAATAATAGATGAACTGGTGTCCATTTTTCAACAAATTTGGTGGAAGATGTTGTTGTCGAGCCAGGCACTCAAGTGATACATTTTCAACAAGAGTTTTAGTGAAACTCAGCATACGCCCGCAGGCATACTTGTTTGAAGAATGCTAAATGTGAACCATTTGTCTTTGATAAGTCTCTGAGAAAGGGGTGTGTGTGTGACTTCTATTAGGCACACATTTAGAATTCATGGCAAAGACATCATTAAAAATCTTGAGTCTTCACAGCTGCATTGATCATTACAATTACAAGACAATTTTGATGAATTTTAATCTTTGAAGGGTGATAACTCTGGCAAATATGGGAGGATTTTGCCGAAACAAAATTATGACACTTCGTCTATCCATAAAACATCTGCCGAATAAAAAATTGTGAGTGTCGGTTCAAAACTCTTCGAGATCTCGACCGGAAAAGAAAATTTAGACAAAGTTTTCAAGGGCGATAACTCTGTCAAATATGGGCGGACTTTGTGGAAACAAAATCATGACACTTCGTCTATCCCTACCATATCTGCTGAAAAAACAATTGTGAGTGTAAGTTCAAAACTCTTCGAGACATGGCTCGGACAAGAAAACTTTGACAAATTTTGTATTTCAAGGGAGATAACTCTGGCAATTATGGGGGGGATTTTGCAGAAAGGAAATCATGACACTTCGTATATACGTAACACATCTGTCGACAAAAAAATTGTAAATGTATAGGTTCAAAGATCTTCAAGATCTGAACCGGACAAGAAAATGTTGATGAATTTTAATCTTTCAAGGGAGATAACTCTCACGAATATGTGAGGATTTTGTCGAAAGGAAATCATGAGACTTCGTCTATACCTAACACATCTGCCGGGGAAAAAATTGCGAGTGTAGGTTCAAAACTCTTCGAGATCTGGCCAGGAAAAGAAAATACGAGTATATGAGGATTTTGCCGAAATGAAATCATGACACTTCGGCTATATGTACCACATCTTTAGGAAAAAAATTTGTGAGTGTGGGTTCAAAACTCTTCGAGATTTGGCCTGGACAAGACAATTTTGACCAATTTTAATCTTTCAAGGGAGATAACTCTGGCGAATATGGGCAGATCTTGCCGAACCAAAATCATGACACTTCGACTATACATAACACATCTGAAAAAAAATTGTGAGTGTAGGTTCAAAACTCTTCGAGATCTGTCCCGGACAAGAAAATTTTGACAAATTTTAAGCTTTCAAGGGAGATAACTCTAGCGAATATCGGAGGATTTTGCCGAATCGAAATCATGACACTTCGTCTATAGGTAATATATCTGCTGGAAAAAAATTGTGACTGTAGGTGCAAAACTCTTCGAGATCTGTCCCAGGCAAGAAAATTTTGACAAATTTTAAGCTTTCAAGGGAGATAGCTCTAGCGAATATGGGAGGATTTTTCCGAATCAAAATCATGACACTTCGTCTATAGGTAATATATCTGCTGAAAAAATTGTGTGAGATATGCTCCGGACAAGAATCAGACGGACACACGGACGGACAGCGAACGCCATCACATAATACGACCCCGCTTTGAGCGGGCGTATAAAAATAGTCTTCTCTTGCCCTGCAAATGGACTTTTCTAAACACCATTGCAGTTTTCATCATTGATATTCTTTTGTTGTTATGTCTTGGTAATTTGTATCCAAGCTGATTAATCAAGTAATCACGATTATTTTTTAATAATTGATCACGATCACTCAACACAATAATCGCACAAGCGTAAGAGGATGTCTCTATTATCAGCTGCACTGTCATTAGCTGCAAGAGAATAAGTGTGATGCTATAAATCACTAGCATATATCAGGAACTGATCTACCCACTAGCCAATTAGCCAAATGATAATAAAACTTAAATCCGGTTAATGAAAAACACAATTGGCTAAATCATTGACTAATGATTAAAATTAATTTAATTTTCTTGATTGGCTGAATCCTGACTAATTCCAGCATTACAATTGCAAAGCAAAAATTCCTGTTTATGTTGTTGAATATTTTGAATCTAATATGACTGAAAGCTGTTGCGTAATGCAGTAACAGCTTTCAGTCATATTAGTTTCAAATTATTCAACACATTTCTTATATATTAACCCTTTAACATTCACATCAGCAAAAAATGGCTTCTGAAGTGGCCTTGGGAAATGTCCATTTGCTGACAAAGAGAAGACTATTTTTGAAAATTTACCACTGGAATGACTGGCTCGATAACCGGATGGACATTTTCTGAGAAAATTTAAATCCTCTTGAACAAATTTGAGGGAAAAGGGCTAAGACCTTATTGTATATGGGCTGTAAAACTGACATTGAAATAAAGATGTGGCTTAAATATTACTATTTGGCTAACAAAAATGCTATTTGGCTAATCTATTGGCTAGAACATTGCAAAAGCCAGATTTGTCCCTGTATATAGTGGTCTGGTGTGCTGATGTCACATGATGCTATAAATCACTAGCATATATAGTGGTCTGGTGTGCTGATGCCACATGATACTATAAATCACTAGCATATATAGTGGTCTGGTGTGCTGATGTCACATGATGCTATAAATCACTAGCATATATAGTGGTCTGGTGTGCTGATGTCACATGATGCTATAAATCACTAGCATATATAGTGGTCTGATGGGCTGATGTCACATGATGCTATAAATCACTAGCATATATGGTGGTCTGATGTGCTGATGCCACATGATGCTATAAATCACTAGCATATATAGTGGTCCGGTGTGCTGATGCCATATGATGTTATAAATCACTAGCATATATAGTGGTCCGGTGTGCTGATGCCACATGATGCTATAAATCACTAGCATATATAGTGGTCCGGTGTGCTGATGTCACATGATGCTATAAATCACTAGCATATATAGTGGTCCGGTGTGCTGATGCCACATGATGCTATAAATCACTAGCATATATAGTGGTCTGGTGTGCTGATGTCACATGATGCTATAAATCACTAGCATATATAGTGGTCTGATGTGCTGATGCCACATGATGCTATAAATCACTAGCATATATAGTGGTCTGGTGTGCTGATGCCACATGATGCTATAAATCACTAGCATATATAGTGGTCGGGTGTGCTGATGCCACATGATGCTATAAATCACTAGCATATATAGTGGTCTGGTGTGCTGATGCCACATGATGCTATAAATCACTAGCATATATAGTGGTCTGATGTGCTGATGCCACATGATGCTATAAATCACTAGCATATATAGTGGTCTGGTGTGCTGATGCCACATGATGCTATAAATCACTAGCATATATAGTGGTCTGGTGTGCTGATGCCACATGATGCTATAAATCACTAGCATATATAGTGGTCTGATGTGCTGATGCCACATGATGCTATAAATCACTAGCATATATAGTGGTCTGGTGTGCTGATGCCACATGATGCTATAAATCACTAGCATATATAGTGGTCTGGTGTGCTGATGCCACATGATGCTATAAATCACTAGCATATATAGTGGTCTGGTGTGCTGATGCCACATGATGCTATAAATCACTAGCATATATAGTGGTCGGGTGTGCTGATGTCACATGATGCTATAAATCATTAGCATATATAGTGGTATGGCGTACTGATGTCACATGATGCTATAAATCACTAGCATATATAGTGGTCTGGTGTGCTGATGCCACATGATGCTATAAATCACTAGCATATATAGTGGTCTGATGTGCTGATGCCACATGATGCTATAAATCACTAGCATATATAGTGGTCGGGTGTGCTGATGTCACATGATGCTATAAATCACTAGATGTCACATGATACTATAAATCACTAGCATATATAGTGGTCTGGTGTGCTGATGCCACATGATGCTATAAATCACTAGCATATATAGTGGTCTGGTGTACTGATGCCACATGATGCTATAAATCACTAGCATATATAGTGGTCTGATGTGCTGATGTCACATGATACTATAAATCACTAGCATATATAGTGGTCTGGTGTGCTGATGCCACATGATACTATAAATCACTAGCATATATAGTGGTCTGGTGTGCTGATGTCACATGATACTATAAATCACTAGCATATATAGTGGTCTGATGTGCTGATGTCACAATTTGTATGGCTGTGCGCTTAATAGCAACTAAACATGTCATATCAATGGATGAATCCAGTTTTAGCTGCCACACCCATCTCTAGCTAAGCCCCACCCACACTTCACCCGTGTTGGGATCCTCATCGATCCCTGTTCTCTGAAGGGTCATTCCGTGTCAAGACAACCAATTTTCAGAAATCGTGTTGCATGACCGATTCAGATTATCATAATTCTCTCTCTCTACTGTATTAGTAGTACGTTTTAGGAAATCCTGCAAATTTTTAGCTCTCAAATCTCAATATTTTTGGAGATATGGACGCTAGAACAGCAAGGGGGGGGGGGGTCCACCACATGTGAAGCAATTGTCATTTAGAAGCATTTTCAAGGCTCTGCAAATTCTTAAACTGACATCCAATTCCAATAAAACGTTCAGTGCTTGGTCATATATAGGTACCCTCTTGAAAAATGCAGGGCATAACAATTTTTGTGCTCGTGTTGGTAACCTAGGTAACATTACAAATGTAAATTTATTCAGTGACAAATTTTCAGACCCACTTGTGATTACAATTATGTTAAAACTGTTAGGGTTACAAACTTAATACTTGATGGGTCAATTACATATATATCTGTTAGTTTATACATAAAAGAAAAAATATGTGGTTCTTAACATTTTTGAAATATAGGCCCTTCAAATTGGCCCAACCTGAAAATTATCCCATATTCAACTGTCAGGATGACCATGTGGGATAGGTGGAAGAAACATGTGCTTTACAGACAATAAAGCATTAGGTGAGCTCTACAACATATTCAAAATTTTATTTTCTTCCATTCTTCCTTTCAGCAAATTTTTTGTAACAAAATGGGGTGTTTTGGCCATTTGTGAGTATATTTTTATGATATTATACATGATAATTATGTATGTATATCAGGAAATCTTTCCTGTCTGACAGTGTCAGTCATAGCAATGTGAACAAATAATATTGTTATCCCCACATTTAAAAAAAAATGTTATGGATATTGTAATCTCTTCCATCTGTCTGTCCATCCGTCCATCTGTCACGCTATCTCTTCCGAAACCATTGGGTGGAATTCAACAAAATTTGGTATGTGGGTTACCCATCTATGGTTGTGCTCTGCAATGCAGCATCTATTTTTGGTGCCATACCATGGGGGGTCAAGGAAGCGGGGTCAAAAGGTAAAATATCATAAAAACTGTCAGTCACTCAATTACCTCCTAAACCATTGGATGGAATCCAAACGAATGTGTTAAATGTGAGCTACTGATATGATTACAGACTGTGAGATGACACTTATATTTAACTCCGCCCCCTAGAGTCAGATCAAAAGGCCAAAGCCAGGAAATGTGGGCATTTGTGATGGGTTACAAAACATAATGTAGACTTTGCACATAGTGTGATATTTCTTTTATTTTTTATTTTCAGATAGCATTATGATTCGCAGACCGACATGGTAAAATCTGAGAACAGAACTTTTATTTTCAAGGTGCTTTATATTCTCTAAAAATTCAATATGGCCACCAAACATACTACATTTTGATTGGCAGCCATATTTTTTGATGGATCAACTTCCCTTGAACAAATTTTAATGGCCCTTAGGCCCTAATCAAATTTCCCAAATTTCAGCCTGATCCTTCCAGCGGTTCTAGAGAAGTCGTTTTCGAAAAAACTAGGTCATCCAAGATGGCCGCCCAACTATTTGGCCAATCAAGTTCTCTTGAACAAACTTGTTTCAGCTGTTGCCCTATATCATATTTAATGAGTTTTCTAAAAATCGGCCAACATCCAAGATGGGCGGCGCCAAAATTTGAACAAACTTGAATATCTATACCTTAAGGATTGTTCCTGCCAAATATAATTGAAATCGGCCCTGTGGTTCTCGAGAAGACATTTTTAATTTTCCATTGCTTTAGTATGGGAGACTTTGGCAGGAAAATGATCAAAGATGGCCGCAAAACTGTTTATCCGACAGATTCGAAAATGACATATTTGAACTCGCCACCCTGATAAAGATATATAGAGCAATTTTCGCCATTAAAATACATCAAATACAAAAAAACACAATATGACCAACAAATGCTAATTTTTGATTGATTGATGCTGGCCATGTTTTTTAATGTACGAAATTCCTTTGAACAAATTTGAATGGCCCTTGGTCCCTAAGCATATTTAATAAATTCCAGCTCTATCCCTTCCGCGGTTCGGGAGAAGCAATTTTCAGGAAAACTACGTCATCCAAGCAAATAGGCCAATAAGGTTGGCTTGAACAAACTTGGGTCTAACGTTGCCATAGATGATGTGTTATGAGTCTTGAATCAATTCCTCCAGCGGTTTCGGAGAAGATTTTTTAGTTTTTCTAAAAATCGGCCAATTTGGCCAGCGGCCATCTTGGATTTTGGCCGATCGGCTTCGTTTGAAAAAACATGAATCTCTATGCCCTAGGGATGCTTCCCGCCAAATATAATTGAAATCGGCCCAGTGGTTCTTGAGAAGTCATTTAAAGAAAAAGTTGACGGACGACAGACAACTGATGACAGATGACACACAGACGACGGATGGTCGCTATCGCATAAGCTCACTAGGCCATTCTGGTCAGGTGAGCTAATAATGAAACAACACATGCATGATGTCCCTAGCCAGCATGATCACCCTAGCATACATAATGTCTCTAGCATGCATGATGTCCCTAGCATGCATGGTGTCCCTAGCCTGCATGGTGTCCCTAACACGCATGATGTCCCTAGCATGTATGATGTCCCTAGCATGTATGATGTCCCTAGCCTGCATGATGACCCTAGCCTGCATGGTGTCCCTAGCCTGCATGGTGTCCCTAGCCTGATCGTTCCAGTCAACAACCCATGCACGATGTCCCTAGCCTGATCATTCCAGTCAACTACCACATGCACAATGTCCCTAGCCTGATCATTCCAGTCAACAACACATGCACGATGTCCCTAGCCTGATCATTCCAGTCAACAACACATGCACAATGTCCCTAGCCTGATCATTCCAGTCAACAACACAAGCACGATGTCCCTAGCCTGATCATTCCAGTCAACAACACATGCACGATGTCCCTAGCCTGATCATTCCAGTCAACAACACATGCACGATGTCCCTAGCCTGATCATTCCAGTCAACAACACATGCACGATGTCCCTAGCCTGATCATTCCAGTCAACAACACATGCACGATATCCCTAGCCTGATAATTCCAGTCAACAACACATGCACGATGTCCCTAGACTGATCATTCCAGTCAACAACACATGCATGATGTCTCTAGCCTGATCATTCCAGTCAACAACACATGCACGATGTCCCTAGCCGGATCATTCCAGTCAACAACACATGCCTGATGTCCCTAGCCTGATCATTCCAGTCAACAACACATGCACGATGTCCCTAGCCTGATCATTCCAGTCAACAACACATGCCTGATGTCCCTAGCCTGATCATTCCAGTCAACAACACATGCACAATGTCCCTAGCCTGATCATTCCAGTCAACAACACATGCACGATGCCCCTAGCCTGATCATTCCAGTCAACAACACATGCACGATGTCCCTAGCCTGATCATTCCAATCAACAACACATGCACGATGTCCCTAGCCTGATCATTCCAGTCAACAACACATGCACGATGTCCCTAGCCGATCATTCCAGTCAACAACACATGCACGATGTCCCTAGCCTGATCATTCCAGTCAACAACATGTGCACGATGTCCCTAGCCTGATCATTCCAATCAACAACACATGCACGATGCCCCTAGCCTGATCATTCCAGTCAACAACACATGCATGATGTCTCTAGCCTGATCATTCCAGTCTAGCCTTGCAACCAGAATACATACATCTATGTAAGAAGGGCATTAACAGTGCTTTTGAAACAAGAATGCATTTTATCGACCAAAATTCATACCATATTCCTCCAATTAGAGGCCTAAACCTTAATAGAAGCTTACCCACAAACTCAGCCTACACTCAGCAATGTCAGTCTCTAGATTTTCTTACTACTTTGAAAACGGGAAAAACCCCGAATACAAGCCTAACCCCCAAACTCGGCATCTTGGTCTGATAAACCTTTTCCAAATACTGACATTAGTAAATAAATCGTCGCTTAATACTTCAAAATTCATCATAAAAGTTGAAATCCAGTCAGGCCAGGTGAGCTAAAAACGAACTTGAATAGCATGAAAATAGAAAACATTTCACGCTAGAGATTATTTCTATCAGACAACTAGGCTTAATGTATACTATGCCAATAACTGCGGGAGTGAAATTATTATGTAGGGCCACATAAAATGTGTGTTCGCTGTAATAACTATTGTTTATAACATCAAAATTCTTTATCCTAGATCCTCCCCCTCATCATATGCTTGCACGATTTTTGCTTTGAAACATCGCAATCGATTTTATAAAAAAAAAATCATGATTTTCGATTAAATTGTAGGTCCAAATTCCCAAAAGTATAAACCGGGGTAACGTGACTTGTTTCTAGAAAAAGTTGAAATAAATGATACAAAAATAGCACAAATTCTTACCATCCTACGTCTATGCTTAATGTATACCTTATATCCATCATCGTGGGAGTGAAATTATTAATTGGGACCGCCTAAATATTGCGTATAGTTTAATAAACATTTATTTCATCAAAACTTAAGATAAAATGTCGAGAAAAAAATATAAATTACATGACATATCAGCTTCCGCTTATAGCCTCCCTTTGTAGGACGAGTTTAGGTCATTATCGGAGTAACGTGAAGACGCTAATATTAGTATCCGTGGAGATACTGCGCAATCCACATACATAGGACGGTAGCTTTGAGTAGGTACGAGTGTAACGGCATAAACTCGTCCTATAGTGCAGTTTATAGTTGCTTTCACAATGTACGATTTACATTTAAGAGTAATAAACAGAACACACAGATCAAAATCAAACAATCTGGAATGCTGTTGCTTTATTTTCTTTAATTTGACATGACAACCGAATCAAAAAGGAAAAATTATTACACTGCCTGAAATTGCTGACTCTAGAATTAAAAAGAATTATGTTCACTGATTGCCTAACACTCTGCAACTAAGTATATACTTGGTATTTCACAACAGACTCAGGGTCTGCAGCGAAAGAAAGAAAATTATATGGCGATTCAACAGAGTAACTAGCTGGTTTTCTCAATGACAAAGGTGTTACCTCGCTATTGTTAGCTTGTTTATTGTAGCGCTTCGTGTTGTGATTAGTAATTATTCGACACATGCATGGCACGGCGGGATATAAACACGACGAACACAGGCGTGAATCGATTATAATTGTACTCATGTACTGATAAAATGCGACGAAAAAGTACACACAATTTTTTTACGATTTTCTGATTTGTCCTCAATTACATCGCAAAAATCGCGAGTTTAAAAATAAATCAAACTTCACGATTAAATCAAAAAATTGCGCAAGCCTACTTCATCATCATCATTATCATCATCCTCCTCCTCATCATGATCACTATTGTTTGTCTAACCTGTCTTAGCTTTCATAGGCAAATAGTCAAATATAGCAACGCCAGTGGTTTCACTGCCAGTACCAGCTGTGGTGGGCACTAGAAACAGAAAAATAATACAGTGTGTTAAACGAAATCATGGATTTCTTTTTTCCATTGATACTTAGCTTCCAAACACCCTTTGATATTCCCAAAATAGTCACCTACACTCAATAAAAGCTCAGATTAAAAAAGTTAGATGCCCCTACTGGGCAGGGAGTCAGTTGACAGCCGGGCGGATGCTGGCCCCACTCCGCGCATGTGCAGGCTGTCGCTTCCTTGACATAATTTATTGGCTGACATAATGCAACTATAACATGCCTAAAGGCTAAGCCTCTGTGGGGCCGTGTCCGTGTTGGGGAGGTAAGTATCAACTCTCTCGTGAAATCCGTAATTTTGTTTATTTTACTTCAAGAGTATACTTACCTCCCAAACACTCTTTGATATTGCCAGAATTCGCAAGAGAATTTGGCGGGAGGGAGGTGAGGTCCACAAAACCTGCTCTTCCCTAGAAGAACCAAGATCCTTTTGCACTTAAGCACTCAAATCTGAAGTTGTCGGTTTACAACTAATGTGTGAGAGTGATGACCGTCAGGTCATATGCACTCAACCACCGCACCCCCACCCCCTCCCATCCCCCGATCCTCTTGGGACAGGAGTAGCTATGACCACAATGTCCTAAATGCACTCTATGTACTAGTGCTATAGTACTAAAAGACATTGCATGAAATGCTTCATTTCGTAAACTCTCATGTAAGAACCACATACTAACACGAACCATCACCATATTAGTACGGGTAACGTGACATAATTATGAAAACAACACAAGACACACGACTTACCTTGTAAATCTTTGACTTGGACATCCTCTTCCCCTCGGTGAAGAATGACATAGAACAATGGTGGTTGTTCCCACAATTAAATGTGCTGTTTATAAACAGCGAAAAAGCCTTATATACAATATGTACACCTGATTATCTTTTCAAAGTCGACAAGGCGAGAGGATTTTTGGTGTCACGGAGGCAATGGCCGGTAAAACTGGACTCACAGTGTCACTGGGCTACCGACATAATGTCATCCACTGGTACCCCATTAAACATTGCGGTGGAAGCCACTACGCCTGTTTGCCAGTGGCAGATTTGTTGCATAACTGGATGCATTTCACAACCCACCTTGAAATAGTGTCTTTTGATGCCTGGCCATGGGGTTCAATGTAAGACACCCATAACAGCCTAGGGTCCGTCCGCCATTCCTGTGTATGTTGCTTGCACCGAATTAATGCACGGACACCATATATTGTTAAAGCTGCCTAAACAATAGGCTGACCTGGATATTTCAATGACTGATTCTTGGCCATGAAATTAACCCTAGATAGAAGCCTGAGACCTTCCCCTGTAACCACATAATGGTCTGGCTCAGCAAATAAGGTGTGAAGTTCACTTCTACGCCTTGCCGAGGCCGCAGCTATTAGAAAAACAGTTTTAAGTGTCAACATTTTCATAGAAATGGAACTTAGTGGTTCAAAGGGTTTATCAGCTAGGACATGGAGCATTAGAGATAACCTCCAAGCCGGAATCACTGGAGGATTTCTCGGTCTTAGCTTACCCATGCCTTTGATTTGAGTATTCAAATTACATACTCATCACTTCCCCTATTAGCCAAGCAAGGGATAAGACATTAAAGCTGACTTTGGATTAATACATCTTTCTGAGCACCATTTCGCAAATCTGATGATTTTATAATTATATGCTCTGGAGGTTGACCCCGTTCTGGCTTTTGCCATAAACATGGCTGCTTGCTCAGAAAAGCCCTCCTTAATTGCAGATTTCCTGACAACATCCACGCAGTCAATCTAAACATTGGCGGATTGTTGTGAAGGGCCTTGCTCTGGAGGATTATATCGTCCATCAGAGGCAGAGGAACCGATATGCAAACCAGAATGTCCAGCAAATGCATGAACCATGATCGGCTTGGCCAATTTGGGGCGATCAGAAGCATTTGGCACTTCTGCCTGATTTTCTGTAGAATTTTTGGAATCAGGATTATTGGAGGGAATGCATATGCATACATTCCCACCCAGCTGATAGCTAACGCATCTGTTGCGATAGCGCTTGGATATGGAATCGGAGATACATGTCGCCATCTTCACATCTTTCTTCGTTGCGAATAAATCTATGTTGGGTTTCCCCCAGTGGTTGAACAGAAGATCCGCCACACATTGATTTAGTTGCCAATTAAGAAATGTTCCAGGCCCAGTACTACTGCTCGTAATTCCAGTAGAATGATATGTTCCTTTGACTGTTCCAGATTCCAAAGCCCTGATATCGTGGATTCTTCCAGGCAAGCTCCCCACCCCTCCATCAATGCATCTGTATACATCGTTACCTGAGGGTGAGGAGGGTTAGCATAACCCCCGCCAAGAGATTCTCTGTCTTAAATTAGAGGCTCCAACACTGACACGTTTGAGTCCAGTGAACCTGTACTCTGGGTCCATTGCATCATGAGAAATAACTGTTCTTGTGACTGATCCAGATTCCAAAGCCCTGATACTGTGGCTTCTTCCAAGGCAAGCTCCCCATCCCCCCATTGATGCATCTGTATACATCGTTATTTGAGCATCACAACCGCCAGGAGATTCTCTCTTTCCATCCACCATTGAAGGTTGTGAACAAGAGGCTCCAATACTGGCACACTTGAGTCCAGTGATCCTGTACTCTGGGTCCACTGTGTCATGAGAAATAACTAGATAGGCCACCTGCGTAAGGCTGCCCGTGGAATGACTGGTTCCAGAGAAACCATCAACCCCAACATTCTCAAGTAAAACCGTGCCAGTACATGACGACTGCTGCACACTGACTGTATTACTGAGATGAGTATTTCTACTCTCTTCTGAGTAGGATAAACGTATCCTATCTCTAGATCGAAAAACATTCCCAGGTAAACAAACTTCTGGGATGGAGTCAGCTCTGATTTTTTAAGGTTGATTATCCAGCCTAAGTCTGAGTTTTTAGAACTATCTCCAGATTTGCTGATAGATTTTCCTGATTGTGTGCTTTTAACAGCCAGTCGTCTATGTACGTATGGACTGCTATGCTTCTCCTGCGGAGGTATGCTGTTATCGCAAGGACCACACTGGTAAAGACCCGAGGAGCTGTTGAAATTCCAAAAGGTAAATCCCTGAATTCCCACTGATGGCCCTGGAATGCAAACCTCAGGTACCGGCGAAAACTCCTCGCCATTGGAATGTGGAAATATGCATCTTTCAAATCTATTGACACATTCCTTTCTCCAAACCTGCCAACACCGATTTCACAGTCTCCATTTTTAAACTCAGTGTGTCTATGAACTTGTTCACTGGCTTGAGGTTGAGAGTTGGCCTCCACCCTCCAGTGCATTTTGTCGCTAGGAACACGGTTGAATAGAAGCCCTGACAATTTGGTGCCAGTCGAATTGCTCCTTTTTGTATGAGGGAATTTATTTCCTCCTCTATACACAACTGTTGATCTTGATCTCTTGGCCTTTGAGTTCAGATCTGTACCAGAGACAGCTGCAATGGCAGACCTACTATCCAGTCAGGATGATACCCGACTGAAAGCCATCGTAAGCCTAAGCGGTCCTGAGTCAACCGCTCCCACTCTTGCCTGTGGTGGGCTAGATGGCAATGCAAGAGTGGCACTGTCTCTGGACCCAGAAGCACTGGAATGGTCCTTACTGTGGCAACTGGCCCATCAGGCACGGTTACCACGACCAGATCCTCGCGTGCCACGGCTCGCACCACAGTGCGTTGGCGGCTGCCTGCACTGGAGGAGCCTGCGGGCCCCCTCGCTGCTGGCCAGAGTACAGAGTATGCGCGTCCATGGCCGGCGCTGCGCTGGTGGCTGGCCTTTGACTTGGCCACCATCAACCCGTGCCTGATGGTACGCAGGGGGGTGCTGCATGAATGCGCTCCATTCTGCGGAGAACTTCAAATTGCTCACGCAGCCCCCTCTGTTTATTCACCAGGGTGACCATTTCTTAGAGGTGCTTAAATCCCTCATCCCAAAGAGACTTCGATCTATCGTAGGCGTACGCAGAAGCAAGTTGTAGATGGTCCTGGGATGGGCACAGAGTGTCAAGTGCCCCCGGACACTCCTGGTAACTGACCGGGTTAAACACTCCATAACCAGGTTGATACCATCCTGGATGGCTCTCTGGACTGTTATCGAACTTGGCTGGCATGATGCAGATGCTGTTACTACCACCTGTAACAGCTAAGAGATGTGCAAGAGCACCACGATAGACGCTCTCGAACTCTCCTTCACGTCGCGCAACGTGGTGTTTGCCAAGTGCAGCGTGCTCATGCACAGCACTCCCATGTCAGACCGGTCATCCGCACTGGGCTTAGGCACTACACCGTACCCCTGGTATTCGCCAGGTATGATGCGGCATCGCTTTGCCACCTCATGAGGGGCCTTCGCGAGACGTCCATTCGCCTTAATAGACATCTCTGCCGCTGAGACCATATCCACGATATGCTCAGCTAGCGGCAGAGATGGCATCGCGGTAGCAGCCGGCTTACCTGCTAGCCATGGGTGCTGGTCCCGCTGGCTAGCCGGCTGTTCCACAGCAAGATCTGGCCTGACATTGATTAGCAAACGACAAGCGTCAGACCAGTCTTCCTCTGTGCCTACCTGTGAATGTTCAACTAGGCGCAGGCCTTCATCATCCTCTAGAACATTCACAGGTGATTGTGTGGCTGGTGGTACCGATACTCCTGGCAGGCCAGTGAAAGCATGCGGGCCCGACAGAACAGGCATGCTAAAAGTACTGGCTTCACCAGGCGCAGGCACCGTGGCATTGCGTGGGATAAAAATACTCGCCAGACCACAGCCATGGCCAGAACCAGCTACACTATCGGCAAGCCGAGGTATGCGGTAATGCTGGCCATCCACCCCAACACGGGCTACCTTCTGCGCCGTGAATGCCACTCCTCCATGAGTAGATCCATGGAAAAAGTCGCCCGTGTTCCCCGTGAGGGGTGCATGTTCGTCAGTTTCCATGTCCACGACGATAGAAGGAGAATCCTCTGCTTCCTGGCCAGAAAGATTATACTCTGGGTCAGCGAACAATGCTAACCCGGACTGGCCAGGCAAAGTACCGTAAGAGGATACAGTACCTGTAGGGCACGGACACGCCTGAGGAACTGATAAGCGGGCACCAGGGTCCAGCAAGCCCTGCCCACGAATGACTGGCGCGGCAAGCCTGCTGCTAGTGTTCTCATACTGAGCTTCTGTCCCTTCAAAAGGGGCCACCCCTGAATCATGGGCAAAAACTGATAAATCCCTAAAGAAAACCGCTTCAGAGTTGGGGATTATTTGCTGAGGAGCAGAAGGAGACAACAAAGGATTTTGTCAAGGGAGCATGCCGCGAATCATCTCTGGAACCAAATCCTTTATTGTCTTCTTCATCTCTCCCATCATCTCAAGATGGAAGGCTTCCATATCCATGGAAGTGGACGCCTTCCTCTTACCTTCTTACTTACACTCTCCCGCTCCTTCTTTGAGGACTTCACATCCTCCGACGCCTTATCCTTGGCCTGAAGTGACAAAAAATGAGACATTAGATCGGGCAACCCCCCCCCACTGTTTACATACATCACAGTTTAACAGTGGCCAACAAGCCCTTCAATCAAAGCATAGCTGAGGGGCAAATCTAGGCTTGATGAAGCGACCACAGTTGGGACAATCAGGTTTCTGAAAGGCCACAAGACAAAGACAATGAGTATTTTAGCCAATGAATTAGTAAAACTCAAACCAAAATAAATCAGGAGAGGACTAATGGCCATAAAGACCACTACAACAATAGGTAAACCAGCGTTGGACAAAACAATTTTTGTTAATAATGAGGGCAAGGCTGATTATGATGAAAACAATATCCAGGTGTAAGGATGAATTGTATTCAAAATCCAGATCATAAAACTGGAAAGGATAGTGACACAAGCCATGTAAACATCAGATAAACAGTGATAAAATTGGCAGCAGATTTCAGAAATATTTCTAAATAAATTGAAGTGGTTAATATAATAACAGAGAGATTAGTATTTCATAGCATCAGATGTAAATAACTCAGTTTTAATGGCGACTATCACGTCTAATCGTGAATCCCGGAAACACATTACACACAGGATTAAAACGCTACATTAGACAAATATGTAATTGAAATCACCTGATAACTCAGTCCCTGTACATCCTCAGGTGACTTAGCGTGCTCAGACATAGTAATTCAGATGAATTTCAACCAAACGAGTGAAGAAACAGCAGAAACGTTAGTATATTGAAAATTTGCATATGTCTCTAAATTGGATAAGAGGAAGTGCTAGTCTGCGCATGCGCGAGGTTGGGGCTGGCATCCGCCGGACTGTCATCTGACTACCTGCCCAGTAGGGGCACATAACTTTTTTAATCTGAGTGTTTATTGAGTGAAAGTCGCTATTTGGGAATATCAAAGAGGGTTAGGGAGGTAAGTATACTTCTTTATGCTATTCGTAGTTTCAAAGATTCCTTTTGCTAGTCATAGTTTCAAAGATTCTTTCTGCTATTGATGGTTTCAGAGATTCTTTCTGCTATTCATAGTTTCAAAGATTCTTTCTGCTATTCGTAGTTTCAAAGATTCTTTCTCATATTCATTGTCTCAAAGATACTTTCTAATATTCATTGTGTCAAAGATTCTTTCTGCTATTGATGCCTTCAAAGATTCTTTCTGCTATGCCTATTGATGGTTTCAAAGATTCTTTCTGCTATTCATAGTTTCAAAGATTCTTTCTGCTATTGATGGTTTCAAAGATTCCTTCTGCTACTGGTGGTTTCAAAGATTCTTTCTGCTATTGATGCCGTCAAAGATTCTTTCTGCTATTGATGCCTTCAGATTCTTTCTGCTATTCATATTTCCAAAGATTCTTTCTGCTATTCATAGTTTCAAAGATTCTTTCTGCTATTGATGGTTTCAAAGATTCTTTCTGCTATTCAGTTTCAAAGATTCTTTCTGCTATTGATGGTTTCAGAGATTTGTTCTACTATTGATGGTAAATATTCTAGCTGTTATTGATGTTTATTAATGGTTTCAAAGATTCTTAATTGTTTCACTGACTCTACCTGCTATTAATGGCTTTAGTTGATGCGTGACTGGCAGTCCTTTGCCCACTGGTGCATTAACATAATCCAGTAACTCAGCAGCTGGATTACATGAATAAAGATTAGCCACCTTACATGTATCTATCACTGAACCACCGCCCACAGCAAGGTACGCATCAAACTCATGCAACCTAGCAAACTGTATGGCTTTATTGAAGCTGTAATAATAATAATAATAATAATAATAATAATAATAATAATAATAATAATAATAATAACTAGATTGATCGGTCGATGACGAGTCATCATAAATCCCCACGTTCACTGCCTTGAACTTTTGACACACTCAACAACCCACCCATGGGGGCGGAGCCAAATCTAAACGTCCTTTTGAACTCCGCAATAATATGGGTAACTCACATACCAAATTTGGTTGAATATCATCCAATAGTGTCAGAGGAGTTGCATTACAATCAATTTCATGACCTTTTGACTCTATCCCTCACCCCATGGGGCAGGGCCAAATGTAAATGTGCTCGTCCACTCCACATTGATATGGATAACTGACATACTAAATTTGGTTGAATTCCGTCCAACAGTGTCATAGGAGTTGCATTACAATAAATTTTTGGACCTTTTGATCGCCACCCCCACCCACTCCTGGGGGCGGGGCCAAATGTAAATGTGCTCATGTACTCCACATTGATATGGGTAACTCACATACCAAATTTCATTGTATTCTGTCCAATGGTTTTGCAGTTACAATTTCTGCAGGTTAAGATTTGACCTCTCCCCCATCCCCTGGGGGCTGAGCCAAATGTAAATGGCCTCTTGCACTCGGGAATCATATGGGTAACGCAGATATCAAATTTGGTTGAGTTCCTAATGTCTAATGGTTTCAGAGGAGTTGCATCACAAGTGATTTGACCTTTTAACTCCTTCCATATCCACCCCTTCACCCCCCCCCCCCCAACCCCTAAATACCAAATTTGGTTGAATTCCACCCAATGGTTTGGGAGGAGATAGCGTGACGGACGGATGAACAGACAGAGGCAATTACAATATCCCTAAAGTTTGTTTAAAACATGGGGATAATGAGGGCACTCAGTTTTAATTATTAGCATGCCCTGATAGCATTCAACTTAAAATGTTAAGTTACAGCGCTGCTTTTATTATCCCCCTGGTTTCCGTCCATCTGTTTGTCTGTCCGTCCGTCCATCCATCTGTCCACATCCTGTCAACGCAACTCCTCCTAGAGGTCTCAACGGATTAACTTAAAATGTTGTCCACATTATCAGTATCATGTGCAGATGTGCATGGGCTTTTTTCATGGCCAAAAAATTGTTCATTACAGAGTTATCCCCCCTTTAAATATCTTAAAGCTGATACATAAACTGCATTGCCAATCATTTCTTGTCAACGCAACTCCTGCTACAGTTTAGCTCTGATTGTTTTTAAACTTGTTAAGTATTATCAGTACCACATGAAGATGTGCATGTGTTATCCATATTCCTGTACGTGCAACCGTCTGTCGGCCCATCCATCTCTGACAATCATTTTTTGTCAACTCAAGTCCTAGAGGTAGGGCTGGCCAGTTTGGCCTAAAAGAAAACCGGTGACGGTACCACTAATTAAACCGGTATTAATGAAATATCAGTTTAAGGGGTTAGAATGATCGAAAATAATTTGAAATAGGAAAATATGCCATTTTCATTAGCTACAGTACATGTATTTTGCGATTTGACAACTGACATAAATTACCACGAAATTAGAATGGTAACTACTGCTCACTTCGACAAAATCTATCTCAAAATAGTAGTTAAAATAAATAAAATAAATACAGTCTGGTTCATGTGCTGTCGTGAAAATAACACTCTAACTAATAAAGTGTTGATTTTCAACAGTTACTAGGTAACTATTTTCGAAAGTGTAGTAAAATCTAAAGCATGTAAGTAGGAGCCTGGATATGAGAGCGAGTTTAGGCTGGTAGTAGAGTAGCGTTCATACAGTTAGAGTTTGTATAACCACCTACAGTATGATCTAGTCTAGTAAGTCATGTGTTTGTATTCCAGTACTCAGTATTTAGTAATACTAAAGGGTAGTCATTTCCCGGAAATCGCATCTCAAGAATCCTCACAAAAAGCTGTGTTTGACTATTTTTCGAGGTTCATGTCATATATAATAAAGAGATTATGATAATTTGACAACATAAATGCAATGATCCGTGAATCTAACTTAAATCTACTTAAATCAACACTCCGTAGTCTTGAAGATATACGAAGACGAAAAAGACCGGACCGGCCCATAAAACAAAATGATGTGATTCTAACATCTATCGAGCAGAAGTCACGTGATAAAAAATACTACAAATTTCATTCATAAAATCGATAGTAGTGAATATCCCGGCGGAAGAATTTGTTAACACCCAATCACATTACGCCTGCTTGTATTTGAGAGGCTAAGAGGTTTATTTTACTTGTAACTACTCCGCCAACGTAAGAGGCAACTTAATCGTTTTCATTTTTCGGCCGTTCAAGCAATTTGTCTCGTGACATGTTTGGATTGGGAGTTCATTGTATAGTCGTCATTTTCGTAGTGCGTTTCTTGATTTTTTTTTGTATCATGTCACATTTGGAATCCTAATTAAACATAGTACAAACTCGAATTGAAAAAAGGAGTATTCGTTACATTTAAATTTAGATTTTCAAATTATTCAATCTTACATTGAACCCACAAAGTCATGTAAAATTCATTGCGGGCAAATCAAATCATATTTGCCGAGTGTTGTCCTCGGCCGATTTGTTGGGACTTAAAATTTTGTCCACATTATCAGTATCATGTCAAGATGTGTATGTGCTTTTTTCGTGGCCAAAAACCTATTCCTTACAGAGTTATCACCCTTTAAATATCTTAAAGCCGATACATAAACTGCATTGCCAATCATTTGTCAACGCAACTCCTCCTACAGTTTAGCTGCAATTCTTTTGAAACTTGGTAAGTGTTATCATTACGACATGAAGAAGTGCATGTGCTATCCGGATACTTGTACATCCATCCATCAGTCCCAAATGTATGTTTGTCTGTCGGTCCATCCTTGTCAATGCAACTCCTGCAGTTTAGTTACAATTTATAAAGTAAATCTAATCATTACCATCTGAAGATGTGCATGTGCTTTTTTCGCGGCCAGAAAGTCATTCATCACATAGTTATCCCCCTTTATATACCTTTAAGCCGATAAATAAACTGCAGTACCAATCATTTCTTGTCAACGCAACTCCTACAATTCAGCTGTGATTCTTTTGAAACTTGGTAACGGTTCTCATTACCACTTGAAGATGTGCTATCCATATGCCTGTACATCCATGCGTCTGTATAGAATGTATGTATGTCAGTCTGTCTGTGCGTCCATCTCTGACAATCACTTCAAGATGTCACCACAACTCCTACAGTTTAGCTACAATTCCAGAAATCACTGTTTGATTGACATTAAGGGAGTCTACTCCATCCAGACTAGACTAGACTAGAGTAGAGAGTTGTGGTTCTTGCATTAGAAGGCATTAAATGCAAGATTAGAAATCTTTTTCTGGCGCTAAATGTAAGTAGATTTATTTAGCAAGTAGTGATTGAACAATAAGTATGTTTATGTAGTTAATAAAACGACAGACTAACCCAAGGGGGGGGGGGGTCTGTGATAGTTATCTCCCTGAAATACTTAAAATTCATCAAAACTGTCTTGTTCGTGCCAGATATTGAAGAATTGTGAACCTATGCTCTCAATTCCTTTGTCACTGAATAAATTGCTTGAAGAAGCAGTGCCTTGATTCCATTTTGAAGAAATTCATCCATATTTTCCTGAGTTATCTCCCTTGAAAAACTTAAAATTCACCAAAATTCTCTTGTCCGGGCATAATAGTTGAAATGAATTGAACCTGCACTTACAAATCTATCTTTCTTTAAGGCGAGATGCAGTGTCACTATTTCATTTTTCATCGATTAGTTTTTCTAAAATATTGTCCTTTACAATTAACATTACATGTATGTCCACTCTTGATGTATGTTTATCTGAAATGTTTGGATCCGGGAGGATATGCCGTCTTCTGATGGCTTGTGTACTCTCTGGTTTGGCAACTGTTGCTGTCCTGGGGGTAGGGTTGCACGATTATTCACTTTTCATAATCGTGATCATTTAAGAAAAATAATCGCGATCATACGATTAATCATGAACCATATTAACTACGTCAATGCTGCTTAGAGGACGTTATTATGCTACTGCAGATTGTAAGATTATGGGTTAGGCACATGGGTATACATACATGGACAGAATACGCCAGTTGCTGACTGCAAACAAAGGAATGTATCAAGATTTTTCTAGACGTAAAACGGAAGGCAACGTATTTCGTTTAATTGTAGCCTATGCTCTAATAGAAGTCCACCCCCTAACTTTGACATATGAGCTCCAATGATTTCTTAGCAGTTTCAAAACGGCAAAACTCTGTATTAGAAGACCACCCCCTAACTCAGCAGATAATTTGTAAGAATAGCGTGTATAATAATAACAATCGTGTCACAGCAGGGTGTGTCTACTTAAGACAGATCTCTGCCCTGATACATTTCCGGCCCCTCTAGAAGTCAATACAGGCGTCGGATTTGTAAATCTCGACCACCTATTAGATTAATACTAATAGTAGGCCACGTATGTTCAAGATATAATACAGTTTATTCCACACTTTTGTAGTCAAAATGCGCTTAAAACAGTCTTGGCGTGATTAAATAGCTTCCTTATAAATATATTTTAAGACCAAATTTATGTACCAAATAAGTACAGGAGAAAATGTGCATCAATTTTGTAACGCCGATCAACATTAAATGATCCAAATTGAATTATTACGAACGACAATATAGCTGGTTTCTTAAGTTGGTGAGCCAGCGGCTCTTTTGCAATGGGAGGCAGTGTGTTCTCGCGAAATATACGCTAACAGGAGTTTATCAAATGGGTACCCGTTATTCAGATCAGTATAATACTGATACAATAGTTCCTATCGCGCAATGATAATATATAGAAATTCCTGAGTTCCGAGTCCCCGATTCCAGAATATTTATATCCGAATACTCGTTTTAAAATGAACTCATCAATTGGAGGCGAATCACGTGATTTGTATTTTTTCGCGACGCCATTTTATATCAAATTGTGGCTTCATTTTGATGTAATAAACGACATTTATTAAAGGATATGCAATATTTAGGCACTCAAATCAAATAATTTCACTTCCCCAGTGATGTTTTGAGGTATACATTAAACATAGGCGTAGGCGGTGAAAATCTTTACGGGAGAAAATGCGTTGAATTTCCGTGGTATCAGTTTTAGAACTTTTTGGGGAAAACCGTAACTCAGAGAATGGGGAATGCGGGATAAGCGTGTGTGATTACAACAACAATGACAAATAGCGACCAAGTGAACAATCTTTATTCATCTAAAACTAATCATGAGTCAATACAAACAAATCCGTTATTTATTTAGTTTATTTAATCATTCACACATTCGGCTGATAGCCCGGATGTTTGTTACCATGCTTGGTTATGCGAGCAGAGTTTCACAAGCGTAAAAGTGTCTTGACAAAAATTTCAACATGGCGATTATACGATTATTTCCTTTTATAATCGTCCATGATCATTTTGAATTATATAATCGTGATTAATCGAATAATCGAAAAATCGTGCAACCCTACCTGGGGGCCCCAAATGTGTTCAAGTGGTGCCCTGTGTGCGGGAACCTTTGCGTTGACATTAGATGTTGAGTGATACTCTAAGAATAGCAGAACACTACATGCGGTATCTGTTTTTCTGATTACAGTGCCATTTTGGACCTGGGGGTAGCTGTGACAAATTATAAATACTTATCAGTGACTGTCAGAATTTGGTCAGTATTCATGGGCAACTTGTTGTAATCTGTGTGTACCACTTCAGGTTTCTAGCAGGCACCGTGTATGCAACCTTTGGTAGTGCCGTATCCACTGGCGTTATCCCTCCATTGGCTGTGCAGGGGTAAGATGACGCCAGATTGATAAGTGAGAAAGTGACGGGCATGGATGATTTGTGCAGTCTGAAGTGATTCAGACTTATAAGCGTTTCGTTCCAATCTTTCTCGGATACTCATCAGAGGTTAGTAAAGCACGTCAGTTTCTTTAAATCCCAGTTTGGGATTTAATGCCAGTGGTGTCCTGATTGGCTGAAGGTAGAGAAGTACACGACAGTAAGAAGACTAACATTATTTATGTTTAATTGATGACATGTCCTATGTATTTCTCCCTAAGGTGGGGTTCCTGCGATAGCCAAAGAGAGGTTTTTCAGGGAAAGCAAGGCGGCATCTGGACTTGGATCCCAAGATGGGTCAGTAGTGCAGAAATAATTTTTTTGTAAATAAACTGGTGTCTGTGTATGAAAAACATTCTGATGGAATTGGAATTCTGTTTACGAGTTCATGTCCCATCCTTCTAGGGTTGTAGAATTTCTGTTCTACTTAGTGTAAAGGCATTAAGGAAGGCTGAGTTCAATACAGATTGGAGTAGCCTCTGACTGAGAAGTGTTTAATGAATTTTTACGATGTCTAATGTATTCCACAATGTCGATGCAGAGTTTTCATATATGCTAAAATTGGCAATGCGTTCTTGCAAGAAGTTGGATGAGGAGGGATGTATTCTAGGTATCCGTGGGTGTCTGTTGGTTTGATGAGTAGTGAGACGTGTATCTTGTTATCCTTTGTCAGAAAGACATCTTTGCATGCCCAAGAAACTGACACTACTGTTGAAGGCTTCTGATGTGAATTTAACGCTGCTATGGCAGCTATTCATGTAGTTAATAAAGTCTTTCAAGGCAGGTTCTCCATGTTCGCATACCATGAAGATATCATCTATATATAGAGATATGCAGCCGGTTGTGAAGGCGTAGAAAGTCTTTCTTCCAAGTCTGCCATTAATATACATGCATATGGGCATGCTGGGTGGTTCCCCTATGTGAAGGTAGTGGTGACCATGGAACTCAAAGTTGTTGCATTCCATCACTAGTCTCAAGAGGTTGAGAAGGCTTCTTGGCGAGAGTTTGCCTGTAGTTCCATGTCTATGAATTAAACGAAATCAAGGATTTCTTTTTTCACGAGAGAGTTGATACTTACCTCCGTAATACTTTTGATATTGCTAAATATTGGCTTTCACTCAATAAACACTCAGATTAAAACAGTTAGGTGCCCCTACTGGGCAGGGAGTCAGAGCGTAGTCTGGCGGATGCCAGCCCCACCACCGCGCATGCGCAGACTAGCACTTCCTCTGACTAATTTATTGGCTGATACACATGCAACTACAAAGAGCCTGAAGACCGAGCCTCTGTGGGGTGGAGAGGCCGGGTCCGTATCTAGGGAGGTAAGTATCAACTCTCTCGTGAAAAAAGAAACCCTTGATTTCGTTTATTTCACATCAAGAGTATACTTACCTCCCTAATACTTTTGATATTGCCAGAATTCGACAGTGAATTCGGCGGGAGGGAGGCGAGGTCAAAAGACCAGCTCATCCCTATACGCTTTTCTGCGTTTAAGGCACTTAAACTTCTGAAACTGTATGAAAAAACAGTCAGGATTTGACTAACCATCGGATAACACCCCCGATGTATGAGAGATGACCGAATGTCATATGCGCTCCCCCCCCCCTCCTTCCTGGGAGGAAGAGTCGAATGACCTCAATGTCCTATACGCTCTCTACGTACAAGTGCCATGTACTACAGGACAGAGACGAAAAAACTCCATTTTCGTATACTCTCAACAATGAACCACATAAATACACAAAACCATCATCATAATAATAACGGGTAACGTGACAAGACAATCAACAATGGACAACACATACACAAGACTGACCTTGTTGAAATGGCTGCTGACATCCTGTTCCCATTGGTGAAGAACGATGCAGTCCCAAATTAGTGGTTGTTTCCATAAATTAATTGTGAAATATATAAGCAATGAGGAAACCCCATCAAAAATATATGCCTAGCTATTTTTTCAAAATCGACAAGGCGAGAGGATTAGAGGTGTCACGGAGATAATGGTCTGTAAAACTGGACTCACAGTGCCACTGAGCCACCGACATAATATCATCCACCGGGACCCCATTAAATAGGGCAGTGGATGTCACTACGCCGCGGACACTGTGAGCCTTGGCCACGTCAACCTGCTTCCCGGTGGCGGATTTATGGCAAAACTGAATGCATTCTACAATCCACCTGGAAATGGTGTCCTTAGAAGCCCTGCCATGGGGTTCAATATAAGACAACCATAACGCCGACTGGTCGGTGCGCCACTCCGCCGTATGTTGCTTGTACCGGCAAAGCGCCCGGACGGGACACCATGCTTTAGAATTAGGATCATATCTAGTTAAAGCAGGCAAAACAATAGGTTGACCTGGATATTTCAACGACTGATTTTTAGCCAAGAAATTAATCCTAGGTAGCAGCTTAAGGCCTTCCCCTGAAACCACAAAACGGTCATCCTCGGCTGATAAGGCATGAATTTCACTCCTACGCCTAGCCGAGGCCGCAGCAATTAAAAACACAGTCTTCAGTGTTAATAGTTTCATAGAAATGGAACTAAGTGGTTCAAAAGGCTTATCACCTAGTACTTGAAGCACTAGCGATAAACTCCAAGACGGAATCACAGGTGGATTCCTTGGTCTTAGATTGCCCATGCCTTTAATTAATACATTTAATGTATTTACTTCATCACTTCCCCTCTTAGCCAAGCAAGGAATAACAGACATTAATGCTGACTTATAACCAGCAATAGAGTTAGGCTTGAGGCTATAGGCATCATAGAGGTGACAGAGGAAATCAGCTACTACTTGAATAGATGAATCCATTGGATCAATACATCTTTTTGAGCACCATTCTGCAAATCTGTTGATTTTATAATTATATGCTCTGGAGGTTGACCCCCTCCTGGCTTTGGCCATAAACATGGCTGCTTGCTCAGAAAAGCCCTCCTTAATTCTAGATTCCTTGACAACATCCACGCAGTCAATCTGAACATTGACGGATTGTTGTGAAGGGCCTTGCCCTGGAAGATAATATCGTCCATCAGAGGCAGAGGAACCGGATTGCAGACCAGAAGGTCCAGCAGATCCGTATACCATGATCGGCTTGGCCAATCCGGGGCGATCAGAAGCACTTGGCATTCCTCTTGTCTGATTTTCTGAAGAATTTTTGGAATCAGGATTGCTGGAGGGAATGCGTATGCATACATTCTCCCCCAGCTGATAGCTAACGCATCTGTTGCGAAAGCGCTTGGATCCGGAATCAGAGAGACGTACGTCGTCATCTTCGCATTCTTCTTCGTTGCGAACAAATCGATGTTGGGTTTCCCCCAATGGTCGAACAGACGATCCGCCACACATTGATTTAGTTGCCATTCCGTGGGTAAAACACTCATCCTTCGGCTCAATGAGTCTGCTAGCAGATTTAACCTTCCCGGAATATGAACTGCTTTCAAGGTAATCTGGTGATCCAGACACCAACAAAGCAGTCTCCATGTCATCATACAGAGACTGGGCGACTTCGTTCCGCCCTGGCGGTTTATGTAAGTCACAACTGTTGAGTTGTCTGAACGAATAAGAACAATCTTGCCCTGAACTTTCTGTAAGAAATGTTCCAGGCCCAGGACTACTGCTCTTAGCTCCAGTAGATTTATATGTTCCTTTGACTGTTCCAGATTCCAAAGCCCTGATATCGTGGACTCTTCCAGGCAAGCTCCCCAGCCCTCCATCGATGCATCTGTATACACAGTCACCTGAGGGTGGGGAGGGGTTAGCATAACCCCCACCAAGAGATTCTCTGTGTCCAACCACCATTGCAGGTGATGAATCAGAGGCGCCAACACTGACACATTCGAGTCCAGCGAACCTGTACTCTGGGTCCATTGTGTCATGAGAAATAACTGGATCGGCCGCCTGCGTAAGGCGGCCTGAGGAATGACCGGTTCCAATGAAACCATCAACCCCAGCATTCTCAAGTAAACCCGTGCCAGGACATGACGACTGTCGCACACTGACTGAATTAATGAGATGAGTTTCTGAACTCTCTCCTGAGTAGGATAAACATATCCTGTCTCTAGATCGAAGAACATCCCCAGGTAAACAAACTTCTGGGATGGAATCAGCTCTGATTTTGGGAAATTGATCATCCAGCCTAAGTCTGTGAGAGTTTTCAAAACAATCTCCAGACTGGCCGATAAACTTTCCCGGGTGTGTGCTTTCAACAGCCAGTCGTCTATGTACGTGTGGACTGCTATGCTTCTCCTGCGGAGGTATGCGGTGATCGCAAGAACCACACGGGTGAAAACCCGAGGAGCCGTGGAAATTCCGAAGGGTAGCACCCTGAATTCCCACTGTCTGCCCTGGAATGCAAATCTCAGGAAGCGACGGAAACTCCTGTGTATGGGGATGTGGAAATAAGCGTCCTTCAAATCTATCGACGCTGTCCACATTCCCCTCTCTAACCCCGCCAACACCGAGCGCACAGTCTCCATCTTGGAACTGGGCGTCTCTATGAACTTGTTCAATGGCTTGAGGTTGAGAATTGGTCTCCACCCTCCGGTGTTCTTTGTTACTAAGAACAGGGTTGAATAGAAGCCCGGACACCTCTGTGCCGGCTGAATAGCTCCTTTTTGTATGAGGGAATTTATTTCCTCCTCGATACACAACCTTTGATCTGGATCTCTCGGATTTGGAGTCCAGATCGGCACTAGAGGCAGTCGCGATGGCGGGCCTGTCATCCAATCGGGATGATACCCGACTGAAAGCCATCGCAAGACTAAACGGTCCTGAGTTAACCGTTCCCACTCTTGCATGTGGTCGGCTAGCCGGCCTCCCACCGGTCCACCTAGGGATAGAGGTGGACATAAGGAGTGCAAGAGCGGCACTGTCTCCTCTGCCAGAAACACCGGCGCGGTTCTCACCGCGGTAACCGTCCCATCAGGAACGATTACCCCGCCCAGATCCTCGCGCGCCACGACCAGCACCGCGCGCACCTCGGTGCGCGGGCGGCTGCCTGGCTGACTGCGCCTGAGGAGCCTGCGCCCCCCTCGCTGCTGGCCGAATCGCACGCGGCCGAGGCCGGCGCTGCGATGGTGGTTGGCCTCTGACCTGGCCACTACCACCTCGAGCCTGCAGGGGACGACCTGTGGACATAAACACAAAGAGAGATTAGTCTTATATAGCACCTAGTTGAAATAAACCAACTAATCAAGGCGCTTATCACGTTTAGCGCGAGTCCCGGAAACACATTACAACGGGACAAAACTCGCTAATTTTACTAGAAGTCACCTGATTTAAAGGTCCAAGGCCCTCCTGTGGCGAAGTTACTCTCTCTGCCATCTTTCTCAGGTATCAACAGTTCTGAATTTTGCCAAAAACGCTTATAATTGAGCTACAAAAAGCACTAGCACAAAAGCATGTGTTGTCTCTCAGCCAATAAATTAGCAAAGAGGAAGTGCTAGTCTGCGCATGCGCGGTGGTGGGGCTGGCATCCGCCAGACTACGCTCTGACTCCCTGCCCAGTAGGGGCACCTAACTGTTTTAATCTGAGTGTTTATTGAGTGAAAGCCAATATTTAGCAATATCAAAAGTATTAGGGAGGTAAGTATACTCTTGATGTGAAAGAAGTGGCCTGCCTATAGCCATCAGGCCATCTGTTGGGAATATTCATGTATACAGTGGTAACGTGCATTGTCAACAGTAGCTCTCAAGGTGGCGGTGTGTTGTAGGATGAATTGTGTGATATCATTCATGTATGAACTGATTTAGGTCACACGCTGTTTGATGTGTTCCTCCACTTGCCTGCTTATTAATGCAGTCGAGCAGCCTTTGCCACTGATTATTGGTCTGCCTTGTATTTAGTGTTGCTCCAATTAATTGATTTGATCGATGATTGATTGGTTTGCATGTCAAATCAACAGATCGATAATGATTTCAGAGATCGATGTTGACTGCTTATAACTTTATGATATTAAAACTGCAGATGATTCTTTTTTTTTTTGGCAATCCCATTTTAATATCATTTTACATCTATACACATCAAAAAAAGTAAGTTCCCCCCTAAATATGGGCCTATATTTTCTAAAGTATGTATCTATTTGTAATGAAATTTTGCACAGGTGATCGCCGCGACTATAGCACTGATATGTGAAATCGATTACCGCAGAAAGTCAGTCGTGCCTGTTCTAGCGCGCACTAAATGACATTTTGATCCATTTCAAAAATTCTGAAATTAGACATGATCATTGGTAGAGGAATATCACTGATTTTGTCACTAGTTGTGCAAAGACACATGTTAGCGCGATCAGAGTTCTGTAATTTGATAATGCCACGTTTGTCCAACCAGAATAGGGCAATTGCCATTGGCCTTTTGGAGGCCAATTTCGCTGTGAAGCAAATTGCGCGTAGAATGGGTGTTAGCCCAAATGCCATCAGGAAGTTACGGCAAAAGTTCCAACAGTATGGTGATGTGAATGACCGGCAGAGAAGTGGAAGGCCCACTGTTACCACTACACGCCAAAATCGTTTTGTAGCAAATACAGCACGCCGTAGCAGAACGTCCACAGCGCGCGCCATCAATGATCGGCTACATGCAGCTGCTGGAGCTGGAGCCAGAAGATGCAGTGACCAGACTGTTAGAAACCGTCTTCACGCCGCTGGGCTGCATGCTCGACGCATGATTAAGAGGCCAGCCCTCTCATTGAGACACAAACAAGCCCGGCTTGAGTGGGCACGAGACCACGAAGGTTGGACAAGGCAACAGTGGTCAAATGTCATGTTTAGTGACGAGACACGCGCTACTCTTCATCACATTGACGGAAGGTCGCGGGTTTGGCGTCGCCCTGGTGAACAGTATACTGTGTCCTGTGTACAGCCAACCACAGCATTCGGCGGAGGAAGCGTTATGGTTTGGGCAGGTATCAGCGCTAGAAGAAAGACAGAACTTATACCAATCAATGGTAACATTAATGCTGTGCGCTATATCGCCGAGGTCCTTGAGCCACATGTACTGCCGTATGCTGCTGCAATAGGGGATGAATTCAAGTTCATGGATGATAACGCGCGTCCGCACCGGGCAATAATTGTAAATGACTTTCTGACAAACCATGGCATCGAGAGGATCCCGTGGCCAGCTAACTCGCCAGATCTGAATCCCATTGAACATCTGTGGGACCAGCTAAAGAGAGCTGTGTACCGGAGAGTTACTGACGACACCGTCCTCGGCGACCTCCATCAGCTGCTACATGAAGAGTGGGTGGCGATCCCACAACAGAGGATCACCCGTCTCATCAACAGCATGAGAGCACGGTGTCGCAACGTGATAGCGAATAATGGTGGATACACGCGTTATTAACTGTGGTCAAGTCATTAGTTGTATCTTTGTTGAGATTTAACAGATTTGAAATTTTCTAATGAAATCTTTATTATGCTTTACCCGATATGAAATTAATGTATAGTGAATATTGTTACCCGCAAGATCTGTATCTTGCACTCCAGCTGTTGTTATGATTTTCTTGTTTTTGAATAAAATCTGTATTCAAATTTTTTAAATTGGGCAAATTTTCATTCAATGCATGCTTATGCAGGCATAACACGTCATAGACTGTAATCATTTGCAGAGATTGTTCTTATAGTCATATTGATGATCTGTGAAAAATTTCATTACACTCGGTTGTATAGTTTGGAAAATATTAGCCCATATTTAGGGGGGAACTTACTTTTTTTGATGTGTATCTATAACAAAGTATTACTCCATATGAGGCCATAGTCTAAGACATTAACCATCACAACACTGAAATATATAGTATGCTAATGTCAAAACCACCAACAGCCTAAGGCAGCAACAGCTTCCAAATTAGTTTGAAAATATTCAACAGATTATTTCTGAAATTATTACGGTTAAATATCCATGAACATGCAATAATAATTGCATTCAAAATTTCAGAATGGGTAAAAATGAGAACCTGCTATGATCGATCATTAATTGATCATCGGTTAGTACGTAAAACCAATCATCGATCACAAAAATAGTACCAATTCCCAACACTACTTGTATTAATACATCTTTGTGTTCCTCGTGGATTTTAGGCGGGAGATAGAATCTCGAGGTTCTTGCAGGTTTAAGTATGAGTGGTGCAGCCATCTCCGGTTCTATTTCACCACTCGTTACTCGTTGGTCTAAATGCTTGGTGACTAATTCGACATGAAGGTAAGTTCTGTCAGATTCCAAATTCATGTAGAGGTTGGTGTCTGACAGCTGCCTATTGGCTTCTGTCACATAGTCAATCTTAGACAAGATGACAATGGCTTGCCCTTTATCTGCTTTCTTAATCATCACACCTGGATTATCTAGTATTTGAAGAATGGCCTCCTTCTCGGCGGCGGGAGGTGTTACCAGTTTTGCACCTATAATGGATATGTTGTGATGTACCTCATTCTATATGGTTTTGATGAAACTATGTAGAAGATAGTCTGCATCTGAATTTGGCATAAATGCGCTCGGTGTCCTGAGTTTCTTTTTTATTAGGTCACCGAAGACTTCTTCGCTATTGAAAAAATTCAACAGATTATTTCTTAAATTATTACGGTTAAATATCCATGAACATGCAATAATTATCGCATTCACAATTTCAGAATGGGTAAAAATGAGAACCTGCTATGATCGATCATTGATACGCTTGGGCATGTTGACCAGTTCTATGTCCCCAGAAGTGGTCATGATATGGTCATGACCGATGAAGGGGTGGGGTGTAAGTTTTATGAGTTAACAAATTGTTTTTGTATGATAGTCAGAAATGGTGTCTTCTTCTCTCCTGGATACTTTGCACCACTTCTAATAGGTCATCTAAGGATCAGCTCCTCTGGTTAGGCCTGTCTGGGCAGTATCTCAGTGCACTGTGTTGAAATGACTTGACGGAACTTCTGCGGTTCTTGTCCCCCCAGATCTCTCGGTATTCCTCGGATGCTGGTTACAGGTCTGCTGTATCTTGGCCCTCATATGGGCAGCTCACATAACAAATGAGATTGAATTCCACCAAATGGTTTCAGAGGATATAGCCAGATGGACAGACGGCAAGCTGGTGGACAAATGGACAGATGGATGGAGGCGATTGCAATACTGCCTCAATTTTTTCAAAACCTGTGTGGGCAATAAGGCATGCTGTTGAAGATTTTGAACATAATTGGATTAGAAGGCATCGCTGATTAGGCAGCAATGTCTTCCAATTACGATTATGTTCAAAATATTCAATGGAACATTTCTTAGTACCTGACATGTTTCTGTTTTGGTTTCAGAAACATGGTACATTATTTAATGGGTGTAGTGTAAGCTTGTGTGATTATTGCGTTGAGTGATCGCGATCGATTATTAAGAAATAATCGTGATTACTCGATTAATCAGCTTGGATAAAAATTACCAAGACATAACAACAAAAGAATATCAATGACGAAAATTGCAATGGTGTTTAGAAAAGTCCATTTGCAGGGCAAGAGAAGACTATTTTTGAAAATGTAATGCTGCATTCCAGTAACACATGTTCAAAAATAGTCTTCTCGTGCCCTGCAAATGGACATACATTCACTAAGCAAAATGTATTAAAAGGGGTAATGGAAAGGTAGGGGTTGAAATATTTTATGCAATAGAAATATTCACGATTATTCGATTATTTAATTTTTAATCATATAAATTCACGATTTAAAACATAATCACGATTTTGGATTTAATCATGTAATCACGCAAGCCTGGTGTAGTGTACCTGACATCCGTCGGCTCCACTTCCACTTGATCATAGAAATGATATGTAATTCCCGCTTTCTCAAGCGATTCTCGCGCAACCTGTACTGATCTCCTCGAAGACATATTTGGATCAGTCATTAAACAGACATTGTTTGCTTTCATATTCTTCAAATCCTGTAATAATAACAATACGCGTATTTAACCTTTCATCGACAAATCTCTGAAAAAGTAAATTCTTTAAGATATGATATAAAAGTTATTCTGTTGAATATTTTGAAATCAATTTGACTGGAAGCCGTTAATGTCAAAGGCCTATTAGGGACTAGGGCCATTAAAGTTTGTTCAAGGGAAGTTGATATGTTAAAAAACATGGTCGCTGTGGGTCATATACTGTGCTTGGTGGCCACGTTGGACTTTTAAGTGATTTTGAAGCCAAAATTAGTTTTATAAAGGGTTTTAGGTATCCTGATTTCAAATTTGACATTTTCGAAACTGTCGGATAAACGGTATGGCAACAATATTGGGTCTTTTTTTCCTCCAGAAGCTCGCATACTAAAGCAATAGGAAATTTAAATGTTTTCTTCCTGAGAACCACTGGGTCAATTTCAATTATATTTGGCAGGAAGTATCCTTACAGCACAGAGATCCAAGTTTGTTCAAATGAAGACGATCAGCCAATTTGGCCAGCGACCATGTTGGATTCTTCTCGAGAAAAACTGGACTGATTTTAGCCAAATTTGGTAGGACACATACTGGTTTTTGCATCGAATGATGTAGGTCCATCATGATTGTGGCAAAGCTCTTAAAGGAAGTATATGAATTGTATGTTTTTGGCGAATTTACAATTTAATAAATATTCTGTTGTATCCTTTGAAACTAATTTGATTGGTCAAATTAGTTTCAAAATATTCACCAACTTACCTATAACTCACCTTGAAATTGGTACGTTGGAAATTCAGTGATAAAATCAATTTAAATGTGTATGCAGTGTGCAGAGCTTGGCTAGAAATGAGTGGGGCATAGGTAGAACTGCATCTTGCCATACGATTGTGTCATAAACATTAAAGACTGTCATGTCACAGTCAGATCTGGGGCATTAGAGAGTGTCATGCCGTATCATATGAAGACACTAAGCGGTGTGAGACATAACAGTGAGCCAGTTTGTCACGATCACATACAGAAACTTTGGCACATTACAGCGTCACAGTCAGTTCTCAGACAACAAAGAGGGTCATGTTCTGTTCAGGGACATTAACCCTTTAACTCTTAGCACTCTGATGTCGGAATTTTTCATTTTCAAATTAAATTAAAAGATGAACTGGTGTTCATTTCTAAACAAATTTGGTGGAAGATGGTGCTGTCGCAGACAGCAACATCTTCCAGCAAAATTGTCGAAAAATGTACACCAGTTTCTTTGATATTAACACAGTAAAAAGATAGAATGTTCACATCAGAGTCATTCCAGTGATAAATTTTCAAAAATAATCTTCTCTAGGTCTGCAAATGGAGATTTTCTATGAGAAAATAAATATTTAGAAAAGATTTAAGGGTTAAAGAGGGTTATGTCATGGTCAGTTCGGGGACTGTGCAATTAAATATTCAAAGTCTTTGCAGATGATCACAATGATCTACAGTCTAATATATCTATGGTACATGTATCTTGTAATTCCATGAGAGCTGAGCTGATGCGCTTCACTGATCATACTTACCATTCCAACCTCTTGCGTGATGCCAAGACCAAAGCGTATATTTGAGCAAGTCATCTAAAAATCACAAAGAGAGAGAGAGATAGATAGATAGATAGATAGATAGAGAGAGAGAGAGAGAGAGAGAGAGAGAGAGAGAGAGAGAGAGAGAGAGAGAGAGAGAGAGAGAGAGAGAGAGAGAGATGTAGTGAGATCATCAAAACATGGTGAAGAGAGCATGATAGTGTTGTGACATCATCACTATAGGTGTAGGGAAATCATCAAAATGCAACAAAGAAAGCATGATAGTGTTTTGACAGCATTCTTCATGTTGTCTTTAAAATAACTAATAAACTTCTTGCTGATTGAATCATGGATGAGTGACAAACAGTAAAACAAACAGTAAACAAAATCTGGTTTATTTATTAAAATAATAAGCATTGTTTAAATGAAGTCAAAGCATGACAGACTAGTGGGTTCCAGTCAGTCCCTATCACAAAGAAACCAGTCAGTGTGAGAGACCCCATGGACCCAGTCTGTCTGTATCACATAAAGAAACCAGTCAGTGTGAGAGACTACATGGACCCAATCAGTCCCTATCGCAAAGAAACCAGTCAGTGTGAGAGACACATGGACCCAGTCTGTCTGTATCACATAAAGAAACCAGTCAGTGTCAGAGACTACATGGACCCAGTCAGTCCCTATCGCAAAGAAACCAGTCAGTGTGTGAGACACATGGACCCAGTCTGTCTGTATCACATAAAGAAACCAGTCAGTGTGAGAGACTACATGGACCCAGTCAGTCCCTATCGCAAAGAAACCAGTCAGTGTGAGAGACACATGGACCCAGTCTGTCTGTATCACATAAAGAAACCAGTCAGTGTGAGAGACTACATGGACCCAGTCAGTCCCTATCACATAAAGAAACCAGTCAGTGTGAGAGACACATGGACCCAGTCTGTCTGTATCACATAAAGAAACCAGTCAGTGTGAGAGACTACATGGACCCAATCAGTCCCTATCGCAAAGAAACCAGTCAGTGTGAGAGACACATGGACCCAGTCTGTCTGTATCACATAAAGAAACCAGTCAGTGTCAGAGACTACATGGACCCAGTCAGTCCCTATCACATAAAGAAACCAGTCAGTGTGAGAGATCCCATGGACCCAGTCTGTCTGTATCACATAAAGAAACCAGCCAGGATAAAGTTTGGTCAGCTCATTTGCTATTGTAGACGAAGGGTTCTGAGTTTCACATCAATTGTACAAGTCCCTTCATCCAATTGGTGTTCTAAAAATAATGCAAGATCTCCAAGATTACCACTGATTAAATCAACCAATCAGTTTCTTTTTAAGAATTTTGGATTTTGGCTTTATGACTCAAGGATGTTTCTGCTAAATTTGGTTGAAATCATCCAATGATCCTTCATGTAGTTCTTGAGAATTTGCTTAACCCCTACCATGCCCCTACCACACTGATGTCAATATTCTATCTTTTACTGGGTCAATAGCAAAGAAACGGGTATATATTTTCCAACAATTTTGGTGGAAGATGTTGCTGTCTACGAGTGTCTACGAGTGTCTACGACAGCACCATCTCCCACCAAATTTGTTGAAAAGTGAACACCAGTTCATATCTTTTAATTTAATTTGAAAATTTAAAGTTTTGACATCCGAATGGTAAGGGTTAAAAGAAAACATTGATAACAGACAATAGACAAGACAGATAGACACAGCTATGGACCACTCACCATCGCATAATGTTACTTCGCCCTTCTGACATGTCATGGCAGGTGAGCTAAGTATACAGCGCAATATGCCTTGCATAACGTTTTGTGTTGTGAGTGAAGTAATAATTTGAGAGCTGAGAAGCAATGTCATGATTCATTAGACAGACGGATGGCAGACATACAGACAGAGACAGACCATCATGTCAGTATCCATAGAAACATAGACTAATACTATGTGTAACTATTATTAACCACATAATTGTTAAATTGGCAAAAAAACCTTTGCTTAGTTTATGTCTAGTTGCAGACCAAGAGAAGACTGAAACTCATCATTGGAATGCCTTGGACGGTTATCGAGCAAGTCACTCCAGTGATAAATTTTCAAAATAGTTTCTTCTTCACCAGCAAATGGACATTGTTCACAATCAGGGTCAAGGCAGTTTTGCTAGTCTCATAATTTACCACTGGAATGACTGGCTCGGTTATCGACAGTCATTCCAGTGGTAAATTTTCAAAAATAGTCTTCTCTTGGTCCGCAAATGAACATTTCTCAAATCCAGGGCCGTTTTTGATATGAGTATTAAAGGGTTAATGGTAAAGAATGGTTGAGAAACTGACATTTTTACTGGAACTCTCTCATCGAGCCAGGCATTTTAGTGATAAATTTTCAAAAATAGGCTTCTCATGGCCTGCAAATGGACATTCTTCAAGATAACTGCCAAGTTTTTGCTTCACCATTTAAGGGTTAATATAAATACAAGAGGCCCAAGGACCTGAAACACTCACCTGAATTGTTTCCCTCTGGCATAACCGAACAAAACGAGATGACCACTGGAAAAATTGACCAATCAAATTTCTGTGAAGAAGGTTTAGCTAAGTTTGATTAAAATTGGCCCAGTGGTTAATAAGTAGTTTTTAATGATTTTCTCGGACATTTGCATAAAAAACAAGATGCCCACCAAAAACACTAAATTTTGATTGATTCATGGCAGATATGTTTTTGACATATCAACTTTCCATGGACAGATTTTAATGGCATTTCGGCCCTAATCATATCTGTCAAATCTTGGCCCGATCTGTTCAGCGGTTCTGGAGAGGTTGTTTTTGCAAAAAATAGGTCATCTAAAATGGCTGCCGAACCGTTTGGCAAATCAAGTTCCCTCGAACAAGCTTGGTTTAGCTCTTGCCCTAGATCATATTTCATGAGGTTTGTATCGATCCCCCAAGCTGGTCAGGTTATCTAATAATTGTAGAGTTTTCAGAGTTAGTGTGTGGTATCAAGGGTCTCTGTGACTAACACTTACTTCAAAAGCATAATCTTTAGATATATCTGCCTGGCTTGCTAATCCTGCATGTTGCTGCCGCCTAGAGATTCCCACTAATCCTGCATGTTGCTGCTGCCTAGAGATGGTCACTAATCCTGCATGTTGCTGCTGCCTAGAGATGCCCACTAATCCTGCATGTTGCTGCTGCCTAGAGATGCCCACTAATCCTGCATGTTGCTGCTGCCTAGAGATGCCCACTAATCCTGCATGTTGCTGCTGCCTAGAGATGGTCACTAATCCTGCATGTTGCTGCTGCCTAGAGATGGTCACTAATCCTGCATGTTGCTGCTGCCTAGAACCGCCTGCAACAGAAATACAGTAGCAGCTAAAACATTGCCAAGCAGTATACACACATAGTTAGAACCAGAAATGTGATTGCAATGCAACCATGAAGCTCGACTTTACGATTTTGCAATGAACTTGACTTCAAACACAAAATAAATATAGAAGGCTTATCAATACTTTTATCAACAAGAAGCCCAAGGGCCTGTAGTGCTTACCTGGACCATTAGCATTTGAACCATTTGCATTTAAATACCGGTAGACATGATGGATAAGTTTCAAAAAGTTCAAGATGGCCATCAAAGAAATGGACCAATCAAAATTCTTGTTTGATATGTTGAATCCTACCGTAATAGGATTATTCAGTGTCATTGAAATCGGACCACTAATTAAGGAGTAGCGTTTTCAAAGGTTCTGGAAAATGTAAAAAAATACAAATGGCCACCAAAGGTGACTTGCTCAAATATTTTCTGGCCAGTCTGTCACTATCACATACAGAAACTTTGTCACATTAGAGTGCTACAGTCAGTTCCCAGACATCAGAGAGGGTCATGTTATTTTCTGTTCAGAGACATTAACCCTTACCACTATGATGTCCAAAAATTTTTTTTTTAAATTAAATTAAAAGATGAACTGGTGTTCGTTTTTCAACAAATTTGGTGGAAGACTGTGCTGTCGTAGACAGCAACATCGTCCACCAAAATTATTGAGAAATGTACACCAGTTTCTTTGCTATTGACACAGTAAAAGATAGAATATTAACAGCAGAGTGGTAAGGATTAAAGAGGGTCAAGTCATGGTCAGTTCAGTGTGCAATTAAATATTCAAAATCTTTGAGGATGATCATAATGATCTACAGTCTAATATATCTGTGATGCATGTATCTTGTAATTGCACCAGAGCTGAGCTGATGCCACTATAGAATCCGTAGAATGGTTGATACATTTTTCATAAGTTCTGGCGCCTACCATGATAGGGTCTGTCTAGCCAACTAGGGTTGAAATCTGTCAAGCGGTTAATGATAAGTAGTGTTTTGACAATTTCCACTAAATTTTCCCTAAAATCTAAGATTTACACCCAAAAGGATTTACCAATCAAAATTGTGTATATACGTTCTGAAGCTTAGCCCCATAAGATCCTTCCAGTCAAAATAAATTGAAATGCGCCAAGCGGTTAATGAGGAGTAGCGTTTTGACAATCTCCGGTAAATTTTTCATAAAATCTAGGGTTTTCACCCCAGAAATTTACCAATCTAAATTCTGTATACAACTTCTGAAGCCTAATTATGTTGAAATCCGCCAAGTGGTTAATGAGTAGTTTCTAAACAAAAGTTGATGGAGGGACGATGAATGACAGATGGTTGACATGCATATCAGTGACCGTGACCGTGACCTCTGACCATATGACCCCAACATCAATGCGTGATGCCGTGTCATTATAATGAGGCATCTGTCCAAGTTTGGGTTCAGTATGATTAACCAAACATGAGATATAAACAGAAAAGTTGAGTTAAATGGTAAATGTTAAAAAAAATGTTTTTAGCAAGGTCACAGTGACCTTGACCTTTGACTTTATCCTAACCAGACATATAGCGTGTCATTATAAGGAGGCATCTGTCCAAGTTTGGGTTCAGTATGATTAACCAAACATGAGATATAAACAGAAAAGTTGAGTTAAATGGTAAATGTTAAAGTTGAAAAAAATGTTTTTAGCAAGGTCACAGTGACCTTGACCTTTGACTTTATCCTAACCAGACATATAGCGTGTCATTATAAGGAGGCATATTCACAAGTTTTGGTCCAGTATGATTAACCAAACATGAGATATAAACAGAAAAGTTAAGCTAAACACAAATTGGACACCGCCGGACAACGTGCAGGGTTCGCATAACTTTACTATGGGAATCAGATACAGTGCACTTTAGGCAGTGCATATGAAAAACTACATTCATAATATTTTTGGAATATCATTGGAAAGCTAAGCCAATTTTCTATACATTTCTGTATTAGTTTTTATAATTCTATAAAATTCAATACAGTTGGTTGCAATTTTAAAATATCCCCTATTGTCCACTTGATTTAATGAATCTAAGTCGAATCACAAGCTGACTCAGCCTACTGGACATATAGCTACATGTATCACAATCTGACCCAGCCTACTGGACATATAGCCACATGTATAACAATCTGACCCACCCTACTGGACAAATAGCTATATGTATCACAAACTGACACACCCTACTGGACGCATAGCTACATGTATCACAATCTGACCAACCCTACTGGATGCATAGCTACATGTATCACAAGCTGACTCAGCCTACTGGACATATAGCTACATGTATCACAATCTGACCCAGCCTACTGGACATATAGCCACATGTATAACAATCTGACCCACCCTACTGGACAAATAGCTATATGTATCACAAACTGACACACCCTACTGGATGCATAGCTACATGTATCACAATCTGACCTACCCTACTGGACGTATAGCTACATGTATCACAAGCTGACCCACCCTACTGCACAAATAGCTATATGTATCACAAACTGACACACCCTACTGGACGCATAGCTACATATATCACAAGCTGACCAACCCTACTGGACGTATAGCTGCATGTATTACAATCTGACCCACCCTACTGGACGTATAGCTACATGTATCACAATCTGACCCACCCTACTGGACATATAGCTACATGTATCACAAGCTGACCCACCCTACTGGACATATAGCTACATGAATCACAAATTGACCCACCCTACTGGACATATAGCTACATGTATCACAAGCTGACCCACCCTACTGGACATATAACTACATGTATCACAAGGATACCCACCCTACTGGACATATGGCTACATGTATCAGAATCTGACCCACCCTACTGGACATATAGCTACATGTATCACAAGCTGACCCACTCTACTGGATATATAGCTACATGTATCACAAGCTGACCCACCCTACTGGACATATATCTACATGCACCACAAACTGACGCACCCTACTAGACATATATCTACATGCACCACAAACTGACCTACCATACTAGACATTTATCTACATGTATCACAAGCTGACCCACCCTACTGGACATATAGCTACATGCATGGCAAGCTGATCCACCCTACAGACATATAGCTACATGTATCAGAGGCCCAGTTGAGATGACCTACCCTACTGGACATATAGCTACATGTATCACAATCTGACCCAGCCTACTGGACATATAGCTACATGTATCACAAGCTGACCCACCCTACTGGACATATATCTACATATATCACAAACTGACCCAGCCTATCCAAATATATAGCTACATGCATGGCAAGCTGAGCCACCCTACAGACACATAGCTACATGTATCGGAGGCCCAGTCGAGATGACCTACCCTACCCGGCTATCACAAGTTCAGGTGAGATGACCCCGCATCCATTCTGATTATCACACGATTAAATTAGGCAAAGAATAGCATGAAAATGAATCATTACCTGTCTGCTGTGATATCCGTGATAACTGCCTCAAGTGGATTTTCTTCACACTGAAAGCAAATTAAACACATGTGCTTTTACATGTTTATTCATATAATAATGATGTTGTTTTGCCATATAACAGTGTTGGAGTACTACATAGAAAAATGGCATACGAATCGTAGTGTTGAATTCCTATTATTAAGGGTCTACATACCAGTAGGCTTGCACGATATTGTCCTAGGAGGTATCACGATATATCGTGGTGATAAAATCGCGATATTTCGAGATATCGTATAGCCTATTTTAAGGTATATGAATTCAGAGGGTGAATTGGTCTTGGGTTGAGTTGGACTGCGTGGTGTAGCTTATGTTTTCATATCAGTTTTAACCGGATGACTTCTAATTGGTAAATTTCAACAAAAACTTGAAATCCAGTCGCCAAGATGCTTAAATTAAGATCGATCGTTAATAACACGAAAATAGGACACA
This sequence comes from Chaetoderma sp. LZ-2023a, assembly GCA_034401795.1. Taxonomy (NCBI): domain Eukaryota; kingdom Metazoa; phylum Mollusca; class Caudofoveata; order Chaetodermatida; family Chaetodermatidae; genus Chaetoderma; species Chaetoderma sp. LZ-2023a. Next base: position 6,444,891 of record CM067375.1, read on the forward strand.
ATTAATAATTTCTTGCCGCCTTACACCTTGGCTTAATGTATACCATATCCATCATTGCGGGAGTGAAATTATTATATTGGGCAACCTAAATATTGCGTTAAAATCATCGTTTATTACATGAAATTTAATCCTAAAATTTGGCATTTCATGTCGTCTTTGTGAAAATATACAGATCATGTGATATTAGGAATGTACTTTAGATCCATATGTTTAGATCTGCTCCGCATTTACCGAATACCCGGTTAATAATAATAGTTAGCCTTCAGAAACATCTCAGATAGTTCATCTTGCTGGCTAAAGCATGTATACCGTCTCATTTAGCTATCACATTTGAGAATGCATCACCATCGCCTCCAAAACCAGGAGAGCGAGCAATATCACGTGATTTATATATTTTGCTAATAATAGTTAGCCTTCAGAAACATCTAGGATAGTTCGCCATGTTCTGTTCTTGGAGTTTCCGCCAATGTCTGGCGCACCACCTTTCCGTGTATTGTCCGGGGATCTCTAGAAGCCGCAGATTACTGGAGTTTTCCATTAATTATATATTATATTATATACACACACACACGATCATTATATCTGATATTTATGTACATACATGTACACAAGCAAGTGATTTTCCTATGTATATATAGAGGAGTAAATGTTCACAGTTCATAGACGAGTAAATTTATGTTCACCATACGCGTAAATGAGTTCATTTTTATTGAAATGCATGTAGGAGCATCCAGAAAGCATAAGGTGCATCATATTTTTCTATGTGCAATTAACTTGATATTTTATAATGTGAGCTTTGTTAGTTAATTCGTTTCATTTAAGAGATGATTACATCTGATATGAAGTTTCCTGGAGATGGATTCAATTCTCAACATTGAATCGCTTCTAATCAGGCCAAACAAGAGAGTTGTGTCGAGTAACATCTGAAGAATAAGATTCCCATCCTTGCTTATTAATTCCCAGCTATCTTCCGCCACTAGATGCTTGATTTCCGCTATATAGATGCTTCTGATATCTGCAAATTCTGGACACTGAACTAGGAAATGCATACGGTCTTCAACAACGTTCTTACAAATAGGACAGGCATCACTCTCATGTTGATTAAATTTGGATCTGTGTGCTTGCAGATAGTATGTACCGGTTAGTAACCTTGCCTTGATGATGGCACGTTTTACATCATATGTATTTGCTGTCACTGTTGACCAGATCGGATGTGGCCTTCCGATATCAAGGATGTCAACATTCACAAACTGCTTGATAAAGCGTGTATACCATCTCATTTAGCTATCACATTTGTAAACGCACCACCTTGCCTCCAAAAACAGGAGAGCAAGCAATATCACATGATTTATATATTCCCGCAACGCCATTTAATGTCAAATTTAGGATTAATTTTGATTTTATAAACCATGCTTATTACAAAACATGAAATATTTATACCTTCCCAGGTAATAATTTCACTCCCGCGCATATGGTTATGAGGTATACAGTAAGGCGGCAAGAAATTATACTGGTAAATTGTGTTGAATTTTCGTATTAGTGTCCATCTTTTAAAGCAATTTTAGAGAATGAACTTCAACTTTTTTTTACCTATTCCTAGTATAATCCCACCCCTTTCTCAGAGATATTGGTTTGGAAATCAATTGAACAGCTTGCCGTAATAGACACCTATGCTACAAATAGACAGAATACGGGATGACAGTAAAATTTTGGCGATATTTCAATTTTTTCAAAATCACAGCGTAAAAAATCGTGGCTGAAAATAATCACGATTTTTGATAATATCGGATAATCATGCAAGCCTACATACCAGGGTATCCACAGCTGTCCTATAAGGGTCTACATACCAGGGTATCAACAGCTGTCCTATAAGGGCCTACATACCAGGGTATCAACACCTGTCCTATAAGGGTCTATATACCAGGGTATCAACAGCTGTCCTATAAGGGCCTAGATACCAGGGTATCAACAGCTGTCCTATAAGGGCCTACACACCAGGGTATCAACAGCTGTCCTATAAGGGTCTACATACCAGGGTATCAACAGCTGTCCTATAAGGGTCTACATACCAGGGTATCAACAGCTGTCCTATAAGGGCCTACACACCAGGGTATCAACAGCTGTCCTATAAGGGTCTACATACCAGGGTATCAACAGCTGTCCTATAAGGGTCTACATACCAGGGTATCAACAGCTGTCCTATAAGGGTCTACATACCAGGGTATTAACAGCTGTCCTATAAGGGCCTAGATACCAGGGTTTTAACAACTGTCCTATAAGGGCCTACATACCAGGGTATCAACAGTTGTCCTATAAGTGCCTACATACCAGGGTATCAACAGCTGTCCTATAAGGGCCTACATACCAGGGTATCAACAGCTGTCCTATAAGGGCTTACATACCAGGGTATTAACAGCTGTCCTATAAGGGCCTACATACCAGGGTATCAACAGCTGTCGTATAAGGGCTTACATACCAGGGTATCAACAGCTGTCCTATAAGGGCCTACATACCAGGGTATCAACAGCTGTCCTATAAGTGCCTACATACCAGGGTATCAACAGCTGTCCTATAAGGGCCTACATACCAGGGTATCAACAGCTGTCCTATAAGGGCCTACATACCAGGGTATCAACAGCTGTCCTATAAGTGCCTACATACCAGGGTATCAACAGCTGTCCTTGGTGTGCCAGACAAGAATTCACAGAATGGAGGAGAAATTGTGGCATGATTGCGCAATACCCACAATACAGCAATTACAACAGAACCTCTATCTGAAAGTCAAAGAACATAATTATATATACACATCAAAAAAAGTAAGTCCCCCCCTAAATATGGGCTAATATTTTCCAAACTATACAACCGAGTGTAATGAAATTTTTCACAGATCATCAATATGACTATAAGAACAATCTCTGCAAATGATTACAGTCTATGACGTGTTACGCCTGCATAAGCATGCATTGAATGAAAATTTGCCCAATTTAAAAAATTTGAATACAGATTTTATTCAAAAACAAGAAAATCATAACAACAGCTAGAGTGCAAGATACAGATCTTGCGGGTAACAATATTCACTATACATTAATTTCATATCGGGTAAAGCATAATAAAGATTTCATTAGAAAATTTCAAATCTGTTAAATCTCAACAAAGATACAACTAATGACTTGACCACAGTTAATAACGCGTGTATCCACCATTATTCGCTATCACGTTGCGACACCGTGCTCTCATGCTGTTGATGAGACGGGTGATCCTCTGTTGTGGGATCGCCACCCACTCTTCATGTAGCAGCTGATGGAGGTCGCCGAGGACGGTGTCGTCAGTAACTCTCCGGTACACAGCTCTCTTTAGCTGGTCCCACAGATGTTCAATGGGATTCAGATCTGGCGAGTTAGCTGGCCACGGGATCCTCTCGATGCCATGGTTTGTCAGAAAGTCATTTACAATTATTGCCCGGTGCGGACGCGCGTTATCATCCATGAACTTGAATTCATCCCCTATTGCAGCAGCATATGGCAGTACATGTGGCTCAAGGACCTCGGCGATATAGCGCACAGCATTAATGTTACCATTGATTGGTATAAGTTCTGTCTTTCTTCTAGCGCTGATACCTGCCCAAACCATAACGCTTCCTCCGCCGAATGCTGTGGTTGGCTGTACACAGGACACAGTATACTGTTCACCAGGGCGACGCCAAACCCGCGACCTTCCGTCAATGTGATGAAGAGTAGCGCGTGTCTCGTCACTAAACATGACATTTGACCACTGTTGCCTTGTCCAACCTTCGTGGTCTCGTGCCCACTCAAGCCGGGCTTGTTTGTGTCTCAATGAGAGGGCTGGCCTCTTAATCATGCGTCGAGCATGCAGCCCAGCGGCGTGAAGACGGTTTCTAACAGTCTGGTCACTGCATCTTCTGGCTCCAGCTCCAGCAGCTGCATGTAGCCGATCATTGATGGCGCGCGCTGTGGACGTTCTGCTACGGCGTGCTGTATTTGCTACAAAACGATTTTGGCGTGGAGTGGTAACAGTGGGCCTTCCACTTCTCTGCCGGTCATTCACATCACCATACTGTTGGAACTTTTGCCGTAACTTCCTGATGGCATTTGGGCTAACACCCATTCTACGCGCAATTTGCTTCACAGCGAAATTGGCCTCCAAAAGGCCAATGGCAATTGCCCTATTCTGGTTGGACAAACGTGGCATTATCAAATTACAGAACTCTGATCGCGCTAACATGTGTCTTTGCACAACTAGTGACAAAATCAGTGATATTCCTCTAGCAATGATCATGTCTAATTTCAGAATTTTTGAAATGGATCAAAATGTCATTTAGTGCGCGCTAGAACAGGCACGACTGACTTTCTGCGGGAATCGATTTCACATATCAGTGCTATAGTCGCGGCGATCACCTGTGCAAAATTTCATTACAAATAGATACATACTTTAGAAAATATAGGCCCATATTTAGGGGGGAACTTACTTTTTTTGATGTGTATAGATTAAACAAAAACTTGGGTCTCCTCTGACACTATCAATTCAGGAAACACAATATGTCACACAATGTGTCATCTTATACCATTCAGGAAACACAATACGCCACCCAAGTTGTGACTAGGCCTGTGTGTTCATTGATTTGAGTGATCATGATTGATTATTTAAGAATAATCATGATCACTTGATTAATCAGCGTGAGTATAAATTATCCAGACATAACAACAAAAACATATTCATGAGGAAAGGTGCAATGATGTTTAGAAATGTCATGTCCATTTGCAGGCCAAAAGAAAACTATTTTTGAAAATGTATCACTGGAATGACTGAGTTGATAACCGATCCAACCATTCCAGTGGTAAATTTTCAAAATAGTCTTCTCTTGGTCTATAAATGGACATTTTCTATGAGAAAAATTTAATTTTCTTGAATAAATTCGAGGGTTAAAGGGCTAATGGTCAAAATTAGTCAAGTAAATTACAAAATTTGCATACATGTAGTCAATGCTAATTTGCAGGCAAAGAAAAATCTATTTTTGAAAATTGACCACTGCAATGGCTGGCTCAATAATCGAGCCAGTGATTCCAGTGGTAAATCTTAAAAAATAGATTTCTCTTAACCTGCAAATGGACATTTCTCAAGACCATTGCATACGATGCTTTTAGCCTTGTTGCTCATTAAATGGTAATGTTACAACCAATCTGTTGAAAGCTGACGATTATTACAGGAAATAAAATAATCGATCTGGAGACAAAGTATGTGATCATTTTATTGATCTAGACGGGTGGACTTTAATTCAAAGCCTGCAAATACTTTACTACATAGGCAACAGTTAATAAAAAGTTTCTACAGAGAAACAGTTTTACAATAAGTCTCAAACAGTTTTCTGTATACGGTAATCAACCTTGGGGGAAAGGTTGCTCTGGAGCCCAGAAGATGTGTGATATATTTGGTGTCAACAGGTCAAAGGTCAAGGCTACAATGACCAGATTAAAAAAAATTATATTTTGAAAACAAGTGCTGGAAAGACAGATTTGTGATAAATTTGGGGTCAAAAGGTCAAATACCATGGTCACAGTGAGAGAATTAAAAGTTCTTCCAAATGTGAATGATGCACATATTGCACAAATTTGGGCTTGTTTACATATGAAGAACTGTCGCTGGACGAACTGACTGTCTCACTTATAGATCAGATTAATAACAACGTCTCAAACACTTCGAGTCTTATGAGATATCCTGATGCTTGTTCACCATGGTGTGAATTCAAGTAAAGTCTGAATGGCCTTTGGGGTCTGAGGGGGCGCCTTATATACTCTCCCTGGGAGCCTCTAATCTAATAAAGCTATGAAGTTTCAAAATGATCTGATAATGAGTAATGAAAATATCTTCCAGAAAACGCTGCCACCACACTAGGGTTTTGAACCCAGGCCCTATCATGCCTATCGGCAAATCATTATATTCATTACTTACTACTTAGATAACTAAATAAAACTGTCATACGCACAGCGCCACAGCGCACGGTGGCACGTAATAATCTTTTGCAAGATTCTGGCCTTTAAATGGAAGAAGACTACATCACACCTGGGCCTCCAGCCAATCTGCGGCCCATTGTGCTCCTCAACAGCATATGGAAAATCCTATCCAATGTTACTCTTAGTCTCTATGCCGCATCCGAGACAAGATCGATTACTTCACTGGATCATGTCAAAGTGGCTTCAAACATGGACGCAGCTGCGCAGACATTGTATGGGCTCAATGCATGCTTGTGTCGGTAGTCATGTCCAAACACTGGGACTTCCACACAATGGGCATTGACATGTCACGAACCGTCAACACAATTAAACGCTCAAAGGTCCTAGATGTACTATGCCAGGCCAGTTGCAATGATGAGCTACGACTAGTGAGACTACTGCTTGCAGACACCAAGCTGAGAGTATGAGTCAAGTCAGTGAAGTCTGTACGGTTTGAGACATCAATCGGCTCCCCACAGTGAGATGGTCTATCTCCGGTGTTTTTCACCTGCTACCTTGTTGCCACATTGAAATCTGTGCCGGAAAGTCCCCCATGTCAATACTGGGCATGCCGCTAGAGATGGAATATGCCGACGATGTGGACTTCATAGACGAGGAAAAGAAACCCCTTGACGAACTTCTCCCAATAGCTGCAAGCAAACTACAAATTGAGAATCTCTTTATGAATGAATCCAAAACAGAGTTCACCCACATATACCTATCGACAAAGCATGAAACTATAGAAAATGACGACCCACTTCGTGGCGGCAAACCATGGAGTAAAAGTAAAATCCTGGGCTCACTGCTTTGCAGTACTGCTGACATTTCTGCATGCTGTGTCATGGGGAACATAGCTTTCCAGTCCTTCTGGAAGCTATGGATTCATAGATCAAAGATGCCCTTGATAAAGAGGCTAAGTTTATACAATGCAACTTGCGCATCCTTGATGCTGTATAACTGTAACAGCTGGGCAGCTCCAAAGGCAGCTCTAGACAAACTCGATGCCTGCCACAGCAAACACCTACGCACCATCACTGGACACCGATGGCCAGACAGCATAATTTCCAACGATGCACTTATACAAGACATGTAATACGTCGCCGCTGTCTGTAAAAGTCACCCAGCAAAGATGGTCCATGTTTGGCCATGTGCTAAGGATGCCAGAAGAGACACCAGCACAGAGAGCTTTGGGATTCACCCTACTCAGAGCCAGCAAATACAAAGCCAGGAGAGGACGTCATTGCATAAATCTGCTAAGCGTGCTATGAGGTGACCTCAACAAAGCAGGACTCAGTACACTCAAGTCAAGAATGGACCTGAGGAAGCTAAGGATTTTGGCTGAGGACAAGACACAGTGGGCAAAAGCGAAGAAGGACTGATTGCAGCTGTAGGATGTTTCTACTACTAAAACTAGCATACTCAATACATACTAGATTTAGAAAACATACTAAACAATCATCATTACAAAATGACATGATAACTAAGATCATATACTTCCTGTATCATTGCCATAGCTACTATCATAACAACCACCCACTACTACTACTACTACTACTACTACTATTACTACTACTACTACCACCACCACCACCACCACTACTACTATTACTGCTACTACAACTACCACCACCACCACTACTACTACCTACTACTACTACTACTACAACATTATAATGTACAATTACAGCTATCGCGACTACTACTTCCTTCAATCTGACGCACCTCAACAAGTGCTACTACTAAATAGCAACCTATGGGTTGAGCTGGGTTAATTAGCATGCATGATCCCCATCCCCCTTCCTTCTCCCCCACCCCAACACACACACACCCCAAATACAAATCTCTAATCTTAATAACTAAAAGGAAAAACATAGATGTATTATATTGCTTGTTCTTTTTTCTATGTCTACTTAGCTCAGTACCGTAGCTGTACATTCACAAGTATATCTCACATTCTATGTTAAGCTGTGTGTAAAATTGTATATATGTTTAATGTTAGGTGTCCGCCACCACTATAGGCAATGCCTTCGGCGGGACAACCTGTATAGAAAATATGTAAATTGGTATCCAAGAAGCAAATAAATAATACTGAATCTTGAATCTTACTACAGCCGCAGAATACAGCAATAATACATAAGACTACATGCAGAGGCTTAAGTAAATCAGACTAACTGAGTAACTGTCAGCATACTTCTCAAGTGTGACTCGCATGAGATAGACCTATGTGTGATATCCTTTAAAGGCCCACCTTGACTATAAAAGCCACCAGAAATCAAAATCTAAACACCTTTCACATCTAGGTAGCATATTTGAAAAAATAAGGTATAAAACCCTTACAGATTTCTTAGATATTTGCACAGTACATTCTTGGTATAGCACTGGTATTGTCATCTTGAAGAAATTGTTGGAAAATATTCATTTAAATGAGAATTAGCTAAAATAAACATGAGAGCTGAATAAAATTTGAATTTAGTGGGTGGAGCTAAAGCTGTGACATCAAATTGCGGGAAAATGTGCTCTGAATGATTTATGAGTGTAAACAGTTGATAGCACGCACATGTATTATCCCACGTGTATTATCCCAATCATGTGTGGAGATAACATGCAGTAATAAATAAATAAACACAATACCTTCATAAGAAGTGGGGTCTTATTGCCACCTATAACTGGAAATAAGGGTGGTGTAAGCTGTTAGGCAGCAACAGTGTTTGTAAACTGTATATTAGCCTTTCTAATACTGGCTTTGGAACAATTAATCTTTTTCATATCAGTGTGACAAGTGTTGCAGAAAACTGTTGCTGCATTTGACAGTAACAGATATCCTCATTGCCATTTTCAAAATTACCACATTTAGAATACCACATGCATCGCTATCTAATAAAACTTGCTAATACCTCAATACTGAGCTAAATGTATTGCTAGATAAATCGGCTTAACTGTTTGACCGCTGAATTTCTGCAGCCTACATTTTCCATATAGTTTAACTCTGGATATATGCTGAATATTCTGGAAACGATCTGACTAACATAGCCACCAACCACTTTCAGTCAAGTTGCTTTCAAAATATTCAGTAGTTATTGTCAGTTGGAAGTATTGTCTGATGGCTTGCAGCAGTCAGATAGTTAATGATAAATTAATTAAATTTGAAGGAGTATGTGAATATAGTACACATGTGTATAATGCTACTATGCATAGGGTGGACTGTCCTACTCTATAGTAAACCAGTCATCTAGGTATAAAGAATAAGGTTGTGTACAGCGGCCAGGTGTTGAGCTGTCATATGGTAGGCTATTTTGCTACTTATCACGCATGCGCCATAAAGTTCAAAGTTCAAAGTTGCTTTATTTCATGGTTTTTTCTATACAATAAATATAATCTAAACAGGCAGTCCATCAAAGGCATGGCCTATTGAGTGATGGACTCCTTACACACATTACAAAACATTTATACATTGACGTATATACGACACACAAGACAGTGGCACAGTGACAGAATGCTGAAAAGCTACCTTGATATGAAAGTCCAGGACTATTTTGGTTTGTTTTGTGGAGTTCGGACACAAACTTTGATATATATGTCATATATACATGTATTTAATACATATGTCTTCCATTAAGCGGTGGGTGGGTGGGTAGGGCTGTCCCGTCTTTGATGCTTACATAGATATATGCCACTATGTGCACAAACATAAAACACACGACATTCAAACACATATTTATGGCATTAATATTTAAATGCACTCATACATATTTACTGACTTAATTAAACATATATTATACATATACTCCCTAATTACATCATTATCTCATTTTATTTAAATTTAGTTTGGAGTGGTTTATTATTATATAGGACTTTTGTATGCTACTGAGGGTGGGGTGGGGTGGGGTGGGGGGCAGGGAAGAGCTCATCACTGTAATATAAAGTTGAGATAGTTAGAGTTTGTTAAGAATCGATAGATGCGTTGATCGTATGTGGGCTATTTAGGTGTAGTAGTAGTGAAAGTAAACTGTGAAGTATGTTTGTGTTTAGACTTCTTACTTCAATTATTAGGTTAGGTTAGTTTATCTATAGTGGTTGTGGTGGTGGTGGAATGTCTTAGGCTTGTATTATTATTAATTAGCAGAGAATCTGTGACCATCAGGTATAAATATATTAATTTAGTATTTGTCGATCATAGATTCCCTGGCAATCTTCTTAAAGGATTTCAGGTTTAATATGCTATCGCGTATTTTTATACTGGTGCTGTTCCATAGTTTTGTGGCTGCTATTGTAATTCGTCGTTTTCCTATTTCTGTTCGTCTAAATTGAGTGTGTAAATTGTGTTTTGTCCTAGTGTTGTGTTTGTGGATGTCGGTGCTTAGTGTGAAATTGGAGGCTATGGATTGTGGTAATGTATTGTGGTGAAACTTCTTTACAATGGTATACATCTGTAGTTTGCCTATGTCCTTTAGTTTTAATAGCTTTTCTGACTTGAATATATTCTGGCCCTTTGCTGGTTTAGAAAAGAGTTTTAGTGCCTTTTTCTGTAGACTTTGTAGTTTTGTTAGGTTGCTTTTGTGTGTATTCGTCCAGATAGCGTTACAGTAGGTGAGATGCGGAAGAACAAGGGTGCAGTATAGAGTTTTAATTGTAGCTGGTGTCATGTAAGGTTTTAGTCTTTGTATGACACCTATGCCTCTTGCCACCTTTCCTGTTACCATCTCGATTTGTTTAGCCCAGGTAAAATGTTTATCCAAATATACTCCCAAGAATTTGGCAAATAGGGCCTCCTCAATTTCTTTTTTGTTTAAATGTAGATTTTTGGAATTTCGTCTTTTTTTAGTTTGAGATTTGTAAATAGCATATAATTTGTTTTGTCAACATTCAACGATAATTTGTTTATTGAAAACCAGTCAGTAATTTCTTCCATTTCCTTGTTTGTTTTTCTGTATAAGGTGTCTATGTTGTCATCGCAGCAAAAAGCATTTGTGTCATCAGCGAATAGTATTAATGACATGTGCTTGCATATGTTAGGTAGATCATTCATGTAAAGAAGGAACAGCAATGGGCCAAGAATAGATCCCTGAGGAACACCACAAGTTAATTGCCTGTTTTCAGAGCATATCTCATTATATTGTACGCATTGTGTTCTTTTACTTAGGTAGTTCTGGAACCAGGTGAGTGCACTGCCTCTTATACCATATTAGGCAAGTTTTTCTAGTAAGATCTGGTGGTTGATAGTGTCGAAAGCTTTAGAAAGGTCCAAGAAGATGCCTATTATACTTTGGTTTTTTTCCAGTGATTCAATAATTTTTTCTGTCATTTCGGCTATTGCATGCATTGTTGAATGTTTCTCACGAAATCCATATTGTGATTTGTATAAAATGGACTTTTTGTCCAGGTAATTTGTCAGTCGATTGTACATAAGGTGCTCTAGTAACTTGGAGAAAAGTGGAAGTATGGAGACTGGTCTATAGTGTGAGAAGTTAGTAGAACCCTTGGCTTTATAAATTGGTGTAACATGTGCTATTTTTAGTTTTGATGGAAAAATGCCTTGTGCTAGGGATAAGTTGCAAATGTGACTAAGTGGGATAAGGATATCCATAACACAGGTTTTATAAATGCGCCACTTAAAACTATCGATTCCGGCACTTTTGGCTGGGTTGAGTTTGTTTAGAACATTAAAGATCTCTTCAGTGTTAGTAGGGTTAACGAAGAATGATGATTGATAGCTGCCTGTAAGGTAATCAGAAAATTTTTTCTTGGATGTTGATTGGATTTTGGTTGAAAGTTCTGGTCCTATATTTACGAAATAATCATTGAATCCATTGGCAATTTCGAATTTATCGGTAATGACCTTATTCTTGTGAAGAAATTGTGTCTGTTGTGCCGTATTGATCTTGTTTAAAAGTGATTTAATGGTTTTCCATGTCTCTTTTATGTCATTTTTAGACTGTTCAAATTTCTTGTGATAATATGTTTTCTTAGCTGTTTTTATTATTTGATCTAATTTATTTCTATATTTTTTAAACTGAATTTCATTGTAGTTAGTTTGACACTTGATAAATGTTAAGTAGAGCTGATATTTTGTATGACAGGCAGCTATTAATCCACTTGTAAGCCAAGGGTTAGTTGGGTTATGCTTATATTTTTTACTTTCTTTCATTGGAAAGCTTTGTTCAAAAATAGTCGTGCAGATGTCATGAAATTTGTTGTAGGCATGCTCACAAGACTGAATGTCTGTTACTATGCTCCAATCGACCTCTGACATAGATCTTTTGAATGTTTCAATGTTGACCTGACAGTAATCTCTGCATTTAAATTAGTTTTACTGATATTGCGATTAATATTATTGCAGAATATGTTGTCAATGACCGTCGCCGTAGATTCTGTTATTCTAGTTGGTTTAGTTATTGTCGGATAGTAAAAGTATGTATCTAATAAGTTAATGAAGTCTTTGGTATGACAACATTTCTGTTGCTGCAGATCAATATTGAAATCACCCATAAGGTATGCTGTTTTATTTTCCTTTTGTATTGTATCCAGAATTCTGCTCAACGCTTTAATGAATTGTTTGCTGTCACTGTCAGGAGGCCTGTAGATTGTACCATCAATTTTATTTCTACCTTTTTGAATCAAAATTTCGATAAATATTGTTTCAATGTATTCTTCCATTATGGAAAAGTTTTCACGCAAAATGAATTGAATATTGTCTTTTATGTACATGCCTACACCACCTCCGCCATCCTTGTTAATTTTGTCAGATCTGTGCTTTTCGATAAATGTATAGTTATTCTTGTTAACTAGAGTAGTAGGTGAGTTTACTTTTAGCCAAGTCTCTGTAATTCCAATAATTCCAAACTCATGTGCACTCATATCTAGGAAATTATTTAACCTGTCAATGTTCTTCAGTATCGATCGAGTGTTTGCGTGCATGAGTGAGAGTGCAATGCTTTCTTTACTATTTGTTATAAAGTCATTAAATTGGCTTAGAAGCGTATAGTTACAAGTTTGTGGAGGTATGGATAAGTCAGTTCTAGCATCTTTTGAGTTGATGTCTCTATATGTGTGGGTGTTAAGTTTGAAGGGATTTAGAATTAGGTCTTGTATGTGCTCTATGTAGTTATATTCAACATATGGATTCATGATTGCAAGTGTGTAGTCAGCATCATCATTAATGTGATTGAAAGGGCATAAAGATTTGTTGCAGTTTAGACACCACCATGGCTGGTCATCTAACTCAAGATGGAGATAATCAGAAGCAGTGAGTTTAGAACATCTTAAATGAACCCACTCCGAACACAAGTCACATAATAAGGCTTTTTGATTAGTTCTAACAGGTCTCTTACAGGATGAGCAGGGGAACTTGGTTGGCATGGTAAGGATAGAAGAAGAAAAATGCTGAAACAACTATGGTTGGAAAGAGTTTAGGGGAGGAAGATGCCAGAGATATTTTCCTTGTCTTGGCAAGATTATACACGGCTTAGTTTCAATCAGGCAAAAATATTCTACGTTGCTCTTACATGTACACAGCTGAAAATTGAAATGATGAGAGCTGATCATTGGTTGGGATAGGTAATGATAATTAACCCTTTAAGCCATGAATTTGTTCAAGAAAATCTAAATTACTACAGAAGCTGCTGGTATGGCTGTCAAAGGGTTAATAATAATGACGAATGCTAATAATAGTGGTCTATGGTCATATTAAAGTATCCATTAGTAGTCTGGTGGAGGTCATCTCTGAAAATCAGCAACTGAAACAGCTGAATCAACTAGTCGAGCCAGCGGTTACAGTGGCGGATTACCAGGAATAACCTTCATGAACCCAGATGAGCAAGAAAATTAGATTGTTTACCATTTACAGCCCAGTGAAGGGCATTTTGGAGGCCAATAGAATACTATTTTTGGAATTGTATCACTGGAATGCCTGGCTCGATTCTCGGGCAAGTCATTCCAATGATACATCCACAAAAAACAGCGTCATCATAGAAGCGCCGCCTCATAGGGTATTAATTTCATCTCGACCCAGGGAGTGAGAGTTGCGGCTTTAAGATCTTCCCTAGTAGTACATATACAGACTGAGACAGCCATGCCAAGATATTACATGAAAATATGACGTGTTACATAAAAATTACTAATTATTTATTGGATAATCTCATACTTGCACCCAGTCACCAGAACAAATAATAATAATAATAATAATATTAATAATAATAAGAATAAGAATATCTGTCATAATGGTAACTACCAAACAACTAACTCTACCATTACAGCCTAAAAAATACTTTGTCATTGATAATAAGAATATGTAATATAGAATTATTAACTTAAGCAAGATAAGCACACATCCCTCTGTCATGTCTTTCCCTGTAAAAATGTAAATTGTCATACGTCTATTAACTGTTGGACTGCTGGAAGCGGACAATAACTCCAATTGGCAATGACTCTGGATTGGCTGAGTATTTTAGAAAAATTTGACTGAAAGTTGCTTGTGGCTTAGCCACCGACAACGTTCGGTCAAATTGTTTTAGAGGTACTCAGCATACCCTGAGTTAGGCTCCATGGAAAATGTAGACTGCAGAGGCTTGGCAGCGAGCCAGTTAACTATATGTATATATAGGACTATAACATGTTAACCGTATGTATTCAGTATTCTCATGTCCTATATTGTTGTTGTTATATGTTATATGTAGGGGTCCACCGCCACATAGGCTCTGCCTTTGGTGGATTACCTGTTGTGAAACTGTAAATGTATATTCTATATCAAAATAAATAATCTTGAACTTGAACTTGATAACGATAACTTTAATGGTACTAAACGAAAACTGGTTTCGCGTGTGATATATTAAATCTACGGTAATATTTATCACATTTACTGTCTGCAATAGATTTATCTAAAGGAGGTAGGTTCGAACGCATGAAACATACTGGTGATTGCCTGCTATAGTTGGCAATGACTGATGAGCGAATGATAAGTTATTTAGCACGAAATTAGAAAGCGCAACCTTCAACTAACATACAGTTCATAAGAATAAATGGCACGATTTATTCCGATGCTGGTACAGACACATGGCTACTGGATACAATCATACAATAAGAACAAACGTGGGCTTCCCTATCTTGTTTAGACATGAATAAATGAGGTCAAAAGGTCTTCTGTGCCATTTGACATAACCTTTGACCTTTGATGTTGTTGTTGCTCAAGCTATTCAATTCACTTATACTCCCCATAGCATCATACTGCAGTGAGGTGTGGGGACCTTTCTACCTCAAAGGAATCAATACAAATAATCTTATGGACCTTGGCGACAAGGTCCCTGTAGAAAAGGTCCTAATGAACTTCTGCAAATATCTGCTGGGGGTAAACAGGCGCACAACCCATGCTGCTGTAAGAGGGGAGCTTGGTCAGTATGCCATGCTCACCACTCTACTCTTACAATCAGCAAAATTTTGGCAAAGGTTATGTGCACTTGACTCTGAAACTTTAGTACACCAATCATATGTAGACTCGTGTCAGTCATTAGAAAGATTTAACTGGCCAGCAATGATAAGCAATTTGTGGAATGCATTTGATCTTGGAGACATCTGGTCAGGTCATGCTCTGTACAGCAACGCAAAATCTATAAAACTGCTTAAAATTGCTATTGAAGAGAGGTATCGGTCAAACTGGTACTCTCATGTAAACAGAGATGTTTTACATCCACCAAATGACTCTGGCCAAGGTTCCAAATTGCGCTGCTATAGAACTTTCAAACGTAATCTTTGTATGGAAACATATCTGCTAAGCGAGCATAACTTCACAATGAGAAGACATTTCACTAAACTCAGAGTTAGTGCACATAACCTTGAAATCGAACTAGGTCGCCATTGTAAGCCTAAAACCCCAGCAGAAAAACGACTCTGCACATATTGTAATATGGGAGTGGTGGAAGACGAAAATCATTTCGTCCTCCATTGCAAACTTTTTAACTCTGAGCGAGTGGAATTATTTAATACATTGGCTAATTTTACTGATATTGGTTCTCTCAACGATGAGGAAAAATTTATATTTCTCATGTCCTACAACAATGGGGATACCGAGGTGGGCAAGCACATAATAAAATATGTATCCGATTGTACCCTGAAAAGACATCTCGCTAATGTCAAATCATCAGGGGGTCAGACTAGCAATTGTGTATTACAATTATAATTCAATATTTCAACTACCCATTAACCCATACAAATTTAGTTTGTTTGGTACAATTTGTTTTGTTTGTTTTTAATCTCTTAGTATTCAGCGGGTCGTAGTGGTGTAAGAATGCTGCAAGAACCTACTCAATTTAGGCTCTTTTGGCCTTCTGACACCACAGCAACTAACGCTGCATACTGTCTCTATATACAACAAAGTCAGCATTTATGTAGACTATGTATAGTTAGCTTTATACGCCTAGTGCTTATGTAGACTATGTATAGTTAGCTTTATACGCCTAGTGCCATTATTGTCATTGTTATCATATTGTATTGTCATAATGTTTATGTAATCTTCATGTATGGCTATATCGACCTGTTTACGATTTTGTGCCAATAAATATTCTGATTCTGATTCTGATTCTGTTATTGTAGAGCGCGAGCTAAAAATGCAGACGGGTAAGTAGCGTGTTCTGTATCTGTATCTGTAAGAATACTAGGCAAAATCCTATTGGACATCACGCCTAGGTGCGGGCCTCGTGAACATGGCTGGATTGATAAAATGCTGTTTATTTACAATATGAAGTGATGATTGATTTGTACACTGTGAATTTTTGTAACAGATATATCAGATCATCTATATAATACCTATCTACTATATAGAAAAACTAAATAAAAGACAAAAGCCATTAAAAAAAGAAACAGTTACCCGTAGAGATTTTGGCAGCAAAAATATGGACAAATTTCAAAATAAAATGACTGCATTTGACTGGGATAATATATACCAATGCCAGTCTTTTGAAGATGCCTACAACTAATTTCACTTAGCATGCACTTGTATCTATGAAGACTGCTTTCCACTAAAAATGTTAGAAAATTTGAAAGAAATCCAACTAAACCATGGTTAACAAGAGGGTTGATTGTTTCCTGTCATAAAAAGAATAAACTGTACCTAAATTTCATCAGAGAAATATAACAAAATATAATGATACACAATTAAAAAAATATCGAAATAAACTAAGTCAAATAATCAGAACAGCTAAAATAATGTACTACAAAAATAAATTCAACGAGCGAAAAGATGATATCAAAGAAACCTGGAAATTAATATTTAAAAAACATTGTTAAACAAGCAGTGGCAAATTGGAACCATCCAGGTTTAGTTACAATAACAAGGTAATAACTGATAACCAAGAAATTGCTGACAAATTTAAGGACTATTTTATTAATATTGGGCCAACACTTTCTAAAAGTATCCAAACCGATAAAGACATCACAATACAAGATTACTTAACAGGCAGCTATCAATCCTCAATGTTTCTATTCCCCACTGACACAGAGGAGATTCGTAAAATCTTAATGCAAATCAATCCAAACAAAAGTGCCGGGATTGATAATTTTAAATGGAACATCTTTAAAAACTGCATTACCCAAATACTAACACCACTTGATCATATCTGCAACCTTCCTTTAGCACAAGGCATATTCCCATCACAACTGAAGTCGGCACGAGTAACACCTATATACAAAGCCAAGGACTCCTCTGATTTCACTAACTACCGGCCTGTCTCAGTACTACCACTTTTTTCAGAGCTACTTGAAAGACTCTATTATAAACGACTAGTGAAATATCTAGACAAAAATTCTATTATTTATCAATCACAATATGGATTCCGAGAGAAATATTCAACTATGATGGCCATCATGGACATGATAGAAAAAATTTCGTATTCACTTGAAAATAACGAACACATTTTAGGAATATTCTTAGACCTGTCAAAAGCATTCGATACCATATATCATAAAATTATAATTGAAAAATTCACCTATTATGGAATACGCGGCATAGCACTCGATTGGATTAAAAGCTATCTAACCGACAGAGTGCAGTGCATCCAATATAATGGAGTCTTGTCAGAAAATAGAAAATTATTATGTGGTGTTCCTCAAGGATCAATACTTGGCCTGCTGTTCTTTCTATTATATATGAATGATCTACCCACCATATGCAACCAACTATCACTAATCCTGTTTGCGGATGATACCAATGCTTTTTGTAGCCACAAAGATATAGATACCCTATATAAAAATGTAAATCATGAAATGGAAAATGTAATCCGCTGGTTTAAAGTAAATAAGTTGTCACTAAATGTAAGCAAAACTAATTATTTATTATTCACAAAAACACTGAAATCCATAAATCTCCCAAAACTCTTTATCGATAATCAGGAAATACATGAAGCTCAATTTGCACAATTTTTAGGCGTATATTTAGACAAGAATCTTACCTAGGAGAAGCATATAGAAATTGTTACAGCTAAAGTTGCAAAGAATGTGGTTACCATGCGACGACTAAAACTATACTTGCCAAATAATTTATTAAAAACACTGTACAGAACATTAATATTACCGCACATCACCTACTGCAATATGATCTGGATTAACACAGGTCTGCCAAAATAAACTAACAAAACTGAAAGCACTACAAAAGAAAAGCACTAAGCTATTTGCACAAATAACAGAGGGCCAAAGCATTTTCAAAACAGAAAATCTACTTAAGCTAGAAGACATTGGGAAAATCTAATTATATTCAATCCTTAAAGACTACCACAACATCAACCTACCGACACCACTATCAAATCTCTTCAAAAACAACACCGAAATACATTCATATAACACCCGAGCAAAACAGAACCTTTACATGAACCACTGCCATACACGAATATCCATGCAAAAAACCTCCACACAGGCAATACAATTTTGGAATAATACAGATGCAAACGTTCGCACACAAATTTTAACTAAGACTTCATACAAGAAAACTGTAAATAACCTTTTAATAGGAAACTACTGAAATAACAATTGGCACACTGCAAGTCCCCAACATCAACCCAATGGTCACCAAAACAGGGGTACATTTTGGTAACAATGCTGCCAAACATAGACAGAGATGACACCTGCCATGAGGCCAGCATTGTAGCAAAAATGGACACCTATTCTCATCTATTAATTAGTGACAAAATCCTAATACCCAATCAACAGTGTTTCAAAGGCTATGTTGCAAAGATCACCATGGCTGTTACAGGACAGGTGTATTCAGTCAGAACACAAATTAAATTAATGATGTTCCTGATGTACATAATTATGTCTATGATGATAATTAGGAACAGTTGACTATAATTAAGATAATGATGTTAACAATAATAACAACGACGACGACGACAACAACAACAACAACAACAACAACAGTGTTATTAATTAATTAATTAATTAATTATGTTAATGATTATGTTGATGATCGCAATAATACTAATTTTACTTATAGCATAAGGCCATACCAATTTGTTGTGATAAAATTGGTCGGGCCTAAGCATTAATGATGATACATAAATATGGTATGATATGTATTGTAATCAACCATGGCGACCACATCCACCCCACCCCAACCCACCCCGAACATGTTTTACAACAAACAGTACATGTTAATTTCTTCATATGTATTTTCATGTATTGTAAGTTATGTGAATGCTTTTTATTGTTGTCCTCTCTGTGTGTCTCTTGTTTGTAATGTAGTGTGATATATATTTGTAAGGGGTCCATCATTGTATAGGCATTGTATTGGATGGACTGCCTGTAGTATCTGTTTAAATGTACATAAACCGTGAAATAAATAATATTGAACTTGAACTTGAGTTTAAACTACACTATTTACACATGTCTGATCAGGTATGTTAGATCGTCGTCTGTCGGATGTAGGTTTTGAACTTCTCTACATCCGGAGCAGTGATTATATCTTTGGCCAGTTATTCCATGTTGGTACGGTTCATAGGAAAAATGAACTTTGGAACTGGCTGACTGATGGTTGGTATGGTTTTAGCTTACACAGGTGACTACGCCTGGTGGTGCCTACGTTCGCCCACCGAGGGTTTTGGCTACCTCACCATGTAGGATTTTATACACAAGGACAACATTGGTCTTTTTTGCCGTTGTTCTAGGCTTTCCCATCACAGTTGTTCTATCATAGGAGAAACACTCTCTTGGATATCGGTATACTGGGCAGCTGGAGACGAACCTCGCTACCTTACGTTGTACTGCTTCTAGCTGAGTTTTGAGGTCATTTGTTGGTACATCCCACACTGTAGATGTGTATTCCAGTTTGGGTCTGACCAGTGATTGATAGGCTCACGCTTTGACGGATGTGGGACACACCTTTAGGTTTCTGCATAGGAAGCCAAATATTCTATGTGCTGCTGATGTTGATTTTGATATGTGGTTATGCCATTTTAGTTTATTCGTTAGCTCCACGCCAATGTATGGTGTTGACTTTTTGTCCTGTAACCGTTCACCTCCCATTGTGTAGTATGTGGTGAGGTTCAATTTTCCCTGAGTAACCTTCATCATCATCATCATCATCATCATCATCATCATCATCGTGTTTTCAGGACTTAAGCCTTAGGCATTGACACATTGAACTTCATCTGCCATCTCTCCGTCCATTCCATAAGGGTGTCTAGATCAGATTGTAATATGTGCTGATCTTCTTGTGAGTGTATGGTTCGGTATAGGAGGCAGTCGTCAGCAAACAGTCGGATTGTGGAGTTCAGGTTATCAGTGATGTCATTGATATAGATCAGGAATAAGATTGGGCCTAGAACTGATCCTTG
Source organism: Chaetoderma sp. LZ-2023a (assembly GCA_034401795.1). NCBI lineage: Eukaryota > Metazoa > Mollusca > Caudofoveata > Chaetodermatida > Chaetodermatidae > Chaetoderma > Chaetoderma sp. LZ-2023a. Next base: position 6,465,709 of record CM067375.1, read on the forward strand.
TGGGACTCTGGATAACACTTTAGTTGTATCTGAGCAGGAACCTTCTATGATGACCTTTTGTTCTCTGTCCTCTTAGAATGACTGTATCCAGCCAAGGACGTTACCTTGTATGCCATAATGATGTAATTTAAGGAGCAGTCGATGGTGTGGCACTTTATCGAATGCCTTCGCAAAGTCAAGTACTGACATATCTACTTGCTGGCATTGGCTCAAGGCTCTTGCAAGGTCATGAGTCGTTAAAATGAGTTGTTTAGCAGGATCTATTTCTTCGAAAGCCATGTTGGTTTGGATGGAGGATGTTGTTCTCGTCCATGTGCTTCATTATTTGACTGGCTAAGATATGCTCCATTACTTTACATGTGACTGATGTTAAGGAAACTGGTCTGTAATTTGCAGCGGTTGTATGATCTCCTTTTTTGTATATAGGTGTTATATTTGCTTTTCTCCAATCTGATGGTATGTTCGAATCGATTAGTGTTTGCTGGAAGAGAGAAGCAAGAATTGGAGCTGTTTTGGTTGCCGTTTCCTTTAAGATTTTGGTTGGGGGATTGTCTGGCCCTGATGCTTTTGCTGGATTTAGTTGCTGTAGGGCCTTTTCCACACCAAGTACTGTAATATCGATGTTGTGGATGCCCTTATGTGGTGATTGTGGTAGGATAGGTACTGTGGTCGTGTTTTACTTTGTGAACACATGTGCACTGTTCATTCAGGGCTGCTGCTTTGCCCTCTGGATCAGTGATGATCTGTCCATGTTGTCTAATGGCACTGATTCCTATGTTGTCTTGCCGTCTACTTTTGATGTATTGCCAAAATGTTTTTGCTGCTTTGATCGTTGTCTGGGTCAAGCATTTTGTGGATGTATTTTTGATACGATTCTTGCAGCATCTGGTGTACTTTTCTGCACAACTTTTGGAACTTGTTTCTGGGTTTTAACACGTCATGGGTGGCATAAGGCCACATTAGTGTTAATAATCCACTCTCTGGTCTTGGGTAAGCCATGGCCAGGAGACGGTCAATAAGAAACCCAGGGGAACACAAATGCATCACGCTGAGGGGGAGGTGGTTGAAGGGGGGGGGGGGGGGGGTGGTGGGGCAGTTGTTGCAGATCATTGAATACATGGGGCTGCGTGGCTCAATGGTCTAGAGCATTCACCTCTACCGCGAGAATCAAATCCCAAAATGTTACAGGTTCAATCCCGCATGTGGATAGGTGTAAAAACCTACACAGTGCCTTGCCCTTCGGAGGGGATGTAAAGCCATCACTGATAGCAAGCAGACGTTGGCCCAACATTGGTGCAACATTTACCACTGCGTTGGGCCAATGTAGTTTTGTTCATCGGTCCAACGTTAGCCCAACATTGGCAATACATTATTGGGCCAATGTTGAGCCAACGGGCATAAATCTATAAAGATATTTAAAATAGCATACCAGAGAGTATAATTTAACAATTTAAAAATCAAAAGGTGAATATTATGTTGATTTTGTTTGATTTTCTGTGACATTTCCAATGCTGGCCCAACGTTGGCTATTGCCAACTGCGATTTGCCAACGTTGGCCCAATGTCTACATGTTATCTGGGGGTCGATCCCGTCTCGTGCCATGGGGGACATAAAACAACTCCCGCTGAGTGTCAAGCCCTGTATTGGGAGCTCAGTTGTGAATACTCTCTGATAGGAAAATGCCAGTTGTCAGACATGTAGGCTCAGGTCTAAAGCGTGCAGATGATGGCCACTACCTGATGGCGGCTAAGGCTGAGTGGCATGGCTGGTGGCGTGGACTAAATAATAATAATAATAATAATAATAATAATAATAATAATAATAATAATAAATAAGTGAAAATACTGTATGGTATCTAAGTCTCGGTCAACAGCTCAAGAGGCCAGTGACTCCATATCTGAATCTGTAAAAATAGCACACTGAGCAGCTGGGATGTCGGCCTAGATGGTGCTCCTATGAAGAGGAGGAATATCCGAACACAACACAACGACAACAGTATACGCCTGGGCTTATGCACAATCCAAAACTATTGCACGCACAAGTTGTAAGACTCCACAAGACATACCACCATGCATGTGATGATGGCCATCACCCCTCTAGTGGTCAAGACATAATTTTAATTCAATAGGCCTAAGTAAGGAGAGAACACATGTCCTCTCGGTAGAGGTGAAGAGGAAACAATGATGCCCTCCCTTGTTGCATGCTCAGGGCTCGACCATGTTAGATCAAAACATAGAGACGAAGTTTCAAGATTCAATATTATTTATTTGCTTCTTGGATACCAATTTACATACTTTCAATACAGATTGTCCGCATAAGGCATTGCCTATAGTGGTGGCGGACACCTAACATTAAACATACACATACAATTACACACACAGTTTAACATAGAATGTGAGATAAACGTGTGATGTAGCGATTGCGGTATGGAGCTAAGTAGACATAGAAAAAAGAAAACGAACAAACGATACAATACATCTATGTTTTTTTCTTTTAATTATTGAGATTAGAGATTTGTATTTGAGGGGGGTGGGGGGGGGTGGGGGGGGGGGTGGTGGAGGAAGTGGGGATGGGGCCATGCATGCCAATTACCCCAGCTCAACTGATAGGATTTAGTAGTAGCAGTTGTTGAGGTGCGTTGAAAGAAGCAGTAGTCGCGATATCAGTACAGTGCATTATGATGTAGTAGTAGTAGTAGTAGTAGTAGTAGTAGTAGTAGTAGTAGTAGTAGTAGTAGTAGTAGTAGTAGTAGTATTCGTCGTCGTCGTCGTCGTCGTCGTCGTCGTAGTAGTAGTAGTAGTAGTAGTAGTAGTAGTAGTAGTAGTAGTAGTAGTAGTAGTAGTAGTAGTAGTAGTAGTAGTAGTGTAAGATAAGTATTTGTTCCGTCATGTCCATGATCCACATTTCGGGGCCACCGGAATATGACATCGACCGGGAAGGCGGGGAATTCAGGGAGATCCTCGTGGAGAATGTATGCAAATGTCCGAAATACAAGTGTTAATTTGGAAAATATAGTTTGGTTAATCCTGTCTAGTTTGATGATTCGTGCGTGTACAGCATTGGTATTGGTGATTATACGCGTGTTCGTGTGTAAATATCGTGTAAATAGATTCAACTGTAAATATATTCTGAACAATCCTATGAGTTCAGATGTGGTCACGAGTTGACAATGGAGCGCGGTTTCTGGAACATTGTGGAACTCCAGCATCGAAGGAGAAGGACGTTCAAGCCACAGCCAGTTATCAGCTCGTTTTCAACTAGGTGAGTGCTCTCATACTAACTTTGCTCTTTGTTGCTTCTGCTTTCGTATATGTTTCACTGGTGGAAGTGCCATTTAATTAAAAACCCTACTTATGGTTGTATGATGGTGGAAGAAAAACATAGCAATTCCAGATTAGTTTGGAGTGATGGAGAAGATTTAGACCGCTGGATTTTGCACTTGGAGACGTATGGATCATCACAAAGTTGGGCTGATAGGCAAATAGCGGGAAATGCTGCTCTCTGTCTTCCTAACAGTAAATTATACATTTTGTTGACACTAATGGATAAGCAAAGACAATCGTGGTCAGAATTTAATGTTGCTTTGCTTGGTGAATATAAAACGAATGTACTTTCTTCCTAAACAATTTTTGTCACGTAAAAGGCAATCCTGAGAGTCTTTTACTGTTTTTGCATTGATCCTCGAGAAATTTTACAGGCAAGCATACAATATTCATGTAATACAAGAGTTGGCGCCCCTTGTGTTGAAAGTATTAAACGTCAATTTGTCCATGGTATTGCATCAACCATCTCGAGTAAGTTGCAGACAATAAACTTTCTATTTTGACAGGTACGGCTAAGGAAATTGAGGAGGTATTACTTAATGTTAATTCCTCCAGTCTGTTAAACATTCAGCCAGTGCCAAATAGCGATGCAAAATATGATTCACTCAAACAGGAAGTTACTGAAATGAAAGACATGCTAGGAAAATTGATGACTAACATTTCCCTCGCAGCTGGTTTGCAATAATCTGATGTTAATGCAGAAAATGGAATTATGGAATGCTAATCCAACTGGACTTGATTCTCAATTTCAACAGACTCCTTTGATATGTCGGTCGTGTCAACAGCCTGGTCACTTTGCTCATAATTGTAGGTCGCCAAGAGGGGTAGGTATGGGTTATTCTCATTTGCGTGGAACTGGTCGTCCGATTCCGTCCGTTGCATCACGTAATATTCAATGTCGGAACTGCCAGGGATGGGGTCATTTTGCAAGAGAATGCCCATCATCAACAGCGGCTAGTTCGTCATCTTCTCAAGTCAGTCGTATAAACTCGTCACCTAATTTTTAATGGAAACGACGTAACCATGCATGTTGCGGGGAAAATCAGGAATACTGGAGCTGAGGTCATGTGTGTAAGTTCCCAATTACGCGGTATAAGTTCACTTAGCCTAAAAAACAGCACACATAGACCTTCCACGGCAAATAATTCTTCTATGGAGTGTTTGGTTGAATGTCAGTTAGATATTAAGCTGGGCGAAAATCTCACGGTTCCCGGAGTCACGGTCTTAATGATTAGAAACCTCAGTTTACCAGGTATTCTTGGGAGCGACGTTTTGCAAAATTTTGATAACTTTGCCATAGACATGCGTCACCAAAATATGAAAATAAGCAATGTCATAATTCCTTTGGAAAAACACTCTAATGGTTTGCTAGAAAAATATGTTGAAGCTCTTTTAATCAAAGACTGTATTGTGCCCGCTAAATGCGAAACGGTAATTGTGACGGTTGTATGACTCAGTGAATGAAATTTTAGTTGTAAACGATAACCTTAGTCAATGGAAATCTTTTGCTAACACCATTGTTGGAAGGATATCTCCTGTTGATGTTTAGTAAGCTGGTTTAGATGGTAAAAAGGTACAATTCCGGCAATCTGGAACATGTGAAAATAAACTTTTCGACTAGTGATTTGTCGATTCCACAACAGTCGCTAGAAATTTGCTTGCTGAATTTAGAGACGTTTTTACAAATTGCGATGATGAGGTGGGCAGAACACACTTGACAACATTTGACATTCAAAAGTTACAAACAAAACCAGTTGCGCATAAATTGTGGCACACTCCAATTATGCTTAGAAGTGAAGTGGAGAGACAGTTAGGTGAAATGGAGGCTCGGGGCGGTATTCAGGAGTCCACATCGCCCTGGTCAGCTCCAATTCTGTTAGTTCCAAAACATGATGGCTCGCTATGCTTCTGTGCAGATTTTAGAGGATTGAACCAGGTTTCTGAATCTCAGATTTTCCCGTTAACATCTATTCGAGTGTCTGGAGGCGTTGCATGGGTCAACTTTGTTTACCACCTTGGATCTGTATAGCGGATATTGGCAGGTGCCAATAACTCCTTGTAACCATGAGAAGACAGCATTTCCCACAGAATATGGCCACTAGGAATTCATGGTTATGCCATTTGGCGTAAAAAATGTCCCTGCAGCATTTTCATGGTTGATGACAAACGTTTTGGAGGGTTGCATTGGACAAGGAGTGTCCAGTTATATGGATGATATTATTGTAGGAGGGCAAGATTTTGATCAGCATGTTGGTCTGCTTCGTGGAGTATTTGATCGGTTGCATGCAGCGAAGTTAACAGTGAATTCTGAGAAGGTTGATATGTGCAAGAAAGAGGTCACGTTTTTTGGTCACATAGTTTCAGCAGCCGTGATAAGGCCTGGCCCGGAGAAAGTTTGTGCCATATCTGAGTGGCCCACACCCACGACTACTAAAGGGTTATGTCAGTTTCTCAGATTGTGTACGTACTACTCTGAATTTATTCCCAATCTGCAGTTGAGAGCAACTGCGTTGAACTCTATCACAGGAAAGGCTGATTTCATTTGGAATACTGAGTGGGAGGAGGCTTTTAACGATTTGAAACAAGCTTTGACTTCACAATGTATATTGCAGTTTCTGTATATGGGAAGAGAGTTTGAACTGAGCATGGATGCTTCGGATACTGGGCTGGGCTGTGTGTTGTCACACCATGACAGGTTTGGTTTGCAGCGACCTGTGAAGTTTTCTTCTAAGGCGTTTTCGGGCCATGAAGTAAATTGGCATAGTCGAGACAAAGACGCTTTTGCCCTGATGTTTGCACTGCGGAAGTTCCGTTACTACCTGTTGGGGAGATGGTTTAAGTGGTATAATGATCACAAAGGGCTGCAGTGGTTTAAGAGTACAAGAGACCCTCGCGGGAGGTATGATCATTGGGTAGAAGAGATATCAGTTTGATTTTGAGAGGTATTTTTGTCCTGGTGGAGAGAATGTCCATGCTGATGCTCTCTCCCGCTCTGTAAATGTGCTCCATCATGCTGAAAGTCTCACCGTAGAAAACTTTCGGAAATGTCAATCTGAAGACCCTGTAATCAAGGAAGTGACCACGCACAAGCGCATGAATATTCATATTTCATCTTCAAGGCAAGTGATGAAATGGTTGCGCTGCTTGGACTCCTTGAGCATAGACGAAACTGGATTGCTCTACATTAATCATGTGCATAATAGAAAGTCTCTGCATCAGCTGGTGATGCCCGAGTCATTGATTCCGTATGTGTTGCAGCAAGCTCATGATAACTCAGGTCATATGGGTTGACAGAGACAGAAAAATTGCTTAAAAGGCAGTATTTCTGGCTCACGATCACTTCAGATGTCAAAGAATACTGTAAATCTTGTGTTGTATATTTAGAGTCTGTGGGACATAGGATCAAACCTCTAGCCGAATTGTGCGAGACCAGGGAATCGACTAAGCCGCGGGAAGATGTTGCTCTGGACATTAAAGGTCCAATTGAATGTGAGTGGTCAGAGTCTGGGAATCGTTTCTTGTTAGTGGTCATTGATCTTCTTACAAGAGCTACAGAGATGATACCAATGGTGGACAATGTTTTTTGTCGTCATGGTATTTCCTGTTCAATAATGATAGTCAGGGGATGTGAGTTTAAAAACACCAAGTTGGCGGAGTTGGCATGCCTCCTATGCATAGACAAGAAGATGGTGATCCCTATGCGACCACATGCTAATAGTGCCATAGAGCGGTTGAACAGAACGATTGGTGAGATGCTCAGAAAAGAGGTGCAGGATTTCAAGAATTGGGATTTGGACGTAGCGTACATACAGTTCTGTTATCATACTCATGTACACGACTCAGCTGGATATTCTCAGTTTTTTTCTTTTGTCTGGTCGAGAGCCGTGAACTCCGTTGGTAATCAATGAATCCTCCTCCTGTAAGACTCAGAAGGTAACACTTCCGTGGGTAACTAACCTAGCAAAGCAGCTGAAAAAGGTGCATGAACATGTGGTGGCAAGAGACACTCGGTTGAAGGCTAAGCGAGTGAAGAAAAGGCAGTCCAGTATCATTATAAGGTTGGAGACATGGTTAAGATTTATTTGTGTGAGACCTTATTTTTATAGTTTATATATTTAATTGTATATATTTATTTTCATTTATGTGCCGATGACAAACGGGCACCGCAAGGTCGTGTGACCCCATGTTTTTACTGTACTGCATTAGTTGGTAATATGGCAGCAGCCATTTTTTTTGCATAAAAACTTGAACAGCACTCCCCTTAGGTTACACTATACAGCAACAAAAAATACACCACCTTGTTCCCCGCCCACACAGCATCAATTTTTCACTGAGGTCGCTGTTCATGTTCACATTGCGCGAACCTGACATGCGGCCGACTAAACCTGGCTATTTTAGCTCGATAGCATAGGTTTAATTGTAGTTAGCGACAACTACTCTTTAGGAGACATTTGTGTAAGCCTCTTTTCCGGGAGCTGTGCATAAGTTATACACCGTGCCCAGGGAAAGTTTGTATAACTTGGCCATTAACCATAGGGCCTCCTAAATTGATAGGATATGAGTAGTTGTCTCTTTCTGCACAAAGGGTTAATGACCGCATACAACTCCCCCCCCCCCCCCCCCCCCCGAGGAGTACTCGCCGATCAGCGATGAGGCTTTCTGCGATGCCTCACAGGCAGATATGTCCTACATCACGTTGTCCGACATCCGCGAAAGGCACACACTACTCTTGCCGGATCACGGATGTTGGCCTGAAAGTCCCCTATGGGGGCACTGACAACCATCATGCCCAATGTGTTAACCGTATCAATCTGAAGCAATTTTGAGAGCCGGTTGATCGCTGAGCTCTGCAAATTGTTTCACATGGTCAAAACTAGAACAACACCATACCATCTGTGTGGAGACGGGATGATAGAGAGGTTCAACAGAACTCTCGCGGTGATGTTGACTGAAGAAACACCTTGATTGTCGTGATTGAGACCTGTGGCTCCCTTACGTGCTGATGGCATACCAGACTTCAATACATTCCAGCACAGGTTATACCCCTGCTCGGTTAATGTTAGGCCGTGAATTAGCCTTACTCCTGGATCTGGCCATGCCCAGAATTCCTGGGGAAAAGAATTCACCCTCACTCGACATAGAGCTTATGCGCCAGCAGATAGAACAAGCGCATGAGTTAGTTAGAGAAACACTCTACACTGTGCAATGGTGCCAGAAAACCTGGCATGACTGACGTGTGCATGGAGACCCTTATGAGTACTCGCCGATCAGCGAGGAGGCTTTCTGCTATGCCTCACAGGCAGATATGTCCTACATCACCTTGTCCGACATCCGTGAAAGGCACACACTACTCTTGCCGGATCACAGATGTTGGCCTGAAAGTCCCATACGGGGGCACTGACAATCATCATGCCCAATGTGTTAACCGTATCAATCTGAAGGTGACCAGTGGCCAAACCAACATGCACCTCGGCCCGCATCACCACCAGCAAGAATGTCATCACCACTCTACCCCTCGGTACCGTGGTATGAACATTGGCATGTGGAGCCGCAATATCAACACCCCGTCAGAAGGCACACCCACACCATACACCGTCCACGTGTCTCTCCTGGACCTCCCCAGTATGAAAAGACCCAGCCCGTGACCTCCAGATCCGCCCCAGGAGATGCATGACACACATCCTCCAATGAATCACCCCATATCCATCAGGAAACCTACAGAGTCGACAATATCTACACATCAGACAGGACAGTACAGACGTGGGAAATCTCCAATACCTGTACGGCGTCCACAGGAATTGTGGACGGAACCACATCGCACACATTACAGACTGCATCCACGCCCTTCATCAGCGTTTACACCAATCTCTCCCACACCACCACCTGGATTTCTGCCCATCACCCCTTATCATGGCACCGGACGAATAATCCTCCCACCTGAGTTCAGTGGGGAGGGTGACTGGGCCAATTACAAGTTCCAGTTCGAGATCATGAGCCGCAGATTTGGGGTCAGACATGACACCAAGGTGAACCATGCTAGAGAATGCCTTGTCCGAAAGATTCGAGGACATGGCTCTGGGAGAAACCAGCTGACTGCAATTGAAAAATTTGTGGAGACAGGCTGATGAAACCCTGCCAGAAGTAGCAAGTCATATCCGACGACTGGTCACAAGAGCATACCCTAGCACCAACCATGAAGGGGTAACACATCTACATTTAGACACTTTCATTGATGCACCAAGTGGTGAACCTGCTCTGTAGGAGAAACTCTTCCTGCTAGAGCATGGCAGTCTGCAAACCCTGACTGCTATAGAAGTGCAGATAGAAAACCTTTTGGAGAGAAAAATAGCAGGCGCCAAAACCACCCCATCAATGAACTAAATGACGTGAATGTATTAATTGCAACAGACACCGCATCTGGCTCTGCTACAGCAGCTGAGCCTACACCTACAACACAACAAGAAGCACCTCCCCCCAGTCACAACAATGCGCCTAGAGGAAGGGGGCGTGGCCAGTCCAATCGCGGTGGCCACAACAATGCCCCAGGATGTGGGAATCAACATAACCAGGGCAACAGACAGAACACGAATAAGCTCTATGTAGAGTGAGGGCGAATTCTTTTCCCCAGGAATTCTGGGTATTGCCGGATCCAGGAGTAAGGCTAATTCACGGCCTAACATTAACTAAGCAGGGGTATAACCTGTGCTGGAATGTATTGAAGTCTGGTATGCCATCAGCACGTAAGGGAGCCACAGGTCCCAATCATGACAATCAAGGTGTGTTTCTTTAGTCAACATCACCGCGAGAGTTCTGTTGAACCGCTCTATCATCCCGTCTCCACGCAGATGGTATGGTGTTGCTCTAGTTTTCACCATGTGAAACAATTTGCAGAGCTCAGCGATCATCTTAACCATAACCTCGATTTCATCTTAGACACTGATGCATCTGCTTATGCAATAGGTGCTGTTCTATCACAGGTCACAGAAGACAGAACTGAGCAGGTAGGGGGTTATGGTCCGCATACTCTGAACAAAACAGAGAAATGTTACGCGACTACCAAGAGAGAATGGTTAGCTGTGATGTACTTCATCAAGTACTACAAGCACTTTCTGTACGGACGCCCCTTTACACTGCGTACAGACCACCCCTCACTATGCTGGCTCAGAAACCTTAAAAATCTGGAGGGCCAGGTAGCGCAGTGGCAGGAATCCCTGCAGGCCTTCAATTTCAATGTTGTTCATAGACCCGGCAAGCTCCATGGAAATGCCGATGCCTTGAGCAGAATCGGGCTAGAGTATGAATAAGAAGTGGCCACCACCGTGACAGACAGCCAGTTCCCACATTCCCAGAACTGCAGTGCACAGACTGGGATGCGGAGAAACTCGCTCATGAGCAAACAACTGATGCACAGACACGAGATATATATGTGTGGATCCTGGAGGGGGTACGCCAGCCTAAGGAATCCGTCAGTCCCTTATCTGCAACAGATAAATATTATTATCAGAGATACGGGGAATGTTATTTGCACAGTGGCATTCTCTGTATATGTCAAGATAATACTTCCTGAGCATTTCCGAGTTATGATCTTACAACAATTGCATGACAACGCTGGCCATTTAGTTGTAGAGAGAACTGTAGAGCGGATAAAACAGTAATTCCACTGGATCAGAATACGCAACAGTGTGAAGGCATGGGTAGCCAAATGTATACCCTGCCAAAGACGCGTTGTTGGCCAGCACCACAACGCACCATTGCAAATTAAAATCTGCCAAAGACTCGCTATTGGCCAGCACCACACCACACCATTACAAATTAAAATCATTAGTCCACCATGGGAGCGTGTGACTATTGATGTGCTCCGACCCTTGAATACAACAGATGAAGGAAATAAATACATCCTCATATTGCAAGATTATGTCACGAAGTGGGTAGAAGCATTTGTTTTGCCGGACCAAGACGCAGCCACTGTGGCGGAGGTTCTGCCAAGCAATGTTTTCTGTCGTTTTGGTATGCCCTATGAGTTGCATTCCGACCATGGTAGCAATTTTGAGAGCCGGTTGATCGCTGAGCTCTGCAAATTGTTTCACATGGTCAAAACTAGAACAACACCATACCATCTGCGTGGAGACGGGATGATAGAGAGGTTCAACAGAACTCTCGCGGTGATGTTGACTGAAGAAACACCTTGATTGTCATGATTGGGACCTGTGGCTCCCTTACGTGCTGATGGCATACCAGACTTCAATACATTCCAGCACAGGTGGATCTGGCCATGCCCAGAATTCCTGGGGAAAAGAATTCACCCTCACTCGACATAAAGCTTATGCGCCAGCAGATAGAACAAGCGCATGAGTTAGTTAGAGAAACACTCTACACTGTGCAATGGTGCCAGAAAACCTGGCATGACAGACGTGTGCATGGAGACCCTTATGAGGTAGGAAAGATGGTTTGGGTTCATGATACGCGAAGTTCTGCAAACGTGCCAAGTAAACTGAGTTACAAGTGGAAAGGCACCTATGTGGTAGTAGGTAAGTCGGATGTGACATACCAAATCCGTGCATCGGATGGCCTGACCTCGGTCATCCACTTTGATCGTCTTAAACCTTGTGTTGGTGACGACCCAGTGCCAGAGCTCGGGCTGGGCGATACGCGCAACACCAGTACCCAGACCGATGCCAGTTCAGCCCCTCTCCTACCAAGCCAGGAGTTGGGTGAACATTTGACTAATGCTGAGGACGATGCCGAGCCATGTGCTCACCCTCTCCCTCCTCAGAGCGGGTCTACTAGGTCAGGGAAGACGTACATCTGAAGACCTTTTCGTTTGTGTTGTCTAAGGGCAAGGACGGAAAAGTTGTTCCCCCTTCTTCCCACTCCCATCCACTTCATGTTATTACTCCAATTATAGAGTTGCCACAAGCGGAGGCTGAAGCTTCCCCAAACGAGAGTGCCTCCTGTGGGGTGGAACATGTAATAAATAGAATGGAAGTGAGTAGGCTTGATGAAGCCTTCGCCTGTTCTCATCAACAGGGAACCCGCACAACTCGGTGCACTTCCCATCAAAGCTCTGAAACCGCAGATCCATCCCGCATCCAAGTGGGTACCCAGCCAACCACCGCACCACCCCAACTTATTCCTGCACCGAGCTCAGACATCATACATCCCACCCTCCTCACGCTCCATTCATCGTCTGAAGTCTGTCAATCTTCAGATATGGGTTTGCTGTTTCAGGAGAGGTGGCTCCCCACATGTCAGTCACCATGGTGGCTGATGGAGGGCGGGGGAGCACCTGAACAGTAAACGCTTGGCTCGTTTATTCCCAGCACGGAAAAAGTATGACAAAGTGCCAACTGTTGTGTAATGGGAGATCGTCCTCCCCACCCAAGAAGCACCCCCTCCATTAGCTTCACCCCCACCCTTGTGAGCAGTCAGGACACCACAGCAAAGACACATAAGCTTATAATCACCAAACAACACTTGCCTTACGGTTGGATTAGAAAACTCAAATTATGTGAACATCAACAAGACACAAGTTATAGAGGTATAACGGATGCCATCTACAACCTACAGCATCTACAACATAGTCATCACCCTTCTATGTACGACACTAACCTTTTAAAATCAGCATGGACCTATCCTTTGCAGCAGACAGGGATAGTGACATGGATTCCGCAACATTCCGCACCACAAATAATGCGGTGAACTGCGACTTCACTGCACACGCCATTAACAGAGTTGGCATAGTTAGCGTAGAAAACTGACTATAGCCCTCCGCACGACACTACCAGCATGACATACAACCCATGATTCCCCTACATCAGTCATCACTGCATTCAAGAGCCAGAACAACTTTTTCTGTCCTACGCACACTTTCACCGCAAGCATGCAGAAACTACATATGAGTTGAAAGATCAACTTCATGGATATCATCACCCCACACCACAAGGAACATCCCACCCCTTGAAAGTGACACGAGCAATAACAATAATAATAAACTACATACTCTACATGTAATCCCAGATGCCTTTATTGAAAGAGCAGGATTGACCACAGTCTGTCGTCGGTATGCGAGTACGAGATAGGCACAGAAAGTGAAATTCGACAAGGGCCTTATTCAAGCTACGACAGCCCCCTTCTTGGTCATCTGCGCTCTAAGTACCTCTGTCCTGCCTTTCTGAGGCTCGGCCATTACAGAGAGAATACATTCAATGTTCGATAAAGTTATCACCGCACCCACTGCAGTATTCATTCCCTACTGCAATAAATGTTCCGCACCGCATTACAGCGTAACTTCATCTGCAAAAAGAACCAGCCACGCGTACCCCACACCCATGCACAGGACTAATGACACGGACACTCAGGATGATTACTTCACAAATGTCCATACAACAGTACTGTAATATCGTGAAAACTGTTGTACGCACCTTCTACACTGTACTGTAGCAAATAAGTTTGTGAGACTAGTCCTACCCACAGAGGAGGATGCGTGGCAGTCTGCCCACCCGGTAAATGCAATCATGCTTGGTGAGGTCAGTAACTGGTCACTCACAAAACATAGATCTGCTTAAACCAAACAATAAGTTACATTCAGCTAACTGTTGTAATTTTGATTAAGAACTAAGAGTTCTACCGCGCTTACAAATCATTAACGCGCGGACTGATAAAGCAGCATCAAAACTTAAACAGTCAATACATACAGAATTTAAAAAGTTCTCATACATACAAATTCCGCTCAAAATTCAACAAGAGTGAGAATTAAACATATAAGACAGACAGGGTAGGCGAATATTAAAATAATGCGCAGAAAAGGTAGCTGTTCGGAAAGACACACACCTTAAAATATATAGTCCTCCGCATCACCATTTTCCTTATCAGTCAGCACCGTGGGGATAAACAATGCAACAGTAAAATGTCCTACGTTTTCCAATCAACATCGTGTTTAATAAAGTAAATATCATGTGACCGCCACTCACTGTTTTCCGGTAAATTGGATAAAAGACTATAGATACACGAATCGCCCACCTGCGCAGCTACCACAAAGCGTGATTGAGGAGGCGAGAGGTGATGAGTCGGGGTCACTGGACTGCTGATGTAATCATGCTCTACCACACACCCTCGGACATTCTAGCCTAAAACCAAAACAGGCAAGTCTATAAGCATCCAACCCGAAAACTGCTTCACTCTAATTAAAAAGCGAGGCTACACAGGAATAAGTAGTTCCCGTTTTTATGTTGATTGGAAACTTGTGATTCCGCATTAAAAGGGAGGAAGTTGGCGTTCCTTTCATTTTATATATATTTTCTCTTTCTTTCCACAGGAATTAGAAATTAGAAGAGTGAGGGATATGACAAATTAAATTCATCAATAACAATGACTGCATCACCCTAAAGTTTCTGGGTGTGGTCATCCGCCCTCCTCTGATGTCTATAAAAGTATAAAAGGAAGGAATCGTGCACGGAAACTTCATCTTCCCAGCCAACTCAAGACAACGGAAGATCACAGGCACTAGGCCATTTTCGTGTGGAAAACTAAATTCTGCTATCTTATTATTATTTATTGGCTTTGATATATTGAAAGCTGACCCATGACTTTGCGCTCTGCCTTAACAATGCACTTAGTGACCCCATGCCCTAGATAACTGATCCTTTGACTGCAAACTCAAAGCTATCATAAGCTGTCACAATATAAAGGCATGTGCTAAATGTGGTGATTCTGCCTTCTTGCATTCCAGAGATATGGCCCAAACTGTGTATTCCGGTATGCACTTTGTGACCCCGTGACCTGGATATTTGAACGTTTGACCTGAAACAAAATTTTATTTCTAGCCAAACGCAATATGAACCGATTTGGTGATTCTACCTTGCATTGCATAGTTATTGACAACAAATGTTTATTCTGGTATATGCACTAAGTGATCCTGTAACCTTGATTTTTGACCTTTTGACTCCAACCTAAACAAGAGGCCCAAGAAACTCACCTGGACTATTGGCAATTAAACCATTTGCATTTAAATAGACATGATGGATGATTTTCAGAAAATCCAGGACGGCCACCAAAAACTTTCCAATCACGATTCTCGTTTAACATGTTGAAACCTACTGTCATAGGATCGCTCCACCCAAGTTTTGTCGAAATAGGGCTATTGATTGAAGGAGTACCGTTTTCAAATCAGGAAATCAGAGATGGCTGCCAAAACATTGACCTATCAAAATTCTGAACAGAATTTCTTGAGGCTATGACAATAGGATCCTTCCAGCCAAATTTGGTTGAAATTGCTCAAGCGATTAATGAGTAGCATTTTACACAAATTCCAAATTTTCGGAAAATCAAAATGCCGAGAAAATCAGATGGGCGCCGGAAAAACTGACCAATCAAAATTATGTATACAAGTTCTGTATCGCTTAGTCCGTCATCAAGAATCAAGCGTCATTAAGCGTTCGTGATAAACTTATCTACATTACTCATGACGTATTTGATTATGACATCATCCTACACATCACGCAGTTGATTATGATGTCATATCATTATGGAGAAATTGGAGTGGCCCATTGTCCAACTGATTTTGGTGATGGTAAGTGTTTCTATAAAGTGAAAAATTCACGATGCTTCCGCTCATAATTAACAAGGTTTTTTTTAATGACCTGGCCTATTAATCTGATTCAAGTGTTTAATTTGTATTTAGCAAACCACAAAACATATATATATATATTGCCATTTTCTCAGTCAAAATACATCAAAACGCTGAATCTTGATTGGTAGATGGAGGGCATGTTTTTTTCACATAGCAACTTCCCGGAACAAACTGGAATAGCCTTCATAGGCCCGAATCATATTTTCAAAATGTTAGCGCAATCCCTTTGACATGTGATTCCGTCCGGATGAAGTTTTTGTAAAACTTGGCCATCCAAGGTAGTCGACAGATAAATCTACCAATCAGGTTCTCTTGGATAAGAAAACAGTTGATGGCCAGACAGACAAATAGACATGCAAGGGACAGACACCATTGCATGGCCAGGTGAGTTAATGACAGAAGATGGCAAGCTAAAAGGTTTTAAATCATTTATTAGTAAAAAATCTTATATAATTAATTAGTTTTACGAGAATACATTCTGTGAGAATGTATATATATATATATATATATATATATATATATATATATATATATATATATATATATATATATATATATCAGGGCTTCAAAAATGTCCATAGTCCGGACATGACCGAGAATTGTCTTCGATGACCGGCAAATGTGATGTCCAGTCGGACACCAATCTTTGTATTTTGTTAAATCATTTTGAATTAAAAAATTCTGCCGGCAATTTCCGGTTTATATTCTATGTAATATTTGTAAATCTTATGTCTATCATTCTTATGTGATGAAATAGAACTCAAACTAACAAGTCATTGTACATGTATTGTCGTAAACCAGCATAAAATTACCCAAAACAACGTAAGCAATAAAATGAGGTTAGATCCCTTCTTAAGTTGGACGAGCAAATTAAAGCTCTTTTGTGATTGGAGGCATTCCACTGAACTTTATATGGACTGGAAGGAGACCTCCCAGATAAAAAACGATTTTGCACCGTCGTAAATGCCAACATTGCAAATTAAAAATAAATTTATACAGGAGATAATGTTTTTAAAACAATTTGAGCAATAAATTTACTATTACCTAATCAGTAAATGTAGTCAGCAGTATATTTACTGCCAAGATTTTTGTTCACTTGGGCAATTTCGTCCCGGCCGATTATTTATGTGAATTGCACAAGTCTCTAAGCGGGTACTACTATTAGCGTCTTCGCGCTACTCGGGTAAACTAAACTCGTCCTATAGCAGAAGCTTATCAAAATATACGCAATATTTAGGCGGTCTAATAATTTCACTCCCGTGGAGATAAGGTATACATTAAGCAAACGTAGGCATAAGATGGTAATAATTTCTAGCGTGAAAAATTTAATGTGTTGTAATTTCTTGTTAATTTTTTGATGCATTTTGTTTAAATTTTTTCTTGAAATATACCTAATAGAAGTCGCCACCCTTCCTCAGAGGTTTGGATTTAAAGAATTTACAGCCCTTGTCCTATTAGAAACTGCAGTTACTAATGAGCATTTTATGCAATACAGTTGCATCATGCATTTTCACTCACCCCCCCCCCCCCCCCGGCCACACACACAACACGGCCCTCCCCACCCCCCTCCCAAAGTGGCATGTCTGGCTGGGAAAATTATGTTTCTGAAGCCCTGATATATATATATATGAATGCCCTGTGTGAATGTCTGTTGAGTATGAATACATGTTTGGTGTGAATGCATGTTGCATGTGAATGCATGTGGAGTCTGAATGCATGTTGCATGTGAATGCATGTGGAGTCTGAATGCATGTTGCATGTGAATGCATGTGGAGTCTGAATGCATGTTGCATGTGAATGCATGTGGAGTATGAATGCATGTTGCATGTGAATGCATGTGGAGGCTGAATGCATGTTGCATGTGAATGCATGTGGAGTATGAATACATGTTGCATGTGAATGCATGTGGAGTCTGAATGCATGTTGCATGTTAATGCATGTGGGGTCTGAATGCATGTTGCATGTGAATGCATGTGGAGTATGAATGCATGTTGCATGTGAATGCATGTGGAGTCTGAATGCATGTTGCATGTGAATGCATGTGGAGTCTGAATGCATGTTGCATGTGAATGCATGTGGAGTCTGAATGCATGTTGCATGTGAATGAATGTGGATGTATGTCGAGTGTGAATGCATGTGACATGTGGATGTGTCGAGTGTGAATGCATGTTGTGTGTGAATGCATGTTATGTTAATGCATGTTTGGTGGGAGTGCATGTTGAAGGTGAATGCATGTTGCATGGGAATGCGTGTTGCACATAAATGCATGTTGCATGGGAATGCATGTTGCACATAAATGCTTGTTATGTTAATGCATGTTACAGGTGAATGCATGCTATGTTAATGCATGTGTGGTGTGAATGCATGTTGCCTACACATATCTGAGTTAATGAACAGATTGCTGCCAGTCATCGGTCATATTTAGTAACAGCTACTATACTGAGCCAAAAAAGTTTAGCAACAGTGAAGTTTGGTTTGTTGTATTAAAACTATGCGTCCATTTATAACCAAATTTGCAGGCATGTTTCGTCAATGGAATGTCTCGCTGATCATGAAGAAATGCATATCATTTCTTGCATTTCTCGGCCGCACGCTTACTGCACGTGAAAATGCATTTTTCATGCACTGACCCACATTGGCGGGTAGCGAAGGCAAAAATTCACCATACTGAAAAAGCAGATAATGAACGTTAACAGAAAACGCTTAAAAGTTTACCCTACCGAACATGGGCCACCGCCCAGGGCTACCCGAAAATCAGCGCCATGAAGCAATGGGAAGACTCGCTGCTGGGCAGAGCATTCTCGCTGTTGCTCGACATTTTAATGTTCATGCCTCAACCATTTCCCGTCTCCACCAACGTGAGCAGGAAACTGGACATGTTAATGACCGACCACGATCTGGCAGACCGAGAGCACCAACCACGAGAAGACCGCTACTTAGTGATGTCATCACGAGGTCACAGGTTTGAGACTGCGCCACCGCTGTCCCGTAATTTGCACACCATTCCTGGCACTACAGTGCATGCACAAACTGTGCGAGACAGACTCCATGATGCTGGACTGTATGCCCGTCGTCTACTTGTTGCTGTTCCGCTTACAGAGCGTCACATCGAGAATCGGTTTGCATGGGCAAGAACTCATCAGCGATGGCATGCTCAACAATGGAGCCACATTTTGTTCAGTGATGAGTCGAGGTTTTGTGTAGATGTGACGGATGGTAGGCAACAGGTTTGGCGACGTTTAGGAGAACGGTATGATGCAGCCAACATCATTCAGCATGACAGATTCGGTGGCGGCAGTGTCATGGTGTGGGCTGGACTCCATGAAAATGGCGAAACAGATCTTATTGTGATTCGCGGAAATTTAACGGCTCAACGTTACTGTGAAGAAGTTGTCGCCCCTGTTGTCATCCCTTTTATGCAGCATCATGCAAACGTTATGTTCCAGCAAGACAATGCCCATCCTCATTCAGCTAGGGTCACCAGTGATTTCCTTGAAGCTAACAACGTTCTGGTGTTGGGCTGGCCAGCGCGATCACCGGACCTGTCTCCTATCGAACACGTGTGGGACATTCTTGGCCGTATGGTGCATGAGAACCATCCACATCTTCACAACGTGCGGGAGCTGGAAGCTGCACTGCTTCAGGAATGGGATGCGATTCCTCTTCGTGACATCAGGTGCTTAATTCGAAGCATGAGAAAGTGATGTACGGCGGTGGTTAATGCGCACGGAGGTCACATCCGGTATTGACAGCTCAGTGTCATTATTTAAATTGGACCCTTCCATTGAATGATGCCGTGTTAAAGGCGCGATGCTAGCATTATAGTAACAAGAGACTGTTGTTCAAATTGGAAAATGACCTATCAATTAAATAAAAAATATATTTGAATCGATTTATTGTTTTTGTTAAATAACATTTATACAGTAATATTCTCAGTGTTGCTAAACTTCTTTGGTTCAGTATAGTTTTCCTTGGTATATCTAAATATTCTCCAAATGGACTGTGTCTGATTTCTACAAATCCCGTGGAATAAAAAGAGTTCATATAGTTTAAGCTATGTACTGATTAGGCTTTGTTGTTTCCACTTGTACAGCTGTAAGTTACTCTGAAAATCAACCAGAGCCTCCATAATAATACATACATGTGTATCTAACTTAATGATGTGCGGTCTATCTCCACTTCAATCTTGTACTACTTTTAACTGCAGGGTTCATACATCTTTCTATGTGTGAAATTCCATAACTTTTCCATGACTTTTCATGACCAAAAATAACAAATTCCATGACTTCTAGAGATTAATATCTAGTAGATTTGTGTTTATGACGTAGCTACATAAATTATGATCTATGTTGTTCTGCAAATGTCTGAATATTGCGTCTTGCAACAACCAAGCCAAAGCCTTGTTTTGGTATGCTCTTGCCATAATTTTTATTGTATATGGGTGACGGTTGTAATTTATGCCAACATATTTCTTTGGTTTTTCATGATTAGCATTTTCCATCACTTTTCCATGAACTATGATGAAAATTGCAAATTTTCCATGACTTTCCAGGCCTGGAATTTAAATTGTCAAATTCCATGTCTTTCCAGGATTTCCATAACCAGTACGAACCCTGTAACTGTCTCACTGCTGCAAGCCACCAGACAATAATTTCAATGAGCAAAAACTCTTGACTTGCTGAAAATTTTGAAAACTATTTGCTTGAAAGTTGTTGGTGACGTATTCACCAACAACTTTCAGTCAAATTGTTTTCAAAATAATTAGCAGGTCCAGAGATATAACTCCTGGAATATGTCGTCTGCAAAAACCCAGCAGTCAGCCTGTTAAACTCTTCACTGGAAAAGACGGAGATAAATTCTCTCTGCAGTCGTCTTGAGAAATCCTCATTTCTAGGCCTATTTATTAACACTGGAAATAATCTTGGTCTGCAAATGCATGTTCACTGAGGAAAAATGTACATGTTTCTGACCAATAAAAAGGTGAGTGATATGGCTATATAAGTTGTGTATCTGCGCATGGATCTGCTAGTAGTCTGGAAGCGGCATGAACATCATCTTTAAGAAATCCACATATTTCACTTGTCCAGAGGCAGGTACTTTGGCTTCACGAAACATCGCCTCAACTGAAAAAATTACACCAAATATCAAGTATAGAGGGTAGGCGAGTGACTGATGGAATGCCAGCCCCATGCGCAGAACACAACACCAACGCATTCTATCTCTGATCACTTCAACATAGTCTCTCTTTCTCTCTCTCTCTCGCTTCTCTCTCTCTCAGGACTAAGGCGTGTCTTAGGCACTCAGAATTTACTCCCTCATTGTTGGTGGAAGGTCTAGTTGCCCAGATAGATTACTCTCTAGGAGAAAATGGACAAAATACAATAATGGACCATTCCAGTTTTAGCCATGCCCCACCCATCACTAGCTAAGCTCCACCCACACTTTGCCATGTTGGGATCGATCGATCCCTGAGTGCCCTGGTTATCAATTTCCTGAAAACTATACAGTTAAGTTGTTGAATATTTTGTAACTAATTTGACTAGGTGCTGTTGCTGCCTATTTATTAAATAATAAAGACATAAGTCGTACAACAACACATAGTCTGTCTTCAACTATGCGGTCGTCACGTACTTATCTACCGTCATTCATGACCTCATAATGACATCCCTGATTGTGATGTCATTCTATACATCACATAGTTGATTATGACATCATATGATGGATGAATACAGTTGAAGGGTCCATTGTGCAGCTACCTAAAGGTCTATCTTTACTATTATAAATACACATGTTCTCTATATCATTCATGAGAAATACACGAGATGTGCTCTGACAGCAACTAGATAATTTCCTGCCTCGCACATTCACTACCATGAGTTGTTTGCTTCAGGGACCCACATCTCTAAATTCAGCCCTAGAACTAGCATATTGTAGCTGATCATGACACTAGTTAGAGAACTAGTTATAGCTTACATGACCAAAACAATGAAGTCTAATGAAAGTCAAAGCACTAAATTACCTTCTCTATCAGAAAGTTTCTCTCCAAAGTGTGTGAGAATATTTCTGAGTTCTGCTGCATTGATGTACCCACGGTGATGTGTATCATGCGCTACAAAGGCTTGCATGATTTCCTCGCTGCAGTTCTCACGACGGGAATGTTCATAGACCATGTCTAGGAATGTGGCAAACTCAATACGGTTGCCGTCACCTGGGCAACAAACAACAACAATAATTCAATATGGCCGCCATCACCTGGGCAACAATAATGACTCAATATGGCCATCATCACCCGGGCAACAACAATAACTCAATACAGCCACCATCGTCTGGGCAACAAATAAGAACAAGGGACCAAAGAGATCTGTATCGATCACCTGGAACATAGACACTTTAACTAGAAAGTCCATCGGCCATAATTAGAACCGTAGGGTTCTTACCAGGATGAAATTAGTGGCAGACATCTTTGAGGTAGTACAACCAGAGGTTTGCGATTTTCTCATGATTCCCATAAAATTATGAATATATGGTACACCAATTTTAGACACTGCCTTGAAAAAACTTAATTTTAAACAATTTCAAAACTAAATTTCATAAAATAGGTGAGAAAAGTGGTGGGTGACAAAGATAGACAGTGGCCACGGCATAACCTCACACGGCGATTCTGCCACTCAATATGGCCATGGTCACCTGGGAAATAAACAACAATAAACAAACAGAGACACAGACAGATGCACAGGAAATTGACACAGCATATTATGTTTGTACTTATTTATGTATGTAAGTAGACAGACAGACAGACCAAAGTAGACATTGTTCAAACACCATATCATCATCTCTGATGATACTGCCTTGCTGCTCTCGCTGGATTCTAAGACTAATGGACCTTTACATTTTTATCTATGCCCCGCCCATTACTAAGCTAAGCTCCACCCACACCTCGCTGTGTTGGGATTGATCGACCCCCGAATGCCATAGCTATCAATTTCCTGAAAACTATAGAGGGATGCTGTTGAATATTTTGTAACTAATTTGACTGGGTGCTGTTGCTGTCTATGTTAGTTTCAAAATATTCAACAGAATATTTATTAAGTAGTAAAAGCAAACAATTTGTACAACAACGCATAGACCATCTTCAAATATGCGTTCGTGACGTACTTATCGACGTCATTCATTATGATGTCATTCTACACATCATGCAGTTCATTATGACGTCATATGATGGGTGGGTACTCTGGAAGGGTGACTTGTTTGTGCAGTCAATGTGAGGGCAATGGTAACTCATACACATATTAACTAAACCAATCACATTACAGCATTTGATTATGTGATTAGGCTTGCACGATTATGTGATTTAATCAAAAATCGCAATTATGTTTTAAATCATGAATTTATATGATTAAAAATTAAATAATCGAATAATCGTGAATGTTTTCTATTGCATAAAATATTTCAAAACCTAACTTTCAATTACTTTTTAATGCGATCGGTCATGAAAAATGACATTTTGCTTAGTGAATGTATGTCCGTTTACAGGGCAAGAGAAGCCAATTTTTGTTTTGAAAATGTATTATTGGAATTCCAGTGATACATTTTCAAAAATAGTCTTCTCTTGCCCTGCAAATGGACTTTTCTAAAAACCATTGCAGTTTTCATCATTGATATTCTTTTGTTGCTGTGACATAGTAATTTGTATTCAAGCTGATTAATCGAGTAATCACGATTATTTTTTTATAGTAATTTGTATTCAAGCTGATTAGTCGAGTAATCATGATTATTTTTTAATAATCGATTACGATCACTCAACGCAACAATTGCACAAGCCTACATGTGACTTCACTGAAGGATGATAATAATAATAGAGGGATCCATTTCTATCCACGATCCAAACATTTATAGTTAACCTTCACCACTGTTTTCATGTGGTGGAATCAATCTATATACTTTGAAACCTGAATTCACGGAATCCCAATTTCAAAGTAACTATAGAGGTAAACTATTGAATATTTTGAAACGAATTTGACTGGGTGCTGCACTTCGAGTCAAATAAATTTCATCATATTTAACAAAATATGTATCAAATAGTAAATCTATCAAAGACATACAATTTGTATACTTGACACCCTTTCCAATGTTCATGATGGCGCTAGATATGACATCACTATGGATTGTGACATCATCCTACATGTGACTTAACTGAGCATAATGCACTTGATAATAATACAGCAAGATAATACACTTGAGTGACAGATCGGATCCAGCCATTGTTCATGTGTAAAATGACTCATTCTTTGAATAACTCTCCGAGACAAACAGGTTGTGTGCCTGGAATGCCTCAGCATGGCACTCAGTGTGTGTTCTCTGGTACATCCAAGACATGGTGTGATAACGTGGAAATGTGGACTTATTGACTGGAGCATCATTCTATGTCACCTAACATGGTCAATGGTATTTATCAGAGGTATCTATAGTGATTGTTCATATTAACCCTTTAACACTCATCAGCCAAAAACGGCTTCTGCAGTGGTCTTGAGAAATGTCCATTTGCAGACCAAAAGAAGACTATTTTTGAAAATTTACCACTGTAATCGAGCCAGTCATTCCAGTGATAAATTTTCAAAAATACTCTCCTCTTGGTCTGTAAATGGATATTTTCTGAGAAAATTAAAATTTTCTTGAATAATTTGAGGATTAAAGGGTTAAATAGTTAGACAGTAGGATGGTCTAGTTTTGGCCATGTTCTGCGATTGCCACAAGACACCTCTACACAGAAAGTCCCCCTGCACAGAAAGTGTCCTCTACACAGGAAGTCCCCCTGCACAGAAAGCCTTGGAATTTGTTGTATTCTGTGCCAACTTCTACAACGCTCATAGAGTACGCAACTGCACAAACCTGCTAGGTGTGCTTCATACCAATCTAAAGGAAGCCGGACTGGGTACACCGATGACCAAGAGGAACCTTCAATGTGAGCTAAGGACTCTCGCTGAGGACAAGAAACAGTGATCATAGAAGGACTGATGAATCTTTCCAGCTTTAGCTATGCCCTGCCAACTCTATCTAAGCTCCACCCACACTTCGCCATGTTAGGATTGATCGATCCCTGGATGCCCTAACTATCAATTTCCTGAAAACTATACAGGTAAGCTGTTGAATATTTTGTAACTAATTTGACTTGATGCTGTTGCTGCCTATGGCCAGTCAACTTAGTTTCAAAATATTCAACAGGATATTTATTAAATAGTAAAGCCCTACAATTCGTACAACAACGCAAACTACCACAGTGACAGAACACTTATATCATCATCATCATCATCATCATCATCGTTATACTGCAGGATGGGTATTTATATGAACCCTGTAGCATGGGTATTTCTCCGTTACCTGCTGCCTTGTACTTGTTGAAATAGGCAGTGATCTCATGACATGTTGGACTGTATCCTAGTGAGCGCATAATGAGAGAGAGTTCATCTTCATGGGAGACAACTCCCTTCTTCACATGAAAGTAGAAGCATTCCTTGAACTCTAAATAACAAGAGATAAAAAACATATTTGAGGAAATTGACAATACAATATGTCACAGCTCAGAGATACTTCTAGGCTTACATCATCATGTGATTAAACAATACAATATGTCACAGCTCAGAGATACTGCTAGGCTTACATCATCATGTGATTAAACAATACAATATGTCACAGCTCAGAGATACTGCTAGGCTTACATCATCATGTGATTAAACAATACAATATGTCACAGCTTAGAGATACTGCTAGGCTTACATCATCATGTGATTAAACAATACAATATGTCACAGCTCAGAGATACTGCTAGGCTTACATCATCATGTGATTAAACAATACAATATGTCACAGCTCAGAGATACTGCTAGGCTTACATCATCATGTGATTAAACAATACAATATGTCACAGCTCAGAGATACTGCTAGGCTTACATCATCATGTGATTAAACAATACAATATGTCACAGCTCAGAGATACTGCTAGGCTTACATTATCATGTGATTAAACAATACAATATGTCACAGCTCAGAGATACTGCTAGGCTTACATCATCATGTGATTAAACAATACAATATGTCACAGCTCAGAGATACTGCTAGGCTTACATCATCATGTGATTAAACAATACAATATGTCACAGCTCAGAGATTCTGCTAGGCTTACATCATCATGTGATTAAACAATACAATATGTCACAGCTCAGAGATACTGCTAGGCTTACATCATCATGTGATTAAACAATACAATATGTCACAGCTCAGAGATACTGCTAGGCTTACATTATCATGTGATTAAACAATACAATATGTCACAGCTCATAGATACTGCTAGGCTTACATCATCATGTGATTAAACAATACAATATGTCACAGCTCAGAGATACTGCTAGGCTTACATCATCATGTGATTAAATAAAAAATTGTGATTATCTTTTAGATTATGAATTTATATGATTAATAATTAAATAATCGATTAAACGTGAATAATTTCTACTGCATGGAATATCTGAAAAATTAACTTTTAATTACGGTTTAATGCGATCGGTCACAAAGATTGACATTTTGCTGAGCAAATCCATGTCTATTTGCAGGCCAAGAGTAGAAAAGTTTTGAAAATGCATTGCTGGAATGACTGGCTCAAACATCGAGCTAGGTATTCCAATGATTACTTTTTTTTAAAATAGTCTTCCCTTGGCCTGTAAATGGACATTTATAAATACCACTGCAGCTTTCGTCATTGATTTGACACACATTTGTTTTTATGTCTGTATAATTTGAACCCAGGCTGATTTATCGAGTAATCACGATTATTCTTAAATAATCGATCGTGATCTCTCAAAGTAATAATCGCGCAATCCTAAATACTGTAGCATGTTTCTGTAACAAAACGGGACACAGTGATATGCCAAGAATTCAGCCACATTCAATGGAGGGATTCATTTCTAGCTATGCCATTTTTTACCTGTATCTTGACACTTTGAAACCTGACTTCACAGAATCTAAAATTCAAGGTAACTATACAGGTAGTGTGCTGACTGTTGAATATTGCAGAAGCGTCTTCTTAGGACCTGATGGGAACTAGTGTTGGGAATTGGTACTATTTGTGATCGATGATTGGTTTTATATACTAACCAATGATCCATTAATGATTGATGATAACAGGTTCTCATTTTTACCCATTTTTAATGCAGTAATTATAGCATGTTCAAGGATAATTACCGCTTTCAATTTCGAAATTTCAAACCAAGTCGCAGGTATGACATATTCTTAATAATTTAAGAAATAATATGATGTATATTTTGAAGCTAATTTGACTGGAAGCTTTTCTGGCAGCAACAGCTTTCAGTCAAATATGTTTCAAAATATTCAACATGTTATTGGTATGGTTGCTTTGAAATTATCATACTATTTCAGTGCTGAAAGAATTAACTAAGGAGTAATACTATATAGGTGTAACAAATAAATTTAAATTCTTTTCCAAAAAAGGATTCGTTTTCTAGCTTGACCAGTTAAAATATATTAACAAAGTCAATTTATAAACAACCACCAAAATCGATTTCTGAAATCATGATCGATCGGTTGGTTGAACATGCAAACCAATCAATCATCGATCAAATCGATTTATTGGAGCAACACTGATGGGAACAACCCATCAAAGCTAGCTGCACTTTCTTTAATTTCCTTGACCTTTTGACCCTAAACTGATGTCAAAATTAGGTTCTTCACAAGCAGCCTCCAAGCCAAGGGTGGTGAAGATCCCTTCGGTACAAAATGAGAAACACTAAGCAATGTCCATAATTGGGACACATTGTCACCATTAACTTGACCTGGGAGTTTTTGATGGAAAGATCAAAAGGATTCTTTGTACCTACAACGGAAACCATTCACCCACGTTTTGAAAAGAGTAAAAATTCTGATAGCAACCCGGACCAAGTGCATTCAATATTTGTAAGTGGAGGGGCATATATAACTATTGTTAAATAGTTGGATTACATTTCACTGTAGTTCAAGGTAAATAACAGCAAGGTACATGAATCGCGTACCTTAAAGCTGTGATACAGGGATTGAACAAGCTTTTACAAACAGATTAGCCAAATCTTAAATATTTCAGCCAATATTTTCAAATGTAGTAAACCATTTAAATGCACAGCAACCATCAGATTATGTTGAATATTTTGAAACTAACAGCTTTCCTATATGTGCGCACACAGTATTTAAATAGAGGCATTATGTAATCTGATCAGAATATATTTTACACATTCTGTCATACAATAACATTCATAAACGATGTTTTACTGAATTTCTCTGCTTATTATATTAGAAAATTATATAAAATAACACGATTTTAATCATCAAGCAAATATTTAGCTAATTCTGATTTCTACCAGCCATATTTCAATTTGACTCTCATTTGGCTTAAACTGGCGAATGAATAGATTAGTCCCTGATTGAGCCTGAGATACTAGAGTCATATTCTCACCAGAGTCTGAGCCTGAGACACTAGGATTTCATATAGTAAGTTAAAGGGATATTCCACTGGGGGATTTTATGCATCTGACGTAAAGTACTAATTTTCCGCATTAATTTGAGACCAAGAGCACAATTTTATGCCAACAAATAAAAAAGATATCCCCAATTTAAATTGCTAAAGTAACCAGTAGATAGAGGCGCCATTTTGGACAAGCAGCTGATGTCACCGACACACCTCCTCTCTTTGCCAGATTGAGGATAGCCATAACCAGGGGAGGTAAATCTGGCATCTCGTGGATAATTAGGGTACTGCCTAAACAACTGACACTTTGCCACAGTGTTTGGAGGAAATTAAAGTGCAATTAGTGTCCCGATGATCGCGCCAGTCATTGTAGTGCTAAATTGTCAAAAATTGTTTTCTTATGGGCAATTTCTATTTTTAAAAAACATTGAAGGGTTATGCCAGGAGTGTGTTTTCAATCAACCAGCTACAACAAATTCTTGAAAAATATGTTAGTTGAATAAATGTTGAATGTAATTTCTCTGAAAGCTGTTGCTATTGCAACTTCTGCTTCCAGTCAAATTCCAGTTTCAAAATATTCAACAGGCAGTAAATATGGGTCAACATTTAAAAATTTGGGATCAATTAGTTAACTCTTTCAAGGACAGAAAAGAAGAAAGCTTAAAATTTGCCCTGCATAGGCCTATTGTGTGAAACTAATTAGTTTGGAAGCTACTGTAACATAATTCCAGGAAAATTTAATTCAGAATATTCAACACTCAGCATAGCTATTTTAAAACTGGGAGTAAACGTTGTAAATGATTAATAACGCTGGATTTCAATAGTGTGAAAGCACTAAACTACTAATTATGTCTAGCGTACAATTGTCATTATTTACTAGCTGTCACCTACTATCGTCTACGAAGTAAGCCGCTAAGCGGTTGCCTATAATTGACCGACTGGGCAATCAGCAACATCGTTTCATTTTGGTTTGCAAATCCCGTTTTACAATTGATGCAAGCAAATACGACGTTAATTGTCGAGTTTGATTCTGTTATATTAAAATTAAGTACCGCGCCTTTTGTTTTGAAATGCATGACACATTATTTTAAAATTATACAGACTATATGTTCTAAACTTGTGTCATCCAAATTTAAATGTGGAAGATATCCATCCAGTGCCGATGTTATGAAGCCATCTTTCAGTTAGCCCCTTTTCATGCGGATGCTTCTGTGGATCCGGTATCTGAAAATGTGAAATTCCGTACCCTTTCCATGATCGTTTCTATTACTGCAAGCCCATGCTTGCCATGCGGACATGATGCGATTTAACCATTTCACGCCAGCACTGGCCTCTGCAATCGTCAAGTTGAGGACGCAGGTCAAAAGAAGGCTATTTTGAGAATTTACAACTAAAACGACTGTCTCAGTAACCGAACCAGCCATTCCAGTGGTACATTTTCAAAAATAGTCTTCGCTTGACCTGCAAATGGCCATTCAATAAGGAAATATTCTGATTTTCCTGACAGAATTTTGTCATTAAAGGGTTAATTAATATTCGGCCTTCGTAACGCGAAGTAAACAGGTAAATCTAAAAGCGCTGGCGATATTTTGCGGGTGTGTCGTTGACGTCATAATCTCGCGGTTTCTCGCTCTCGTTGCGAGAAAATGGATGCGCCCAGGAGTCACGTTTTCGAGCGTTTTGGGCATATTCATTTTATTATTTCTCGGCAATGGAACAGTGTACTTTATATTTTTTTGCGGCAACTATTTTGGATTATAGTATATTTTTAGTTGACTTATTCCCGATTTTCACTGGAATTTCCCTTTAATTGAGCTAACTTTCACTTACCATCAATATCCTTCTGACTGAAGTGCTTGGCCTGTAAAAACATACAAAACAAACACACATGTTAGTAAACATTACACATTGCGTAACTTTCATCATCTTTGCATCAAGAAAATCATACATTTAACTGCTCAATTAATGTCCATTTGCAGGTCAAGAAGACACATTTTTTCATTTATGAATGGAATGACAGGCTCAGTTATCAAGCTCAGCATTACTGTGGTAAACGTTAAAAAATAGTCTTATCTTGAGCAGTCCAACCAAAACAGAGGACACAAAAGAGAAGGCCGGAGAGGTTCAATAAGAATGAGTTCCGCAACATACGGGACAAAGTACAGAAGAACGACAAGAACTTTGATACCCTGAACAAGGTTCTAAATCTGCTGAAAACTTTGAATGCTAACTGTCATGAACTACATTCAGACAAACAGCAATCAAGACTGTCAATTTTTAAAATATAAAAATAAAAATTACATCAATAAAACATGTCCAAAAACCAAAAAAATAAAAACCTTGCGAAAGAGAACTCTCTGAGATCTGTTTTGTTAAAAATCTGTCTGAGAAAGAACTCAGTCAGTACGTTGTACATGTACTCTCATTAGGGTTGGGATTCAGTCCCACAGTAATCGAACCAAAAGTGGGAAGATTACACTCAGACGATAATAAATTCTTCAGAAGGCTACGCCTCAAACTACATTTCGAACACCCTCCCTTTCCCATGGGGCAATGATGAAAGTAATGTATCAACGGCCAACACACCCACACCGCCACACCCACCAGTCTCCACATTCACAGAAAACCTAATTAGAAAATTCAAACTACGTCGCCAATGGACACCACACCCTGGCAATGACCATGTTTTAGACACCTTTATCAAAAAAGTCAAACATGGATCCCTATGCCCTAAGGATGCGTCCTGCCAAATATAATTGAAATTGGCCCAGCGGTTCTTGAAAAGTCGTTTAAAGGAAAGGTTGACGGATGGACGACGGACACACAACGGATGGTCACCACAACATAAGCTCACTTGGCCTTTCAGGCGAGGTGAGCTAATAATAGTTCCCAAATTTGGGCCCGATCCATTCAGTGGGTCTTGAGAAGTCGTTTTCGCGAAAAGTAGGTCATCCAAGATAGCCACTGGACCATATGGAGCATCAAGTTCCCTTGAACAAACTTGGTTCAGCTACACGCCCCTAGATGATATTCCATGAATTTTGAATCAATCCCATGAGCGGTTTCGGAGAAGATTTTCAAAGACATTTCTCAAAATCGGCCGATTTGGCAGACGTCCATCTTGGATTTTGGCCGACTGGCCCCGTTTGCACAAACTTGAAACCCTATACCCTAAGGATGCGTCCTGCCATATATAATTAAAATCGGCCCAGTGGTTCTTGAGAAGAAGTCATTTAAAGGAAAAGTTGACGGACGCCAGACGACAGACGGTCGCCATTGCATATGTAACACTAGAATGCTCTTTATCAACAAGATGGCCAGCAAACCATTTATCCGACAGTTTCGAAAATTACAAATTTGAGATCAGAATACCCAAAAACACATATAAAAACAATTTCGGCCTCAAAATCCATCAAATAAAAAAATACAATATGGCCACCAAACATGCTATATATTGATTGGCCCACGGCGGCCATGTTTTTTGACGGATCAACTTCTCTTGAACAAACTTTAATGGCCCTTAGGCCCTAATCATATCTGCCAAATTTCAGTGCTTCTGGAGAATAAGTCATTTTCACTACAACTAGGTCAACCAAGATGGCCGCCGAACCATTTGACCAATCAAGTTCCCTAGCCATAAATCATATTTTATGAGGTTTGCATCAATCCCCCAAGCTGTTTCGGAGAAGATTTTTAAAGACGTTTCCTAAAATCGGCCTAAATCCAAGATGGCCGCGGACAAATTGGCCGATCGGGTTCATTTGAATAAACTTAGATCTCTATGCCCTATGAATGCTTCCTCCCACATATAATTGAAATCAGCCCAGTGGTTCTTGAGAAGAAGTCGTTTAAAGAATTCCCCATTGCTTTACTATGGGCCCATTGCTTTACTATGGGAGCCTTTGGCGGGAAAACAAACCAAGATGGCAGCCAAAGCGTTTATCCAACAGTCTCGAAAGTGGCATATTTGAACTCGCCACACTGATAAGCATATATATAAAGCAATTTTCGCCATCAAACTACATCAAATACAAAAAAGCCAATATGACCTAGAAACGCTAAATTTTGATTGGTTGATGGCGGCCATGTTTTTTAACGAACAAACTTCCCCTGAACAAACTTGAAAGGCGCTTGACCCCTAAGCATATTTACACAATTTCAGCTCTATCCCTTCAGCGGTTCGGGAGAAGTCGTTTTCGCGAAAACTAGGTTATCCAAGATGGCCCCCCCAAGCAAATCGGCCAATCAGATTGCCTTGAACAAACTTGGGTCTACCGCTGCCACAGATGATGTGTTATGAGGTTTGAATCAATTTCTCAAGCGGTTTCAGAGAAGATTTTTTAAAGGGTTTCTAAAAATCGGCTATTTTGGCCACCGGCCATCTTGGATCTCAGCCGATCGGCTTCATTTGAACAAACTTGAATCTCTATGCCCTAGGGATGCTTTTTGCCAAATATAATTGAAATCGGCCCAGTGGTTCTTGAGAAGAAGTCATTTTAAAGGAAAAGTTGACGGACGGACACACGACAGACAGACACACGACGGACAGTCGCCACGACATAAGCTCACTTGGCCTTTCAGGCCAGGTGAGCTAATAATGTACTTTTTCAGGGATTTGTCGGTGAAAGGGCTAATAGACAAGCAGCCTCTGAATGTCCTCTAAGTGTGATTTACCCAAAATATGACCGTGAATGGAACTTAGCTGGCTATGAATCTTATATTATTTCCTGACATTTGTTGTCAGAACTTGTCATTTGTGCTTATCTACTATTTAGCCAGTAAAGCCACCTGCCTTTAAATGTTATTTTCTGTTAAGAGTAATTTCTCGCATACAATAGCATATTAAAAAGGTTCACGAACCAGTTCGTGGTTCGGACATCTGTATCGTGAACCGGTTCGCTTCGTGAAAATCCTCAAGAACCTCAGCCCCAGGAAAGATTTTTTTAGGGCCCTTAAAGATTCAATTTCAAGTAACTGGTACAGATGCGCCTCACAATATCGTCTGTGAGATTTTGTCATAATTTTTACTGTCTCTGAAGAGTATTTTTGATAACATTAAGCCTGATCTAGTAGAAGCAAGTTTCCAGATAGCAGAAATGTACAGAGAGTCAGCACTGAGAATGTTATTTTGCCCAGTAAATCCTGGTCTCCTGTAGATGCCTGATCAAGTAGAGGCAAGTTTCCAGATGGCAGAAATTTACAGATAGCCAGCACTAAGATGCTATTTTGTACAGTTCATCTTGGTTTCCTGTAGAAACAAGTTATCGAGTTGCAGTTAGCATTAACAGAGAACCGGCACTGAGATTGACGGAAATTTCAATTTCCCTTTCTCCAAGATCTAACAATACTCACCATTCTATTATTTCTGATATAAGCTATCCTGGATAGCTGGCTCTAGGACTCTAGACTTAGTAAGCTTTACCGGCTCCTCGAACCGGATACCCGGTTCCCAACAACCGAGTACCCATTTGCCATGAAGCTCATATTGTTTGCATAGCCACCACACAAGAGATACCCATGGCTTGACTCCATGGGGCTGGGAGGCTGGGTCCATAAAAGAATGGTAAGTATTGTTAGATCTCTGAGAAAGGGAAATTGAAATTTCCTTCATTCTCCTTCGATCAATACTTACCATTCTATTACTTCTGATATGCACCAGATCTAGACAGCAACCTGGTGGGAACGGGCAAGCCATCAATTGCTACTTTTGCCCTTTGGAGAAAGAGCAAGACTTAAACTTGATTAATGGAGACCTAGAAGGACCATCAAGTTAAAGGGACTGAATCACATTCACATCACTGCCCCCCCCCCCCCCCCTTTTTCCTCCTAAGAAAAAGGGAGAGAACTCACGAACATGCATCTCGCCTGAAACACAATTATGCTAAGACGGTTAACTGCTCTTTGCATATATCAGCCTGGGAATGAGCGTGAATATATAAGATGAATGAACATGATATATACACATAATACAAAAAACTCTCAATCTTGAATTACCTTATGATTATCGGATTCCAGACGTGCAGCCTTCAACCAATCACTTGTCCGGCCATCAGTGACACAATCTGGTTGACATCCTCTCGCTTGACCATGTCTGCCCATTAATTCTTGCTTTACAAATGCCAAAAAAGGGAGACGAGCAGTGCGGTCATTTAACTATCATTTTAAAACAGCTAAAGCGATTGGATTGGCGGAGACTGACACATCCCTTATATAGTAATCCGTGAAAGAGGACTCAGTGCCATTGTGGAACAGCCATGATGTCCTCTAACAGAACACCATTGTAAAGGGTGGTCGAGGCAGCTATTCCTCTAACATCGTGTGCCCTTGCGCATTGTACCTGGTGCTCAGTCGCAATCTCATGGGTACCCAACGAGAGATAGAATCCAAGGACAGGGTCCGTACCAAGCACAGGAAGAGACTGCCCTACAACTTTCGGTAGCAGGGACGACACCAGCGTAGGAAAGATGCTATGCAAGAAGCCTTGCATAGCAGGTCCAAACCACGCTGGAGGTGCCATCTCCACACCCTCTGGTTGCAGACGTGGAGCACCCGCAGGGGCCGAAACGGACGCTCCACGATTTAATTTCGCACTGCCTGACCCTGCGTCAGACCCTGCCAAGTCCTTCTGGGAAAGGAGCTTGACCATCATATCGGACGACCACACTGCACAAATGTCTCACCTATTATCAAGTCCTTGAAAATGACCTTCACAAACTTATGGCACTCGTCACATGATGGCGGGGTTGGCTTGGCCTATAAATAAGCACAAACCTACAATAAGCAAGTGGAACGAACAGGAATGGAAGGCAGACAAATAATTTTCAAATAATTTGACCATAAATTAATTGTAACCCTCCAGCACCCCACCCCGCAATGTTACAGCAAAGATCGCATTGATTATGACGACAAGAACGAAGCCGGCAAGATACACCCATATACTGATCCTGAAGGATGTATAAATGGAACCAGGAACCATATCGCATAGCATTCGGGGTATATTTACTAATCAATATAAATTATACTCCTAACGAAGGCCAAAACGATATGTGATGAAACAACAAAATGAAACAAACTGCTGTAAAACACGGTAAAACCGCAGACCACACATCTTAATCAAGAATTTTGAAACCACTGATCATTGTAAACAGATTGTGATACAGACATGGGGTCAAATACTTTTGAAAGTATTTAAATGCAAATACTCACATTTGGAAATCCTCAAATGCAAATACTTGAAATTTAAAATCTTCAAGTGCAAATACAAATACTTAAAATCCTCAAATGCAAATGAAAGTGCAAATACTTAAAATTTAAAATCTTCAAATGCAAATACTTAAAATTTAAAATCTTCAAATGCAAATACAAATACTTAACAAGAAGTATTTAAATGCAAGTGCATTTGCAATTGTCCAAAATGGTTTGTACTTTAAGCATCTATGGTTTCAAAATGAAATGGAATGCAGGAAATGTCAATTTCCCTTTCTCCGAGATCTAACAATACTCACCATTCTGTTACTTCTGATATACAGCTGGCCTTGACAGCGGCTCTAGGATTATAGACTTAGAAAGCTTTACCGACTCCTGGGAACCGGGTACTCGGCTCCCAACTGCCGAGCACCCGTTTACCATAGAGCTCATATTGTTTGCATAGCCACCAAACAAGAGAAAACTATGGCTTGCCTCCGTGGGGCTGGGAGGCTGGGTCCGTAACAGAATGGTGAGTATTGTTAGATCTCGGAGAAAGGGAAATTGACATTTCCTGCATTCTCCTTCGATCAATACTCACCATTCTGTTACTTCTGATATACACCAGATTTGATCAGTAACCTGGTGGGAAGGGGCAAGCCATAAATGCTAATTTTGCCCCTTGGAGAAAGATTTTAGACTTCAAACTTGACTAACGGAGACCTAAAAAGGACCGTCAAGTTCACGGAACCGAATCACATTCGCGTCACAGCCCCCCCCCTTTTTCCTCTAACTAACGAACATGTATCTCGCCTGAAACACCAATATGCCAAGAGGGTTAACTACTCCCTGCATATCGCTTGTATTAGCCTGGGAATGAGCATGAATATATAAGATGAATGAACATGATACATATACATAATACAAAAAACTCTCACTTGTTGAATTACCTTATGATAACAGGACTTCAGACGTACCGCCTACAACCATACACCGGTTCGGCCATCAGTGACACAATCTGGTTGACATCCTCTCGCTTGACCATGCCTGCTTTAGGTTCTTTTCTTACCAAAGTGAAAAAAGGGGAAAAGCAGTGTGGTCACTAACTATCGTTTTAAAACAGCTAAAGCGAGTGGATTGGCTGAGTCTGACACATCCCTCATATAGTAATCCGTAAATGAGGACTCACAGTGCCATTGTGCAACGGCCATGATGTCCTCTAACGGAACACCATTGTAAAGGGCGGTCGAGGGGGCTATTCCTCTAACATCGTGTGCCCTTACGCCCTGCACCTGGTGCCCAGTCGCCATCTCATGAGTAGTCTGAATGCATTCGACCACCCAACGAGAGATAGTATCCATGGATGCGGCGCCATAAGGCTTTTTATGGCAGATCCACAGATGTCTATCGTTCGACCGTAACGAGTCAGTCCGTTTCTTGTACTTAGTCAAAGCACGGACCGGGCACCAGACACTGGCATCACGATCAAACCTGGTTAACTTCGGTATAATGATCGGTTTGCCGGGATATCTCAAAGATTGGTTCTTTGACATAAATTCTGCTCTTGGCAGAAGACGCAGACCTTCTCCAGAAACAATAAATCGGTTCCTCTCTGCCGAAAGCGCATGGATCTCACTGCGCCTTCTAGCTGAGGAAGCTGCCAATAGAAAGACCGCCTTTAGAGTCAAATGCTTTAGACTAGCCGAACGCAACGGTTCGAATGGGTGCTTGGCCAGTACATTAAGCACTAAAGATAGACTCCAGGCTGGAATGACTACCGGTTGTCTCGGGCGGAGATTGCTCATTCCCTTCAACATCACGTTTAACTGGGCCACCTCTGGACTATCCCTGTTGGCTAGACAAGGGATAACTGATGCCAAAGCTGACTTGTATCCAGCAATTGTGACGGGAGCTAGTCCTGTAAAGAACAGCTCACAGAGAAAATCTGCTATTTGCTGAATAGTGGATTGAAAGGTATCAATACCCTTTTCTTCACACCAGTCTGCAAATCTGTTAACCTTGTTGTTATATGACTTGAAGGTTGACCTCCTTCTCGCAGCCGCGATGAAATCAGCAGCCTGTCGAGAAAAGCCTTCCGACGTGGAACGTTGTTTGACAACATCCACCCAGTCAATTTGAACATTTCGGGACGCTCGTGTAGGAAGCGTCCCTTGGCCTGGGAGATTATGTTCGGAATCTCGGGCAACTGCACAGGATTTTCCACCAGCAGATCTAGAAGATCCGTGAACCACGCCCTGCTCGGCCAATACGGCGCTATTAGCAGGACCAGACACGGTTCCTCCCTGACCTTCACCAATACCTTCGGTAGAAGAATGGTGGGTGGATACGCGTAAGCGTGCATCCCTCTCCAGCTTATCGCCAGAGCGTCTGTATTGACGGCATTTGGATCTGGAATCGGCGAGACATATGTCATGATTTGAGCATTTTCCTTTGTGGCGAACAAGTCCACGTTGGGTTTGCCCCAATGCTCGAAGATCCGTCGTAGAACTGGAGGGTTGAGGGACCATTCTGTTGGCAGGATTCTCTGTCTGCGAGACAAAGCATCCGCCAGAATGTTCAATCGGCCAGGAATATGAGCTGCTTTCAAAACAACTGAGTAATTCCTGCACCATTGAA
Organism: Chaetoderma sp. LZ-2023a; assembly: GCA_034401795.1. Classification (NCBI taxonomy): domain Eukaryota; kingdom Metazoa; phylum Mollusca; class Caudofoveata; order Chaetodermatida; family Chaetodermatidae; genus Chaetoderma; species Chaetoderma sp. LZ-2023a. The sequence goes on from CM067375.1 coordinate 6,503,990, forward strand.
TCAAGTGCCACACCCTGATGCACAGGGTGGGCGACCTGGTCCCTCCTTGGCGATTTATATATGATACTACTGTCGAATTGTCCGACCGTATCAATATCACCGTGCCCCTGATCATCGGAAGGAACTCTTCCAACGCCAGTTCCACTGCCATCATTTCCAACAGATTGATATGCAGCTGACTCTCCGGGAGAGTCCATGTGCCCGAGACCTGGTGTTCTCCCAGGCAGGCACCCCACCCTTCCAGCGATGCATCCGTGTAAACGGACAGCTGGGGGTGGGGTAGGTGCAGCGAAACCCCTATTAGGAGATTCTGACGCTGTTTCCACCATAGAAGATGCGATATTATCGGCTCCAAAACTGGCACCAGTTTTGACAGGGGGTTCTGTTCTCTGTTTCCACAGAGACATCAGATACAACTGGATAGGTCTTCGCATTAGAGCAGCGTACGGGATAACCTGCTCCATGGAGACCATCATGCCCAGCATCTGAAGGAACCGCCTTGCCTGAATGTGGTTTCCCACTCGAAAACTCCCGAGGATGGCTAACAGAGACACCACTCTGGGCTCTGACGGGTAAACCCTGCCCTCCTCGAGGTCGAATCGCATCCCCAAATAAACGAAATGTTGAGTGGGTGTCAACTCGGATTTCTCCTCGTTGACTATCCAGCCTAGATCTGAAAGTAACTTCAGAGTCAGAGCAGTATCCACGTTCAACCTGGCTGCCGAGTCTGCCTTGAGCAGCCAGTCGTCTATGTAGGTGTGTAGCGCCACGTTCTCTTTTCTGAGAAACGCTGTCACCGCAAGGACCACTCTTGTGAAAACCCTCGGAGCTGTCGACAGGCCAAACGGGAGAACTGTAAACTCCCATACTTGATTCTGAAACGCAAATCTCAGAAACCTGTGCCAACTCCGATTGATCGGAATGTGGAAATATGCATCTTTCAGATCGATCGATACACACCACATTCCTTTCCTCAATCCCGCCATTACCGACCTCGGTGTTTCCATCTGGAACCGAGGCGTATGGATAAACCAATTTAATGGCCTGAGATTGAGTATGGGTCTCCATCCCCCCGTGCTCTTGGGGACAAGGAACATGTTTGAATAGAGTGTTCCGGTTTGCTGGTTTTATTGCTCCCTTCAGAAGCAAACCCGACACTTCCTTTTGAACGGCTTCTAACTTGTCTGGCTCCCTTGGTACGGGTGTCCAGACTGGTGCCAAAGACAGATTTTGTGGCGGAAAGTCCCACCACTCCGGCATGTAACCCTGGGATAACCATCCCAGGACCAGACTGTCTGACGTCACACCTCGCCAAACCTCGACGAAACGCATGAGCCTTCCACCCACCATAGACGCCTCGACGTCTAACGGGGTTGTCCGGCTCGCAGTCCGCCCCACCCCCTTTCTTAACGAGAGAGAGTGAGAACCATTTCGTTCTAGGTACGACGGGTATAACTGGCACCGCTGTTCCTGTCGCACAGGTGCGGTCCAGGCGGATATGAAGGGAGCTTGCGTACCCTCAGGTACGCTTCGGCCCCTTCTGTCCGCCCTTTGAGGCCTTACCCTTACCCTTCCCCTTACCACCTCTAGGGCGGTCAGGAGCAACATTGGGGAGGGTAGGCGCCTCTACAGCCTTCCTGGGTTTCTTCGCCGGCGGCGGCTCCGAGAACCCAGCCGAAACAGACGTCGCAATAGGCCTGGCTTTCGCCTTGCCCTTATGCTTTTTCTGTTTCTTTGAAGGCTGTCCGGTTAGCGGCTTGCCCACAGCCCCTAGTGCGTGCGCTTGCCGCACCAGCTCTAGCTGGAGATTTACCGCTAACCGATTCTGCGCAATACTGGCGGTGTCCTCTAAGATGGCCCGCGCTTGGCCACCAAAGATGCTAGGCCCTGTCAGGGGCGTCCCAAGAAGACGCTCCCTGACTGCCGTAGCCGGACGCATATGGTCAATGACCATTTGCCTCCTGGACTTCGTCACACGCGCTTGCACCCTTGCCAATGCGTCCATTGACAGCACCAAGCCGTCATTAACGCACGATAGCGCCACAGGTGGCACAGGGTGGCCTGCCCCCGCTTCAGCCCACACCGACTGAAGTAGACGATAGGAGTGATTGACAGCGCTCATGGCTGCCCTCACACCCTCATCGCATAGGGCCAGGACTTCTTCCTGGTGTACCTGGGCCGTATCCACTAGTGCCGGACCGGGACCACCCGACCCGGCACTCTGGACGCCCAGTACCCATCGGTCATCCTCCGTGACCGACGGGACTACACCATACCTGTCGTATTCACCCCGCGGAATACGGCACCTTGCCCGCACCTCCCTGGAGGCCGTAGGGAGCTGACCCTTGGTCATTAGTTATTTACTATAAATAGCATCCAACAAATCAATGAACCGTGGATCCAGTCCCACTGACTGGATCCGGGCCGCGGGCAAAATCCCCGTCCTAATCGACGCAACCGACGGACGGGGCGCATCTTCATCGGCCGTGGCCGAAACCACAGACGGGTCAACTCTGGCTAGCCACGCCAGAGCATCAGACCAGTCTAACTCCGAAGAAGATACCCCCGCAAACACGTCACCCGTTGACATGCTTACGGGTCTGCCAGCCATGGCCTCCCGGCCAGGAGCCACGGCTGACACGCCAGGCACTCCGCTACCACATGGTTCCGCCGCCACCCCATGAAACACTCCGGTCCATGGGGTAGGTCCGCACGGAAAACCGTACGGACCCGTAACCGTCGCGGAACCATAGCCAGCCACGGGCGCCAACGGCACCCCATGTCCGGCTGCCGGACCAGGCGAGATAGGTGAGTACCACGCCTGGCCCGGCACACCGGTTCCCCTGACGGCTGGTGACAAACCAAGCCGCGCGGAACCGGTGCACGGTAACGGATTGGCCTCAGCCGCAGGCGGAGCCACTGACCTGGCTTGCGCCAAACCAGACAAATGGAGGCCGGTTCCGTCCAGGACGGAATCAACCTCCATATTCTCCACCTGCGGCTTCACGGGCCGCAGCAACCTCTCCTCCTCGGCCTCATCGTCTTCAGACTCCGAAGAGCCGTCACTAGACGAATAAACCGTGGAGCCGTCCTGGCGGACGGCTCCCACACCTGACGGACCGGCCACCGCTACTGGACCACCCAGAGAGACGGCCCCCTCGGTAACCAGTCCAGAATCCTGTCCGAAGACAGGATCCGTACCAGGCATGGGGAGAAACTGCCCCCCAACCTTTGGTAGCAGGGACGACACCAGCGTGGGCAGAACGCTATGCAGAAAACCCTGCATAGCCGGACCAAACCACGCTGGCGGTGCCATCTCCGCCACCTCCAGCTGGGGACGTGGAGCACCCCCCCACCGGCCGAACCGGGCGCTCCACGATTTCCTCTCGGACCGCCTGACCCCGCGTCAGACCCAGCCAAGTCCTTCTGGGCAAGGAACTTAACCATCGTTTCGACGGACCACACTGCACAAACATTACACCTATGATCTATATTACACAGGGCACACCTAAAACAGACATGGTCCTTGAACATTACACGGACAAACTTATGGCAGTCGTCACATGATGGCGGGGCTGGCTTGGCCTATAAAATAAGCACAAACCTACAATAAACAAGCGGAACGAGACACGGATGGAAGGCAGACAATTAATTTTCAAATATTTTGACTCATAAATTAACCGTAACCTCCCGCACCCCACCCCGCCACGTTACAACAACGATCGCATTGATTATGACGACAAGAACGCGGCGGGCACAACACACCCATAATAGATCCTACAGGATGTGTAACGGCTCCAGGAATCATATCGCATAGCATTCAGGGTATATTTACTAATCAATATAAATTATACTCCTAACGAACGCAGCACGATATGTGAAGAAAACAACAAAATGTATAACAACTGCTGTCTCACACGGTAAAACCGCAGACCACGCATCTACTCAAGAATTTTGAAACCACCGATCATTGCAAACCGATCGTGATCGCACGTAAACTTGATCATTCTAAAGTTTCCGGTACCATTTTTTAGTACGCAGCACCCAGGACAAGATGCGCGAATTAATGAAAAAATTTTTCTTCACATAAACATCCGAGCGACCGGGTGTGACGTCACCCGCTCGGATTCTACGGAGAACGACGTCAGCCGATATTCGTGTTAGAAATACCGTAGCAAACACCTATTTTCATATCTGCCGATCGCCTGTTGGGGTTTAAAGAAGGCGATCGTCTGGCATATATCGTTGCTAGCACACGTCCCAGATTCTATGGGGTTAGAAATTGGAACATGCGACACAACAAAATTTAGAGACCTAAGTCTTTTAACTATGGATATAAAGAACAATACAACCTGGTTGTCTTGGGCGGTATTCTCCATAGTCCTTAGTTATCCTTTCAGAACACACAAACTATCACTGATTAAAGACTTAGATTCTTTTAAAAAACACTAAAATCCTTAATGCGAAAAGCATGTATTGCACTTGTTGCTATGCAAACAAGAATGAGCTCTATGGTAAACGGGTGCTCGGCAGTTGGGAGCCGAGTACCCGGTTCCCAGGAGTCGGTAAAGCTTTCTAAGTCTATAATCCTAGAGCCGCTGTCAAGGCCAGCTGTATATCAGAAGTAACAGAATGGTGAGTATTGATCGAAGGAGAATACGCTAGCTCCCTCCTGGTGTCAAGGTTACTGAGATGTTATAATATGCATACATGTAGATGTGCCAGTCACAATGTTTCAACAAATTCTTTTAAAAAAACATCCCAAATGAACCATGACTTTAAGAAACTCAATTTGCAGACTTGGAAATTAGCACAGATTTAAATTTCAAATACTTTTCAAAACTATTTAAATGCAAATGCAAAATCTTTCAAAATCCTCAAATGCAAATACTTGTGATTTCAAATCTTCAAATGCAAATACAAATACTTCAAATGGATTTGCATTTGACCCCATGTCTGTCGTGATAACATGCAAAACTTGAAAATTCCAAAGTTTTTCTGGTACCAATACAGTACGCAGCACCCAGAATCAGATGCGCAAATTAATGAAACATTTTCTTTACATACAAATCTAAGACAACTCGGGTGTGACGTCACCCGCTCGGATCATACGGAGAATGACATCAGCCGATTTTTGTGTTAAAACACTGTATAGCCAACACCTTATTTCATATCTGCCGATCGCCTGTTGGGGTTAAAGGAAGGCGACCAATCTGGCATATTTTGCTGTTAACACACATCCCAGATTCGGGGTCAGAATTTGAAACATGCGACACAGACAAAATTTTGAAGACCTAAGTCTTTTAAATATAGAATAACATGGAAATATACAACCTGGATAACAATGGCTCCTTCCATGGTAATCCAAATAATCCTTAGAGAGCGAACACTAAGCTATCACAATCACAGAAAAAATTACTTAGAAAGCTTTAAGAAAAGGCTAAGACACTTCCAACAGCAAAAAGCATGTAGCTCTTGTTGCTATGCAAACAAGAATGAGCTTCATGGCAAACGGGTACTCAGTTGTTGGGACCCGGGTACCTGGTTCCAGGAGCCGGTAAAGCTTACTAAGTCTAGAGTCCTAGGGCCAGCTATCCAAGATAGCTTGTATCATAAGTAATAGAATGGTAAGTATTTTTCGAAGGAGAAGAGCACAGCTTAGCTTAGCATAGACGAGCACAGTGTATCTTACATTAGCTTATCCAAGTATATCATTGGATAGCATAGCTGAGTATAGCTTAGGACAGCTTAGCGTGGACCAGTACAGCATAGCTTAGCCTCGCCTAGATTAGTATAGCATAGCTTAGCATGGCCTAGTACAGCACAGCTTAGTCTAGACTAGGATAGCATAGCTTATACTAGTATAGCATAGCTTAGTGTAGACTAGTATAGCATAGCTGAGCCTAGACTAGCATAGCTTAGCCTAAATTAGTATAGCATAGCTTAGCCTAGTACAGCATAGCTTAGCCTAAACTAGTATCGCTTAGCCTAAACTAGTATCGCTTAGCCTAGTCAAGCATAGCTTAGACTAGACTACTATAGCTTAGACTAGACTCACATAGCTTAGCCTAGACTAGTGTAGCATAACATCGCCTAGACTAGTATAGCATAGCTTAGCCTAGGATAGCATAGCCCAGATTAGTATAGCATAGGTTGGCATATACTAGTATAGTGTAGCTCAGCCTAGAGTGGTATACCAGAGCTTAGCCTAGACTGATATAGCATAGCTTAGCGTGGACTAGTACAGCATAGCTTAGCCTAGACTAGGATAGCATAGCGTAGCCTAGATTAGTAGAGCATAGCGTAGACTAGTATAGTATAGCATAGCTGAGCCTAGAGTTGCATAGCAGAGCTTAGCCTTAGCATAGCCCAGGCTAGTATAGCACAACTTAGCCTAGATTAGTATAGCCTAGTTTACTATAGCATAGCATAGCATAGCCTAGACTAGCATAGCCTAGACCAGCAGGGATTTAGATTACCCATTAGCTATGACTTATTATCGTATTGGAGCTAAACTTGGATACATTGTTACCTATGTTAGGAAGCAGCATGGTGATACTGAAGTAACAACGTCGAAGGTCAAGGTCATTCTGACCTCTACAAAACGTTGTTATTTTCAATGTTAAGTTTTTAGGCTCTGCAAATCTTATCATGCTATATTTCAGGATTGCTTAACCCCGTGGAACATAACTTGGTTGCTTATATCAAGAGGATACAGGATGGTAACATGGAGGTCACCAGGTCAAGATCATTCTAATATTGCTATGACAAGCTAACAGGGCAATCTCTGCAGCTTTGTGCAAGATCAGCTTTGTTCCAGAAAACCTATCTGAATCCTACATGAAATTAATGACAAGATCCATTTACTTATATAGGGCTAAAAATCAGGCCATCTACAGTTGAACTTGTGTACTTGGTTAAGACAATGGACACGGCATTCTTGAACAAATGGCAATTTCTATATACACAATTTACACTTTTACTAGACATTTACACAGTTCCTGGAGCTACATGCTCACTTGTGCTTAATAACTAATACAGAATAAACTATACATGCTACTGAGTATTGATAAACTTCCTGATACTGGCGAGGGATAATAGTATAATAGATCCAGTGGGGCCATCCCCACTAGATTTGCATAGTGACCAGCAGGATGCAAAGTGTAGTGTGTGAGAGACTTGAATATGTCAAGGCTCTCAGCTTGCCCCGTAGTTGCTGGTAAGGCGTTCCAGTCCCTGATGGTGCATGGGAAGAATGATTCTTTACTGTACTCGTTTCTACAGGAGGTGACTTGGTATGACAGGTGGTGCATATTTCTCGAGAAGTGTTTTGGTGGGATGAGTCGGTTCTCTTTGTTGAGGTGCACTTGAATCGCGAGTCTTTGTTAGCCCGTTAGACTTTAATGGACTGACCAATTGTGATGTATGTATATTATATATTAAGCATGAAATAAATAATCTTGAAATACTCTCTGGGATTTCAGAGTATGTGAATTATCCCCTACCGATGAGTGGCGCATTCATTGTATGATCACGGTGCGAAAACTGGTTACATTATATTTTTACGCATATTAGGCACAATACGAATGGACACCACGCCAGGTTATTATGTGTTTCTAAGTAAATAACACAATAACAGTCTTTGTTCGCCCTGATATCTATTGATTACCATTCCAGCAGATGTTATTGTGAATCCTGAAGTGTTTTCTTCCTCTTACTTCCTTGTTCTGTATATCCCGCCTCTAGATTAAATTAAAACAAATCACATCAAAGATTATCTATTTGACAGTAACATGTTTTTACATAATTGAGACCATGTTGTCCTCCGAAGGGGCAACCTATAGTTCTGGCGGACACCTTACATATATAGACAGAACAGTAACAATACATACAACAGCGACAGTCAGATATCAGGATATACACCGTGTTTAGTAGATAGTATTATAAAACAATGATGGGTGGGGTGGGTTGTGCGGGGATGGAGGGGTGGGTGGGTGGGCAGGCCCTGGCGGTGTTATAGTTACCAGCTCATCCAGTAGTTTTAATATAATATTCAGTAGCGGCATTGATAGTGGTAATAGCAATTGGGTTCATCCAGTAGTAGTAGTAGTAGTAGTAGTAGTAGTAGTAGTAGTAGTAGTAGTAGTAGTAGTAGTAGTAGTAGTAGTAGTAGTAGTAGTAGTAGTAGTAGTAGTAGTACTAGTAGTAGCAGCAGCAGCAGCAGCAGTTTCAGTGGCAGTAGCACTGTTGGTGGTGGCTATTTTGTGTGGTGTTGGTAATGTTATTTATGCGGGTCCTAGTATGTGTCAATTATGTAATTTTTTACTGTTTTCTTGAATGATTTTGATGTTAAAATTTTGTCACGTGTTACCCGTTTTGTACTGTTCCATAATTTAGTAGCTGCAATAGATATTCTGTTTTTCCCTATGTCTGTTCGTGCATATTCAACATTTGGGGTGATCGATTTGGGTAGGGCATTGTGATGAACGTCTTTAACAATAGTAAGCATTTGTGATTTTCTGATGTCTTTGCGTTTAAGCAGTTTTTGCGATTAGTTTAATGCTTTTTCTGGAGACTTTGAATTTTGGATAATTTATTCTTGTGCATGTTAGTCTAAACATCATTTGCGGTATGTGAGATGTGGGAGGATCAAGGTGCTCCACAGAGTTTTAACATGTGTCATATATGGTTTTAGTCTTTGGATTCTTTCTACTTTGGCAGTTACTGCGTCTATTTATTTACCCCAAGTCAGGTTTTTATCTAAATATACTCCTAAGAACTTAGTGAAAGGGATTTCTTCAATTTCTTTTTTGTTAGCATAAATTTTTGGAATCTCTATTCAATAGTTCTCTGGATTTTGAAAATAGCATATAGTTGGTTTTGTCGACATTTAGTGATAGCTTATTTAATGAAAGCTAGTTAGTAATTTTCTCCGTTTCCTTATTTGCCATTTCATATAATGTAATTATGTCTTCATCACAACAGAAGGCATTGGTATCATCAGCAAATAGTAATAGTGACATGTTTTTGCAAGTAGTGGGTAGGTCATTCTTGTAAAACAGGAACAGCAGAGGGCCAAGAATGAATCCCTGAGGAATACTGCAGGTTACTCTCCTATTTTCTGAGCAAGTTGAATTAAATTGCAGACATTACATTCTGTCGTTTAAGTAGCTTTGAAACAAGAAGAGTGCACTTCCCCTGATTCCATAATAGGCAAGTTAGTCTTGTAGAATATTGTGGTTGATGGTGTCAAAGGCTTTTGAAAGGGCCAAAAAGATGCCTATTATGTTTTCTTTCTTTTCAATTGACTCCGTAATCTTTTCTGTCATTTCTACTAATGCTAGCATGGTTGAATGTTTTTCGCAGAAGCCGTATTGTGATCTATACAAGATTGACTTTTTATCTAGGTAGTTTGTAATACATAAGGTGTTCCAGTAATTTGAAAAAAAGGTGGAAGCATTGAGACAGGTCTGTAATTTATGAAATCAGATGAATCTTTTGCTTTGTATATAGGTGTTACTCGTACAGATTTTAGTTTTGACAGACAAATGCCTTGTGTTAGAGATAAGTTGCATACAGTATGTGATTGAGTGGTGTTAGTAAGTCTATTATGCAGTGTTTTTAAATGCTCCATTTGAAATTATCAAGGCCAGCGCTTTTTTCTGAGCTAAGTGTGTTCACAATGTTAAAAATGTCTTTATCACTGACAATGCTAATGAGAAAAGAAGACTGGTAGCTGCCTGTCGGATAATCACTGCATTTGTTTCCAGACATTGGTTTTACTTTATCTGAAAGAGTTGGTCCTATATTAACAAAATAATCATTGAATCCGTTTGCAATTTTATAGTCATCAGCTATAATTTTGTTGTTGTAACGAAATTGTGTCTGCTGCGCTTTGCCAATATTTTTTATTCAAAAGTGATTTAATTATTTTCCATGTTTCATTTATGCCATTTTTAGATTGTTCAAATTTATTTTGGTAGTGTGTTTTTTAGCTGTTCTTATTATTTGGTCAAGTTTGTTTCTGCAGTTCTTAAATTTCAGTTCGTTCTACTTTGTTTAACATTTAATAAATGCCATATAAAGTTTGTGTCTTTGTGACAGGCAGTTATCAGTCCATTTGTGAAACAGGGTTTTGCAGGTTTGTGCTGAAATCTGTTCTTTTCCTTCATAGGGAAGCTGTGTTAAAATGTGGGTGCACATGTCATGCAACTTGGTGTAGGCATCTTCACAAGATTGAATATCTGTGACACTAGTCCACTCTACCTCAGACATGTCGTTTTTTAAATTGTTAATATTGTCTTGACTGAATTCTCTGCACTTAATTCTTTCATGCATGAATGGTTTTGAGAATTTCTGCTGTTTTTTTCAAGGAGATCAGTGGCTAAATCAGTGTTTCTCTAACAATAATATTCAGCAAATCATTGCAAAGTGGTCAAGTTCTATTTAAGAAAGAAGATAAGAAAGAAGAAGAAACTATAGACCAGTTAGTCTCACATCAGTTGTATGTAAAGTAATGGCATCTATTGCTAGAGAGAAACTAATGGAACACATGGAGGCCTTTGACACCATTCAACACCAACGTTTGCTAGGAAAGTGAAGACGTTATGGTGTATAAGTCAACAGCTAATCTTCTGAATTGAAAACTTCTTGTCAAACAGACAACAAAAAAGTTGTTGTCAATGGGCTTTAGTCAGAAAGCAGGCTTTTGACAAGTGACATTCCCCAGGTTGGTGTATTAGGCCCGGTATTGTTTGTCCTTTACATAAATGATTTAGCAGATGTAGTGAAGGCAGCAACATATCTCTTTGCAGATGATACCAAGATATACAAAGAAATAAATGGCGCGGATGATGAGAAGCAGATGCAAAAAGATTTAGATGCACTTCAGAACTGGACAGATAAATGACTATTGAGGTTTCATCCAGACAAATGTAAAGTATTGCCAATACTGAGCCAAAAGACAAGGAGGAAATAAAGAGATATTATCATATATATAAACAAAATGGAGAGCGTGTGACACTTAAGATTGTAGATAAGGAAAAAGATATTGGTGTGGTCATCGACAACAACCTATCATTTAAGGCACACATGCAAGCACAAGTAAGCAAACCACATTATGGAGTTAATAAGAAGAAAGTTTACCTATCTTGATGAGGGGATATTCACTTACCTATTCAAAGCATTGGTGGGGCCACATCTTAAATATGCAGCCAGTGTGCGTGCGTGCGTGCGTGCGTGCGTGCGTGCGTGCGTGCGTGCGTGCGTGCCTGCGTGCGTGCGTGCGTGTGTAACACAGAGTAAGACGGATCCCATTGTGGTTGAAAATTTACAGAAGCGGGCAACAAAGCTTGTCCCCATGCTGAAATAAATGGATTACCCAGCCAGACTAAGGAAGCTTGGCCTGCCAACGCTAAAAAATAGACGACTGACAGGTGACATGACAGACAGCCTACTAAACAAAATTACAGAGGTATATATACACTTGTAAGCAATCAACACCCTCATATATTGGGGGAGAGAGAGAGAGAGAGAGAGAGAGAGAGAGAGAGAGAGAGAGAGAGAGAGAGAGGGGGAGAGAGAGGGAGAGGGGGAGAGAGAGTGTGTGTGAGAGAGAGAGAGAGAGAGAGAGAGAGAGAGAGAGAGAGAGAGAGAGAGAGAGCGAGATGAAGAGATGGGGAGGGAGGAAGGGAGGGAGGGAGAAAGGGAGGGAGGGAGGGAGGGAGAGAGAGGAATAGATGGGGAGAGCGAGGGAGAGAGGGAGCGAGAGGGGGAGGGAGGGAAGTAGGGTGGGACGGAGGGAGGATGGGGGGGGGGGTCCACTGTCCAAGTCCCAAAATTTGTGGATAAAAACTTCACAAACCCAATTGTTAATGCTATGATAATGACAGATTCAGTTCCTGAAAAATAGAATCAATAGCTTGCATCTACTATAAATGGTTAGAGAGTGGTAGACTACTTGGAAAATAGAAAGAAGTGAACGCAGCTGCTATTTACAAGAAATGGAGTCATGACTAACCCGGAAATAATAGACCGATCAGTTTAACATCTGTTGTCTGCAAAATGATGGAGTCTATACTGAGAGATGTTATGCTCAAACATATGCATGCAAACAACCTATTTTGAGATAGCCAGCATGGATTAAAAAAAGGTCAGTCATGTGTAACCAATCCGCTTGAAACAATTGACAATTGGTCTCAGTCTATGGACCAAAATACTGCAGTGGATATCCTGTACTTGGACTTCAAAAGGCATTTGATACTGTTTCTCATAGACGATTGCTACAAAAGCTGAGAGGCTACATGATAACGGTACACTGCTTAGATGGCTGGAAACATTTCTGGTTGGACGAAGACAAAGGGTGCTTGTAAATGGGTCATTCTTCCAATGGACAACTGTTGATAGTGGAATACCACAGGGAAGCGCCATAGGTCCACTGCCTTTTCTTGTCGTCATAAACAACCTAACTGACATAATAAATTGTGCTACAAAGATATTTGCTGACCACACCAAGATGTACAACTCTATAAGGACACCAGGAGATAATACACATTTCCAGAGTGATATTGACAAGTTTGTCCAGTGGTCTGAGACATGGCAAATAAAGTTTCATCCCGATACAACCAAAATAATGTATCTAGATAAAAACAATGTATATGATATACATATCAGGCCTACCCAAATTTGCGTAACCCATTTAAGTTCATGGAAAGGTTATGCAAACATGTCTGACACAACCCATTTTCCGCTCCGCAACTGGTTTCATGGTGTACATAAATACATGAAAAATGGTTACGCAAAACAGAATGGGTTACCTAAAACAAATTTGTGCAACCCCAAAATGGGTTGCACACATTTTCAATTTGGGCAGGCCTGTACATCTACAACATGCACCAAGATGACAGAACATTTGACCTGGAATCAACAAAAGATGAAAAGGATCTTATTATTTGCAAATCATGTATTAATAGTAACTAAGAAAGTCAACATAACCCTTGGTATCATTAAGAACACCTTCCAGTAACGCGATGGGCCACTCATCTCTGACCTGTTCAAAACCCTTATCCGACCTAGCCTTGAATGTGGAAATTGTGTCTGGTCTACTGTACAGGAAAAAGAAAAGGACATGCTAGAAAGAGTAAAGCGGCTTGCTACACCATTAGTGCCAGAACTAAAAGACCTATCATACAGTAAAAGGCTACACTGACTAAAGTTACAAACCCTAGAATACAGAAGAAAAAGGGGGAGATATGATCTAGATGTTCAAGATCATGAATGGAATTGATCAGATAGGTATCCCCAAGATGTTTGAGATTGATGAAGATCCAAGAACCTGTGGTCACTGTTACAAGGTAAAAACGAAGCAAATGAGGGTAAACACCAGGGCCAATTTCTTCTCAGACAGAGTGATCAAGGATTGGAATAGCTTGCCTGATCAAGCAGGCACCCAGCAAACAGTCTTGGGGTTCAAAAGAGAATTAGATAAAGCTTGGAAAAGTACAAATAAATTCCACTACAAGCATAACTGGTAAATTACTATGGTAATGTGGACGAAAATATTACGCTCTGGAGATGCACTAGATCTAGTATACCTAGACATTAGTAAAGCATTCGACACCGTACCACGTGAAAGACTTTGTAATAAACTTAAAGCTTATGGCATAAAAGACATATATTTTTGTGGATATTAAACCTCTTAAGAGACTGCAAGCAACTCATGAAAGTAAATTCTATATTGTCTCCTTTGTGTATGTGGTATGGAATCCCACAAGGAAGTGTGTTTGGACCCATCTTACTCCTTATTTTTATAAATGATCTTCCAGATGTAGTTGATGGCTGCATCCGGATGTCTGCAGGTGACTCAAAATTATTTAGTAAGATGGTGGATTCTGAGGATTGGGGCAAATTCCAACAAAACCTCAATAAATTATGTGAATGGTCTGATACCTGGTTGCTGAGGTTCAACGAAGGTAAATGTAAAATAATGCACATTGGAAATGGCAATCCTGATGACACCAAGACCATGTCAGAAAATCGACAAGAAAGGGTAGTCACCACGGATAATGAGGAAAAGGAACTGGGAGAAACTTTTTACAGCCAGCAATTGTTCAGAAATCATATACCTAATAGCCAATAGAGTCCTAGGTATAATCCAAAGAACATTTGTCTACTTGGAGAAGGACATTTTTCTGAAACTGTACAAGCAAAACCACGTCTGGAGTATGCTAACACAGTGTGGAATCCAAGATTCAAGAAAGATATCATGTTAATAGAGAATGTATAGAGATGAGCAACGAAATTGATCCCAGAGCTGAGTCATCTCAACGATAGCAAAAGATTAAAAGAGCAGCCACCTCCAAAACTTATTTATAGAAGAATAAGAGGTGATGTATGATTACTGTATTCTGCAGCTGTAGTAGCAGAACCATCCTACAGCTGTAATCAGTCCTTCTTCGCTTTTGCCCACTGTCCTCAGCCAAAATCCTTAGCTTCCTCAGGTCCATTCTTGACTTGAGTGTACCTAATCCTGCTTTCTTGAGGTCACCTCGTAGCACGCTTAGCAGATTTTTGGGATGACGTCATCTCCTGGCTCTGTATTTGCTGGCTCGGAGTAGGGCGAATTCCAAGGCTCCCCATGCTGGTGTGTCTTCTGGCATCCTTAGCACATGGTCAAAGATCGACCATCTTTGCTGGGCGACTTTTACCGACAGCGGCGGCGTATTACACATCTTGTATAGTGCATCGTTGGAAATTATGCTCTCTGGCCATCAGTGTCCAGTGATGGTGCATAGGTGTTTGCGGTGGCAGGCGTCAAGTTTGCCCAGCTGTTACAGTTATACATCATCAAGGATACGCAGGTTGCATTGAAGGACTGGAAAGCTACGTTCCCCATGATGCAGGGTGCAGCAATGTTAGCAGTACTGCAAAGCAGTGAGCCCAAGATTTTACTTTTCCTCCATGGTTCGCCGCCACAGAGAGGATCGTCATTTTCTTTAGTCTCATGCTTTGTAGATAGGTATATGTGGGTGAACTCTGTTTTGGATTCATTCATAAAGGGACTCTCAATTTTTAGTTTGCTTGCACTATTGGGGGAAGTTCGTCAAGGGGTTTCGTTTCCTCATCTATAAAGTCCACATCGTCTGCATATTCCATCTCTAGCAGCATGCCCAGTATTGACACCAGAGGGGTTTGGTCTTGTGGAATTTTTCTGCACGGATTTCAATGCAGCAGCCAGGTAACAGGTGAAGAGCACAGGGGATAAACCATCTCCCTGTGGGGAGCTGATTGATGCCTCAAACTCTACAGACTTCACTGATTTGACTCATACTCTCAGCTTGGTGTCTACAAGCAGTAGTCTCACTAGTCGTAGCTCATCTTCATTGCAACTGGCCTGGCATAGTGCATCTAGGATCTTTGAGCTCGTGACATATCAATGGCCATTTTGTGGAAATCCCAGTGTTTGGATATGACTACCGACACAAGCATGCGTTGAGTCCATACAATGTCTGCGCAGCTGCATCCATGTTTGAAGCCACTTTGACATGATCTGGTGAAGTCGTCGATCTTGTATCAGATGCGGCATAGAGTAACATTAGATATGATTTTCCATACGCTGTTAAGGAGCACAATGGGCTGCAGATTGGCGGGGGGGGGGGGGGGGGGCAGGTGGCTTCTTGGGCATGGGTAGCGCGATAAGGATGCCTTGGCCTACAGCGTCGATGGGAATGTGGTGCATAAAAGCTGAATTGATTATGTGCGTGATCGGTATTGAGATAATGTCACTTGCATATTTGAATAGTTCATTGCTCATGCCATCAGGTCCAGATGCACGCCCGTTTTTCAGGGCTTTAAGTGCCTTCTCAACCTGTGCTGTATTAATTCGTGTTAGTAATGGCCTGGGGTGTCCTGAGAATGGGTACAAGGGCTCATCATCGTGGTCAGTGAACTGTTCCTTGAACCATTCTCGAATTGCCTTGGCTTTACCCTGGTCAGTCCCGATAAAGTGTCCTTCAGAGTTGTGCACAGTTAGTGGTGGTGTGTAGTCAGCAACTCTCAGGGCTCGAGCTGCCCGAAACATTTTGTGGCAGTCATCCGTGGCAGTGATTCCATCTGCTAGGGTGTCTGCTTGTTTGATAGCAAGATCTTTTAAGCATTCACAAATGTGGCACAGAATGTTATTGCGTTCCTGGCATAGTTTGGTGTGATCTTCACTTTGGCCACTTTGATAGATGCGCAGACGTATTGCTTTCTGTTCTGTTGGCAGTTTTACTACGAGAGGGTCGTCAGTATACATAGTTCTGTTGGTTTCAGAACACCTATGGTGCTAGTAGCTGATGATTCCATAGATATCAGTATTTTGGTTAGGGATTCGTTTGGATTGGAGCTGACATCTATGTTAGCTATCTGCACCCGAGGGCCTTTTTGTATGAGATTTGAGTGTCAGTGTCGCTGATGAGCTTGGATAAGTTGTAGGTGACTCTACCATCTTGCCTGGTATGGCGTTTATACATTAGGTAGAGCTGGTTCATATGGAGGTGCGCTATGACTGGCTTATGGTCAGAATTGAGGTCTGGGCCTCCATAGGAATGAGCATCCCGAAGTAGGGGGTTTGCTACTGGCATGCATAGTATGAAATCTATTTGGTTACCACAGTATGCGATCAACTCCAAGACAGTACTAGAATTTAAAGTCAATTTAGATAAACATTGGAGTGACAAGGATAACAAATTCACTGTTAATCCATAACTACGTCAACAAAATAAATAAATCGATTGAGCACAAATAAAGGGTATTAATAAGTCTTTAAACCCTACAATGAATTATTCAAGGTATTCAAGACGGGTCTGGAAGATGATAAATGATATATCTGTAGGATTGTCTCTTTAAAAACAAGCTGATGAAAGTCTGTCTATGTACACTATTTACGGTTTTTGGCACCCTACTCACTTATGTCTGAGCAGACACCTTGACTTTGAACGTGTCAAAGGTGCTTGCAGCGGCAACGTCGTATGGCAGGGCATTCCAGTCACAGATAGTCCTTGGGAAGAATGACATCCTGCGTGCTTCTGTATGACAACACAGGATTTGAAAGGAGTATTCATGTGCGTTTCGAGATCTGCGAGCTGGTTTGAACAGTTTTCCCTCATAGTTGATAGCTACTGGTTATGCGAGGTCTTGTACAGCATACAGAGTCTAGCATCCTGTCATCTTCTTTGCAGAGTTCACCACTTCACGTGGGTGATCATATCTGATATGTTTGATGTATTGCGCGATCTATGTGTGACGTATCGAGCAGCTCTTCTAAATTTTATGAATGTTCGAGTGTGTGTATGGGTCCCATACAGCACTTGCATATTCGGCGAGGGGGCGCACGGAGGTCTTACATGCTTGTTCTTTGATGGTTGTCTGTGCCATGGAGGACGTAAAAGAACTCATGCCGAGTGTCAGGCCCTGTATCGGGACCTCAGTCGTGAACACGCTGGGATAGTGTAAATAGTAGATGTCGGATGTCAGTCCTGCCATTAGTGTCTCCAAGATGTCATAACTGAAGCTGTAAGACACCTATCTAAAAAGGTGGATGGTAAGATGTGATCATACTGGACTGTGCGGCATAGTTGGCAGCCTGCTCTAACCAACCTATATCACAGCTGTCAGTGACGTCGACTTTGAGGAAGTAGTTTCAGCTTCATAGTAGCCTTGACAGCTAAAGGATCTGTATTATGCGTGTTTCCCAGACTGGATGACATATTCCCATGGTACAAGAATGCAGATTAAGACAGGTCAATGTGATATTGGATGCAGCTTCTTCAATCAGAAGATTTTGCCAGTAGTTGTCAATATTTTAACGCACCTGCTGCTTCCAGACATGTTTTTTTCAAGGTTGATGCCTTACAAGGTCAGGTGAAGTTGATACTGAATCAGAAGTTGTCCTATTACAATGACCCGGCTGTGGGAACTATAGTCCTTTACTGCAAGTTGCCATCTGATGACGTTTACCTCAACATAGTCAACCCGTTGTAGCAAAATTATGAATGCCATCACCATCCTCTTGTGGAGCTGTCCTTCAATCTGAATGACACCAAGAAAAAGGATATAGTGCCATAATTCAGTTCAGTTCAGTTCAGCTCCTGATCTCCCGCCTCTGCATTAGTCGCACCCATGTTTTAATCCTGGTACACACTCTTAGTACTAGTAGTTTCCATGAGCGTCGAGTTGTTTTCCTCGTAATGGGTCGATATCCTATTATATCACACATTATAATGCCAATACGCACATAAATGTTAGTTAGCAAAGCGACAGATTTAAATCTTCTGCAATTAGGAGTGTTCAGCACGAATTTAAGCATTATATTTACAATTGCAGTAGTGAATGAGGCACGTAGTAAGTGAGTTCACTTAGTATGTACAAAGGATACAGTATAGAAAGCAGCGAGGTCTATCATATTGGAAGATTATTAAGCAGGATAACGAAGCTAAAGGTTTCAACAGCAATATGGAGGGTAATGAGAGAATCAAGTTAGCTCCGAAGAATTAGCTCAGAGCTGTCAGATTCTGAGATTCAGCCATTGACAATGCCTAGCATGGATCTTGTAGATTAAATCTCTGGAACATATTGGCGGTGGAAACACGTAGATGCTGTAGTGTTTTCAGACATCCTCTGTAGAAGTTGTCCCACATCTGATAGAACAACCGATTTTGGACTATGTAGACGGACCAGAGTGATGTAGATTTCGCAGATCTTTATTGAGGTTTTTTGATTAATGCCAGTTATGCTGCGATGGTCAGCTCCCATTAGAGAATATGCTGAGTGGCGTGCAGAGTCAATACAGGCAGTGATTGTTGTCTTGCTCTTAGCATTAGTGGAATGGTAGATATCAAGATGTGTCTCCCCCGATGGCAGTCTCAGCTCGGAGCAATATAATTGAAATGAAACTTCAGGGCAGAGGATTCCAGGTGCAGTTTTAGGTATTACCGCTTTGTTTTTTTCTGTACTGAAGATGTATCTCTCATCTGCAGCATCTTGCTAAGCTAGGTTAGTCATTAGTTGCATTTACAAAGTACTAGATGATGTGAATGCTAGATTGTGTGTGCACATAATTTTCCCAGTACAGATTGATCCTATTTGAAACTTTGCTTTGCTTAGAAGGGAGTTACTTCACTGTTTGAAGAGATCTAGCGAAGTGTGTACCTATTTCTAATCCCAAGTTCATCACCAAATGCCCTGGAAATGCTACCTTACCATTTAATGATCGATTTAATGTCAGAATACATGCTGTTGATAAGACCCCATAACTTGCTGTGCAGTCCTTGCTTATAGGCGGAATTAAGCATAAATTTAAGCACACTATATCGAATGCTTTGGATTCATCCATGAATGTGATCACTAGCAGGAGTGCACTATCCGTTGCTTCAGCTATACATTCGGTAAATAGAAAAGCTCCATGAACAAATGAACATCTCTGCGCAAAGCCAAACTGAAGTTTATTATGTGAAGAGTCAATAATTGTCCTTATCCGTTTGAGGAGTTCTTTTTCAAGTAAACATGCAGATTCTCCCACTTTATGAAGCACCTACTTTTGGAAAAGTTATGTATATTCCTCCTGTTATAGGACCACCATGGCGTGTAACCACGCACCCATGTACTATGTAAATTAATAAGTGTGTGTATGCCCATTTTAATGTCCGTTTTATCTACATGAATGCTATCCGAGTCATTATCCAAGCCTGTGAAAGCTTTTGTTGATCTTAACAGTTTACGATTTACGCAAGAAATTTTCTTCCTTCCGTTTAATGACAGGGAAAGAAGTTTCTATATATTGCGTATGTACCGAGTACAGATTTTTGTCTACACATTTGATTTTGCAGGGGTTTTCCATTTATCTCAAGTTAGATACTACAATAATTTAGTAGTAAAATGTGGGTTTTTTGGTTGGAACCATTTATGATACTTTACTGTGAACAATAGTTTGATAAGGTAGACCTCACTATAAGACATACTGTACATCCGTGAGTCGCACACAATAGGGCAATCCCTAATAGGTGGTGCTAGCGCAGTATGATACTGCTATATGCACCGAAATAACAGAAACGGTGTACATAACAAAGTTCAATGATGTGCATTACAATGGGCCAATATTATGTTACGTTACTAACTATGTACATTTATTGCGCCACCTTCATAATTACTGGATGCCTATGAGTCACACACAACCAGGTTGCGCTCTCACCGTATGATACTGCTATATGAAGTCAACTAAGAAGAAACAATGAGTATTACAATGTTGATTGATGTGCAATACAATGAGCCAAAATTATGGTACATTACCATGTATATTTATTGATCAGACAGTTCCACCATTAAAGGGCTGAAGAAGGTCCGTGGATCACACACAGGACAGTCCCTATCAAGATTGATCTAGGATCTGTTTTACTACTATGTTCGCTGAAGTAGGTAAATTGAAGCAGACTTTTTAGACTGAGCTACTCATGTCCTTAATTTACAGACCAGTGAACTTTTTGACACAGTGGAACCAAGCTAAAGTATGCAGCTATATTAAGTGGCGGTAAACAACTTTAATCCATTGATCTTACACAATAGGGCTGTCCCTACCAGGTTTAATCTTAGGATTTCGTACAACTGTTATATGTACAAAAGGTGGGTAGGGTAACTTTATAACTTATTTCTGTGGACTGTGTACATGCTATGTCGTCGTGCAATAGGGCAGTCCCTACCAGAACAGTCTGCTGTGATTTGAGGTGTGCAACACAGTTTGTGCACATGTGTGCTTTAGTAAACATTGGCGTTTTCTAGTTTGTTATAAATATCTGTACTGCATAGACGACTTGACCAGAATCTATCGAGCTGTGTGTCAGTGGTTCATGCTCCAATTGGACCCTAGTGCTCAGCCGCATTCCACACGCAGTATCCTTGGTCCAGTATTATTAATCTGCTTCATTAACAAGATTGTAGTGGGAGCCCGTGATGAGGTCTGTGGCTTGCTTGCTCTGGCTGCAGGAGCCGCCAAGCATGCGAGCCTGCAACTCTGCCTCAAGCAACTGCTCGTGAAGAGTGATGTTATGCACCTGCAGTTGTGCCATAGACTCCCTAAGGTGCTGCATCTGCTCGGCCTTCTCCTAGACTGGCTTCTTCAGGGTTAACACAGGACCATCCTCGCAGGCTGCCACAGGAGATGCATCACAATGGTATCTTATATTGCCATTGGCCATTCTTGAGTACATGGCCTTTCTGGCCTTTAAGGTTTTGGTATGTGTCGTGCTCATGTCCATACTTATAATTCGGGGGGTTGGGAGGGGTGCACAAGGCTCACAGAATCTTGACGAGAGTATAAAGACTCTGTACATACGTCTGTCTTCAAGTTCTCTACCTGTGTTTTGCCGAGCAAAGCCCACAAAGATCCGTTCATCGGTGCTCATTTGATGCAGTGAGTGCAGATTGTATGTGTGTGCAACAAAGGTGTAGAGCATTCTGCAAAGCTTTGACGCTTGGAGTGAATGTAAGTGGTGCTAGTGCGTGTATGACCTTGGGTAATTTATGGTGTGAATGTAAGGAGAAATGTCAAACGTGTTCACAATCATATACAAATTTTAAAGTGCTACAATCTTTTAGCACTGATTGCTGGCAAATGCTGTACACTAGATATATTCCTGTACACGCCACTAATATGTTCTATCTTATAACGGTCTATCCCTGGTGTGTAGTATTCTCTTGCATGCGTTAATCTGACTAAATTTGGCCAAAATAAGATTTTGAAATCTGCTCAAATTTCACACTTGCCAATCGTAACTTTTAAAACTGCTTGACTGTCCTTCAAGGCGTATTTCTGGTGCTTGTAGACGTAATTCGTGATAAACTTTACTGTGTCCTCTAAGGCGTTGATGTGCAAATGATGTGCAGATGTGTAAATTTAATTGACCACTACTAAACTGACTTGCATAAAAGTTTCTAAGTCTTAACGGGCGCTCTACTTGCACCGTTAAACTGACAATGAAATGAAATAGTCTGAAATTATCTAAGTGGCTTGTACAATTCCAAACAACAAAATATTTAAAAAATAAAGAAACAGAGATTTGTACTTAGCAGTACTTGATATGAAATTTTAACGAAGTTACAATGAATGTGTGCAAAACGCTGTGGACTTTGTCGTTTTTATTGCAACAAATCTGTAATATAGTCACGTCTTTATGCATGTCACATAAGACACGCATAGAATATGTGTGCGGGAAGATAAGGTATTTGCTCACTACATTGTTGGAAAAGCACAACATAATATGAAGGGCATATCGGGGCTGTGACTTCAACTTTCTGGAATATAAAGATCTTCAGTACTGAAATTAGCCCTGTGTTTTATAGCAAAGCACAAGTGCGTGCTTGGACAAGTCACTACGTTAGCATTGCTATTAGTACCCATGTTCTACCACTGTGAAATGTCGGAATCTGTGCCTTGCTCAAGTGCTGCCCATCACTGTAGTGTGGGTAGTCAAAACCAATGCACAAACTCTTAGTAGTACAGTAGAAATTGACATGGACCCGGACATTTTGTATAACAGACACATTTTTGTTTTAAACACTTCGGTATGGCCCAAAATACACCCCAGAAGAATTCTCCAAAATTCACACATGGGGAAATATGTTTTTAGAGGAAATTCAAAATGGCCGCCAAGGCGATGACCAATAACCAGGTAATATGTATTTTGACTCTAAAAACCCGTGTTTTGGTAAGTGTTGTACAGTTTAAAGTATGTCATCATCAAAATCACTTGATAAACTATAAATTTAATGCAAACTGAGCGACTGTTGTGAAACACAGCGAACAGGCAGAATGGCTGAAATTTGTCCATGCATTTTCACTTTCAAATTTCGAGCTGTTAAGGCAGTGACCGTCACATTTACAATGTATGCTACAGGGAATGTCTTTCTTGGAGCAACTACACGAGGAACACAGACGTGTGCTGCTTTTACACTGGCACCATATATTTAGAAGTAGCTCCGGAGGCGCTGCTGACTTGTCCGTAATGATCGCCGCCGTCACTGATCCTTGTTCTACTGCATAACCATACTCTTCTTTCTTTAACACAGTTTTTAGGTGAAGCCATGTGCTTGCTAGGAAATGAACCAGAAGGCTATGGAAGTATGCTGCCCTACGTGTGGGTGGCATCCTTTCAACTGGTACATGCTTAGGAGAGATGGCAGTCATGTATCTGAGATTGTCTAAGCCAGGACTTCTTGATCCAGCACTATACAAAGACTTAATGTACTTTTCACCAATAACCATTATATCCGCCTTTGATCTGGAGATGTCGCCAAATGCAAGTACATCTTGTCTGAGGGTTGGTGAAGATTGGATCATTTTCATATGCTTTACTTTGCCAATGCCATATAAAGCTGATGTCGTGTCACATCCAGACATACTATGGACGAATGGCAGGCACATACACAACTCCTTGCCTAAGATCTCTGTGGCCACTTTGATGCATGGCTTATGTTGCTTTGTTTGTAGGAAAATATTTGCAGAGGTGCTTGCATGATAGAGGAGTAAGATCAATATGTCTGTATCGTCAGCAACAACTATCATTGTTCTTTCAGTTCCTGCCAATTCTAATGCTCTCCTTACAATCACCACATCAGCATCGCCTTCATCTACTGCATGTACCACCTCAACACCTGCATCTGATAAATGTTTTGCCAACAGATTTATGGTATTCTGCTTGTTGCGTTTGTTTGATAGAAATCCAGTTTTGTTTCCTGGAACAGGTGTGTTGTCTTGGACAGCTACATCAGGAGCGCCAACTTGATTAAGCCGTCGTCGCTTCTGTTCTTGATCTTTTGTGGTCTCAGTTTAATAGTTATCAAATATAACGCATACAGGCGCATCAAGCCTCTGATAATGTACTACTGATGCTACGAATGAGCTACAAACGGTATCCATTGTTCCAACCTTAGGCCATGGTATCCGATGCAAAAGTGCGCAGTCATCAAATACTCTTGCAGCTGGCTCTGTTGTCTCTTGCTGTAGCATTGATGTGTTCATTTCAATTATATACTTCGCCAGTTGTGACTTTTACGATTTCCTCATAGTTCTGCCATCGTGGAAGAGGGCGGGACATACCGTTGCGAGCTCGTATTCAAAGATCGCTTTGTCTGGAGGTCCTGAAACAGATGCAGTTGACATTAAGCGATGGTACAGCTCCTGGGAAGACATATGGACATTTCCCACTTTAACTACCTTTCGCATGACAGCAAATGTTACAGCTTGAGCTGCTTTCTTTAGCGTAATGTCGCCAAACCTTTTCTCATTTAACTTCTCATGAATTCTTCGACCAATATCAATGGCATCATCGGCAGTAACACGATGGTCTGCAATCAAACCAGTTGCGATATTTCTCAGTTGGTCGTCTTCAACTGCGAATGCATTGTGTTCTCTGAGAAACAGAGTGAATTTCTTCATGTTTTCTACATCTCGTCTCATATTTGCAGGGTGAACATCTCTGTGTTGTTCCGACCATGTCCCGGTGAACGTGTCAGTCAATGACCGCAGAGCGTGTGTGTACTGTGCTATGATGTGTGCAGTGAGAAGCCATTTTGTTCTAGCGGATTCCTTGTGCGTTATATTGATCAATCCACCCTGTGTCTTCCCAGCTCTCATTAGACTCTGTTCAATTGTCATATCAGACCAGATACCACTCCAATACAGTTTAGCATTCCTGCGTACAGCAAAGTGCCCTTCGTGCATGGGACCATCCAGACAAGTACATAGATCATCATAATCTTGGAGGTAAAGGCGACAACACTTTGTGTAATTGTTGTGCCCTGCAGCAGCAAAGAATGACAACATTAGTTGTGTCGCCTTTAAATGAAGGAGCCAATTACCAGTATGCTCAGCCCTGATGAACAATCGTACAATGGCGACAAATTCCATGAACAACGACCACAATTTACCAGTTCTTGATTTCTCTACGTTTTCCTTCAAATTAGAAACTTGCTTACATAGGTCTTGCAAATGGTCATTGTCACAAACATCGTCTGCTGAAATATCATGTGACATAATAGCATCGTATAAATTGCACAGCTCTGACCACATATCATCCGTTGACATATGTGTTTGACTTTCACAGCATGTTTCTGTTTCGGTTGTTTGCTCATCCGAAGCGTCATCGCTATCAGGATCAACATCACTTTCTTCATCTTGCAGCTCTGCAAATTCAGATTCACCATATGTACTGCTGGGTGTGTTGTCTGCAGCACTGCCTTGTAGAGAAATTATATCAACATCGGGTTGAATTAGCAAAAGATGCGATGCGGCATCTGTAAGGAGGCATGCTCTTAATGTCTTTGTGTAAGCTTTTCCCTCCATTATCCTAGGTAGGGAATTCCTAGCATACACGGTTGCCCACAAATCATCGATCCCACTCCCCTCCATGATCTTACAGCCCACTCCAAGAAAGGACATTAGTTGGTGGAAGCCACCCAGCCGTATATACATGTTCCTAACTGTGGATGAGTGTCTTGCTTAATTTTGTAGCTTTTTAAGTGCAATGGCTGGTCAAATGTTATGGTTGCGCAACACAGTCCTGCCTTTAGGGATTGGGACTGCACATACATCATGGTACTATATACAGCTTCATTTGTTCCTGGATTCAAAGGTACCATGGGGTTGTAAACTACTGCCGTGCAGTGGAAATTGTTGCCATACATTGATGTACCATGTTCTGGAATTCACACTCATGTATCAAATCATATATGGTTGTTATAGACAGGTTTTACTGATTAATTTTAATTTACATTAGTATGTCTTACAGGTAATTTGACTGGGATCTGTTGTCATATACACAATTGACAATAGCAATTGTCAGTAGGTCTAATTTTATAAAATTCTCAACAGATTACCTATTTATGCTAAATATTTTCCACATTTCGTTCCCTAACTTCAAAGGGTTAAAAATCAGGTTTCCCCAAGTGTGAATTTGTGAGAATTTCTTGTGTGGACTCTGGACAGTCATAAAAAGTGTTTGGAACACAAAATCGTCTGTTATACAAAATGTCCGGGTTAGCCTATATTTCTGTTGATTTCTACTGGACTATAGTTTCAGTCTCTTACAGACGTTTGGAAAATAGACTAAGTCTGTTAGCTAGCCTTAGAAGTGTCTGAATACCTTGAAAAAAAGTATGCACGAATGCGCAATGGACTGGTAGAATTAGATGTTCAAAATAAACTGATGAGTCTGATAGCTGGCGCCAGTATCCACTCACTAAGTCAAGAGTGGAACACCACTGATCACCTGCAGAGGTGTTCAGATAGCGATAGTCGATACAGAACTGTAGGAATACACCTTTCTTGGTGGTGCGTACTATAAGACTTGCACAGAGTGACGTAGAAGGCTCTATTATTCCCTTGGCAAGCCTGTCTTCGACTTACTTGCTTGCCTCAGCTTCCTTATGCATAGGAAGGCGTCTGGCAGGTTGTCTAACAAGTATATGCTCATCAGTATCAATACTGTGGTGGACTAAATGTGTCTCACCCAAATCAAAATATCTGGAGACCTCAAAAGATATTCTTATTCCTGAACCTAGATTTTCAGTGGTGTGGGCATACAAGTTGTGGAGGTGTTCAGGTAAGGTGCTAGGAACTGTGGCAGTGCGATCATCTGACTTAGTTGCTTATCAGTCACAGGTCCCAAGTGCCGAAAACTTCTCAACAAGTGACGAAAACGTTTCCCTTGAAAGTGGAACAGGGAAGTTATTGACATTGAAACACCTAACTGGTACTTGCGTGTCATGCATGCTTACTACTGTTCTGGGCGGAACCATGGTGTACTGCTCCATAAATTCTCTGGATGGCTCAGATATGAGTTTGAGCAGTTACATGATTAGCACATACAATTTGTTCATTCCGAGAAGGTAGATTGCCAAGGAAGAGCGCACAACAACTAAACTCAGGTTGGCTTTGCATTAATAGAATGCACTGTTGATTAAGTTCTAGTTTGCCATCTTTGAAAAGAATGATGACGTCTTGAGCTTTCAGGAAATCAGCGCCAATAAGCACTGTAGTATGGATATCTGCTATGTAAACTTTGTGCTGGAATGTCATGCCTTCAATATTAATTCGCATGAGAGCAAAACCAAGATATTGCATGATGACGTCTTGAGCTTTCAGGAAATCAGCGCCAATAAGCACTGTAGTATGGATATCTGCTATGTAAACTTTGTGCTGGAATGTCATGCCTTCAATATTAATTCGCATGAGAGCAAAACCAAGATATTGCATTTCTTGGCCACTGGTCTCATGCAAAATAACATCAGAGTCTTGTAACTCTGACTGCTGGTGATTGGGCATGCGTGCAAACAGATCAGTCTGTACTACAGTAACGCCAGTACCAGTATCAATAGTGCTGCAAGCGTCTATGCCATTCATACAGAGGGATTTGCATAGTAGCATCTCCCTCCTGATTTGGCGCCAGGGCTTGTTTTTGACACTGATATGTTCTGGAGGTTAGAAACATCCTGTGTAATGCACACTATTGGCCGTGCGTTAGTGTTACCATTGGTATACCTAGTCATTTCATAAACTTCAGTTTTCTCGCCTTGAGAACCTTCCTTTCCATAAGGTTTAGCTTGCTGGCGATGTTGGTGCATAGAATAAGATAGTTTCTTCCACTTTTTACAGTTTCAAAATTCTTTAACAGGTCAGCAAAGTGCTTATTCTGTTTCTTTTCTCACTACATTTCTTGCGTTATGTCCAAATTGGTGACATTTTGGACAGAGTTTCACAAGTGTTCATAATCCTACACCAGCCATGATGTGGTGTGGCGCTAGGTGGATGCTTGGCATTCATCTTGCTTGGTGTGGAAACTTTTCGTCTTGTGCGCTTAACTTCTGCTAATGCTCGGTGTCGGCAATGGCGGTATGGTCCATGTGGTGCCTGTGTGGTTAGAATAATAGTTTCTATGTAGCATGTATGAGGACGCCTGGTCATGACACTGTTGCATATGTGCAGTGTTTGACGCTGATGGTGCCTTTGGCTGCATCATTGTACAGATTTACTGAGGTAGTTAGTCCAATTTCTGTTGCATTTGAGTGTTGGTCTGCAGTAACCGAGGCAGAACGGCTATCTGGGCCTCCTGAAGCTTAATGCGCTCAGCGAGTTATCTCTCAGCATTTGCAGAGGACATTATGGCTGCCACCTTGCTCTTAGAATTGATCTCTGTTTTTGGCCAAGCTCCTGTTTGTCAAGGACAGTTGTGTGCATTATTTGAGTTTTGTTGTTTTTTAAAGTGTCAGTATTTTGTGAAGTGCCGCATCAATATGGCCTGTTTGCTTGGCTGGGTTTTGTCAAAACTGATGAACTCTGTTTTTCGAGACTGTTTCTCAAGCAAGCTTAATATTTTGCTAAACGCTGTGTTGCTGGCGCCTTCACAAGTTACTGTTGCATCAGTATTGCATGCACAGGACGATGTTGGTTTCTGTGCATTATGTACTCACAGGAAAGATATCCCTCAATTCTGATTGCTGCATTAACAGCAGAATTGGGGGTGTTTGGCTTTATTGGACATAGCCTATCTTTCACTTCTGGCGTATTTGAGACTCGATGATCTTGGTATGTTAGTAAGCTCCCTTAGTGCCTTGCCTGTAAGGTTAGCAGCCAAGTGCGAACATTTGTCTTCGCTCCAGTCAGCTTTTACTTCAGATTTACTAAAATAATTTGACCAGCTAACTTCAACAGCAGTTTGGTGAATGTACAGATTTTGTGCATCTTGTCACTGGCACCAGGAAGTGTGAGAGCTGTCTACGGCTGTGTACTAGAGTTGGACAGTGGATATCTTAACGGATTGGCCCTTTCTTGACTAAGTTCACCAGTCATGGCGTACAATGTATTTGCTAACATACATTCCTCCAATATAGATATTTGATCTGGAATCTGTGTTTGAGTCCGTAAAGGTAGCAGGTAGAAACGAGGTGAGTTCTGGCAGTTTCTCATGAAGGATCGTGTAGTGTTGTCATAAATAAAGTTGAATTCCATATGTGGTGTTTTGTTGTCCCAAGACGAATTTGATGATTCATGAGTGTGCAACATTGCTATTGATGATTCAGTGTTAAATTGTGTGAATATCGTATACAAATTCTACTGTAAATATCATCTGAACAAGTGTATGAGGAGCATAAGCTCCGTTACAGAAATCGGTTTCGCATGCATGTGTACGGTCAACAGAACGCATACTTTCCCGGGTTACTTAGATGTACCAAGGCCAACAGAAAAACACTGAACTGATACTCCTTTCCAGCACAGCACCGTTTCGGTGAGTGTTCGCATATTAACTTTACTCTTTGTTGCTTTGGCCTGTGCCTCTGCTACTGCTTTTGCTTCTGCTTCAATAACTATATTTCAGACGTGTTGGCGCAATGAGAGGAATGCTTCAATACTATTAAGCTATGAGCACGTTTTACCTGGTGTATCCAAACCCAATCCCGTCAAGCCAGTAGTGCATTTGCCATGTGGGAACTAATATGTTTCTAGCATGTCTACACTGACGTGGCAGTATGCAAGGGAGTGGAGATTCAGCTAGCGACGTCTATCCTCATAGTTCATATTCTTTAGTTTTAGAAGGCCTACAGACCTGGTTGCCCATCTTTTGACATATTCAATTAGAATTGCATGCATCTTGAAGCGAGGATACTATATTGTGTTCGCATATTATAATAGAGGTCGCACTGAAGATTTGAACAAGTGTGAACATATCTCCATCCCATGCAGCTGATCTGAGAAAAGTTAACTTTTTGTCGATGATAACATCTGTTGCAATTGAATCCATCACTTTACAGCAAATCTATGAGGCTGATGTGTCAGTAGTTTCCAGCTGCACTTTTACTACCCATCTTGAAAATGTGAGTAATGTTACTGTAGCACGTTATGTCAGCAATAGCACCTTGGTCCATAGACGTGGATAGAATGGTCAACAATGGAGGTGCAAGTGAATCACAGAGTTCTCTTAGTACATATGTATGGCTATCATTGGATCCTACAGACTTACTTGTCTTAAGGTTGCATAGCTTTTGACGCATTTGCTTGGTTTTTAAGTGGATTTCATCTCATGGCTCGTTAGCAGCTATGTTGGTTACACTGAACAAACTTCCCATCTTCCCTCGTGAAGACTCGTTTAGTACACATGCTTTTTCAACATCTGTTGCTACTGTTCCTTTGTCGTGTACAAGGTCGGAGATCCCTGAATGTTTCTTGAGTTTATTCTTGATATACTTATGGAAGGACTTTGGATGTAGCTCTTCGGCCTTGGTTTCTAAGCCTGCAGTAATGAGCATAGTCAGTAGGATCACACCTTTTCATAAAACCCTCCAAGCAGATTTTTTGTCTAACTTGAGATACCGCTTTACTGGTCATCCAGATGGGTTTCGGCTTTTTGTTAACATTTATATCAGCTTTTTGTTAACATTTATATGTTTGTTTCTGGAATGAACGCATTTTGTCCAGTCTTAAGTTTATCTGTTAGAATGCCTCAACATTCTTAACCTTTTTTCCAAGGTTCAATACAGGACACTTAGGACATGTATTTACTAAATTTGACACGATCATCACTATCCCATTTGTAGGATTGGACCTGTTCACAAATCTCATGGTTTTACAGCAAATAGTGAATCTAATGGCAATATGATGTGAGGCACTAAAGGGTGGATGTGTCGTGATACTTTCATTCATATCTTCCTCATTGGACAGTGCCAGGTCTAGTGTGTTAAAATTTTGGTCTCCGCAAAAAGTGTGCAAGCCGTTTGGAATGTGATATGTTTATAGTGATAGGTTAAATACTTTATTAACAGGTCTAGTAATCTGATATGATAAACAAGGTTTCTGTGATGTAATGATACTCACAGAGCAGAGAAACATCAGCAGACTCCACCCGCTAAACAATCTAACAATCTAGTACTTAACAGTAGTCCTCCCAAAACACACTTCCTGGCCACGGATGCCAGACCTACCAGCACAACATAGTACAGCAACCACCATCCCAACCAACCCCACCAGCACAATATATTACAGCAACCACCACCCCAACCAACCCTTCACAGCCCAATCTAGCATTGGCCATCGTTCCGTTCTCTCTCCCAGCAGTATATAGAACAGACCACTGATCCAACAGCACACACCCCTCCAACCCCACACACACCCTCCACCCCCATAATCTAGTACTGACCATTTATAACACTCACCCCTAGCAGCACTATATAGAACTGATTACCAACACCCCTCACACAGTTTCCAGAACAAACCTAGGTGTGATCACTGACAACCCTCACAACACAATCTAGTACTGACAACTGACACATCCACACTTCCTTCACATCAACCACGCCCCTTCACAGACATACACACACCCTCCCATTCACCAACGCCACCCGCCTTCTAGCACTATCTAATAGTTACCACTGTTTAATGCATATAAAGTATAATTTTCTAGTAGAACTGCAGTTTTGAGGTACTGGTAATGTCTTGCCTCCAATATGCCAAATATTCAAGTCTTACTAAAGAGTTGAGTCTTTATTTACATACAATACATATGTACATGTGAAGTTAATCAGTGAGATAAACTATATCATCTCTGTTAGAATATATATATATATTACAAAGTTATAAATACTGTTATGATTAATATTCACCCCCCCCCCCCCCCCCACCCCCCATGATATACACTCAATAGTGGGATCCATGTATAACTCTATGGTCTGTTTATTTCTCGTTAAGCTCCGCCCACGTTCTATGCATGTTGGAATAGATTTATATATTCTGATCGCCGAATTCCCAAATTAAATTTATACAGGCAAGCTGTTGAGTATTTGAAACTAATTTTACTGGGGGCTGGCTTAGGCAGCAATAACTTCCAGTCAAATTAGTTTCAAAAATATTTAACAGCATGTTATTAAATAGTAAATTCATCAAAGACCTACAATTCGTACATTAGTGACAGACTTGGATTATCATGACGGCGCTATATGTTATTATGATTGTGACATCAGCTAATTGATTGTGACATCAGATACTTGAGTGACAGATCGGATCCCTTACATCTACAATACAGGGCTAATTCAACCATTTTATGGTCAAGATTGGTCACAAAAATTGATATTTTCGGTTAGTGAATGTCCATTTGCAGGCCTACAAACTGTTTTAAAAAAATTTTCATAGCAATGAGTGGCTAGGTTATTGAGCCAGTCATTCCTGTGGTAAATATTCAAAATATAATCTCTTGGCCTGCAAATGGACATTCCTCAAGATAACTGCAGACATTTTTGGTGTGCTTGACCATTAAAGGGTTACTATGTAATCTGTTCCGTGAATTAACTCTTTGAACCCAAAAGACGAAATACGAAATATCTTTTAAAATGCAATCAGTATTATGACAAATGTTTTAAAACTATTTTGACCTGTTGCTGGTGGCAACAGCATACACTCAAATTAGTTTTATAAAATATTCAAACGATTACCTTATGCTTGTCTTGCATTTGAGATTCTAGATGGTTCAGAGTTGTTTCCAAATTTAACGTTTCCAAATTTAACATATTTATTAAGTACATGATTCTATTCATCAGTAACTGTCAAGTTTTGAAAACTGAAACAGATCTGTGCATTTGAAAAGCAAATACAACGAGAATTTTCATCAATCAATCAAACAAGGGTACAAAATCTGGCATGCTAGAAACTAGGAGTTTTTTTAAATTCCAAAAACAGCAAGTTCATAACAAGGTGATCGGCTTCTTTATCCATAATGGTCAAGGCATTTGCAGACTAAGAAATTATATTATTTTAATTTGCCACTGGAATAACTGACCACTTGATAATCAAGCCGGTCATTCCAGTGGTAAATCTCTTTGCCTGAAAATGGCAGTTTCCTATAAATAGGAAAATTTAAGTTTTCTTGACTAATAAAAGGTTAAATCTGTTAACCCTTTCAGGATGAAGCCACCCAAGACTGGCCTCTGCAGGGGTCTTGAGAAATGTCCATTTGCAGGCCAAGCGAAGACTATTTTTGAAAATGTATCACTGGAATGACTGGCTCGATAACCGAGCCAGTCATTTCAGTGGTAAATTTTCAAAAATAGTCTTCTCTTGGCTTGCAAATGGACATTCAATAAGTAAATATTAAAATTTTTTAAACAAATTTAGTCATTAAATCTGTTAATGGATTATTGCGTAGAAATGATAGAACTTAACCAACCAACTCCACATAGTAAATGGTACCATGTGTATAATACATATAAATATGATAGCTGTTGAATACAAGGCAATAGGTCAAGAATTAAATAGTAGCACCACTGCTAACTTGTACAATGCCAGAGGCAAATTATTATTATTATTATTATTATTATTATTATTACACCGCATATCATCACATATTTACATGGATCTAACTACTGTAACATTGACATCCTCTATAGGAGCAACTCTCCAAGTTTAACAATCATCAAAGCATAACAAGAAAAACAACAATTTATCTCAATAAGTCTTAGGTCAGGTTCGACTCGCTAACTATAGTCAGTTTGCTGGTTTACTGATCATGCACAGTTGCTATGCCCAGTCGAACTTCATCGTAGTTGACTATAGTTCGTTGGTACCCGGTTCCCTATTGAATTACTATCGCAGAAAGGAGCCGGGTACCAGTCTCCATTAACCCTTTCTGTCATCTGTTTTGATGACCTACAAAAATAGGTTATTTTTGTCTGCTAAGACGTCAAAAAGCGTCCATATAGCATAAATTGGGAAGGAATATGGGCTTGGAGACATTGACATACAATGGGAAAGCATAATTTCATCAAACCTAAGTTATTTACTGAAATATTTATACTTTTATATGCATTTATTCGTGGCAAGCGATCGGTGTCCGCCATTTTGAAATTTACGCAAATATCGCACTAAACATCTGAACCGAGGTCGGGTGCTCGGTTGACTATATTTGACTAGCTAGTTAACTATTTGACGTTCGACTGGTATTCTAGTTAGCTATAGCTAACTATGGCTAGGAGTCGAACTTGACCTTAGTTAGCAGTATAAAGTGTTGTCAGTAGTCTTCATGAACCTTTCCAGTTTATCCATCCATCATATGACATCATAATCAACTACATGACACGTGGGATGACTAGATTTAGTCTGTCTTAAGCGTTTAATAATCCAACATGTACGAATTGTATGTCTTTATTATTTAATAAACATGCTGTTGAATATTTTGAAACTAATTTGACTGGGCAGAGTTGTTGCCATAGGCAGCAACAGCACCCAGTTATATTAATTTCAAAATATTCAATAGCTACCCTGTATAGTTTTCTGGAAATTGAGATTCAGAGTGCAGCAATTGAATGATCCCAACACGAGTGAGGTGTGGGTGGAGCTTAGCCAGGGACGGGCGGGGCATAGCTAAAACTGGAAAGGTCCATTATCCTACTCTCAGCGCCATTTTTATGTAGTTAGCCACATAAGTTGCTAGTAAAGTTTGAGTGAAAATTGAAAATGAGCGACATATTCTTTCATTGCCACGTTTACAGAAACATTATCTTCTGCTGCAAAACAAAGTTCTCACACGCAAGTAACATAGTTCGCAATAACTTCATCTGATATAAAAATAGTTTGATTAATAACTTGTAATACGTAATAACAATGAGTCACTAACCAGAATTTGTCATCACATTATACGTATCAACAATAGACAAACAGCTTCATTATATCGTGTAACCATTTAATGGTGGCAAATATGGCTTCTGCACTGGCCTTCATCAATGCACATTTGTAGGCAGAGATGATTGTTTTCGAATTTACCACTGGAATGACTTACTCGATAATCACACAGTTATTCTAGTCATAAAATACATGTTTAACTGTCAAATTTGGTCAAGAAAATGTCAGTTTTCTAATAGAAAGCCTCCTTTTCCAGTCAGCCCTTCCAAGGGTATATTTTCAAAAATAGTTTTCTCTTCGTCTGCACATGGACATTTTTTAAGACCACTGCAGTCATCATCTTTTGCCAGCTTGACCATTAAACGGCTAAGCAAAAATACTTTCTCAATCAATCTTGACCATTAAAGAATATCGCATGATTCGTTGTTTCTTACCATTTTATGGTTATGGCATAAAATTAAGACAAGTTATGTATATGGAATTCATGATCCAGCCATAACTCTCTTAGATATCATGTAAATTAGACAATTGTAAACAATAATTATCAGCTTTATAAAAATTATACCCCTTTACTACATGACAGTGACCTCGATAATATAGCGATAACATAGCGCTTTAAATTTCTGATATAATGATACATTGTATGTTTCAATGTTATTGGGTGGGGTGGGGTGGTGTGGATACATACACACATTATGTGTCAATGAAACCTTGTGTCAAACTAGAATTTTTTAAATTGATTTCAAAAGCAGCAACAGCTTCCTGTTAAAGTAATTTCAACACATCAACATGAATTAATCACAATTTTTCTGATTTTATCAGGTTACAATCGTAAGAATCTTTGAACTTAATCGAAGCGAAAAATATTTTAATAAGAATTCTGCAGAATTAAATGTTTCACTCGTTTCCATTTTGTCACAGTGGCATTGACCTTTGAAATTGTGACCATGCTCTCATGCTGCTTCCTAACATTATAGGTAACCATGTATTCAAGTTTATTTCCAATAGGATTAACCAATCCTGAAAGATAAACCAAGAAGTTTTGCTACACGCATAAACGTAACATTGAAAAAAACAGATTTGTATCAAGGTCACAGTGACCTTGTGACCTCAGTATCATCATGCTGCTTCCTAACAATATAGGTAACCGCATAGCCAAGCTTAGTTTCAATAGGATTAATTGATCCTGAAATATAAGCCGAGATGTTTTGCTGAAAGCAAAAACTCAACATTGTTGACGCCGTCGTCGGAAAAGTGACACATAAGTCTCGCATTCATCTGTGCAACCATCTTATAGTCATGAACACACCTCTTCTTTAACCTTTAACCATCAGCCAAAAATGGCTTCTGCAGTGCTCCTGAGAACTGTCCATTTGCACACCAAGAAAAGGTTATTTTTAACAATTTACCACTGGAATAACTGGCTCGATAAGCGAACCAGTCATTCCATTGATAAATTGTCAAAAATAATCTTCTCTTGGTCTGCAAATTTGACGTTCAGCGCTTCTGGAGTTGTTTTCACAAAAACTAGGTCATCCAAGATGGCTGCCAATCAAGTTCCCTTGAGCAAACTTGGATCAGCTGCCACCCTAGGTGCTGTATGAGTTTTGAAACGATCCCACAAACGGTTTCAGAGATGATTTTTCTACATTTCCATAATTCGGATAAAAATCAAAGATGGTCGCCAGCCGAATTGACCGACTGACTTCGTTTGAACAAACCTGTATTTTTATGCCATAAGGATGCTTTAGGCCAAATATCCTCCAAAATCAATCAGATTCATTTGACCAAACTTAGTCTTTATGCCCTAAGTATGTTGTGCCAAATATAATTGAAATCGGCACAGTGGTTCTCTCAACATTTTAAAATTTCCATTGCTTTAGTATGGGGAGCTTTTGGTGGGAGAACCATTGATCCAAGATGGCCACCAAACCGTTTATACGATAGTTTTGAGTGGCAAATTTGAAATCTGCATACCCAAAAATATATATAAAACCAATTTTGGCATCAAATTTTGGCATCAAAATCCATCAAATAAAAAAATTCAAAATGGCCACCAAACGCGCTACATTTTGATTGGTCCACAGCGGCCATGTTTTTTTGATGTATCAACTTCTCTTGAACAAACTTTAGTGGCCCTTAGTCCCAAATTGTCTCGCAAAGTTTGGCCCAATCCCTTCAATGGTTCTGGAGGTCGTTTTCATGAAAACTAGGTCATCCAAGATGGCCAACACACCATTTGGCCATTTAAGTTCATTTGGTTCAGCTCTTGCCTTAGATGATGTTTCATGTGTTTTTAATTGATTCCCCAAGTGGTTTCGGAGATTTTTAAAAACGTTTCTAAAAATCGACGAAAATCCAACATGGCCCCGGCCAAATTGACCGATTGGCTTCATTTGAACAAGCTTGGATCTCTATCCCCTAAGGATGCTTCCAGCAAAATATAACTGAAATAGGTCCAGTTGTTCTTGAGAAGTCGTTTAAAGAAAAATTTGATGGACACACAGACAGACGGATGCCGGACAGTCGCTACGGCATAAGCTCACTTGGCCATTCTGGCGAGGTGAGCTAATAATAGTTGTTCATAACTTCAGTCTTCAATCTGTTATAGCTGAAGATGTATGCTTCTGAAGTTATGTTTCAAACATTTATAACAAATTGTCACAAAATCAACTTGCTAAA
Organism: Chaetoderma sp. LZ-2023a; assembly: GCA_034401795.1. Taxonomy (NCBI): domain Eukaryota; kingdom Metazoa; phylum Mollusca; class Caudofoveata; order Chaetodermatida; family Chaetodermatidae; genus Chaetoderma; species Chaetoderma sp. LZ-2023a. The sequence goes on from CM067375.1 coordinate 6,541,359, forward strand.
CTATCACATTAGCATGCTGAATGATTTCTTTTAAGCTTATAAAGGCTATCAAGTCAAGCGGCTCATAAGTAACTCAATACGTTACTAATATACATGATACATGTAAATACAAAATATCAGCGTGCTCAAGGGTATATCTGCCTAGGCTCCGGCTTATGTGCACATTCAAAGCCTAATCTGTCGACCAGCATGAGGCAATCGTCTGATACTGGACACATATACAAGGGAGATAACTTGTGGCTAGAGAAAATATTTATCTACAGTACAAATAAGGAGTCAGTTATCTCCCTGTCGCAGGTAACCAGAAATGTGTCTATAATTAGCAAATATAAATACAAATACAGCAGATACTGATATATATTAAATCGAGAAAACAATAACGTTTTCACACGACCAGATTTAACCATTGAAAATCTGTTTAATACTGCGTAGATGCAGATTGTATTACAAAGTAGGCCATATCGGTCAGCTATCCGCTGACATCTAGTAGGCTACATCGGGCAGCAATTCACTGACATCTAGTATGCTACATCAGGCAGCAATTCACTGACATCTAGTATGCTACATCAGGCAGCAATTCACTGACATCTAGTATGCTATATCAGGCAGCAATTCACTGACATCTAGTAGGCTACATAAGGCAGCAATTCACTGACATCTAGTATGCTACATCAGGCAGCAATTCACTGACATCTAGTAGGATACATCAGGCCGCAATTCATTGACATCTAGTAGGCTACATTAAGCACCAATTCACTGACATCTAGTAGGCTACATCAGGCAGCAACTCACTGGCATCTAGTAGGCTACATCAGGCAGCAATTCACTGACATCTGGTAGGCTACATCAGGCAGCAGCAATTCACTGATATTTGGTAGGCTACATCAGGCAGCAGCAATTCACTGACATCTAGTAGGCTACATCAGGCAGCAACTCACTGACATCTAGTAGGCTACATCAGGCAGCAATTCACCTTTCCAGAGTATCCATCCATCAGCTGACCTCGTATGACATTATAATCAGCTCAGCGCGTGTATGATGTCACAATCATTACGTCACAAAGGGGTCCATATAGACTGTCGTCAAATCTCAGCATCCGACACATATAAATTGCATGTCTTTGTAATTATTTGCTACTTAATAAACATACTGTTGAATATTTTGAAACTAATTTGACTGGGCGCTGTTGTTTAGGCAGCAACATCAACCAGTCAAATTAGTTTCAAAATATTCAACAACTTACCAGTGTATTTTTTTGGAAATTGATAGTCAGGGTGTTCAGAGATCGATCAATCTAAACACGAGCGAGGTGTGGGTGAAGCTTAGCTAGAGATGGGCGCTAAAACAGGAAAGGTCCATTTACTGGCATCGACCAGACCATGTTATTCACTCACATCCATGCCACTGGCAGCATGCATTATCAGACCACACAACGCATTAACTGTTGCATGAAATACAGATCTGGAGTGGTGTTGGTACCAGTTTTCATACACATTTTCAAACTGTGAAATTAAATGATTTTTTAATGACACAGAATTATGCAATGACCTTGTGCACTAACTAATGATGTTCATGCACAGTTTTCTATGATTTGCACCAAGATAATCTCATTCCTGACACCGAAAGATCAAATACGAAAAATTCATTATAATTTAATATATGCGACAGCATCCAGTGAAATTTGTTTCAAAATATTAAACAGAGTGTCTATTAAATAGAAAATCCATCAAAGACATACAATTTGCATACTTGACACACTTGTACATGTTAATGACGGAGGTAGATATGTAATTCATTACGCATTTTGATTGTGACATAAGCCTATATGCGATATAATTGACAATGACATCATATATTTGAGTGACAGATCAGATCTCTCCATTCTCAGATTTCATGACTTTCCAGAAAGCTTATGAACTCGGTGAATCAGATCATTCTGCAGGAAACATCAGTTTACAAATAGTCTCACTCGAATCTCTAAGTCACAGATTGTGCACTTTTATGATCACCTAGATACCGCAGCTATAAATACACAGTAAACAATATACTCCATAACACAAATTCTCAACAGTATTTAACACTAATCTAAAAATAATAATTATCTATTAAAATAGATGTTCATTTTCCATCCGAAAGTATTAGTATTATATCGATAATTGAAGGTGCATTCTTCAGAAAAGAATATGACTAAAAATCTTTATAAACAATGTGAGAATAGCTCTATAGAACAAACATTTCAAGTGTTTATAAACAATGTCAGAATAGCTCTATAGAACACACATTTCACGTGTTTATAAACAATGTAAGAATAGCTCTATAGAACACAGATTTCACGTGTTTATAAACAACGTGAGAATAGCTCAATAGAACACACATTTCAAGTGTTTATAAACAATGTGAGAATAGCTCTATAGAACAAACATTTCAAGTGTTTATAAACAATGTGAGAATAGCTCTATAGAACAAACATTTCAAGTGTTTATAAACAATGTAAGAATAGCTCAATAGAACACACATTTCAAGTGTTTATAAACAATGTGAGAATAGCTCTATAGAACACACATTTCAAGTGTTTATAAACAATGTAAGAATAGCTCAATAGCACACACATTTGAAGTGTTTATAAACAATGTGAGAATAGCTCTATAGAACACACATTTCAAGTGTTTATAAACAATGTGAGAATATCTCTATAGAACAAACATTTCACGTGTTTATAAACAATGTAAGAATAGCTCAATAGAACAAACATTTCGAGTGTTTATAAACAATGTAAGAATAGCTCAATAGAACAAACATTTCACGTGTTTATAAACAATGTGAGAATAGCTCAATAGGACACACATTTCACGTGTTTATAAACAATGTGAGAATAGCTCTATAGAACAAACATTTCACGTGTTTATAAACAATGTAAGAATAGCTCCATAGAACAAACATTTCAAGTGTTTATAAACAATGTGAGAATAGCTCTATAGAACAAACATTTCAAGTGTTTATAAACAATGTAAGAATAGCTCTATAGAACAAACATTTCAAGTGTTTATAAACAAGGTAAGAATAGCTCCATAGAACAAACATTTCAAGTGTTTATAAACAATGTAAGAATAGCTCTATAGAACAAACATTTCAAGTGTTTATAAACAAGGTAAGAATAGCTCCATAGAACAAACATTTCAAGTGTTTATAAACAATGTGAGAATAGCTCTATAGAACAAACATTTCACGTGTTTATAAACAATGTAAGAATAGCTCCTAGAACAAACATTTCACGTGTTTATAAACAATGTAAGAATAGCTCCATAGAACAAACATTTCAAGTGTTTATAAACAAGGTAAGAATAGCTCTATAGAACAAACATTTCACGTGTTTATAAACAATGTAAGAATATCTCTATAGAACAAACATTTCAAGTGTTTATAAACAATGTAAGAATAGCTCCATAGAACAAACATTTCAAGTGTTTATAAACAATGTAAGAATAGCTCCATAGAACAAACATTTCAAGTGTTTATAAACAATGTGAGAATAGCTCTATAGAACAAACATTTCACGTGTTTATAAACAATGTAAGAATAGCTCCATAGAACAAACATTTCAAGTGTTTATAAACAATGTAAGAATAGCTCCATAGAACAAACATTTCAAGTGTTTATAAACAATGTAAGAATAGCTCTATAGAACAAACATTTCACGTGTTTATAAACAATGTAAGAATATCTCTATAGAACAAACATTTCAAGTGTTTATAAACAATGTAAGAATAGCTCCATAGAACAAACATTTCAAGTGTTTATAAACAATGTAAGAATAGCTCTATAGAACAAACATTTCACGTGTTTATAAACAATGTAAGAATATCTCTATAGAACAAACATTTCAAGTGTTTATAAACAATGTAAGAATAGCTCTATAGAACAAACATTTCACGTGTTTATAAACAATGTGAGAATAGCTCAATAGAACAAACATTTCAAGTGTTTATAAACAATGTCAGAATAGCTCTATAGAACAAACATTTCAAGTGTTTATAAACAATGTGAGAATAGCTCAATAGAACAAACATTTCAAGTGTTTATAAACAATGTGAGAATAGCTCTATAGAACAAACATTTCACGTGTTTATAAACAATGTGAGAATAGCTCTATAGAACACACATTTCACGTGTTTATAAACAATGTAAGAATATCTCTATAGAACAAACATTTCAAGTGTTTATAAACAATGTGAGAATAGCTCTATAGAACAAACATTTCACGTGTTTATAAACAATGTGAGAATAGCTCTATAGAACAAACATTTCACATGTTTATAAACAATGTGAGAATAGCTCAATAGAACAAACATTTCACGTGTTTATAAACAACGTGAGAATAGCTCGATAGAACAAACATTTGAAGTGTTTATAAATAATGTGAGAATAGCTCAATAGAACACACATTTCAAGTGTTTATAAACAATGTGAGAATAGCTCTATAGAACACACATTTCACGTGTTTATAAACAACGTGAGAATAGCTCGATAGAACAAACATTTGAAGTGTTTATAAACAATGTGAGAATAGCTCTATAGAACAAACATTTCAAGTGTTTATAAACAATGTGAGAATAGCTCGATAGAACAAACATTTGAAGTGTTTATAAACAATGTGAGAATAGCTCTATAGAACAAACATTTCACGTGTTTATAAACAATGTAAGAATAGCTCTATAGAACAAACATTTCAAGTGTTTATAAACAATGTGAGAATAGCTCTATAGAACAACCATGTCGTGTTTATAAACAATGTGAGAATAGCTCTATAGAACACACATTTCACGTGTTTATAAACAATTTGAGAATAGCTCTATAGAACAACCATTTCGCGTATTTATAAATAATGTGAGAATAGCTCTATAGAACAAACATTTCAAGTGTTTATAAACAATGTGCGAATAGCTCTATAGAACAAACATTTCAAGTGTTTATAAACAATGTGAGAATAGCTCTATAGAACAAACATTTCAAGTGTTTATAAACAATGTGAGAATAGCTCTATAGAACACACATTTCAAGTGTTTATAAACAATCAGATAATCGATCGCTAGATCACAAGCTATTGTTTTATTGTTGACAGATTCTATGCGAGAATTCACTGCTAGTAGTCAATCATCATCATCATTGTCTAATATCTCTTCGAATGCCTAGCAGCACTGACTAGGTGGTGGTGGTGGGGGGGGGGGGCTTTAGTTAGGACGATGGAAGAATGAATAGAGGGAGCCATTTCTAGCTATACCAATACAATTACTAGCTAAGATCCGTCCACATTTTTGCACATATTGGGATTGTATTAAATACTTTGAACGCTAAATTCTCAGAATCCCATTTTCAAGGTAACTATACAGGTAAGCTGTGGCCTATGGCAGCAACAATGCCAATTAGTTTCAAAATATTCAAAAGAATGTTTATTAAATACTAAATACATCAAAGACATGCCATGCCAATCGTACTTGGCCGACATTAAAATTTTAATGACAGAGCTAGATATGTTATTCATTGCATATATTGTTTGTAAATTCAGCATACATGTGACGTAATTGATTATGACATCATATACTTGAGCGACTCATTGCATCACTCCATTATCTGATCTACCTGAAACAGGAGCCTGGACATTTATACAATATGACTAGTGAATCATAACTACACATAAAGGAGATGTTAGAAGTTCTGTTGTCTCTTCTTTTTGGCATCTATTGCTTCTAGTATAGGTTGTCTTTTGGCCTGATATCGCGCTCGTAATTCCTCAATCTCACGGTCCATCTCCGGGTCCAAGTCTTTCAAACGGATTTCTAAATCCTCATATGGAAGCGTCTTTAACTGTAAACAGGAAAACAAAAAGTTCATCTACCTACTATGACTATTCACAAGCGACAGTATATGTCAAATAAGGTTTTGTGCTCTTGGCCATACAAAACAAACTACATATTCTTAATCCTGCATGGCAGAGAGCATTTACATAATGTCATTGAAATATGAAGCGATTATTAAATAAAAATGTTAATAAAACACTTAAAACTAGAATACCTTTAATGAGATGTCACTCCCTCTGATGACATGAGCGATAGTATTGTCAATATTTACCACCAATGACAGCAGCAATAATATAAATGATGATACAAGCGCACTGACATCTTTAACAGAATGAGTGATCACTATCTCTCACTTTCAGGTTACACAGATGAGACACACATAAACATCTTTAATAACACTGTGTAAACTTGATACAATGAACAAAGTTGGGCAGTTTTGTCTATATCTTACTTGCAACTACTAGACATACGTGAAAAGATGAAACAGGAGGTAAACTGTGAAAAAGTACATACTGTTACAAATTCAACAAGAGCTCCGCAAACGGCGCATAATACCCCGCCATGATGACAAACTAATAAATGACAGCTATCAGAAAATATTTATTTCTTCTTCAGACCGGTAATCCTTATTAAGTGTCAAAGCGATCTGCTAAATGGTCAAGGAGGTATCGTCCGGAAACCAATTTTCAAGATGGCTGCCTCTGACTGGTGGCCATATTGGATTTCGGATTATTGTAAATTTCAATAGGTTTCTTCACCAGACATATTCCAACGACCCTAGGAAGTGATCCGATAAATGGTAACGGAGATATCATCCAGAAACCAACTTTCAAGATGGCATCCCATGGCTGGCAGCCATCTTGGATTTTGGATCAGTGTCGATTTTGATAAGTTTCTGCCTCAGACCTAGTCCAACCACTCTATGAAGTTTCAAAGCGATCCGATAAACGGTAACGGAGTTATCATCCGGAAACCAATTTTCAAGATTGCCACTGGTGGTTGGCGGCCATCTTGGATTTCGGATCATTGTCAATCTAGATAGGTTTCTTCACCAGAGGTAGCCGAACCACCCGATGAAGCTTAAAAAAAACGATAAACGATAACGGAGTTATCATCTGGAAACCAATTTTCAAGATGGCCACCGGTGGCTGGCGGCCATCTTGGATTTTGGATCATTGTTGATTTCGATAGGCTTCTTCCGCAGACCTAGTCCAACAACTCTATGAGGTTTCAAAGCGATGCGATAAACGGTAACAGAGTTATCATCCGGAAACTAATTTTCAAGATGGCCACCGGTGGCTGGCAGCCATCTTGGACTTCGGATCATTGTCAGTTTTGATAGGTTTCTTCCCCAGACCTAGTCTAACCACTGCATGAAGTTTCAAAGTGATCCGAGAAACGGTAACAGAGTTATCATCCAGAAACCAATTCTCAAGATGGACGCCGGTGGCTGGCGGCCATCTTGGATTTCGGATCATCGTCAATTTCGATAGCTTTCTTCCCCAGACCTAGTCTAACCACTTCATGAATTTTCAAAGCGATCTGATAAACGGTAACGGAGTTATCATCTGGAAACCAATTTTCAAGATGGCCACTGGTGGCTGGCGGCCATCTTGGATTTTGGATCAGTGTCGATTTCGATAGGCTTCTTCCGCAGACCTAGTCCAACAACTCTATGAGGTCTCAAAGCGATGCGATAAACGTTAACAGAGTTATCATCCGGAAACCCAATTTTCAAGATGGTCACCGGTGGCTGGCGGCCATCTTGGACTTCGGATCATTGTCAGTTTCGATAGGTTTCTTCCCCAGACCTAGTCTAACCACTCCATGAAGTTTCAAAGCGATCCGATAAACGGTAACAGAGTTATCATCCAGAAACCAATTTTCAAGATGGTCACCGGTGGCTGGCGTCCATCTTGGAATTCGGATCATCGTCAATTTCGATAGCTTTCTTCCCCAGACCTAGTCTAACCACTCCATGAAGTTTCAAAGCGATCTGATAAACGGTAACGGAGTTATCATCCGGAAACCAATTTTCAAGATGGATGCTGGTGGCTGGCGGCCATTTTGGATTTTGGATCATCGTCGATTTCGATAGGTTTCTTCCCCACACCTAGTCCAACCACCCTATGAAGTTTCAATGCGATCCGACAAACTGTAACAGATTTATCATTCAGAAACCAATTTTCAAGATGGCGGTCAGTAGCTGGCGGCCATCTTGGATTTTGGATCACCGTCGATTTTATAGATTTCTTCCCAAGACCTAGTCCAACCACCCTATGAAGTTTCAATGCGATCCGTCAAACGGTAACAGAGTTATCATCCGGAAACCAATTTTCAAGATGGCCACCAGCCATGGCCGCCGGCGGCCATTTTGGATTTCAGATCATCGTCGATTTCAATAGGTTTCTTCCCAAGACCACGTTCAACCACCCTATGATGTTTCAATGCGATCCGACAAACAGTAACAGAGTTATCATCCGGAAACCACTCTGCCACCCGCACGCTCGACCGCCCGCACGGCTGCATTACATAATACCCCGCCAAATTTTTTGGCCAGCTATAAAAAGCAATTCACCTTTCCAGTTTTAGCTATGCCCCGCCCACCTCTAGCTAAGCTCCATCCACACTTCACCATGTTGAGATCGATTGATCCCCGAATGCCCTGACTATAAATTTCGTGAAAACTATTACAGGTAAGCTGTTGAATATTTTGTAACTAATTTGACTGGGTTCTGTTGCTGCCATAGGCAGCAACAGAATCAGTCAAATTTGTTTCAAAGTAATCAACAGAATATTTATTAAATATTAAATACATACAGTTCGTACAACAAAGCATAGTCTGTCTTCAATTATGCTTTCGTGACGTACTTATCTACGTCATTTATGGCGTCATTGATTATGATGTCATTCTACATGTCACGTAGTTGATTATGATGTCATATGATGGATGGATAAAGTAGACAGGTCCATTATATTCAGATACATGTTTGTCTCATAAAATATCAGGTGGGCTAAAAATCCTTGTTTAAATACTCAACATTTTCAAGCAGATGCAGCAGAATACTCACAAATTCAAAATCTCCATCTATGAAAGATCTTTGGAAGTGATGTGGTGGTGTCACCTGTTTCTGTGGCGCGACATGAGCAGGCTGCGGATGATTAATTCCTGCTGCTTTCTGATTCTGCTGTTGTTCAGCCTCTTTCTTTTCAAAATGATCGAGGTAGGCGGGCCGATATTTCTGCTTGCTCGCTTCCGCTGTGTCGTGTCCTGATGCATAAATTGGTGAGATCATTAGTCATGTTAGTAAGTTATTCATTAACTCAGTGAGTATTAAGCTAAGCAATGTATGGATCTGTCAATCAAATGTGTATCATTATCCAACCGACATGATCACTCCAACTGACATAACCTCAACTGACATAACCTCAACTGACATCACTCCAATTGACATCACCTCACCTGACATTCCCTCAACTGACATCACTTCAACTATCAATCCTACTGACATCACTTCAACTATCAATCCCACCTCAACTGACATGACTTCAACTATCAATCCCACTGACATCACCTCAACTGACATCACTTCAACTATCAATCCCACTGACATCACCTCAATTGACATCACTTCAACTATCAATCCCACTGACATCACTTCAACTATCAATCCCACTGACATCACCCCAACTGACATCATTTCAACCAACATCACTACAATTGACATCACTTCAACTATCAATCCCACTGACATCACCTCAACTGACATCATTTTAACCGACATCACTCCAACTGACATCATTTCACCTGACATTACGCCAACTGACCTCACCTAAAATGACATCACTCCAACTGATATCAATTTAACTGACATCACTCAAGCTAACATCACTTCAACTGAGATCAATCCTCCTGACATCATTTGGAACTGACATTGCAATCACAAGATGCCACTTGTTAGTTTCATCAAATTAGAGCGATGAAGCAGAACATTAAATTATTTATTTAATTTTAATTAATATCTTTAGGGTAGATGAGTGTAGCAGCTAATAGTGTTGTGTTTTAACATGGCCATGCGTCATTGCCTAAAACTGCACGTAACCTACTACTGCACGTAACCTACTACTGCACGTAACCTACTACTGCACGTAACCTACTGCTGCACGTAACCTACTGCTGCACGTAACCTACTGCTGCACGTAACCTACTGCTGCACGTAACCTACTGCTGCACGTAACCTACTGCTGCACGTAACCTACTGCTGCACGTAACCTACTGCTGCACGTAACCTACTGCTGCACGTAACCTACTGCTGCACGTAACCTACTGCTGCACGTAACCTACTGCTGCACGTAACCTACTGCTGCACGTAACCTACTGCTGCACGTAACCTACTGCTGCACGTAACCTACTGCTGCACGTAACCTACTGCTGCACGTAACCTACTGCTGCACGTAACCTACTGCTGCACGTAACCTACTGCTGCACGTAACCTACTGCTGCACGTAACCTACTGCTGCACGTAACCTACTGCTGCACGTAACCTACTGCTGCACGTAACCTACTGCTGCACGTAACCTACTGCTGCACGTAACCTACTGCTGCACGTAACCTACTGCTGCACGTAACCTACTGCTGCACGTAACCTACTGCTGCACGTAACCTACTGCTGCACGTAACCTACTGCTGCACGTAACCTACTGCTGCACGTAACCTACTACTGCACGTAACCTACTGCTGCACGTAACCTACTACTGCACGTAACCTACTACTGCACGTAACCTACTACTGCACGTAACCTACTGCTGCACGTAACCTACTACTGCACGTAACCTACTACTGCACGTAACCTACTACTGCACGTAACCTACTACTGCACGTAACCTACTACTGCACGTAACCTACTACTGCACGTAACCTACTACTGCACGTAACCTACTACTGCATGTAACCTACTGCTGCCCGATTGAATGATTAACCCATTATCACTTAAAACATGACAAAAATAGCATCTACAGTGGTCTAGAGAAATGATCTTTTGCAGAATTTTTGAACATTTACCACTGGAATTACTGGCTTCGATAACAGAGCCACAAATTGCAGTCATAAATTTGCAAAAATGCTGTCTTGGTCGGCAATTTTGATGTTTAACCCTTTAACCCTCATATCAGTCAAAAACGACTTCTGCAGTGCTCTTGAGAAGACTATTTTTGAAAATTTATCACTGGAATGACTGGCTCGATAACCGAGCCAGTTATTCTAGTGGTAAATTTTCAAAAATAGTCTTCTCTTGGTCTGCAAATGGACATTTTCTATGAGAAAATTTAAATTTATTTGAACAAATACAAGGGTTAAAGGGCTAAGTGTTGTGTTTCCTACTTTTCATTGTGGAGTCATCATCGGTACTGTCATCGTTTATCACCATGGTACCGAGCTCTGACTCGACCAGCGTACTCGCTTCACTGTTTACGATAACCGTGCCGCTTATACTGGCTGTGAGTGTATCATCTTGCAGAGACTTCATTGTACCACCACCCACATCCTGTTCTCTCTTCAACAACGTCCCATCTGCCTCATCTTCACTCTGAAACAGAACACACTCAGTGAGTCATTGACTGGTTGATTTGTATGTGCGTGCGTGCATGCGTGTGTGCATGCATTTGTGTGTGACTCAAATAAATAGATGATATAAATCAAATGAAAAGCCCCCCCTCTTCCCACCCCCCCCCCCCCTCGCAATGTCAGCCTTGTTAGTGGGATAACATAATCCCACTGGTTTGCAGAGACACACGGATGCACACAATGATGAAATCGTGAAAGAGGATAAGGATCAATGAACCATGAAAAGTAGGTCATGATGACCTACTCTTACTGCACACCTCCTTCCTAAGATGCATCCACATATCAAGTTTAGTTCCCGTATACCAAACACTCTTGAAGCTACAGCCTGGACAAGAATTTTCTGTAATGTTCAATGACCCGTGAAAAGTAAGTCAAAAGTAGGTCTCACTGACCTAGTTTTCACACACTGCACATCTCCTCCCTAAGATGCATAAATATATCCAGTTTAATTCCTGTATACCAAAGACTTTTGAAGCTACAGCCAGAATAAAATTTTTTGGTACTATTCAATGAACCATGAAAAGTAGGTCAAAAGCATCCACATGCGAAGTTTCATGATTGTACATATATGTCTTGAAACTATGGCCCGGACAAGCTTGTAGGGAATGAACGGACGGACAAAGCGGTGTTTATATGCTTCCACGAAATTTACTGTGGAGCGTAAAACAAATAAGACTTTCCATGAAGTTTCGTCAAAATACTCCAAGCTAAAGTAAACTTACCAAACAACAACCCAAAATTTGCACGCCCAGAAAGACACAGTCAGAAAGACAGATGGATGCATGGATGGATGGACTAAGACTGACTGACGAAATAATGTGCATTTCCCTACTACCCTAGTCAACCATCCCATGAATTTTCGTCACAATACTTCAAGCAAAAGCAAAGTTATTGTCAATCGACAATGCAAAATTTGCATGGACAGTCACACAAACTCAGAAAGATGGACAGATGGATGAACGGACTGACCCACAAAACAAGAGCTCCAAAGGCCTGTGATGCTCATCTGAACCATTAACATTTGAACCATCTGCATTTAAAGACATGGATAATTTTCTGAAAATCCAAGATGGCCACCAAAAAAATGGACCAATCTAGATTATCATTTGAAATTTTGAAGCCTACCATTATAGAATCGTTCGACCCAAGTTTATTTGAAAAGAATACCATTTTTAAATGGTTCCAGTTAATTTTCAGAAAATCAAAGATGGCTACCAAAACATTGACCTATCAAAATTCGGAATAGAATTTCTAGAGCAGTGTTTCTCATGGCATCTAAATTTTGGAGGTCCCATGGACACAACACCCTGAAATTTGGGGATCCCCAGCTGAAATCTTGGTCCCAAAACTCGAATTTGGTGTTCCCAAGCAGTATTACCTCATCCACGTTAAAATTAGGGGGTACCGTGGACCCACAACTATGCATTATGTATGTCCCATGCTAGGTTTTGTAGGTATTTTTAAACAAAAGCCTATAAAACTACTTAGTATTTAATAATGATACAATATTCTCAGGGGTCCCATGGGACCCACTGCCATTACTTTTGGGGGTCCCCTGCTGAATTTTGGTGTATATACCCTGAAAAGGACCCTTATGAGAATCCCTGTTCTAGAGGCTACCACTATAGGATCCTCCCAACTAAATTTGGTTTAAATTGCCCAAGGGGTTAATGAGGAATAACGTCTTAAACGAATTCCCTTTTTCCGGAAACTCCCAGATGGCCACCCAAAAGATTCAAGCAGTCAAAATTCTGTATACAAGTTCTGAAGTGTACCAGACTAGGGTCGTCCAGCTGAGTTTGATTTAAATCGGCAAGCGGTTAATGGGGAGTAGAATTTTAAATGATTTTCAAAAAATATTGGAAAATCCAAGGCCAATGGAAAAATTTACCAATCAAAATTCTGTATACATGTTTTGAATTATAACGCTAGGGTCCTTCCAGCCAAGTCTGATTGAACTCGTCCAAGCATTTAATGAGGAATAGCATCTTAAATGAACGAGGAGTAGACTTTTAAACGATTTCCAGCCATTGTTTGGAAAATTTAAGATGGCACCGAACAAATTGAACAATCAAAATACTGCATACAAGCGGTTAATGAGTAGTAGCCTTTGAAATGATTTCCCAAAATTTTCAAACCCGTTTTAAACGATTTCACAAAATTTTCAAATAGTGGAAGATGGACGGTGGAAAAATTGACTAATCAAAATTCTGTAACCAGTTCTGAAACCTACCAGCCTAGTATCCGTCCAGCCAAGTGTGGTTGAAATTGTCCAAATAGTTGATGAGGAGTAGTGTTTTAAACTACTTCCGCCATTTTTAGGAAAACTCAAGATGGCCACCGAAAATATTGACCATTCAAAATTCTGTATATTTAATTTCTGGAGCATACCACTCTGGAGTCCTTCCAACCGAGTTTGCTTGTAATCGGCCAAGTGGTTAATGAGGAGTAAGTAGGCTTTTAACTGATCAATTTCAGAAAATCCAAGGTGTTCTGAATCGTACCACCCTGTTCTGAATCGTACCACCAAGTCTGATTCAATTCGCCTTAGCAGTTAATGAGTAGACTTTTGATTGATTTCCAGCCATTGTTCGGATAATTTAAGATGGCACCGAACAAATTGACCAATCAAAATTCTGCTTTCAAGCTCTGAAGCACACACCCATAGAGTCCTTCCAGTCATGCAAGTTTGTTGAAATCGTTCAGACGGTTAATGAGTAGCCTTTTAACTGATTTCAAGAAAAAAAAAAAAAATCAAAGATGGCCGCCGGAAATATTGACCAATAAAAATGCTGTATACGACGTCTGAAACCTACCAGCCTAGTATCCTTCCAGCCAAGTCTTGTTGAAAATGTCCAGGCAGTTGATGAGGAGTGTTTAAAAATATTTCCCGCCATTTTTCAAAAAATTCAAGATGGCCACCGAAAATATTGATCCTTAAAAAGTCTGTATATAAGTTCTGAAGCATACCACTCTTAGGGTCCTTCCAACCGAGTTTGTTAGAAATCTGCCAAGTGGCTAATGCGGAGTAGGATTTTAATTTATTTCAGAAAATCCAAACTGGCCATCGAAAAAATTGAGTAATCAAATTTCTGTATACATGTTCTGAAACCTCCCACCCTAGTATCCTTCCAGTCAAGTCTGGCTGAAATTGCCCAAGCAGTTAATGAGTAGCAATTCAAACAATTTCTCGCAAATTTTCTGAAAATTCAAGATGGCCACCGAAAAAATTGTCCAATCAAAATTCTGTATAAAAGGTCTGAAGCATACTACTCTAGGATCCTTCCCACTGAGTTTGATTCAAATCGGCCCAGTGGTTAATGAGGAGTGGGCTTTTAACTGATTTTCAGAAAATCCAAGATGGCTGGCATAAAAATGTACCAATCAAAATTCGGTATACAAGTTCTGAAACCTACCAAAAAGAATGACCAGCATTAGCATTACGAGAATGGTTTTATATGAACAATTGCTCACAGGCGAAGACAATAGTCTGAAATAATGGCACCAGCAAATATCTATCTAAAATGGCAGCTACAGTTCAAGTTAGTTAGTGTCCATACAGTAACAAATAGTCCTAAATTAAGCTACGATATATATATCTTTTATGAATAGATGAGAACTTTGAGTAATATTTTAAAGGATTTCTGGAAATTCCAAAATGGCCATGTGAAAATGTGACCAATCAAAATTCTGTATACAAGTTCTGAAGCCTACCTGCCTAGGGTCATTCCAGCTGGGTTTGGTTATAATCAGCTAAACGGTTAATGAGTAGGCTTTTAACTGATTTACAAAATTTTCCGAAAATCCAAGATGGCTGTTGGAAAAATTAACCGATCAAAATTCTGTACAGACGTTCTGAAGCCTACTGCCCTAAGATCCTCCCAGCCAAGTCTGCTTGAAATCGTCTAAACAGTTAATGAGGAGTAACATTTTGACAACTTCCGGTAGATTTTTCATAAAATCTAAGATTTACACCCAAAAAATTAAACAATCAAAATTCTGTATTCATGTTCTGAAGGCTACCCCACTAGGGTCCTTCCCACCAAATTAGGTTGAAAAACGCCCAGTGGTTAATGAGAAGTAGCATTTTGACGATTTCCGGTAAATTTTTCATAAAATCTAAGATTTTCACTCAAAATATAGAGCCATCAAAATTCTGTATACGAGTTCTGAAACCTACCACAATAGGGTCCTTCCAGCCAAATTAGGCTGAAATCTGCCCACAAGTTAATGAATAGCGTTTTGACTATTTCCGGTAGATTTTTCATAAAATCTAAGATTTCACCCAAAAAATTGAACAATCAAAATTCTGTATACAGGCTCAGAAGCTTACCCCAATAGGGTCCTTCCAGCCAAATTAGGTTGAAATCCGCCAAGCTGTTAATGAGTAGTGTTTTAGAGCAAAAGTTAACAGACAGACGGATGGTCGCCATGGCATAAGCTCACTTGGCCAGGTGAGCTAATAATGTGCAGTTCCCTACTACCGTACCCAACCTTCCCATGAAGTGTCGTCACAATACTCCAAGAAAAAGTAAAGTTATAGACAGAACGAGTTTGAGAGTGAAGCGAGTGAGAGGGGGTGGGGGAGTGTGAGAGTGGCGACATGGAGAGCCATTAGATAGCATATTCCATTGTATTCAGACATTTCAGATAAACACGATAAAGAGTTGACATAACATTAATTGCAAAGCTTACAGAGTCATTAACATTAGTGTGTAGTCCTGCTTCCTGGATGAGCTAAGCATACTTACAGAGTCATTAACATTAGTGTGTAGTCCTGCTTCCTGGATGAGCTAAGCATACTTACAGAGTCATTAACATTAGTGTGTAGTCCTGCTTCCTGGATGAGCTAAGCATACTTACAGAGTCATTAACATTAGAGTGTATTCGTGCTTCCTGGATGAGCTAAGCATACTTACAGTCGTCACCATTAGTATGTATTCATGCTTCCTGGATGAGCTAAGCATACTTACAGAGTCATTAACATTAGTGTGTAGTCCTGCTTCCTGGATGAGCTAAGCATACTTACAGAGTCATTAACATTAGAGTGTATTCGTGCTTCCTGGATGAGCTAAGCATACTTACAGTCGTCACCATTAGTATGTATTCATGCTTCCTGGATGAGCTAAGCATACTTACAGAGTCATTAACATTAGTGTGTAGTCCTGCTTCCTGGATGAGCTAAGCATACTTACATAGTCATTAACATTAGAGTGTATTCATGCTTCCTGGATGAGCTAAGCATACTTACAGAGTCGTCACCATTAGTATGTATTTGTGCTTCCTGGATGAGCTAAGCATACTTACAGAGTCATTAACATTAGAGTGTATTCGTGCTTCCTGGATGAGCTAAGCATACTTACAGAGTCGTCACCATTAATGTGTATTCGTGCCTGTGCTTCCTGGATGAGTTTCGCCTCCTGAATCATGTCCTGCAGGATATCACAAGGCTGTGCAAACGAAATGAATTCATGCTGCAGGAAGAACAATAAACAGAACATCTCTTGAATCATTTAGTAATTATAATTTTAAACAAGCTATAGCGGGCTGAAAGAAACACTTGAGCAAACATTGCCACATGTGGTTACATACATTGAGCAATTCATGATGATTACATACAGGTAGCCGAGTAGTTCCTGAAGACAGGTTACCATAGCTACATACATTGGGCAGAGGTTACCATGGCAACATAAATTGAGCAGAGGTTACCATGGATACATACATTGAGCATTATAGCTACATATGATGAGCAGCAGCTACGATAGATACATATATTCAGCAGAGGTTACCATAGATACATATATTCAGCAGACATTACCGTTGATACATACATTGAGCAGAGGCTACCATGGTTAGATACATTGAGCAGAGGTTACCATAGATACATATATTCAGCAGACATTACCGTTGATACATACATTGAGCAGAGGCTACCATGGTTAGATACATTGAGCAGAGGTTACCATAGATACATATATTCAGCAGACATTACCGTTGATACATACATTGAGCAGAGGCTACCATGGTTACATACATTGAGCAGAGGTTACCATAGATACATATATTCAGCAGACATTACCGTTGATACATACATTGAGCAGAGGCTACCATGGTTAGATACATTGAGCAGAGGTTACCATGGTTAGATACATTGAGCAGAGGTTACCATAGATACATATATTCAGCAGACATTACCGCTGATACATACATTGAGCAGAGGCTACCATGGTTAGATACATTGAGCAGAGGCTACCATGGTTAGATACATTGAGCAGAGGTTACCATAGATACATATATTCAGCGGACATTACCGTTGATACATACATTGAGCAGAGGCTACCATGGTTAGATACATTGAGCAGAGGCTACCATGGTTAGATACATTGAGCAGAGGTTACCATAGATACATATATTCAGCAGACATTACCGTTGATACATACATTGAGCAGAGGCTACCATGGTTAGATACATTGAGCAGAGGTTACCATAGTTACATACTGAGCAGAGGTTACCATAGGTACATATATTGAGCAAAGCTTACCATGGCTAGATACATCGACCAGAGGTTGCCATGGCTACATTGAGCAGAGGTTACCATGGCCATTACTAATGCTACATACACTGAGCAGAGGTTAACATGGCTACATACATTGAGCAGAGGTTACCATGGCTACATACATTGAACAGAGGTTAACATGGCTACATACATTGAGAAGAGGTTAACATGGCTACATACATTGAGCAGAGGTTACCATGGCCATTACTAATGCTACATACATTAAGCAGAGGTTAACATGGCTACATACATTGAGCAGAGGTTACCATGGCCATTACTAATGCTACATACATTAAGCAGAGGTTAACATGGCTACATACATTGAGCAGAGGTTAACATGGCTATATACATTGAGAAGAGGTCAACATGGCTACATACATTGAGAAGAGGTTACCAGGCGCACATCCCTTGAGCAGACATTAACATGGCAATACACATTGAGCAGAGGTCACCATGGCAATATACATGGAGCAGAGGTTACCATGGCAACACACATTGATCAGAGGTTACCATGGCTACATACTTTGACCAGAGGTTACCATGGCTACATACACAATAGCTACATATGATGAGCTGCAGCCACGATCGATATATACATTGAGCAGAGGTTACCATGGAAATATTAATGAGAGGTTGCCATAGATACCGTATACTGAGCAACAGTTAGCAGGGAAACATACATTGAGTAGTTGCTGAGCAGAGATTCGATGTTCTGGATTCTTGACCAGGCACTTGCTGACAAAGTCAATAAATTCTGGTGTCCACTTGTCCGGATTACGAAATGAAGGAGGTGGCTTGGTGGGAATCATAAAAATTGCCTACAAAAAACAAACAAACATTATTCAACATGTATGGATCAAAATGTGCAAAATCCTCGTCGCAATTAAAAATTAATCCTGCAACACGGTTGGCAAGTTTCGGACACTACTTGCTTAAACCATCTTCTCAAAATGCCCAAAAATGTCTAAAACCTAAAATTTTAAATCTCTTTGAATAATTCAAGTATACTTAACCCTATAGGAGCCAGCATCTGCAGTGGTCTTGAGAAATATCCATTTGCAGACCAAGAGAAGAAAATTTACAACTGGAATGACTGGCTCGATAACCGAGCCAGTCATCCCAGTGGCAAGTTTTCGAAAATAGTCTTTTCTTGGTCTGCAAAAGGACATTTTATATGAGAAAATTGAAATTTTTTTGAACGGATTTGAGGGTTAAATGGTTAAGTCAATGTTGCAGTATATGTGCAGTTTATTTGCACATTAACAAGTATATTTCAGTGTTCAAAGCTATCAGTATTGTATACTTTCATCCTCATTACCCTGACATCAGGAAATTAACCCTTTAATGGGCATACCGGCCAAAACTGGCCTCTGTTATGGTCTTGTGGAATGTCCATTTACAGGCCAAGAGAATACAATTTTTGAAAATTTACCACTTGAATGACTGGCTCGATAACCGAGCCAGTCATTCCAGTGATAAACTTTCAATAATTGTATTCTCTTGGCCTGTAAATGGACATTCAATAGGTAGATGTTTAAATTTTCTTGACCAAATTTGACCATTAAAGGGTTAATCATTACATAAACAGTCAGATAATGACTGAGAATTAATATTGCTGTCAGCAGCCTACATCAACATCATCATTATATTACATACAGGAGAGGGAACTTAGGAATCAATAGTTTCCGTAATTCTGAGATTCAATATGTCTCTAAATTAATACACACAGCAACAATATAGGGATCCCATCTGTCCCTCAAGTATCTATAGTCATAATCAATTCACCTTTCCAGAGTATCCATCCATCAGCTGACCTCGTGTTGATGTCATAATCAGATCAGCGTGTGTATGATGATGTCACAGTCATTACGTCACAAAGGGTTCCATATAGACCGTCACCAAATCTCAAATACACTGACACGTTGTATGAATTGTATGTCTTTGTAATTCTTTGCAATTTAATAAACATGGCAGCAACAGCACCCAGTCAAATTAGTTTCAAAATATTCAACAGCTTACCTGTGGGTTTTTTTGGAAATTGATAGCCAGGGTCGATCGATCCCAACACGAGCGAGTTGTGGGTGGCGCTTAGCTAGAGATGGGCGGGGCATAGCTAAAACCGAAAAGGTCCATTACATCACTAGGTAGCTGATGTCACAATCACGGCAATTTATTACAAGTCCATCATGAAAATCAGTCTGTCAAGCGCACAAATTGTATGTCATTGATGGATTTACAATTTAATAAATATTCTCTTGAATATTTTGAAACTAATTTAACTGGGGGTTAATTAGTTTCAAAATATTCAACAGATTAGCTGAATAGTTACCTTGAAATTTATCTTTAAGGAATTCAGGTTTCAGATTTAATTCAGCTTTGCTCTCCCTGCACTCCTTGACTATCAATTTTTTAGAAATCTGTACATTTGTACATTTAAACTGTTGAATATTTAGAAGCCAATTTGACTGGATGCTGTTAATAGTAATACAACAACGCTTAGTCCGTCATTAATTAACTTAGCTGTGTCATTCATGACGTAATTGATCGACGTAAGCCCACACGCAACGTAGTTGATTATGACATCATATGATTGATGGATAAACTGGAACACTCCATTACACCACATGTAGGCTGACGTCACAATCAAAGTGTCAAATTAATGACGTATGTAGCTCCGTCGTGAACACTGAATAGTCTGTCAAGTGTACGAATTGTATGTCTTTACTATTTAATAAACAGTCCATTGGATATATTGAAACTAATTTGACTGGGTGCTAGATCTATCCATTGGATAAGTGTAAGTGGCATAATTCAATCACATGCAATTTCACAGGGTTGATACCACGCGTCTAGACGAATAAGTTTAGTGTCAATCTGTTATATGGTAATTCTGAGAATTGGCCAATAGCAGCACTTTCAGGCATTGATTGGCTGTGGTAATGCCAAGTATTGGCCAATAGCAGCACTTTCAGGCATTGGCTGGCTGTGGTAATGCTGAGTATTGGACAATAGCAGCACTTTCATGCATTGCTTGGCTGTGGTAATGCCGAGTATTGGACAATAGCAGCACTTTTATGCATTGGTTGGCTGTGGTAATGCTGAGTATTGGACAATAGCAGCCCTTTCATGCATTGGCTGGCTGTGGTAATGCTGAGTATTGGACAATAGCAGCACTTTCATGCATTGGTTGGCTGTGGTAATGCTGAGTATTGGACAATAGCAGCACTTTCATGCATTGGTTGGCTGTGGTAATGCTGAGTATTGGACAATAGCAGCACTTTCATGCATTGGTTGGCTGTGGTAATGCCGAGTATTGGACAATAGCAGCACTTTCATGCATTGGTTGGCTGTGGTAATGCTGAGTATTGGACAATAGCAGCACTTTCAGGCATTGGTTGGCTGTGGTAATGCCGAGTATTGGACAATAGCTGCACTTTCATGCATCGGTTGGACGTGGTAATGCTGAGTATTGGCCAATAGCAGCACTTTTATGCATTGGTTGGCTGTGGTAATGCTGAGTATTGGACAATAGCAGCACTTTCATGCATTGGTTGGACGTGGTAATGCTGATTATTGGACAATAGCAGCACTTTCATGCATTGGTTGGCAGTGGTAATGCTGAATATTGGACAATAGCTGCACTTTCATGCATTGGTTGGCTGTGGTAATGCTGAGTATTGGACAATAGCAGCACTTTCAGGCATTGGTTGGCTGTGGTAATGCCGAGTATTGGACAATAGCTGCACTTTCATGCATTGGTTGGCTGTGGTAATGCCGAGTATTGGACAATAGCTGCACTTTCATGCATCGGTTGGATGTGGTAATGCTGAGTATTGGCCAATAGCAGCACTTTTATGCATTGGCTGGCTGTGGTAATGCTGAATATTGGACAATAGCTGCACTTTCATGCATCGGTTGGCCGTGGTAATGCTGAGTATTGGACAATAGCAGCACTTTCAGGCATTGGTTGGCTGTGGTAATGCCGAGTATTGGACAATAGCTGCACTGTCATGCATCGGTTGGACGTGGTAATGCTGAGTATTGGCCAATAGCAGCACCTTTATGCATTGGCTGGCTGTGGTAATGCTGAATATTAGACAATAGCTGCACTTTCATGCATCGGTTGGATGTGGTAATGCTGAGTATTGGCCAATAGCAGCACTTTTATGCATTGGTTGGACGTGGTAATGCTGAGTATTGGACAATAGCAGCACTTTTATGCATTGGCTGGCTGTGGTAATGCTGAATATTGGACAATAGCAGTACTTTCAGGCATTGGTTGGCTGTGGTAATGCCGAGTATTGGACAATAGCTGCACTTTCATGCATCGGTTGGACGTGGTAATGCTGAGTATTGGCCAATAGCAGCACTTTCATGCATCGGTTGGACGTGGTAATGCTGAGTATTGGACAATAGCAGCACTTTCAGTTGGCTGTGGTAATGCTGAGTATTGGACAATAGCTGCACTTTCATGCATTGGTTGGCTGTGGTAATGCTGAGTATTGGACAATAGCAGCACTTTCATGCATCGGTTGGACGTGGTAATGCTGAGTATTGGACAATAGCAGCACTTTCAGTTGGCTGTGGTAATGCTGAGTATTGGCCAATAGCAGCACTTTTATGCATTGGCTGGCTGTGGTAATGCTGAGTATTGGCCAATAGCAGCACTTTCAGGCATTGGTTGGCTGTAGTAATGTCGAGTATTGGACAATATCAGCACTTTTATGCATTGGTTGGCTGTGGTAATGCCGAGTATTGGACAATAGCAGCACTTTTATGCATTGGCTGGCTAGTATGCAGTAGTACTTACACGCATTGGATGGATATCACCATATGGTGGCTTGCCTTCTGCCATCTCTAATGCTGTAATACCTGGAGAATGCAGCATGACACAACATTAATGTTTGACATTCATCAAGAAAATCTAAATATATGCACATTGAATGTCCCTTTATATAGGCCAAGAGAAGACACTTTAATAGTTGAATCACTGGTTCGGTGATCAAGGAAGATGAATATCTTGCTTGATAACCGAGCCCGTCATTCAAGTAGTAAAATTTCAAAAGTAGTCTTCTCTTCTACTGCAACAGGACATTCCTCAATATCACCATGGGTACAGCTTGATTGGAATCGGCCTAAGAGTTAATGAGGAGCAGTCTTTCAAGCAAAGTCCTTGACATTTTCATAAATCCAGAACAGCCAGCAATAAACTAATCAAATTTCTGTATAGACGGTATGAAGTCTACCAGGCGAGGAGCCTACCAGGTTTAAAGTTGTATTAAGGCAGTCAATGAGGAGTAGGCTTTTAAAGGGATGCTAATCTTATCTCAAATGTTGCATTGCACCGACAGATTATGATTTATAGATTCCACATCATCCATGTCCTGCCACATTCCCGTTTCTGTATTACAATTATCTGCATTGCAATATCGAATAAATGTTGAACAGTGAGCGCCACCATTTTGTGTCCTCAAACGAGTGTGTGATGTCACGCAAGTGCCAAACTCATCCTGTTGAATATTTTGAAATTAATTTGAATGCAAGTTGTTGCAGCAATGACTTCCCGTCAAATTAGTTTCAAAATATTCAACAGCTTACCTGTATGATTGCTTTAATACCACATTACCAAACTATAGCTGCCACCTCTATGACTGAGCGTATATACCAAGGCACACACTCTAGGTATTTTCTGATTGGTTGAAAAGTAAATCTTGACAGCCATCATAGGCTGTAGAAATGAATCAACATTTGGCTATTAAAACCTGAATATGTTTCACTGTCAGCACGATAAAAAGCTAAAACGTCATGGATAGCTTATGGGTGGCAAATTCTATCACATGAATTGTTAGTATAAGATAAGGTGAGATTTCCTTTAAGGAAAAAGGTCCTAGAGGTTAGAGAAACAAACAGGCCGGTAGCCATGACTCCCTTGGTCCTATAAAATGTTGCTGAATGCTGTTGAATAGACTAAAATATTTATTAAAGGATAATTAACTTTTCAACCAATCAGAAAAAAACTAGTATGTTTACCTCAGTATATATGCTCAGTAGGTGCCATCTATAGTTTGACAATGTGGTGTAAAAGCAACCATACAGGTAGGCTGTTGAATATTTTGAAACTAATTTGACTGGAAATTGTTGCTGCCTTACGTGGCAACAACTTTCAGTCAAATTAGTTCCAATATATTCAACAAGATGAGTATTACATAATAAAGAATTTGATGCATTGGCACTTACATGACATCACACACTATCGCTGGAGCAGACAAAATGGTGGCGCTCACTGTTCAACATTTATGCGATATTACAAACCAGATAATTGCGACACAGATAAGGGAATGTGACAGGATATGATTGATATGCTATCTATGTACTATAATCTATCGTTGCAATACAATATTTGAGATGAGATTAGCATCCCTTTAAAGAGGATAGCACCAGTTTCAATGCAAGTACATTTACATCGTGGGTTAGGTTAGAGTGTCAACACAGTCTTGCTTTATAACATCATATATACAGAAAACTAAACTAGGTTGTCATGGTTGTGAAGACAAATTTCCATTCCTCTGTGAATGCAGCTCTGGGTTGAATCTCTGAAGAAAGTCCTTTAGAATTTAAAGCAACTATTGATTGAAAACTGTAATCCCTTCTACAACTATTGCCACGCATATGCTTACAGCAACTTACCCAAATACTGTAAGATACTCCAGTATGCAAAAACAGAATTTATTTAATTTTTTTGGTCAAATTCTACAATTGATATCACTCAGAGAATTTGACACACAAAAATGTCCATCTCTCGCTAAGCTCCACCCACACCTCACTCGTGTTGGGATCGATCTATCTCTGAACACCCTGACTATCAATTTCCAAATTACACAGGTAAGCTGTTGAATAACTTGAAACTAATTTGACTGGGTGCTATTGCTGCCTAAGGCAGCAACCGCGCCCAGTCAAATTAGTTTCAAAATATTCAACAGCGTGTTTATTAAATAGCAAAGAATTACAAATACATACAATTCATACGTGTCGGACTGTTTGAGATTTGGTGACGGTCTATATGGAACCCTTTGTGACGTAATAATTGTGACATCATCATACGCGCGCTGAGCTTATTATGACGTCATACAAACTCAGACAATGGATGGATATGCTAGAAAGGTGAATTAAATGAATACAACACACTTTGATGAACAGCAGGCTGGTAGGTAGTACACTATGATGTACTGACCTAAACTCCAGATATCTGCCACGCAGTCATATCCTATCTCCTGGATCACCTCTGGTGCCATCCAATACGGAGTCCCAATCACAGTGTTACGCTTTGCCATTGTGTCCTGAAACACAGTGCAAACATCATATAGACTACTGATTGAATAACAAACATTTTTGGAAATAATGCTTGAATGTCTATGCTCTGGGAACACACACTAAGGCTGTGTTCTCACTGGAGAGTTAATCGGGAATAACACCATACCTCAGTATTGTGCTACATCGGATAAGTCTCTAGTGAGAACACTAAGACACACGCATGAAGGGGAAGGGGGTGCCATCATGTCTTTTCTGCCTTGCAACTACATCAACCTAATAATTCCATCATTTCTGCCCTCCACCTAATAGTGCCCTGCCCCTTCTGCCTTCCACCTTCACACCAGCAAAAAGTCCCGGGTTCTTTCTGCCCTCCACATAATAGTGCCCTGTCCCTAATGCCTAAGGCAGCAACGACTTTCAGTTAAATTAATTTCAAAATATTAAACACCTGTATGGTAGCGTTGAAAATGGGATATGGAGAATTCATCGGTGAACGGGTTAAACTGACTCATGGTACATGGAATGCTGAATATAAACTTTCACAGCATTATATAAGATACATGTACCTGAATGAAGGCGTGCCCCCGGAGACCACTAGCAGAGCTGTCACTCTGACATTGTCTGATAAAATAATTTGTTTGTTTGGAGGGTTAGCAAAACATTTTTTAGTCAGTTCATGTCAAACCAAGCAATGGCTTCACACACTTCACTCTCAGATTTATCTAAATGGAAAAATCTAAAGTTTTAGTGTTATATTCCAGGTAATTTGACAGATATCGTCATTTTTAAAATGTTATTTGTTCTCTAATAATTATAGTTTCATAACTCAGCCAATAATTGATATTTGACGTGTGAATTAACAATACTACATACAGCTAAATGATACTGGCTGAGAATCTGTGCTGCACCTATTACTTACAGTGAGCTGTCCTGCCACACCAAAGTCTGCTAACTTAGCATGTCCCTCTGTGTTCAGCAGTATATTACCTGCCTTTATATCACGGTGGATCTTACGACGAGAATGTAAATAGTCAAGGCCTTTCAGTGTAAATGAGAGAATTGTAGAAATCTCATCTTCATCTAACTGAAAAACAAAAATAGGAATAGAACAAATTTAGTCTTCATCATCACAATGATTCAGTCACAATACCCTCCTCTACAGATATAACACAAACAGCATCTCCTATAGCATCATGACTCGGATAAAGAATTTTCCATATATGTATGCTATCCGCATCTACATATGACCATGACCATGATATTATGAGTAGTAAGCCTAGACACTGCCGGCCCTGACAATGTCAGTAGTGTGAGTAGTAAGTCTAGTCACTGCCGGCCCTGACAATGTCAGTAGTGTGAGTAGTAAGTCTAGTCACTGCCGGCCCTGACAATGTCAGTAGTGTGAGTAGTAAGTCTAGTCACTGCCGGCCCTGACAATGTCAGTAGTGTGAGTAGTAAGTCTAGACACTGCCGGCCCTGACAATGTCAGTAGTGTGAGTAGTAAGCCTAGATACTGCCGGCCCTGACAATGTCAGTAGTGTGAGTAGTAAGTCTAGACACTGCCGGCCCTGACAATATCAGTAGTGTGAGTAGTAAGTCTAGACACTGCCAGCCCTGACAAGGTCAGTAGTGTGAGAGTAAGTCTAGACACTGCCGGCCCTGACAATGTGAGTAGTGTGCGTAGTAAGTTTAGACACTGCCGGCCCTGATATTATGGCTTGCCTAGACACAATATCAGAGCTGGCAGTGTCTAGGCTTACTGCCGTATTCTGCCTATTTGAAGCCTAGGACAAGAGGTGTTCAATTTCCAAACCAATATCTCTGAAAAAGGGTATGAGGTTATATTAGTTTTCCCAAAATCTTTTTTTTTTAAATGCCAACCCTGATACTCTGATTAGCTAGCCTCAATATTGCCTACCCTGATACTCTGTGATTAGCTAGCCTTGATATCAGGGTTGGCAAGTTTTGGACACTAGTGGTTTAACCCGCGGTTTAAACCATGGTTTAAACCGTCTGCCCAAAATAGGTTTTGGACACCTTAAATTGTCCAAAACTGTCCAAAACCTAAAATATTGGCATACAAATTTTTTTTCTGAAATGTAATTTTCTTAAAACAACTATATAGCATTTTTACACATACAGGTACATATTGATGGATGGTTATCTACATGTATTTTTGGATACTTTATTGCTATATAATAATAATAATAATAATAATAATAATAATAATAATAATAATAATAATCTAAAAGGACACATGATTTCAATAAATTAGGAGTCTTATTTGCTTCTTTCTATAATCCATGGGTTAATTTTTTTCAACTTTTGTTTGTCTTAAATGTTTTAATTCTGTATATTTCGACCAGTTGTGTTAAACCCACAGAAACCCTATTTAATCAATAATGTAAACATATTAGACTACCTATGTACAGCTAGATGTTTATATTATTGAGAACTGTCTCTGTGTCTAAATCTATTTCTTGCAAAATGTTCATGGCCTATGGAAGAATCTTAAACTCATAGAGAAAATATAGTCTGCTAAGATGTTGTTTCAACAATTAACTGATGACCCTTGCTCTCTAAGGCTATTTTAGAATGCACTACTCAGTACACACATTAGCTATGTTTACATAAGACCTTATGCAAATTTGGGATTAAGGCATTAAGCTGATAGAATATAAATTAGATTCTTCATGTTTTCATCTATCCTCAGTTAATGCTAGATATCAATTAGACAATTAGTAAAAAGATATCCTTGTGCTACATTAATCTTTGAATTCTTCTGTTGTCCTGAATATTTATGTGTTGATGGTATTTGAAATAGTTAATATGTATTTCAAAGGTGGTAGGCCTAAGGATCCAATTTGGAAGCACTTTTTGGAAGTTAGGATTAATGGCAAACAAATGGATAAGTGTAGAGAGTGTGAGTACACAGTTGTCAACAAGGTAGCAAGGATGCAAATACACTATGAGAAGCATGAGAAGTCTACTGAAAGTCCTGTTGAACAGGCTGATACAGACAGTGCAGACACACATATCAGCAAAGACATCAAGATTTTGAAGGTAAATAAAATTAATGCTTAACCCCTTGCCCTCTAATGTCAATAATTAAAAATTCTATATTTTATTGTGACTATACCAAGGAAACTGGTTTTCATTTTTCAACAATTTTGTTGGGCGATGACAAATTTGTTGAAAATAAAAAACCAGTTTATCTTTTAATTTTATTTGAAAAATGTTTTTTGTTGACATTGGAGTGCTAGGAGTCCAATATATCTAATACATGCCTTAACCCTTTCACCGAGGAATTCCTCAGCTATCATTTTCAAGGACACTATGCGGGAAAACTGCAGAATATTTTGAAACTAATTTGACTGGAAAACAAATTTACTCGTGAAATGACTGCCGCTTTTACTAAGTCAGTCATTTCAGTGAAAATTTTTCTAAAATTTGTGCTAAGTTGTGTTTAAAAGTCATAATGTACAATGTAGGTAAGATTACTATTCACTGTAATTGTCTTGGCCACATAGGGGTTATCAACAGGATGTCTCACCTTTAGTTCAGATACCTGAGTTAATTATTCTCTTTGCCATGCTAGTAATAGAGCCAGGTCTGATAATCTCTGATAACCACAATCACATGCTGAGCCTCTTTACAATTCAATGGTATAGGTGTGATAATTGGCCTGTGAGGGCGCTGGCTTAAGATTAGAAATAACACACAATGATCTGCTTAACCCTATACTTTCTGCAACCCAGGGTTTTCAGAAATACTCTTGCCTGAATACCTTTACTACAGTAATATTATGAAAACAATTTGGCATAGCACACTAACACCCTTCAGATAGACTGATGCAAACAGTCAAACTAATATTCAGCAAGTCCCAAAGTTTTGAAAATAAATAAAAACATGCATTTATTTGACAGAAGGGTGGTCTATCTTTAACTCTATCCATTCCAAATTTTAAATGTATTGAATTATGACATAAAATTAATTACTTTTGAAAATTCAACATAGGAATGACTGATTTTGTTGCAATGCCAGTCATTTCAATGTAAATTTTTAAAAAGATTATCATATCTTGTCCCCAAATGGCTTGGACCAGGTAGGGTGTATATCTACATTTGGCTTATATAGCACATGTAATATCCCTTTTCTTGTTTCAGCTGGACAAACCATCAGCTGCACCATGCACAAAGCGACTAAGAGAAGAATTGCCATCACAATCAGCACCACCCCTCACCAACCTGTCCAGTTCAATTCTCAATTCAACCCAATCTGAGCCGACATTGTATCACTACCACCTCAGCGATGAAGTCAGCAATAGATATAGAGGTCGCGAGGTTGTTTTATGCTTGTAACCTTCCATTTTCAATGGCTGAACATCCGCAGTTCATAAAAGTTGTTAGTATGCTACGCCCAGGATATAAACCCCCTTCACGTAAACTGATTGGTGGAAAGCTTCTAGATCATGATCAGGTGACAGAGGATATGAAGGTGATTCTTGATGGCAAGACAGCAACATTAGTGGAGGATGGGTGGAGTAACATTCACAATGAACCTATCATAGCATCCTGCTTGCAAGTAGAAGGAAAGAGCTTCTTCCTAAACAGCTTTGACACTGGTTCTATGACTAAAAGTGCTGAAAACTGTAAGGTGAAGTGTCAAGAGACAATACAATATGCTAAGACAAAATACAACTGTACAGTTAAGAGCATTGTCACAGATAATGCAAAGAACATGGAAAAAATGCGTGATGGTTTGAAGGCTGATGACAATGATCTTATTGTCTATGGCTGTTCTGCACACTGGCTAAACTTACTAGGGCAAGACATAACATCGGATACGCTAATTAAGCATGTAGTTGAGATTCAAAAATATTTCAGGAATCACCACAAGCCACTATCCTGGCTCTCGGAATGTATTGGTAGTGTTAAGCCACAGCTTCCTTGTGACACTAGATGGAAGAGTCAACTCGTGTGTATTGACTCCTTCATTCAGAACCGTCCACATTTCATGAAAATTGTACAAGACCATGAAGGAGAAATAGATAATTCTATTGTCAAGAAGATAATGGACTTTAACCTGTTTAGAAATGCAAGAGACTTAGCCGAACAACTTCGGCCAATTTCAATAGCAATTGACACATGTCAGAGTGACACATCAACACTAGCCGATGCATGCCATGTTTGGCTTGAATTACTAAACAACACTCTGCTAGAACCACACAAGAAAACTCTGTTAGCACGTTTCAGCAAGGCAATCCTGCCAGATCATCTTGTTACATACACATTACATCCAAAGTTTCAGGGCGAGATGCTGGTAGCAAAACAGTTTGAAGAAGTGAACAATTGGATAATAGCTAAGAACCATAGCTTTATAGCAACATTTATTGCATACCAGGCTAAAAGCAGCCCATTTCCTGCATCATATTTCTGTGATGCTGCAGTTCAAGTGCCTTCAGTGACATGGTGGAAGGCCTTGAAAACACTAGGTGTGCCAGGTGATTTTATTGATATGGCTATTCAGCTGCTTGAAGCACCAGCATCATCAGCATCGATTGAGAGAATTTTTAGCAATTTTAGCTATATCCACACTAAAATCCGTAATAGGCTTGGAGTAGAGAAAGCGTCAAAGCTAGTGTTTTGCTACAGGATGTTGAGAGGGCTGTCTGATTTGGACTACTAATTAAACCTAATTAAGCCTTTTAAGTTTTAATTGTATGTATTTGATAAAAATGTAATAATAACTCATATAATAAATGGATTTGTTTAATATAGTGCTTTTGATGCAATCTCTGATTTCTTGTTATTTTTTAATAGGATTATGATGCATAAGAGTATGGTGATATGTCCAACATAGTTTTGGACAATTTTGGACTGGTTTAAACCATTTAAGACAGGTTTTAGACAGGTTTTGGACAATGTCTGCTCAAAGTTAGTTTTGGACTGTCCAAAACCCAACCCTGCTTGATATTGCTGACCCTGATACTCTGTGATTAGCTAGCCTTAATATTGCTGACCCTGATAATCTGATTAGCTAGCCTCAATATTGCTGACCCTGATACTCTGATTAGCTGGCCTCCATATTGCCTACCCTGATACTCTGATTAGCTAGCCTCGACATTGCCTACCCTGATACTCTGTGATTACCTAGCCTCGATATTGCCTACCCTGATACTCAGTGATTAGCTAGCCTCAATATTGCTGACCCTGATACTCTGTGATTAGCTAGCCTGAATATTGTTGACCCTGATACTCAGTGATTAGCTAGCCTCAATATTGCTGACCCTGATACTCAGTGATTAGCTAGCCTCAATAGAGTTGACTCTGATACTCTGTGATTAGCTAGCCTCAATATTGTTGACTCTGATACTCTGTGATTAGCTAGCCTCAATATTGCTGACCCTGATACTCAGTGATTAGCTAGCCTCAATATTCTTGACTCTGATACTCTGTGATTAGCTAGCCTCAATATTGTTGACCCTGATACTCTGTGATTAGCTAGCCTCAATATTGCTGACCCTGATAGTCTGATTAGCTAGCCTCGATATTGCTGACCCTGATACTCTGTGATTAGCCAGCCTCAATAGTGTTGACCCTGATACTCTGTGATTAGCTAGCCTCAATATTGCTGACCCTGATAGTCTGATTAGCTAGCCTCGATATTGCTGACCCTAATACTCTGTGATTAGCTAGCCTCGATATTGCTGACCCTGATACTGTGTGATTAGCTAGCCTCCATATTGCTGCCCCTGATAAATGTTGATAAACAAATTTAAACATTCTAATAGTGTCATGGCTCAAATTAAATGAAATAACCAATTTCTTTTTTCACGAGAGTTGATACTTACCTCTTTAACACTCTTTGATATTCCCAAATATCAACTTTCACTCAATAAACACTCAGATTAAAAAGGTTAGGTGCCCCTGCTGAACAGGTAGTCAGATGACAGTCCGGTGGATGCCAGACCCAACCTCGCGCATGTGCAGACTAGCACTTCCTCTGACTAATTTATTGGCTAACTGAGCCTCTATGGTGCGGGGAGGCCTGGTCTGTGTTAAGGAGGTGAGTATCAACTCTCTCGTGAAAAAAGAAATCTGTGATTTCGTTTATTTCACTTCAAGAGTATACTTACCTCCCTAACATTCTTTGATACTGCCAGAATTTGTAAGAAAATTTGGCGGGGGGGAAGAAGGGAGGTCGAAAGACCAGCTCTTCCATATGCGCTTTTCTGCATTTAAGGCACTAAACTTCTGAAATTGTGTGAAAACACAACCAGGGAATGACTTGAACATCGGATAACGCAACCGATGGCTTTGAGAAGACCATGTCATATGCGCTAGCCCCTCCCCCTTTCTTGGGAGGGAGACAGAATGACATCAATGTCCCATATGCTCTTTACGTACAAGTGCTATGTACTATAGGACATAAGATGAAAAGGCTCCATTTTCGTATACTCTCAAGAATGAATCACATAAAACACGTACCATCACCATATTAGAACGAAGTGTTACGTGACAAATACAATCATCAATGAACAAGACGTAGACAAGACTGACCTTGTGAATTGCTTGTTGCTGTCATCATCTCCCCATTGGTGAAGACCGATGCAGTTCTGACAAGTGGTTGTTTCCATTGATAAATTGTGATGTATATAAAAAATGAGAAAACAAAAATTGTACACCTAAATTATTTTTTCAAAATCGATAAGGCGAGAGGATTCGAGGTGTCAATGAGGTAATGGTCAGTGAAACTCGACTCACAGAGTGCCACTGGGCTACCGACATAATGTCGTCCACAGGGACCCCATTAAACAGG
Source organism: Chaetoderma sp. LZ-2023a (assembly GCA_034401795.1). Classification (NCBI taxonomy): domain Eukaryota; kingdom Metazoa; phylum Mollusca; class Caudofoveata; order Chaetodermatida; family Chaetodermatidae; genus Chaetoderma; species Chaetoderma sp. LZ-2023a. Next base: position 6,574,525 of record CM067375.1, read on the forward strand.
GTGGTGGAAGCCACTATGCCGCGCACGCTGTGAGCCTTGGCAAAGTCAATTTGTTTACCTGTGGCAGATTTTATGACAAAATTGAATACATTCTACAATCCACCTGGAAATGGTGTCCTTGGAAGCCATACCATGAGGTTCAATATATGACAACCATAATGCTGTTGGGTTCATCCGCCATTCCTGGATACATTGTTTGTACCTGTTTAATGCGCGGACTGGACACCATGCTTTTGAATTATGGGTTGACCTGGATATTTCAGACTGGTTTTTACCCATGAAATTTATCCTAGGTAGCAGCTTAAGGCCTTCCCCTGTAACCACATAACGGTCTGCCTCGGCTGATAAGGCATGAATTTCGCTTCTCCGCCTAGCCGAGGCCACAGCAATTAAAAATACAGTTTTAAGTGTCAACATTTTCATAGAAAGAGAACTTAGTGGTTCAAATGGCTTATCAGCTAATACCTGAAGCATTAGTGATAAACTCCAAGGTGGAATCACAGGGGGATTCCTTGGTCAGGGGGATTCCTTGATCTTAGATTGCCCATGCCTTTAATTAGAGTATTTAATGTACTTACTTCATCACTTCCCCTATTAGCCAGGCAAGGGATAACTGACATTAAAGCTGACTAGTAGCTAGCAATAGTTAGGCTTGATGCTATAGGCATCATACAGGTGACAGAGGAAATCGCCTACTACCTGAATAGATGAATCCATTGGATTCATACATCTTTTTGAGCACCATTCTGCAAATCTGTTGATTTTATAGTTATATGCTCTGGAGGTTGACCCCCTCCTGCCATAAACATGGCTGCTTGTTCAGAAAAGCCCTCCTTAATTCTTGATTCCTTGACAACATCCACGCAGTCAATCTGAACAATGACATATTGGTGTGAAGGGCCTTGCCCTGGAAGATAATATTGTCCATCAGAGGCAGAGGAACCAGATTGCAGACCAGAAGGTCTAGCAGATCAGTATATCATGATCGGCTTGGCCAATTTGGGGCGATCAGAAGCACTTGGCACTCCCCCTGTCTGATTTTCTGAAGAATTTTTGGAATCAGGATTGCTGGAGGGAATGCGCATGCATACATTCCCACCCAGCTAATAGCTAACACATCTGTTGCGATAGCACTCGGATCTGGAATCGGAGACATACGTCGTCATCTTCGCATTCTTCTTCATTGCGAATAAATCTATGTTGGGTTTCCCCCAGTGGTTGAACAGATGATCCGCCACACATTGATTTAGTTGCCTTTCCGTAGGTAAAACACTCATCCTTCAGCTCAATGAGTCTGTTAGCAGATTTAACCTTCCCGGAATATGAACTACATTCAAGGTGATCCTATAATCCGGCACCAACAAAGCAATTTCCGTGTCATCATACAGACTGGGTGGCTTCATTCCGCCATGGCGGTTTATGTAAGTCACTACTGTTGAATTGTCTGATCCATCTAGAACAATCTTTCCCTGAACTTTCATTACGAAACGTCCAGGCCCAGTACTACTGCTCGTAATTCCAGTAGATTGATATGTTCTTGTGACTGATCCAGATTCCAAAGCCCTCAAACTGTGGCTTCTTCCAGGCAAGCTCCCCATCCCTCCATTGATGCATCTGTATACATCATTATCTGAGGGTGGGGAGGGGTGAGCATCACCACCGCCAGGAGATTCTCTCTCCAACCACCATTGTAGGTGGTGAATAAGAGGCTCCAATACTGGCACATCTGAGTCCAGTGATCCTGTACTCTGGGTTCACTGTGTCATGAGAAATAACTGGATAGGCTGCTTGCCCAAGGCTGCCTGTGGAATGACTGGTTCCAATGAAACCATCAAGCCCAGCATTCTCAAGTACACCCGTGCCAGGACATGACAACTGTTGCACAATGACTGTATTAATGAGATGAGTACTTGTACCCTCTCCTGAGTAGGATAAACATATCCTATCTTTAGATCAAAGAATATTCCCAGGTAAACAAACTTCTGGGATGCAGTCCGCTCTGATTTTTTAACGTTTATTATCCAACCTAAGTCTGTGAGAGTTTTTAGAACTATCTCCAGATTTGCTGACTTTCTTGATCGTGTGCTTTTACAAGCCAGTCGTCTATGTACGTATGGACTGCTATGCTTTTCCTGCGGAGGTATGCTGTTATCGCAAGGACCACCCTGGTGAAGACCCGAGGAGCTGTCGAAAGTCCAACGGGTAAAATGCTGAATTCCCACTGATGGCCCTGGAATGCAAACCTCAGGTACAAGCGAAAACTTCTCGCCATTGGAATGTGCAAATATCTTTCAAATCTATTGACACCGTCCACATTCCCTTTTCCAACCCTGCCAACAACAATTTCAATTCAGTTTCCATTTTGAAACTCGGCATGTCTATGAACTTGTTCAGTGGCTTGAGGTTGAGAATTGGTCTCCACCCTCCAGTGCTTTTTGTCACTAGGCACACGGTTGAATAGAAGCCTGGACAATTTTGTGCCGGTTGAATTGCTCCTTTTTGTACGAGGGAATTTATTTCCTCCTCTATACACAACCGTTGATCTGAATCTCTTGGATTTTGAGTCCAGATCGGTACCAGAGACAGCTGCGATGGCGGACCTACTATCCAGTTGGGATGATAGCTGACTGAAAGCCATCGTAAGACTAAGCGGTCCTGAGTCAACAGCTTCCACTCCTGCCTGTGGTGGACCAGATGGCAATGCAAGAGTGGCACTATCTCTGGACCGGACCCAGAAGCACTGGAATGGTCCTTACTGTGGAAACCGGCCCATCAAGCAAGGTTACCATGACCAGATCCTCCCACGCCACGGCCCACACCTCGGTGCGTGGACGCCGAGGTGCACGGCTGGCTGCGCTGGAGGAGCCTGCACCCCCCTCGCTGCTGGCTGGAGTGTGCGCGGCCATGGCCGGTGCTGCGCTGGTGGCTGGCCTCTGACTTAGCCACCGCCACCCTGTGCCTGCTGAGGCTGGTACGCAGGGGGTGCTGCGCGAACATGCTCTTCAAATTTACCGAGTGACTGTCTCTTGGAGGTGCTTACATCCCTCACCCCCCAAAGAAACCAGGATTTGTCATAGGCATACGCAGAAGCCTATTGTACAGGTCCTGGGATGGGCACAGATTGTCAAGTGCAAACGTGCGCCACACCCGGACACTCATGGTAACTGACCGGGTTAAACAGTCCAGAGCCAGGTTAATACCATCCTGGATGGCTCTCTGGACTGTTACCGGACTTGGCTGGCATGATGCAGATGCTGTTACTACCCACTGTAACAGCTGGGAGATGTGCGAGAGCGTGGCGATACACGGTGTTTACCGAGCGCAGCGCTCCCATGTTAGACCGGGAGTCTAGTCGTGTATCTTCGCCTAGCGCAGCGCACTGGGCTTAGGCACTACACTGTACCTCTGGTATTCACCAGGTACGATGGGGCATCGCTTTGCCACCTCGCGAAGGGTCTTCACGAGACGTCCATTCGCCTTAATAGACGTCTCTGCCACTGAGAACATATCCACGATATGCTCAGCTAGCGGCAGAGATGGGGTCGCAGTAGCAGCCAGCTTACCTGCTAGCCACGGGCGCTGGTCCCGCTGGCTGTTCCACAGCAAGATCTGGCCTGACGTTGATTAGCCAATGACAAGTGTCAGACCAGTCTTCCTCTGTGGCTACCTGTGAATGTTCGACTAGGCGCGGGTCTTCGTCGTCCTGTAGAACATTCACAGGTGATACATGGCTGGAGGTACCGATACTCCTGGCAGGCCAGTGAAAGCATGCGGGCCTGACAGAACAAGCATGCTAAAAGCACTGGCCTGACAAGGCGCAGTGGCATTGCCTGAGGTATAAATACTCCCCACACCATGGCCCTGGCCAGAACCACCTACATCATCGGCAAGCCGAGTTATGCAGTAATGCTGGCCATCGGCCCCAACCCGGGCTACCTTCTGGAACCCATGGAAACAGTCACCTGTGTTCCCCGCGAGGGCTGCACGTTCGTCAGCCTCCATGTCCATGGCGATAGGAGTACCCAGCAAATAATCCTCTTCTTCCAGGCCAGAAAGATTAGACTCCAGGTCAGAGGAGAATGCTAAACCGGACTGGCCAGGAAAGGTACCATAAGAGGATACAGTACCTGTAGGGTGCGGACACACCTGAGGACCCAATAAGCGGGAACCAGGGTCCAGCGAGCCCTGCCCACGAACAACCGGCGCATCAAGCCTGCTGTCAGTGTTCTCATAGTGACCTGCCCCTTCAAAAGGGGCCACCTCTAAATCATGGACGAAAACTGATAAATCCTTAAAGAAAACAGATTCAGAGGTGGGGATTATTTGCTCCGGAGCAGGAGATAACAAAGGATTTGGTCCAAGGAGCATGCCGCGAAGCATCTCTGGAACCAAATCCTTTATCATCTCTTCATCTCTCCCATCATCTCAAGATGGAAGGCTTCCATATCCATGGATATGGACGCTTTCCTGTTACCCTTCTGAAGTTACACTCTCTCGCTCCTTCTTTGAGTGCTTCTCATCCTCTGATGCCTTCTCCTTGGCTTGAAGCGACAAAAAAGTCAGACATTAGATACCTCCCCCCACACTGTTTACATACATCACAGTTTAACAGTGGCCCACAAGAACTGCAATTAAAGCATGGGTGAGGGGCAAATCTAGGTTTGATGAAGCGACCACAGTTGGGACAACCAGGTTTCTAAAAGGCCACAAGACAAAGACAATGAGTATTTTCGTTAATGAATTAGTAAAACTCACACCAAAATAAACCAGTAGAGGACTAATGGCCATAAAGACCACTACAATAGAAAAATAAGAAGGCAATCTGACTAGAAAACAATATCCAGGTGTAAGGATGAATTGTATACAAAATCCAGAGCATTAAACTGGAAAGGATAGGTGATACAAGCTATGTAAACATCAGATAGTAATAAAATTGGCAGCAGATCGCAGAATTATTTCTAAATAGTTTTGAAGTGCCTAATATCATAACACTAGAATACCTGCTTCTTTAGCATAGACATACTACCCGATTTCATGAACTGGATACTCCACCATTCTCTATGACCTCTTAAATCTCTCCACCATAAGAGGAAGGGAAATGGACCAAGAGGGCAAAGTGAGATCTTCTTACCAGACATCCAATTCACTGGGCATAGATTTTGTTCCCTAACACCTTAATGGGAAATGGAACCTTGGTGGAGAGAAAAACAAACCCTCTGAATATGTGCTGTCCTTTTTCAATCATAGATAGATACCTGTGGACACAGACACGAAGAGAGATTAGTATTTCATAGCGCCAGATGTAAATAAATCAGTTTTAATGGCGACTATCACGTCTAATCGCGAATCCCGGAAACACATTACACACAGGATTAAAACGCTAAATTAGACAAACATGTCATTGAAATCACCTGATAACTCGGTCCCGGTCGTTCCTCCGGCGATTTAGCTTGAGAAGACATCGTTATCAAGTGGAATTGAGTTTGTTTGGACACAACAAGCAGAAAACTTTGCAAGAAAATTAGTTACCATGTGTATCTCTTTGCCAATAAATTGGAAAAGAGGTAGTGCTAGTCTGCAAATGTGCGAGGTTGGGGCTGGCATCCAGCGGACTGTCATCTGACTAACTACCTGCCCAGTAGGGGCACCTAACTTTTTTAATCTGAGTGTTTATTGAGTGAGTCGATATTTGGGAATAACAAAGAGTGTTAGGGAGGTAAGTATACCCCTGAGGTGAAAACACCTAGGTGTGAGCAGCCAATAAAACAAACTGAACAAACAATGTTATTAAAGGTATGGAAAAAATGAAAAAATTAATTTCATTATGATACAGACCGCGTGCAACGATGGTAAAGGTTTTCTTGAAATCGGATAAGCCCTTGGTGAGTTAAATGTTCATTGAAAAACCTTGATGTTCTACCTAATTCGCAGGTCAGTTGTTGCACTCCAGATCAATTTTTTTAGCCATCCTCCATTGCGAATAGGCCTCGAGAAAACGGAAGGTGTATATTGAAGGTGTATATTCGTATACAAAGAAAGAAGAAAAGATGAGCCCATTTTCATTGGAATGAGTAATATCCAACCAGCCCGGTATTTACACTGTTAACAGTGAAAACTGTGCCTATCATTTGAATACTCTCTCCATATGAGCAAGATTAAACTCTTTATAAAATGGGGACAATTTTATGTAAAACACTTAAACAAGGACATAACCACTTGATTGATTCTAACAATTCTGGTACCTTAAAAAAGAAGCTGGCTTTGGGATTTATGTGATATTGTGGATATTAGAATAAGTCCAATGGCTAAAAATAGTAGGAATGTGGGAAGAAAGAGTGCGATCATTTACACATCCAGATCTTAGATATATATTATGACCATATATTATGGTTAGCCATAGAGGTGTATGTTGACTGATAATATTTACTCACTGTTTTATTGCGAATCCTCATGATGTCTGAGACAGAGCCTGCTCCACAATATTCCATGACAATCTGCAAAATAAACAGACAAAAACTAACTCATCAAAACTAACTCATTAGAACTAACTCATCAAAACTAACTCATCAGAACTAACTCATCAGAACTAACTCATCAGAACTAACTCATCAAAACTAACTCAGCAAAGCTAACTCAGAAAAGCTAACTCAGAAAAGCTAACTCATCAGAACTAACTCATCAACACTAACTATCAAAACTAACTCATAAAAACTAACTCATCAAAGCTAACTCATAAAAACTAACTCATCAAAACTAACTCATAAAAACTAACTCATCAGAATTAACTCATCAAAACTAACTCATAAAAACTAACTCATCAAAACTAACTCATCAAAACTAACTCATCAAAGCTACTCATAAAAACTAACTCATCAAAACTAACTCATCAAAACTAACTCATCAAAGCATAATATATTGATTCACTAAAATAAAATGTGTTAAATATTTTTATAGCTATTTGACTGGAAGCTGTTGGGTAGCAATGTCTTACACCAGTCAGATTAATTTCAAAATCTTCAAAATTATTTGTGCCATACATGCTTTCAGCCAGAGATACCATTCTGATACAATCTACATGAAGGAGATGACGTATTATACAAACGGGAGCAGAGTTCATCGTGAAGGTACCTATAGCTACGTAATGCATTCCGGCGGTTAAGCTTAAAAAATAGTCTTCTCTTGGTCTGGAAATGGGAAATTGCTATGAGAAAATTGAATTTTTTAAAAGAAATTCAAGGACTAAAGGGCTAAAGCTACGATTCTAGGAATTAAAGTTTCAAATTGATTCCAACATGTGCCAAGCAAGAAATGGACCCCTATATTACCATCAGTAATTCACCAGAACATCTGTTTACGTAATGATTATCTAGTCATATCATATCTCACTAGGAAATCTCCTATCTGGTTTATGCTGTTGCAAGATTAATTATAGTCATACCCAGAGGTCTGTGTCTTTGAAGTAGCTGCCATAGTATTTTACAATATATGGACTGTCGCATTGCTGCATAATTGAGATTTCTTTAATAATTTCTTGGAGGTCTGTGTCGACTGGCACCTGTTTAATCGCGAGGACCTCGCCCGTTTCTTTGTGCATTGCTTTATAAACACTGCCATATGATCTGAAAACAACAATTTTAACCCTTTAAGGACCAAATTTGTTCAAAAACTTAAAATATTTACTTATTGAATGGCCATTTGCACACCAAGAGATTATTTTTGAAATTTTATCACTGGAATGACTGGCTCGGTTATCGAGCCAGTCATTCCAGTGGTAAATTTTCACTAGAATGCTCTTTATCAACAAGATGGCCACCAAACCATTTATCTGACAGTTTCGAAAGTTGCAAGTTTGAGATCAGAATACCCAAAAACACATATATACACCTGTGCAAAAGTTAAGCACCACCCTATTTTTACGCACATGCGAGGGTATATTCATGTGCTATGAAGAAAGCAATAGCATAAACATTTATGTACCCATCCATCTTAGTGCAAGAGGTAATAATGCAACTAGAGGAATGCTGATTATGATGGTGGGGAAACACTATGTTTTTGTTTGAACTTGAAAACGAGGCCTGAATATGGTTACGTTGACACAACTGACAACTATTGCCCTACAGTTGACACACGTGGCTAGATTGTCATTAATGGTGTCTGAAAACGAAGTTTAACATCTGTGCACGAGTTTGAGACTGTCATTATTAATACCGGGTATATCCACCTTGTGCCTGGACACGACGTCTCATGCTGGTCACCAACCGACTGATACGCCATTGTGGTATTCGTTGCCATTCAAGATGGAGTGCGTCTGTTAATTCCTGTAGGTTCTGCACAGGAGGATCCCTCCTTCTCACCATGTTTCCCAGAATGTCCCAGATATGCTCAATAGGGTTCATGTCAGGGCTCCTTGCTGGCCATGGTAGGGTTTCGATGGCATTCTGGCGGAGGTATTCATGCACAGCTCTAGCACGATGTGGTCGGGCGTTGTCATCCATGAATATAGGGTGGGTTCCAGGTGCATGATTTACAAAATGAGGGACCACAACTCTATCCAGTATGGAATCTTGATATCTTTGTCCATTTAGTGTTCCAGGTACAGTCAACAGATCCAGCTTACAATCAAATGAGATGCACCCCATATCATAACGGAACCTCCACCAAATGGAACTTCTTCCATGATGTTACGTTGGTCGTACGCCGTGCGTCTGGACCTCCATACACGAGTTCGACCATCTGTGGCATGAAGCAGGAACCGACTTTCATCGGACCAGTGTACCCGTCTCCAGGATCTCATGTTCCAGTGTCTTCTTTCGCTGCACCACCTCAGACGCTCCTCTTTGTGGTGTGCAGTGAGGAGAGGACGTCTGACAGGTCTCCTAGCTTTCATGCCAGCAGCATACAGTCTCCTTTTGACGGTAGACATTGACACTCTATTGTGCGTTTCCCATTGCTGGCTGAGCACTCTGCTGTTGGTGAATGGAGATCTCCTAACAAGGCGTACTAGGGCTCGATCATCACGGGCAGTAGTCTTCTTCGGTCTTCCAGATCTAGGCCTGTCCTTCACTTCGTTAGTTTGCCCATGTTTTGCAATCAAACGACTGATTACAGTATGGTTAGTGTTCAGCTGTCTGCCAATCTCTCTGCATGACATACCAGTGGTATGCATGCCTATGATTTGCCATTTCACACGATCACTTAACCTTCGTCTTGCCATAGCGGTTCACAATCAAGAGCTAATTCTCTCTGTACAAATAAACCACGGTTATGAACACAAAATTCCTAATCTTGTCGCCTAAATCTGTATGTAATGTTCTACACCTCAAACTGGACTTTTACATAACTGAACACGTGTGCTGTTTCCCGCCACGCACGGACATCAAGCGGCGTGAAGTCATGCATGCATGTGCATTTCGTACTTGGAATTATGTCAGCTAACGCGGGGACAAAAAGTATGGCAGCCTAGTTGTACCATCATGTTTCTACGTTCTATTGTTTTTGCTGGTGCTTAACTTTTGCACAGGTGTATAAACCCAATTTCGGCCTCAAAATCCAATATGGACGCCAAACATGCTATATCTTGATTGGCCCATGGTGTCCAGGTTCTTTGACAGATCAACTTCCCTTGAACAAGCTTTAATGACCCTTGGTCCCTAATCATATCTGCCAAATTTTGGCCTGATCCCTTCAGCGGTTCCTGAGAAGTCGTTTTTGCTACAACTAGGTCAACTAAGATGGCCACCAAACCATTTGACCAATCAAGTTCCCTTGAACAAACTTGGTTCAGCTCTTGCCCTAAATCAAATAACATCAGGTTTGCATCAATCCCATAAGCGGTTTCAGAGATTTCGGACAAAATCCAAGATGGCCACCAGCCCAATTGGCCGATCGGCCTCATTTGAACAAACTTGAATCTCTACACCCTAAGGATGCTTCTTGCCAAATATAATTGAAATCGGCCAGGTAGTTCTCCAGAAGAAAACATTTTACATTTCCCATTGCTTTAGAATGGGAGCTTTTGGCGGGAAAATGATCTCCAAGATGGCCGCCAAACCATTTATCCAACAGTTTCGAAAATTTCAAATCTCAGCTCAGAATACCACAAAATACATACAAAACCAATTTCGGCCTCAAAATCCAACAAATAAAAAAATCCAATCTGGCTGCCAAACATGCTATATTTTGATTGGCCCATGGCGGCCATGTTTTTTGACAGATCACCTTCTCTTGAACAAACTTTAATGGCCCTTAGTCCCTAATCATATCTGTCCAATTTCGACCCGACCCCTTCAGCGGGTCTGGAGAAGTCATTTTCGCTACAACTAGGTTAACCAAGATGGCCGCCAAACCATTTGACCAATCAAGTCCCCTTGAACAAACTTGGTTCAGCTCTTGCCCTAGATCATGGCCAGGTGAGCTAAAATAGTCTTCTCCTGGCCTGCAAATGGACATTCCTCAAGACGACTGCAGTGGCACATTTATCACTCAAGCCAGACAGAATGGCTTCTGCAGTGGTACATTTATCACTCAAGCCAGACAAAATGGCTTCTGCAGTGGTACATTTATCACTCAAGCCAGACAGAATGGCTTCTGCAGTGGTATTGGAAAATGTGCTTATGCAGATCAAGAAGACTATCTTTGAGGATTGAACGAAATGTCAATTTCCCTTTCTCCGAGATCTAAGAATACTCACCATTCTGTTACTTCTGATATACAGCTGGCCCTGACTGCCCCCCCCCCCCCCCCCCCCCTTCTTTCTCCTAAGAAAAGGGAGAGAACTCACGAACATGTATCTCGCCTGAAACACAAATATGCCAAGAGGGTTAACTGCTCCTTGCATATCCACATGTATTAGCCTGGGAATGAGCATGAATATATAAGATGAATGAACATGATATATATACATAATACAAAAAACTCAATATCGAATTACCTTATGATAATTGGACTTCAGACGTACCGCCTCCAACCATTCACTGGTCCGGCCATCAGTGACACAATCTGGTTGTCATCCTCTCGCTCGACCATGCCTGCTTTAGATTCTTTTCTTACCAAAGTGAAAAGGGTGAAGAGCAGTGTGGTCACTTAACTATCGTCTCAAAACAGCTAAAGCGAATGGATTGGCTGAGTCTGACACATCCCTCATATAGTAATCCGTAAATGAGGACTCACAGTGCCATTGTGCAACGGCCATGATGTCCTCTAACGGAACACCACTGTAAAGGGCGGTCGAGGCGGCTATTCCTCTAACATCGTGTGCCCTTGCACCTGGTGCCCAGTCGCCATCTCATGAGTAGTCTGAATGCATTCGACTACCCAACGAGAGATAGTATCCATGGATGCGGCGCCATAAGGCTTCTTATGGCAGACCCACAGATGTCTATCGTTCGACCGTAACGAGTCAGTCCGTTTCCTGTACTTAGTCAAAGCACGGACCGGGCACCAGACACTGGCATCACGATCAAACCTTGTTAACTTCGGTATTATGATAGGTTTGCCGGGATATCTCAAAGATTGATTCTTTGACATAAACTCTGCTCTTGGCAGAAGACGCAGACCCTCTCCGGAGACAATAAATCAGTCCCTCTCTGCCGAAAGCGCATGGATCTCACTGCGCCTTCTAGCTGAGGAAGCTGCCAATAGAAAGACCGCCTTTAGAGTCAAATGCTTTAGACTAGCCGAACGCAACGGTTCGAAAGGGTGCTTGGCCAGTACATTAAGCACGAAAGATAGACTCCAGGCTGGAATGACTACCGGTTGTCTCGGTCGGAGATTGCTCATTCCCTTCACCATCACATTTAACTGGGCCACCTCTGGACTATCCCTGTTGGCTAGACAAGGGATAACTGATGCCAAAGCTGACTTGTATCCAGCAATTGAGACCGGAGCTAGTCCTGAAAAGAACAGCTCACAGAGAAAGTCTGCTATTTGCTGAATAGTGGATTGAAAGGTATCAATACCCTTTACTTCACATCAGTCTGCAAATCTGTTAACCTTGTTGTTACATGACTTGAAGGTTGCCCTCATTCTCGCAGCCGCGATGAAATCAGCAGCTTGTCGAGAAAAGCCTTCCGACGTGGAACATTGTTTAATAACATCCACGCAGTCAATTTGAACATTTCGGGACGCTCGTGTAGGAAGCGTCCCTTGGCCTGGGAGATTATGTTCGGAATCTCGGGCAACTGCACTGGGTTTTCCACCAGCAGATCTAGCAGATCCGTGAACCACGCCCTGCTGGGCCAATGCGGCGCTATTAGCAGGACCAGCCACGGTTCCTCCCTGATCTTCATCAATACCTTCGGCAGAAGAATGGTGGGTGGGTACGCGTAAGCGTGCATCCCCCTCCAGCTTATCGCCAGAGCGTCTGTATCGACGGCATTTGGATCTGGAATCGGCGAGACATAAGTCATGATTTGAGCATTTTCCCTTGTGGCGAACAAGTCCACGTTGGGTTTGCCTCAATGCTCGAAGATCCTTCGCAGAACTGGAGGGTTGAGGGACCATTCTGTTGGCAGAATTCTCTGTCTGCGAGACAAAGCATCCGCCAGAATGTTCAATCGCCCAGGAATGTGAGCTGCTTTCAAAACAACCAAGTAATTCCTGCACCATTGAATCAAGTGCCACACTTTGATACACAGCGTGGGTGACCTGGCGATTTATGTATGATACTACCGTCGAATTGTCCGATCGTATCAATATCACCTTGCGCCTGATCATCGGAAGAAATTCCACTGCCATCATTTCCAACAGATTGATATGCAGCTGGCTCTCCTGGAGAGTCCATGTGCCCGAGACCTGGTACTCTCCCAGGCAGGCCCCCCCACCCCTCCAGCGATGCATCCGTGTACACGGACAGCTGGGGGTGGGGTAGGTGCAGTGAAACCTCTACTAGGAGATTCTGACGCTCTTTCCACCATACAAGATGCGACATTATCGGCTCCAAAACTGGCACCAGTTTTGACAGGGGTTCTGTTCTCTGTTTCCACAGAGACATCAGATACAACTGGATAGGTCTTCGCATTAGAGCAGCGTATGGGATCACTTGCTCCATGGAGACCATCATGCCCAGCATCTGAAGAAACCGCCTCGCCTGAATGTGGTTTCCCACTCAAAAACTCTTGAGGATGGCTAACAGAGACACAACTCTGGGCTCTGATGGGTAAACCCTGCCCTCCTCGAGATCGAATCCCCAAATAAACGAAATGTGAGTGGGTGTCAACTCGGATTTCTCCTTGTTGACTATCCAGCCTAGATCTGAAAGTAACTTCAGAGTCAGAGCAGTATCCGCGTTCAACCTGGCTGCCGAGTCTGCTTTGATCACCCAGTCGTCTATGTAGGTGTGTAGCGGCACGTTCTCTTTTCTGAGAAACGCTGTCACCGCAAGGACCACTCTTGTGAAAACCCTTGGAGCTGTCGACAGGCCAAACGGGAGAACAATAAACTCCCATACTTGATTCTGAAACGCAAATCTCAGAAACCTGTGACAACTCCTGTTCATTGGAATGTGGAAATATGCATCTTTCAGATCGATCGACACACACCACATTCCCTTCCTCAACCCCGCCATTACCGACCTCGGCGTTTCCATCTGCGACCGAGGCGTATGGATAAACCAATTTAATGGCCTGAGATTGAGTACGGGTCTCCATCCCCCTGTGCTCTTCGGGACAAGGAACATATTTGAATAGAAGCCTGGAGTGTTCTGGTTCGCTGGTTTTATTGCTCCCTTCAGAAGCAAACCCGACACTTCGTTTTGAACGGCTTCTAACTTGTCTGGTTCCCTTGGTACGGGTGTCCAGACAGGTGCCAAAGACAGATTCTGCGGCGGAAAGTCCCACCACTCCGGCATGTAACCCTGGGATAACCATCCCAGGACCAGACTGTCTGACATCACACCTCGCCAGGCCTCGACGAAACGCATGAGCCTTCCACCCACCATAGATGCCTCGACGTCTAACAGGGTTGTCCGGCTCGCGGTCCGCTACCCCCCTTTCTTAACGAGAGAGAGAGAGAGAGAGAGAGAACCATTTCGGTCTTGGCTCGGCAGGCCTAACTGGCACCGCTGTTCCTGTCACACAGGTGCGGTCCAGGCGGCTACGAAGGGAGCTCTCGTACCCTCAGGTATGATCCGCTCCCTTCTTTCCGCCCTTTGAGGACTTACCCTTTCCCTTCCCCTTCCCGCCTCTAGGGCGATCAGGAGCAACATTGGGGAGGGTAGGGGCCTCCACAACCTTCCTGGCTTTATTTGCCGGCGGCGGCTGAGAAAAACCAGACGAATCAGAAGTCGCACTAGGCTTAGCTTTCGCCTTGCCTTTATGCTTCTTCTGCTTCTTTGAAGGTTGAACAGCTAACGGCTTCCCTACAGCCCCTAGTGCATGCGCTTGCCGCACTAGCTCCAGCAGCAGGTTTACCACTAACCGATTCTGCGCAATGCTAGCAGTGTCCTCTAGGATGGCCCGCGCCTGGCCACCGAAGATACTAGGCCCTGTCAGGGGTGTCCCAAGAAGATGCTCCCTGACTGCCGTAGCCGGACGCATATGGTCAAGAACCATTTGCCTCCTGGACTTTGTAACACGCGCCTGCACCCTTGCCAGCGCGTCCATAGACAGCACCAAGCCGTCATTGACGCACAAAAGCGCCACAGGTGGCACAGGGTGGCCTGCCTCCGCTTCAGCCCACACCGACTGGTGTGGTTTATGGGGTGGCGGCGGAACCGTTTGGTACCGGAGTGCCTGGCGTGTCAGCCGCGGCTCCTTGCCGGGAGGCCGTGGCTGGTAGGCCCGTGAACGCGTCAACGGGTTACGTGTTCACGGGTGTGTCTTCCTCGGAAGTAGGCTGGTCGGATGCTCTGGCTTGGCTAGCCAGGGTGGACCCGTCTGTGGTTTCGGCCACGGCCGACGAGGATGCGCCCCGTCCGTCGGTTGCATCGATTAGGACGGGGATCTTGCCCGCAGCCCGGATCCAGTCTCATAGCTGCCCTCACACCCTCATCGCATAGGGACAGGACTTCATCCTGGTGTGCCTGGGACTTGTCCACAAGTGCCGGACCGGGGCCACCTGCTCCAGCACACCCAGAACCCATCGGCCATCATTCCCCCCCGTGGAATACGACACCTCGCCCGCACCTCCCTGGAGGCCGCAGTGAGCTGGCCCTTGGTCATGAGCTGCTTGCTATAAATAGCCTCAAGCAACTCGATGAACCGTGGATCCAGTCCAACAGACTGGATCCGGGCTGCGGGCAAGATCCCCATCCTAATCGATGCAACCGATGGACGGGGCGCATCCTCCTCGGCCGTGGCCGAAACCACAGACGGGTCCACCTGGCTAGCCAAGCCAGAGCATCCGACCAGTCTACTTCCGAGGAAGACACACGGGTGACGTGTTCACAGGCCTACCAGCCACGGCCTCCCGGCAAGGAGCCGCGGCTGACACGCCAGGCACTCCGGTACCAAACGGTTCCGCCGCAACCCCATGAACCACACCAGTCCATGGGGTAGGCCCGCACGGAAAACAGTGCGGACCCATAGCAGACGCGGAACCGTGGCCAGACACGGGCGCCAACGGCACGCCACGTCTGACCGCCGGACCAGGCGAGATAGGTGAGTACCATGCCTGGCCCGGCACACCCGTCACCGTGTCGGCTGGCGTCAAACCAACCGTCACGGGACCGGTGCCTGGTACCAGATTGGCCTCAACCACGGGCGGAGCCGCTGCCCTGGCTTGCGCCAAACCAGACAGATGGAGGACGGTTCCGTCCAGGACGGAATCGACCTCCATATTCTCCACCCGTGGCATCACAGGCCGCAGCAACCTCTCCTCCTCGTCTTCAGACTCCGAAGAGTCATCACTAGACGAAGAAACCGTGGAGCCGTCCTGGCAGACAGCTCCCATGCCTGACGGACCGGCCACCGCTACTGGACCACCCGGAGGTGGCCGCAGAGAGACAGAACCCGTCATGCCGGAGCCCGACAGGACTGCCAGGGGGC
Source organism: Chaetoderma sp. LZ-2023a (assembly GCA_034401795.1). NCBI lineage: Eukaryota > Metazoa > Mollusca > Caudofoveata > Chaetodermatida > Chaetodermatidae > Chaetoderma > Chaetoderma sp. LZ-2023a. The sequence goes on from CM067375.1 coordinate 6,590,508, forward strand.
CGTACGAGACGGCTCCCTCGGTGACCAGTCCAGAACCCTGTCCAAGGACAGGGTCCGTACCAAGGATGGGGAGAAACTGGCCCCCAACCTTTGGCAGCAGGGATGACACCAGCGTGGGCAGAACGTTATGCAGAAAACCCTGCATAGCCGGACCGAACCGCACCGGCGGTGCCATCTCCGCCACCTCCAGCTGGGGACGTGGAGTGCCCCCACCGGCCGAACCGGACGCTCCACGATTTAACTTCGAACCGCCTGACCCCGCGTCAGACCCAGCCACATCCTTCTGGGCAAGGAACTTCAACATCATATCCGCGGACCACATTGCACACACATTACACCTACTATCAAGGTTACATGGAGTACATCTAAAGCAGACATGGTCCTTAAATAGGACCCATACGAACTTGTGGCACTCGTCACATGATGGCGGGGCTGGCTTGGCCTATAAATAAGCACAAACCTACAATAAGCAAGCGGAACGAGACACGGATGGAAGGCAGACAATTAATTTTCAAATATATTGACCATAAATTAACTGTAACCCTCCCGCACCCCACCCCGCAACGTTACAGCAAAGATCGCATTGATTATGACGACAAGAACGAAGCGGGCATAAATACACCCATAATTGATCCTCCAGGATGTATAACGGAACCAGGAATCATATCGCCTAGCATTCGGGGTATATTTACCAATCAATATAAATTATACTCCTAACGAAAGCCAAGACGATATGTGAAGAAACAACAAAATGTAAACAAACTGCTGTAGCACACGGTAAAACTGCAGACCACACATCTAATCAAGAATTTTGAAACCACCGATCATTGCAAACAGATCGTGATAACACGCAAAATTTGAACATTCCAAAGTTTTCTGGTACCATTTTTAGTACGCAGCACCCAGAACAAGATGCGCGAATTAATGTAAAAATTTTCTTCACATAAATATCCGAGCACCACGGGTGTGACGTCACCCGCTCGGATCTTACGGAGAACGACGTCAGCCGATATTCGTGTTATAAATACCGTAGCAAACACATATTTTCATATCTGCCGCTCGCCTGTTGGGGCTTTAAAGAAGGCGACCATCTGGCATATCTCGTTGTTAACACACGTCCCAGATTCATCGGGGTCAGAAATTGGAACATGCGACACAACAAAATTTAGAGACCTAAGTCTTTTAACTATGGAATAATAAGGAAATATACGACCTGGTTATCATCGGCGGTATCCATATTATCAAATTATCCTTGCAAGAGAATCACTAGCTATCACAATCACAGACAAAAAGACTTAGATTTATTTCTTAATCTCTCCACTGTGAAAAGCATGTATAGCTCTTGTTGCTATGCAAACAAGAATGAGCTCTATGGTAGACGGGTACTCGGCAGCCGAGTACCCGGTTCCAAGGAGTCGGTAAAGCTTTCTAGATCTATAGCCAGCTGTCAGGGCCAGCTGTATATCAGAAGTAACAGAATGGTTAGTATTGATCGAAGGAGAAATACCATTGCTGGTATGATAAGTTAACTGAGCCAGTCATTCCAGTGATAAATCTTCAAAAACATTCTTATTTGGCTTGCATGATTATTGCTTTGAAATAGGCTTGCGCGATTACGTGATTAAATCGAAAATCGTGATTATGTTTTAAATCCTGAATTTATATGATTAAAATTTAAATAATTGAATAATCGTGAATATTTTCTATTGCATAAAATATTTCAAAAATTAACTTTTAATTACGTTTTAATGCGATCATTCATGAACAGTATATATACAATGACATTTTGCATGGCAAGAGAAGACATTTTTTTTAATGTATGACTGGAATCCAGCTAGCCATTTCAGTCATACTTTTTCAAAAATAGTCTTCTCCTGCCCTGCAAATGAACTTTTCTCAATACCATTGCAGCTTTTGTCATTGATATTCGGTTGTCGTTATGTCTTGGTAATTTGTACTCAAGTTGATTAATCGAATAATCACGATTATTTGTAATAATCGATCTGATCACTTCACGCAATAATCACACAAGACTACTTCGAATGATCATGCTCGATTATTCAAGAACAATCATGATTACTCGATTAATCTGCCTCAGTACAAATTACCAAGACAAAACAACAAACACATATCAATGACAAAAGCTGCAATGGCGTTTAGAAAATTGTATTTGCAGGCCAGGAGAAGACTAATTTTGAAAATGCATTACTGGAATTATTGGATTGATTGTCAAGCCAGTCATTCCAGTGATACATTTTCAAAACCAGTCTTCTCTTGGCTCGCGAATAAGCATGTATACAGTCACTGAGCAAAATGTCAATTTTCATGCCCGATCTCATTAAAAAGCTATTAAAAGTTTGGAATTGAAATATTGTACGCAGTAGAAGTTATGCCTGATTAATTCAATTATATAAGTTTTAATCATACAAATACATGATTAAAAAAATAATCATGATTTTCGATTTGATCATGTAATCGTGCAAGTCTAACTCTTCTCCTGGTCTGCAACCGGATACTTTCTATTAGAAAATCTGAATTTTCTTGACCTAATTTGATGGTTAGTGTTAAATGAGCATCAGAATATAGTATAGCTCAGATATAACTTAAGGCATTTCCACTTAATTTGATTGGAAGCCATTGTTGCCCAATGCAAATTAAGTCTAAAATAAACGACAGAACATTTATTACATTATGTTCAAAATAAACTAACATGTTTCTGTTTTAGTTTTGTAAACATGTTAACATTTGTATGAACTGTATTTAGAAGAGATATGGATGTTCTATATGCCATCTGACTGAAAGTAGGTGTGCATTACATTGTACTATGCAATATCACAAAATATACTGTATAAAATTATGTGATATCTTTTACACTGTATGCCCCACCAGTCGAAGTTTTGGTGGTGGTGTTAGTGGTGCTGGGGGTGGGTGTGTCAGTGGTGCCAGGGGAGGGGGTGTCAGTGGTGCTGGGGGTGGGGTGCTTGTGTTGTGCCTCATGGAGTGAGGAGGGTTATGCGTGTATGGGGGCAGGGTAGTGTAAACTTGCACAATTTTTGCTATGAACCATCGCGATCGATTTTGTAAAAAAATTCCTGATTTTCGAATAAATCGTAGACCTGTCCAAATTCCTAAAAGTATAAAACAGGGTAACGTGACAAGTCACAAAAACCAGGACTTGGAATTTCTAGAAAAAGTTGAAATAAATGATACAAGAATAGAACGAAATTAGAACGCAGTTTCATGCGACAAACTCTTACCATCCTTCGTCAATGCTTAATGGATACCTTATATCCATCATCGCAGGAGTGAAATTATTAATTGGGACCACCTAAATATTGCGTATAGTTTAATAAACACTGTTTATTTCATTAATATTTGACATAAAATGTTGTCAAGAAAAAATATAAATCTGCTTATAGCCTCCTTTTGTAGGACGAGTTTAGGTTATTGCCCAAGTAGCATGAAGATGCTAATGTTAGTACCCAGCTACCCGGGGAGATACTGCGCAATCCACATACATAGCACGGTAGCTTCGAGTAGCTACAACAGTGACGCCATAAACTTGTCCTATAGTGCAGTTTATAGTTGCTTTCACAATGTACGACTTACATTTAAGAGTAATCAACAGTTGTTGCTTTATTTTCTTTAATTAGACATGACAACCGAATCCAAAAGGAAAAATTATTACACCACTTGACCTTGTTATTAAATGAAATTGTTAACTCTAGAATTAAAGATTTATTTATGTTCACTGATTATTGCATAAACTAAATATATACTTGGTGTTTCACGACAGACTCAAGGTCTGCTGCGATAGAAAATTATATGGCGATTTAGCTGAGTAACTAGCTGGTTTTCTCAATGACAAAGGTGTCCTACAAAGGGAGGCTATAAGCGGAAGCTGATACATCAAGTAATTTATATTTTTTCTCGACATTTTATATCAATTTTTGAAAACATAAACAATGTTTATTAAACTATACGCAATATTTAGGCGGTCCCAATTAATAATTTCACTCCTGTGAATATAAGCTATACGTTAAGCATAGACGCAAGATGGTAAGTTTGTCGCATGAAATTGCGTTAACCAGCTTTAAACTTTCGGGGATTTTAATCGAAAATCACAATTTTTTAACACAATCGATCGCGATGTTTCAAAGCAAAAATCGCGCAAGCTTACACCCTACTAGCTGAAACATGCACACCCTGCTAGCTGAATGCCATGAAATACCATGCACTTCCTACCAGGCATCGCAGAATTGTGAAAAATCAGGTTGCCCTTTGGCCAGGTGCTTGCATGAACTTAGTTGCCCGGACAGTGTTTTAGCCTGCCCTTCAATTCATAAATGTCAAATAACACTTTCATTCAAGTTATTATCATACATTCATAAATGCTATGTAAACTGGAATGATTGGCTTGGTTGTCATAGCCTGTATTCACAATAGTCTTTTATTCTTTGGTTGTTTCAAAATATTCATGTTCAGCTTACCTGTAGTTTTCTGGAAATTGATAGTCAGGAAGTTCAGAGATCGATCGATCCCACCAAAGGGGTGGGTGGAGATTAGCTAGAGATGGGCGGGGCATTGCTAAAAATGGAACGGTTCATTGGGTCTACTGCCTTAAACAGATCTATGCGATATACTGTCAAATATCCAGTCATACCTCCTCAAAATTGTAACAGTATTTCAGTGGTTGTTCAGATTTTTCAGATGTAGTACTGCTTTAGCAGTTAGAAGACGATGCTTCTTATGCATAGGTTTGCAGCTTATGCATATACAGTCACCCGTGTTATTTTATTTGTTACCAACACACACCGTCGGTATCTCATTAAAATACCGCGGTATCATGATATATCGTCATTTGGGTGGGGTGTGGAGTTAGGGTGTAAACATAGAATAACATGTATTTCTAATTGGTGGCGTCTGCAAGTTATTTTCATTAAATTTGTTGCATTGAAACCGTAAATTGAGACGCCATGATTGCCATTTCCGCATATTTAATACACGAAATTCCACACTTTGACACCCTTCAATATACAGTTTAAAGCAATGAATGTAATGCAACTAGCCGTATTCATCACAAATAAGAAAAATAAAGGATTTTCTTCTGTTCTTGTGTTATATTTTGTGTTATCTTTACCTCACGACAACTGTCAAAAGATTGAGCAAGGAATATGCATTAACTTCATTGTGCAGAAAGGAATTCCGCAGAGCGAAATCTGATTGGCCGCCGTATCATACTTGAGCCAATCTGAATTCACACTGCAGAATTCCGACAGATGTTATCACACCCGCTGCTAATTAATAAAATAACACTGCATGATTTTAAACAGAACCAGCATGAAAACTGGAAACAATTATATCAGATTTTATTTGGTTTGTAATATTAAATACTAATTTGCCCCATTGTAGACCTATTCAAATTCGCTCACTACTTAGCGGGTTTATCCACTTAATTATTTATATTATACTCACAGTTAAAAGTGCAATATCGTCCTGTCGGTATTGACGATATTTACGATTTTCCCAATTTATGACGATTTCGGTATCGGTATTCGGTATATCGCGATATTGACGATAATATCGAAAAATCGCCCAACCCTACCGTCGATACATCATACAGTTTAACCTATTTCCTTCTATACACACATAATATTTATTAATGCCGGGCACCATTTCCTTAAGGATGATAAACAACCATGAAGTTAAATATATAAACTTGCCACCTGATGTCTGAGTATTTCCCAATATATCCCACTGACTTGGGAAATACTAGTACATCCTGGTAAATTGCCAACCCTGTTGCTGTGTGTGTGGTGCGTGTGTGCGCGCGCGTATAAATTCATGAATATGTGTTTACAAGTGTGTATGTATGTCTGTGAGTGTGTGTTTGTCTGTCTGTGTGTATGTGTGCACAGTTTCTATAGTTAGATGTCAAATGAAATGATACATAGTGGTGACATGACATGTATATCACAATGTATGATTTGGTTCAAGTTTACACTGGAGGTGCTAATACAGACCCTCTTCCAATCTTGCATATGATATCAAATACTTCATCTGGTGACTGCGCAAGGTTCCGGTCACTGAGCCGCTTTAGACCACTGCAAACAGACATCTGTATCAGTAGATTTTAAGAATGTTTTTTACTAACCCAGACAGGATATTGCATCATTGATTTTACTATCCCGTGGCAAATTTCACTAACCCAATGTTTGCAAGCTCAAAGCTGATCACTTCTTTAATCCATTCAACAATGGATCCCTATAAAACTCATTTCCAAGGCAACCATACAGAGCTGTTGAATGTTTTGAAATTGATTTGTCAGGAAAGCTGTTGCTGCCTAAGGCAGCAACAGCTTTTCGGACAAATTAATTTCATAATATTCAATAAAGCATTGAAGGTAGCAGAAAATGGGTTCTTTTGTCAATTTTTGGTGGGTACTGAACATATTGACATTATACATGTAAGTGTTTTTTTCGTATTTCTTCTTTTGAGAGCATTACTAACCCAGACGGGTTAGTGCAGGTGTAGTTTTACTAACCCATATGAAATTCTACTATACTCGGGTTAACGGGTTAGTCTTAAAATCGAGCCCTGATAGAGCTAAGAAAAACAGTCAGTGAACAGCACAAATTCCACAGCTTTTACAGTTATCTTTATCATTCTAACATCTTCAGTGGTGGAATCCATGTCCGTTTCGAGAAATGAATGAGCGATATAAATTTCAGTCAGAGTGCTTTTCACGTATACGGTCAATGCTTGACTGCTGCCATTTCGGGATTTGGGGGCATCCTTTATAGTAAGCAACGGCGGGTGTGCTGGAATGGCCAGAGGAGATGAAACGCAAACATCCATATTTTTTCTGTGCATTAGTCGCTATTTTTGTGACGTCATGACAGCTTTAAGGGGTATCATTTCAAATGGATCTGGAAAGTTTTCAAAAGATCCAAATGGCCACCAAAAAATTTAACAACCAAAAATAGAAGTTCTAGAGCTGGCAAATTTCACAAAAATAATTTGTGATGGCGTCACGAAAATTGAAAATTTTCATGATCTAGAAATATGAGTTCAGAATTTTTGACATATTCAAATGATGCCTTGAATGGAGAGCAAATTGGCAGTGAAAACTTTCCGAAAATTTTGAAAATAGAAAACTGGCCAGGAAGGCGAAAATTGGAGATATTTCAATATTTGCGCATGCAAAATATGATTGTGTGCATTGATAGACCAGCGGAAATTGGAAATGGTTGAGAGCTGGAAAGAAGAAATTCAGAATTTTTGATATATTAAAAAGCCGTTCAGATTGAAGAACATTCTGGACTAAAGCTTTTTCCAAAAATTTTAGAAGCAAAAATTTTAATTACACGATAAGGAAACTCAGGGATATTTCGGTATTTCAGAATAGTGCCATAATACAACCGATGGCAGAACACGAATTATTATGGGAGGAAACAATTAGTTGCCGTCATGATCGCTAAATCAGTTAGCTATGCTTATCACATTACACGAAACGTTTTCTCCCTTGAATACCGTCTGTTTACGCGACTATCTCCCGGGGGAGAATTGCGCAAATGACGTCAACTTGGCACCTTCTCTGTAATTAGTCTATGCTCCCGGTGACAATTAAGATCAAGGGGATCAGAAACTTTAGCTATCAAGACCAAGAACCCTGGTAGAAACTATGTAGGTTAAGGGTCTGCTACGGTTGACTAGTTTACAAAGACGATCACGGATATATAAGAAATTTTCAGAAATAGCATTTCAACATCGACATAGACGAAGTACCTCTCTTTTGACATCTTCCCCAGTATTCCTGTAATTAGACCTTTTGTCGGTCAACCTTAATTCATGATTAAATCATGGCATAGTGAACAATTTATTGAATAAAGACGTAAAAATTAGAATGTCCGCTAAATACCGGAAGATGAAAATTAAGGTCAGTGTTCAGTGACCCTAACACGAGGAACGGCGGAACCGCGGAACGTTCAAATACGACCGCGGGAATCTTCCAGAAACTGCCTTGGAGAAGAAGCTAGCAGGGCGCCAGTTTGCCGTCAAGTCTATAGAGACCCAAAACTCGGAAATAGTCTCATTTCTGTCTGCAAATGGACTCAATCCCCGACCAGCTGGTCTTTTACCGACGAGTGTTAGGGGGCTACAGGGATATAGAATGAACCAGCTTGCCATATTTACATAATTGCCTTAATTTTACCAGTAGCTGCATCTAACCAAGTACTGCTGCTTACCTGTTAATGAATGATTTTTAGCGTAGAATCGTCCTCAATAGCCTATTTTTGTTTTGTTCCTTTTGTATGTTTCTTTTTTAAATTCTGATAACATTATGCTTGTCATATTTTACATGTATTCAGATATTATTGCTCACCATACTGGGTGCGATCCATAACTTATTTACTGCCTGTCTACTATTGCAAATACAACGTTAAAATCCCACAATCACAACCACTTATCCACTGTCGCATTCAAGTGGAAGACAAGGGCTGATTCGACTCGTTTCCACCACTTGAATGGACTAGATGCCAATGATTGATCAATAGTCTTCGGGCCTGTCACGTTTTCACATGTCTGATATACTGACACACTGACGATTCATATGGGACTATCTGTGGATGCATCTGTCACAATCAATCCTAGGCTTTTACGCCTATTGTACTCTGACTCCAGCACGGCTCTGGCAGTATATGTATTTTTATTTTATTGACGCACTGGCAACGTGCGGCTTCAATTTCCATGTGCTAACTTAGCCGACAGTGATGCACCCGTTAGTTTAATTTGTTGATCACCATCTCCTGGTCGGGGGATCGAACTGCCATTCTGCAACTCCGCATAGCATCAGCAACCAGGCATCTTTCCACTGGACCACCGCACCAAGACTAAGTCACGGATTGGCCGACCAGTTTTCACATGTCTGATATACTGACACACTGACGATTCATATGGGACTATCTGTGGATGCATCTGTCACAATCAATCCTAGGCTTTTACGCCTATTGTACTCTGACTCCAGCACGGCTCTGGCAGTATATGTATTTTTATTTTATTGACGCACTGGCAACGTGCGGCTTCAATTTCCATGTGCTAACTTAGCCGACAGTGATGCACCCGTTAGTTTAATTTGTTGATCACCATCTCCTGGTCGGGGGATCGAACCGCCATTCTGCAACTCCGCATAGCATCAGCAACCAGGCATCTTTCCACTGGACCACCGCACCAAGACTAAGTCAAGGATTGGCCGACCCGTTTTCACATGTCTGATATACTGACACACGGAGTTACATGTATAGAAAAACCATGAAATAAAGCAACTTTGAACTTGAACTTGTTAACCAAAGAACAGACAAACAAGACAAAAGTTCAAAGTTAAAGAATAATGTTTACTGAACATAAATTTCACATGCCCCCACCCCCCTTTCCAATAATTAATAACAATGGTAATTAAATGAATATTAAATAATGAGCAATATGAAATAAAAGTGGTCAAATACGTTCCTGCTGGATGTGGTACCAATGTGAGTATCTCGCCTCCTGAAGTGAGCATGACGTGACCATAATGTGACCATGACGTGACCATGATGTGACCATGACGTGAGCGTGACGTGAGCATGAGCACCTCGTGACGTGAGCGTGAGCACCTTGTGACGTGAGCATGAACACCTCCAGGGGTGTAAATTTGTGGCGAATGGCTAAACGCGTTTGCGTGGAGGTTACGCAAACTCGATTTTAGAAGACCTATATCCGTTCTCCATAAAATACCTGTTTTCGTTCGGCATAAAAAAATTCAGCACAGTAGGCTCTCGGTACTAAGTACACTTAGTATTTCATATTTTTCATATGATAGACATAATAGTTACATGAAATAATCACGTGATCAAAATTTTACTACGATAGTAATTTTTCATTCATGCCTAATGACATCTGATGGCCTGCGAGCCAATCATACAATACGACTGCGCATTATCGATTATTATTAACTATGACTGCATGGTCGCGCGAGACATTTCTCATTACTGGTGAATTAGCAGACCCCCACCCCCACCCAGCTTGATTCATGAAAATTTTTATTGTTGAAATTAGTAAACGGGATCATGCCTTTCTGTAAGAATGGAATGTTTATGTTACCGGACAGCTGTGCCAGAGCTGATAATGCAATCTACTGGCCATTGACAGATAGAAATAGTGCTAGAAAAATATTTCTTCCAAAATAACAAGTTGCCCAGTAGTGCAACCGATATAATAGACAGCGTATATATCTCTACCAGCAAGTAATTACTGGGAAGGGAGACCTACAGTTATACCTACAGTCATGGGACCAACTTTGTCCCAAAAGGGTCTAAATTTAGAAATCAATTTTGTCGTGAGTTTTATTTGGTTAAGTGAGGGATATGGTGGGCAATTCAATCTCGTGTATGTATGAGATTGGCCTGCCCGCCATATTTCTCACTTTCACCGGGCAAGCGTTAAGTTCATCATCATCATCATCATCATCTTCTTCTTGGGACATAAGCCACTAGAATACTGCGGTATTACACGTTATCGTATGCACAATATCATTCTCCATCTAGTACTGGCCATTCAAGTTCAATATTATTTATTTCATGATTTAGTACAGATTTACTGCTGACCGGGTAGCCTATAGGTTTTGATACTCATCTGTCAAGATCTAGGAAATTTGAACATTTTTTCGATTATAGGTCAGAATGAATGGAATTTTGTCACGTTGACCAGATAAGCCTGGGTCCGAGTTTATTCCCCTTGGCCACTGTGTTTTGGGTTTCTTAATCCAAAACGATTCTCAAAGTTTTCTTTGTTTATCAGTTTCTTCTGCCGTATCTGAAAGGGGTGGCTGTTCAATCAGCATAATTTCTAAGTCACGAGCGACTAAATGGTTAGGAAGATTAAAATGTTCGGAAACATGTGTGTCTTCCTCTAGCCTAATATCTGAAAGGTGTTGAGTTGCCCGCCATCTTAATGGACATTTGGTTTCTCCGACATACTATTTTTGGCACAATTTGCATGATATTAGATAAATAACATTTTCAGAGTCACAATCTAGATTAGATTGAAGTTGGAATTTGCTTTTGTTCTGAAAGCTCGTGGAAATATTCTGGTTCAGGAGAAATTCATCTAACTTGCACCTTTTCTTTCCGCATTTGCGAGATTCGCCTACACCTATAATCGGATGATTGTGAGAAATTTTGGTAGGTCGATGATTTGAGGCATTATCTGGAATGGTTTCCAAGCCATCCAAATGTTTCAAATTTGATTTTGCGCAAGAATCGTGAGGAGTAACCTCGTGGTTTGAGGGCTTCTTCAAAGTTTTTCCCATCACTCGAATTCCTGTGAAAATGGATTATTTGCAATTTTGCAATTCCTTTAAAAGTATGCTGCGGATTGAAAGATTTTTTGTGTAGTAGCTGATGCGAATCGGTTGGTTTGAAATACACTTTGTAGTCTAAGTAGCCAGTTGTTTACTACTTTAGACCTTTATATACAGCTACATCCAGCAAATCTACAGACATCTCATCAATGGTTGCTTTTAATTTGATATTCGTATCGTGATTGTTCAGAATTGTGAAAAATTTGTCGACTCTGCCTTTGTGTGTTGCCAAATCATGAAAATGTCATCAAGGTACCTGTGATAAATAAGGGGCTGTTTTGGACACTTTTCTAACGCTTCCTCCCGCCACTCTGCTACATATATATTGACAAAACATGGGCTAAAGCACTAGCCCATCGTGCAGCCACAAATTTGTTGGTAAATTTCGCCATCGAATTCAAAATCATTGGCTTTCAGACTCAGCTCTAATAGAGCTATTACTTCTGTCTGGCCTGCTGGTATCTGGGTAGTTCACGAATGCTTTACAGGTAGAATATATACCATTCTGTATGTCCATGTTTGTATACATAGCACCGATGTCAAGCGTTACCAGGAATGAATTTGGAGATATCCAGGTCTCAGAGACCTGGGATAAGAAGTCTTATGTGTGTTTTTCAAGAAGCTGAGGGTGTCTATTTGCTATTGGCTGTTGATGGTAATCGATGTGTTCACTGATTCTGTAGGATTCTGAACTACAATTTGAGATTATAGATCGGTCGTGTGGTGACAATGGGTCCAACCACGAATCTATTGGTTTATGAATTTTTGGCAAAATATAGAAAGTCCGCAGTTTTGGCTCAAGCTTAGCAAAGAGATACTTATGTTGCGTCTTGGTGATCTTCTTGATATTGAGCAATTTTTGTAGAATCTCATTAAATTTGCTGCAATTAGTTTGCCAAAGTGGCTTGCTTAGTTTCTGGTAATGCTTTGGGATACTAAGTTGTCATTGTGCTTCACGTTTATAGTTATCTTTAAGCATTATTACAGTCGCTGATCCTTTATCTGCAGGTTTGATGACAATTTCGCTTTTTTTAGACAATTCAATTAGGGACTGTCGTTCCTCATAGGGTAAATTTGTTGATCATTAGGAAATGTGGAATTTTTAACACATTCTGAAAAGAGTTCGATGCTTTCACCGATCGCTGGGTCTAGGCGTTTTACATTTGGCGCCCAACCAGGTTTTTTAAAAATGAATAGTAGAATGTTACTATTAGAGATATGAAAGAAGTCTGCTAACTTAATATGGTAACTAAATTCAGATGTTTCCATACAGTCATTATCTAAAAGAGCATCCAAACCTATTTTAGGTTTTGGTGTTAGTCTGTCAGGTTGTGCTAGGTATGTATTGAGTATGCTAGTTTTAATTATGTCTTTGTATGATTTAAGGGATAGTATTTTTTGCGTGCTTGTTTATCTGTTTTATTCCACGCTTTTACGGTACCAATTGAAAATCTACATTTTCCTGTGTCTGTTCATGTGTATCTAATGTGGAGATCATGTTTGTTCCTATGTTGTTTGCAACGCTGTGGGTTATATATTTAGATAGGATTTTCTGATAAAAGGCTGTCAATGGTGATCATCTGTGACATACAGCTGTCGGTGAGTTTAAGGAGTTTTTTGTTTTGAACATGTTTTGACCCTTTGCTGGTTTTGACAACAGTTTAATGCATTTTTTCTGCGTTTTAGTCCAGATGGCATTACAGTATGTGAGGTGTGGAAGGATCAGTGTGGAATACATAGTTCTAATAGTGGCTTGTGTCAGGTATGGCGTTAGTCTTTGAAAGTCCCCCATGCCTCTTGCTACTTTAGCTGTGACTACCTCAACTTGTTTGCCCCAGGTCAGGTTCTTGTCTAAATAAATTCCTAAGAATTTAGCAAAAGGGGCTTCTTCAATTTCTTTTTTTATTAATATAGATTTTTTGAATACTATCGTTTCTTGATTGTCTGACTTTGAAAATAGCATATAGTTTGTTTTATCAACATTTAATGATAGCTTGTCTACTTTGAATCAATTAATAACATCCTCCATTGCATTATTGACTCTTTCGTATACTATATCTAAGTTTTTGTTGGAGTACAAGGCATTGGTGTCATCGGCAAACAGTATTAGTGACATCATCTGTTGTGACATTGGAGGCCTATTGTCGGCCTAAAACTTCACACATTTGAGTTGCTCAATGTGTGGATAATGGTTAAGTTTCTTTTTTTTCTTTTTTGGTACTTTTTTTCTTCTTTTTCCACTTTTCAAGTTTAAGCGGCTTGTAATACAGGGTTTGAGGTATGTACAATTTACAGATTTACATCACATAGCTTGGATACCTAACCCACCTAGCAACCAGTTGTTCTGGTAGGCATAGAGTTCTCCAGCATACATCAACTACAGTGTGTCATCAGCTTATTTGAATGGTAGGATATGGTTGAGGTAACACTAGAGGTTATTTGCACCCTACTGGTAGGACATGCCCACCTGACAATTTATTACTCTTTACAGTGTCTAACATGGTATCTGCAGTGACAATGAACAAGCTGGGGGTGTTGGGCGTGTTGGGTGACAGTCCACACACACTTTTCTGTATGTACGATTACTGTATTCTGTGGCTGTCATAGTAGAAACATCATACAGCTGCAATCAGTCCTTCACTTTTGCCCACTGTGTCTTGTCCTCAGGCGATTTCCTTAGCTTCATCAGGTCCATTCTTGACTTGAGTGTACCTAATCCTGCTTTCTTGAGGTCACCTCGTAGCACGTTTAGCAGATTTATGCAATGGTGTCCTAAGGCAAATTCCAAGGCTCTCTGTGCTGGTGTCTCTTCTGGCATCCTTAGCACATGGCCAAACATGGACCATCTTTGCTGGGCGACTTTTACAGACAGCGGCGACGTATTACACATCTTGTATAGTGCATCATTGGAAATTATGCTGTCTGGCCATCTGTGTCCAGTGACCAAGTTATAAGTGTGTGCAGTGGCAGGCATCAAGTTTGTCTAGAGCTGCCTTTGGAGCTGTCCAGCTGCTACAGTTATACAGCATCACGGATACGCAGCTTGCATTGTATAACCATAACCTTTTTATCTTTGATCTACGAATCCATGGTTTCCAGAAGGACTGGAAAGCTATGTTCTCCATGATGCATCGTACAGCAATGTCAATAGTACTGCAAAGCAGTGTGCCCAGGATTTTACTTTTCCTCCATGGCCCGCCGCCACGAAGTGGGTCATCATTTTCTTTAGTTTCACGCTTTGTAGATAGGTATATGTGGGCGAACTCTCTTTTGGATTCATTCATAAAGATATTCTCAATTTTTGGTTTGCTTGCAGCTATTGGGAAAAGTTCGTCAAGGGGTTTCTTTTCCTCGTCTAGAAAGTCCACATCGCTGGCATGTTCCATCTCTAGTGGCATACCCAGTATTGACACTGGGGGTGGGGGGGGGGTGGGGGGTGGGGTGGGCTTGTGCAACTTTCCCGTACAGATTTCAATGCAGCAGAAAGGTAGCAGGTGAAAAGCACCGGAGATAGACCATCTCCCTCTGGGGAGCTGATTGATATCTCAAACTCTACAGACTTCACTGAATTGACTCGTGCTCTCAGCTTGGTGTTTGCAAGCAGTACTCTCACTAGTCATAGCTCATCTTCATTGCAACTGGCCTGGCGTAGTACATCTAAGATCTAGGCGTTTAATTGTGTCGAAGGCTCGTGACATGTCAATGCCCATTTTGTGGAAGTCCCAGTGTTTGGAGATGACTACCGATACAAGCATACATTGAGCCCATACAATGCCTGTGCAGCTGCGTTCCCATTTGAAGCTACTTTGACATGATCCGGTGAAGTAATCGATTTTGTCTTGGGTGCGGCATAGAGTAACATTCGATAGTATTTTCTGCAAGCTGTTGAGGAGCACAAGGGGCCGCAGATTGGCTGGTGGGCCAGGTGGCTTCTTGGGCTTGGGTAGTGTGATAAGGATGCCTTGGCCTACAGCATCGATGGGAAGGTGGTGCATAAAAGCTGAATTGATTAGGTGCGTGATCGGTTTTGAGATAATGTCACTTGCATATTTGAATAGCTCATTGCTCATGCCATCAGGTCCAGATGCACGTCCATTTTTCAGGGCTTTTCTGTACAGTTTATTAAGAGGTATAGTGCAAACTAGGACGGTGGGACAGACCACCTTATCATTATGCTCTGGTAACACCAGGGTTTTATTTGTGGCCTCGTGAAGCTCGTAGGATATGCCCACCTGGCCTGGGTGGTTAGTGTGGATATATTTACAGGAATGATGGCTGTTGGTGAGGCTGGTAGGACATGTCCACCTGGCCTAGTTGACTGTATGTAAATATGTGCACACAAGTTGTATATTGATATAACTAGAGTATGGGCCTGTACGATAAAGCACTGTTTTCAGAGCAGGTTGCAAGCATTGTGTTCTATCAGTTAAGTAGCTTTGAATCTAGGCAAGTGCACGTCCTCGGATTCCACAATAGGCAAGTTTTCCTAATAAAATATTGTGATTGATAGAATCAAAAGCTTTTGAAAGGTCCAAGAAGATACCCAGTATATGTTCCTTCTTTTCAATTGATTCAATTATTTTTTGTATCATTTCAACTAGTGCGAGCATTGTTGAATGTTTCTGGTGGAATCCATACTGTGACGCATGCACACTTTCCTCTTTTTAGTTATTGATTAATCTATTATACATTAATTGCTCCATTAAGTTAGAGAAAAGTGTAAGGATTGAGACGTAATTTGTGAAGTTTGATGAGTCTTGCTTTGTATATTGGAGTGGCACGTGCAGATTATGTTTTTGTTATTTGGTGCAGTTTATTTCTGTATTTTAAAAACTTTGTCTCATTATACTTTGTTTGACATTTTATAAATGTCAATTAATGTAGCAATCCTCTTGTCAGCCATGGTTTAGTAGGGTTGTGCGTGAAAAATTTATTTTCTTTCATGGGGAAACTGTGCTCCAAGATGTTAGTGCATATGTTGTGGAGCTCGGTGTAGGCATCATCACATGACTCTATATCTGACTTAGTTCCAGTCTACCTCAGACATGACCCTTTTAAATTTGCCAATGTCGACCTGATTCATTTCTCTGCACTTAATTTTTTCGTTTTTAAATGGTCTACTGTAGTTTGACTGTTTTTCAAGGATACAAATTGGTAGGTGATCTGACGTGTCTGTTACGAAAATTCCTGAATGTGTTTTGTTGATGAAACTGATATTATTACTGAATATATTATCAATAGTTCTAGCCTGACTCTCAGTAATTATAGCTGGCTTAGTTATGCTCGGATACAAGGAATGTGCATTTAGCAAATGTGTACAACTTTGTGAGTGAGAGCAGTTTTGTTCCATCAGGTCACTATTGAAATCACCTATGAGGTGCACTCAGTTCTAGAAGGCAGCTTAACCTGTCAATGTTCTTCAGGAGTGATTGTATGTTGGCATGTAAGAGTGGAAAAGTGGCTTGTTCCTTGGATGCTATTATATTGTCATTGAGGTTTTTTTGTAGAATGTAGTCACACGATGGTGGTGCTATGTTTAGATCTGTTCTGTTGTCAGTCAGGTTTGTTTCGCATGTATTTAGTGTAAATGGGTTTATAATTTGCTGGTCCGTGTGTTCCATATGGTTGTACTTGCAATGTGGATTTAGAATTGCAAGCATATAGTGTGTATCATTGTCCACAGTGATTAAAGGGGAACACTGATTAGTTGCAGTTGATGCACCACCATGATTTGTTATCGGTTTCAAGATGAGTGTAGTCAGAAATTGTAAGATTAGAGCATTTCAAGTGAATCCAGGTATTACATATATCGCATAATAGTGCTCTGTGGTTCTTTTTTACTTGCTTCCTACACGTTGAGCAAGGGTTTGGCGGGGACGATTGGAGAAAGAAGAGAGGGGATGAATGACACCCAGGTCTAGCTAGTGAATAGACTAGAGAGTGGCTTCCTCATCTTGGTGCTGTACGGTGTCTGATGGCAGCAATGGTGAAATATGGCGTTAATGCTTATGCCAAACACTCTTTCAGACCAGCTGTTGAATATCTCGAGACTAATCTGACTGAAGGCTGTTGCTGCCAGAATATTCAACAGCCCCCTGTATAATTATTTTGAAATTGGGATTCTGGAAACTCAAGACCCAAAATACATAATTCGATTTCAGCACACGTAAAATAGTAGGTGGAGCTTAGCTAGAGTTACCTGGTAGAGATGATATATACAGAGTACCTATACAAGCTATCGCATAACATTGATATAATGCAGTTGATAAAATAAACAACAGAAAACAAAAATAATCTTGGACAACTCTGTAAAGATAGACATGAAACGGAAAGGAGCATTGTCCATGCGGGAAAAATGAGTCTTGGAATGAGTCAGCATGCAGTTGGATTATGTTTTGACACGTAAGAAAGATTAGTTATCACAGAGAAAGGCAGCAGCACATAATATGCAAATTATATACTTAATATTACCCTGACTTGATCTGTGAGGAACATTCTGTTGAATAGTGAAGTGATGCTGGATGATTTTGAAAATAGCTTGACTGAGAACCACTGCTTCCATTATGCAGCACTAATTTCCAGGCAACCTAATCCCAAATGTCATGCAATACTGAGCATTTGAATATAAACAACAGCATGAATTAAAATTTAAACGGTAAATGCCTACAGTTTGGCTATACAGAATGAGCAATTCAGTAAGATTGGTAAATGAGCAAAGCAGCAGGGATTGAGGACTGTGATGGTTTGTAAATGAAAGCAATAAGCTTAAAAATAAGCAGCTGTAAAGCAGTATAGGTTAATTTTTGAATGATAGGGCTATGCGTCTTTCACTATACAGAATTTTAATGGGCAGATCAGTAGTAATGGTGCATAAGCAAAGCAGTTAAATTAACCTAAAACAACCACAGAATAAGAATATAAATCGATTTCAGCACACATAAATAGTAGGTGGAGCTGAGCTAAGGTTACCTGGTGGTGATGGATTGTTGTGATTGCAAAACATTGGCTAAAATAGTTATAATTTGGCTAAGAGAAAATATGGACAGCAACAACTTCCTGCCAGATTAGTCACAGGCCAGCTGTTGAACATCTCACACCTTATTTTGACTGAAGGCAGTTGCTACCTTAGGAAGTGTCAGTTTCCAGACAATCCAGCTTTCAAAATATTCACCAGTCTACCTTATAGTTACTTTGATATTACTTTGGTATTAAGATTCTAGAAATTTCAACACACATACAGAGTAGGTAGAGCTTAGCTAGAGTTCCCTGCTGCTGCTGGATAGTCTCAGATTAAAAGCACTAATATAGGCCAGCTGTTGCATATCTTGAGACTAAGTTGACTGAAAGTTGTTGCTGCCTTATGCAGAAACAGCTTCCTGGTAATTCGGTTTTCAAAATATTCACCAGCCTACCTCTATAGTTACCTTGAAAGATCACAATTTTCATCAGCTCACTTCTATAGTTTCCATTGAAATTGTGATCCTGGAAATTCAGTGTTCAAAGATATAACTTGACATCAGCACAAGTAACTAGTAGATGGAGCTGAGCTAAGGTTAGCTGGTGGTGGATTGTTGA
Source organism: Chaetoderma sp. LZ-2023a (assembly GCA_034401795.1). NCBI lineage: Eukaryota > Metazoa > Mollusca > Caudofoveata > Chaetodermatida > Chaetodermatidae > Chaetoderma > Chaetoderma sp. LZ-2023a. The sequence continues at coordinate 6,609,481 of CM067375.1, forward strand.
CATTCCAAAACACTGGCTAATATAGTTATAATTTCGCTGAGAGAGAGAGAGAGAGAGAGAGAGAGAGCGAAAGAGAGAGAGAGAGAGAGAGAGAGAGAGAGAGAGAGAGAGAGAGAGAGAGAGAGAGAATATGGACAGCAACAACTCACTGTAAGATTAATCACATAAAGTTTGTGAGGACTACAGGTGTTAATATACATATACAAGGTTATCACAAAACATTGACACAATACAGTGGATAAGGTAATAAAATAAAATAAAGATAATCTTGGATAGCTCTATTGAAATAGACATGAGCCAGAAAAGAGCTGTCCATTTGGGCAAAATCAATTTTGGAGCTGTTCATCAGGCAGCAAGGTTAATATTTGACAAGTAAAAGGGTTAAAAGCAACACATAACATACAGATTTTACACTTAATATTACCCTGACTTGATCTGTCTGGCATCAGTACTCCATATGATTCAATGGCTGTAATATTCATAATCACCTGTGAAGTAGAAGCACTCGTTATAGCATATATACACATACAAACATGTGTTCACAGGTTTGTACACACATGCATATACATGCATATATACTCATATGGACATACACATGTGTATACATACACATAATAATAAGTATGCATACTCATACGTAATGTACTGCTTTGTTATGTAAGGAATAATCGGTTGAATAGTGAAATGTGATGCTGGATGATTTCAAAAAATAGTTTGAATGATAGCTAATGCTTCCATTAGGCAGCAACAACTCTGGAACAAACCAATATCAGGGAAACCCCCTGCAAAACCTCTTCTATGCGATACAGCGCCTTGTCTATCTGTTTTTTATTGTTGAAATGTTTTCCAGAAGAAGAATTCATTCACGGTATATGGTCATGCATAACAGTGACATACTCCGCAGGATTGGTAAATTAACCACCTTGCTGCTGTTAGCCACCAGAAAACAATTCAATAAGCAAAAGAAAAGATTTTTAATATGCAAGCAGCATTCCTTTTGCGAGGCACCAACCTTAGTGCTCGTTGCCATCAGTCAAGTATAATAAAGTCAATGAATTCAATATCGAGAATGAATAATTCAGTAGGATTGGTAAATTAAACAAAGTAGCAGGGACTGAGGATTGAGATGGAATATACTCTTTAGGAATTTGTTGGTGAAATGGTTACGTTGTTGGGAATGGTAACAGAAGGGACAGAATAAAATGATATGTAGGGGTAAATAAAATGCTACTGAATGTAAACTTATTCAAGTGGTGAAGATACAATGAAAAAGAAGCAGAAAAAGTTTTTATGCATTATGATAATTAAAGTATTAACATTGCATATATTGTGAAGAACATCTTAAGATAAATATGTATGTGACCAGTAATTATATTATGTTTTTATTGTGATCAAATAAACCTGTAAGTCATACTATCTCAGATTAAGAGTATTCATATAGGCCAGATGTTGAACATCTCAAAACTTATTTTGACTGAAGGCATACAGCTTCCAGGTACAACACATTTCAAAGTATTCACATGCCTACCCGTATGGTTACTGGATATTGAGATTCTGGAAATTCCCGATCCATGAAATATCAATCGATTTCTACACATGTAGGGAATAGGTGGAGCTTAGTTAGGGTTACCTGGTGGTGATGGATGGATTCAGATTAAAGCATTCATATAGGCCAGCTGTTGAGTATCTTGAGACTAAGTTGACTGAAAACAGATAATTCAGTTTTCAAAATATTCACCAGCCTACCTCATTAGTTACCGTGAAGTTTCAAAATTTTCATCAGCTCACCTATATAGTTTCCATTGAAATTGGGATTCTGGAAATGGTAGATGGAGCTGAGCTAAGGTTACCTGGTAGTGGCGGTGGTGGTGGGTTGTTGGCATTGGAATTTGGCTAAGAGAGAGTATAGACAGCAACAACTCCTTGTCAGATTAGTCACATAATGTTTGTGTGGTCGATCTGCAGGTGTTAGTATACATATACAGAGAAGCTATACAAGGTTATCACAAAACAATGACATAATACAGTGGATAGGGTAATCAGCATGATTGGTAAGCACATAATAATAAGTATGCATACTCATACATGCACTGCTTTGTTATGTAAGGGATAATCTGTTGAATAGTGAAATGTGACTTCGGAAATAGTTTGACCGAGAACTAATGCTTCCATTAGGCAGCAGCAACTCTCGGACAAACCAAGCCTGAAAAATCCATCTTAACATTTTCTATGCGACACAGACCCTTGTCTATCTGTTTTGTGTTGTTGTAATGTTTTCCAGAAGAAAAATTCATTCATGGTAGCGGGAGATTAAAGGTGAATGAGAGTGGTGAAGTTGTAAATAAAATTGTAAATACGTTTAGAAACAAAACTGTACATTTAAATGCTCGCAACAAAAAAACGATTGGATAAAGGGAATTGGGATGAAAGCATAAACATAGAAGACAAACAGGAGAGGCAACGGCGCTTACCATGCCAGTCCAATGCTTACAATATGAAATGTCTTTACACAAATGCAGACTGCCTGACTAATAAAATTAAAGAGCTTAAAAACAGGATTCAGAGCCAAGAGACCCCATTCAATATCATTGGAATAACAGAGGATTATCCAAAAAATTTTAGATAGGCTCCATCTCTGACAGAACTACAGATTCCAGGATTTGAACTGTTCATAAATGAGTCAGTGGCAGGAAGCAAAAGAGGTGTAGCCCTATATACTAAGAAAAATCCATTCATGGTAGCGGGAGATTAAAGGTGAATGAGAGTTGTGAAGTTGTAAATAAAATTGTAAATACGTTTAGAAACAAAACTGTACATTTAAATGCTCGCAACAAAAAAACGAATGGATAAAGGGAATTGGGATGAAAGCATAAACATAGAAGACAAACAGGAGAGGCAACGGCGCTTACTATGCCAGTCCAATGCTTACAATATGAAATGTCTTTACACAAATGCAGACTGCCTGACTAATAAAATTAAAGAGCTTAAAAACAGGATTCAGAGCGATAATACAGTGGATAGGGTAATCAGCATGATTGGTAAGCACATAATAATAAGTATGCATACTCATACATGCACTGCTTGTTAAGCTTTCATTGAATACAATGTTGCAGTACGTATCAGGGGGTGGAATACAAAATTGAAAGTAAATTTCAAGAAAGCATTTGGGTGAAAATTAAATTAAATAGCATTGAAACTTCGTTGGTAGGATGTATATATAAATGTCCCAGCAGCACTACAGAAAATTTTAATGAATTGAGAGATCTTATTCAAGCAGCGTGCAATGAGGAATTCACTCACCTACTGATTATGGGTGACTTCAACTTTCCAGACATAAATTGGGATACATGGATGGCTCCAAAATATTTGGACGAAGAGTCATTCATAGAGTGCATAAGAGATGGCTATTTATATCAAATTGTGAGGGGACAGAAGAGAATCAGACAGAAAACATGGTTACACAAACAGAGATGAAGACTATCATCAAGTCACTCTATAGAACACCTCAATCAGAAGATGCCTACCATCATCTCTCGAGGCCAGAGCAAGTGACCATTTTTCGTCTCAGAACTGGACATAACAGACTAAACCAACACATGTACAGGCGGTTCCACCTTACTACATCGCCCGCTTGTCCTTGTGGAGAAGCAGAACAGAACACAGAGCACATACTTCAATGTTGCAGTACGTATCAGGTGCTGAGAGAAGAGATCTGGCCTTTGTCAACCTCTTTTCTTGAAAAGCTGTATGGGCCTGTTGAAGAACTGCAGAAAACCACAGATTTCATCGTGAGAACGGCTCTCCAAGTGTGATACCAGCGATCGAAAAGAAGAAGAAGTGAGGGGACCCACACGCACAAGGCTGAACAACATTCCTAGTACAATAGACCTGATTTTGACAAATGAAGAATTGATAACAGACCTGGAACATTTCAGTCCTATTGGATCTAGTGATCACAGTGTTTTAGCATATGTGTATCACCAGCATATAGAAGGTACACATAGCAAGGACAGCACTTTTCAAAAAGGTAAATAAATCAGAACCAGGGAATTACAGACTGGTTAGCTTGACTAGTGTTATGTAAGCTGATGGAGAAGTTAGTTAAAGCGAAGATTGGACCGCATGACCAGAAATAAACCGATTAGTAAATCCCATTTTGGATTCCTGCCTGGAAGATCAACTACCTTATAATTATTAAAGGGTCATGGAGGACTGGACCTGTATTATGGATACAGGCGGAAAGATAGATACAGTGTACATGGACTTCATGAAAACCTTTGGCACAGTTCCACACCAACGTTTGCTAGGAAAGCTAAGAAGTTATGGTATAAGTCAACAGCTAATCTCGTGGATTGAAAACTTCTTGTCAAACAGACAACAAAAGGTTGTTGTCAATGAAGTTTCATCAGAAAGCAGGCTTGTGATAAGTGGCGCTCCCCAGGTTAGTGTATTGGGCTCTGTATTGCTCGTCCTTTACATAAATGATTAACCAGATGTAGCGACGATACCAAGATATGCAAAGAAATAAAGGGTGCGGATGATGAGAAGGAGATGCAAAAAGATTTAGATGTGTTCCAGAGCTGGATATATAAATGGCTATTGAAGTTTCATCCCGACAAATGTAACTTAATGACAATATAGAGCCAAAAACATAAGGAGGAAATAAAGCGAGATTATCATTTATATAAACAAAATGGAGAGCATGTGACACTTGCGATTGTGGATAAGGAAAAAGATATTGGTGTGGTCACCGACAACAATCTATCATTTAAGGCCCACAGGCAAGCACAGGTAAACAAAGCAAACAGCATTATAATAAGAAGAACGTTTATATATATCTTGATGAGGAGATATTCACTTACCTATTCAAAGCATTGGTAGGGCCACATCTTGAATATGCAGTCAGTGTGTGAGGACCACAGAGTAAGACGGAAACCCTGGTGGTTGAAAATGTACAGAAGCAGGCAACAGAGCTTGTCCCCATGCTGAAAGAGTTAGATTACCCAGCCACTGGCAGCCAGACTAAGGAAGCTTGGCCTGACAATGCTCAAATATAGACGACTGAGAGGTGACATGATTGAAGTTTACAAAATCCTGAGTGGACTGTATGACACGGAAGTGACAGACAACTTCTTTGAGGTAATAGAAAGCATCTATATAAGAGGCCATAGCTTGAGGTTAGGAAAGGAAAGGGCCAAACTAGATTTATGGAAACATTCATTTACAAGCCGAGTCAACAATGTATGGAACATCCTACCCGATGTATTAGTAAGCATCGATTCAGTGTTTAAATTTGAGGTAGGACTGGATCGATTCTGGCCGGATCAGGAAATTAAGTATGACTTTACTGCAGACTACAAAATGCCTGGAAGTCGCGTGCATCCATCGTATAAGTCAGAGGAAAATGAAGAGGCGGACATGCGGGTTGAACAAGTCTAAGTCCACAGCAACATCCTAAGACGTCCTAAATCGGTTTGTCTAGTTGGGTTCAGAAACGGTTTAAAGATGCAACTTCGGGTGATGGAGAGGGCATCTGCCAGGGCTAAAGTTGAAATTTGTGCTTTAATTGAAAAATGTATATAATCTATTATTTTCTGCATTATTAATGTTTTCCATCTTTTTATTGAGATATATCTTAATTACTCATCCCTCTGAGATACAGGATCGCTCGTTTAGGGAAGGAAATTTGGGTGGGGGTGGGGTTTTATATTGATACATACATACATATATACATATTCTCTTCTGCTGGTTAGGCTAGTAAGCCTGTAACAGATTTTCACTTTCTTCTTGAACCTGGGTTTCATTAACCTGTTTAACTGATTGGGTGTGGATGGGTGAGATTGGGAACTGAATTGTGTAGAGGTTCTCTCGGTAATGCTTATCAATCCTTCCTTTGAAGGCGTTGAGTGTTGGAGCTGTCACTATGTGATCAGGTAGGCTATTCCAATGCGTGTTCACTCGTATGCTAAAGAACCTCTTTCTGGTATCACTGCAGAAGCATTGTTTGGTGAGCTTGTAACTGTTACCTCTTGTGCGATCACCTGCGTCTGATGGCAGTAGATGTTCCCGATTGACGTCGTACATATTATGCGTGTATTTGAAAGCCTCAATAAGGTCTCCGTGAAGCCGCCTATATACTAGACTTGGTAGTTTGAGTGTTCTGAGTCTATCTTCATATGGTAAATCACTTAGCCCTGGGATCATCTTTGTCGCTCGTCGCTGGACGTTTTCAAGTAACAGCACATCTTTTTTGTACAGTGGAGACCATACCACGTTTCCATATTCTAGGTGGGGTCGTACAAGGCTTTTGAAGAGCAGTACGAATGTGACAGGATCTAGGAAGTCGAACGACCTTCTAATCATCCCAATGATTGTATTGGCTTTGTTTACTGCTGTCTCTGCATGGCTGTTAAACTTCAGTCCATTGTCAACAAAAACGCCCAGATCTTTTTCACAAATTGTTTCGCCAAGTGTTATGCTTTGACCATTTTCATTCAAGCTGTAAGGCTGTTTCTTATTGCATCTACCCAAGTGCATGGTTTTGCACTTGGATGCGTTAAAGCGTAGTTGCCAAGTATTTGCCCAGTCTTTAAGATTGTTGAGATCTGTCTGTAGCTGCTGATGGTCCTCTTCTGAAGCTATCTTTGAGTAGAGCTTAGTATCATCTGCAAAGAGCTTTATCATACTGCTTACTACTTCGGGCATGTCATTAATGTAGCAGACGAATAATGCCGGTCCCAGCACACTGATTCCACTGAGGACTGGAGCCCAATTTGAGCTAGAGCCATTAACGACAACTTTCTGCCTTCTGTTACTCAAAAAGTCTTGAATCCAGCCCAAGGCATCTCCACTGACACCGTAGCTCTTTAATTTTCTAAGCAGTCTCTGGTGTGGGACGGTATCAAACGCTTTGGCGAAGTCAAGGTATATCACGTCGACTGCTCCTCCTTGATCTACGATGTCAGTACAATAATCTAAGGTTTCTAACAATTGTGTGATACAGGATCGTCCACTTAGGAAGCCATGCTGACAGTCAGAAATAGAGTTTGACATATGATTCATGAGCTTATCTCTAATGAACCGCTCCATGACTTTACATACAACTGAAGTCAGGCTTACAGGTCTGTAATTGCTGGCTGATGATTTACTGCCTTTCTTGAAAACAGGGGTTACTTGACCATTTTTCCATTCCTCAGGGAGGGTTCTATCGTGTAAAGATCTGTTGAACAGTATCACTAGTGGCCGGGCAATACAATGGCTCATTTCCTTCAGGACTCTTGGATGAAGCCCATCGGGTCCTTGTGTAAATTTGTGGCGAATGGCTAAACGCGTTCGCGTGGAGGTTGCGCAAACTCGATTTTAGAAGACCTATATCCGTTCTCCATAAAATACCTATTTTCGTTCGGCATAAAAGAAATTCAGCACAGTGGGCTCTCGGTGCTAAGTACACTTAGTATTTCATATTTTTCATATGATAGACATAATAGTTACATGAAATAATTGATTCGTGTCATCAAAATATGTTTGGCGAATGGCTTTTTGTTGCGGCAGACCACAAATCCGCCAAACTAAAATGCGTAACCAGCTCTAAGGAATTAAGTAGATAGCTTGACCCTTCTTAACTTGTATGCTTTAAACTGACAATTTACTGGAAATGCGATTTACTGGAAATAAGAGTTACTACGCACTGGTTTTCCTGACATAGAGGCCCGTTTTCTCGATCGCTCCAAAGCAATGAACCCACTTATGTATCTGGTGGTATTACTCTCGGAACCTTCCAGTAATAATATATTGGGGCATATAACCCATCAAAGTGAGCACTAAGATATTGCTTTACTGCATTTAAAAGCGGCACAGTGACTTGATTTTTTGTTCTGCCATTATCATTATCCATCAGTGTTGATCGTTAGAGTCGCACAGAGATTGGTTGAAATAAATCATGTGATTAATTCGTTATGAATGACAACAATTTACGTGTTCAAAATTTTACTACGATAGTAATTTTTCATTCATGCCTAATGACATCTGATGGCCTGCGAGCCAATCATAAAATACGACTGCGCATTATCGATTATTATTATTAACTATGACTGCATGGTTTCATTTCTCATTACTGGTGAATTAGCAGACCCCAACCCCCACCCCAGCTTGATTCGTGAACATTTTTATTGTTGAAATTAGTAACCGGGATCATGCCTTTCTGTAAGAATGGAATGTTTACATTACCGGACAGCTGTGCCAGAGCTGATAATGCAATCTACTGGCCATTGACAGATAGAAATAGTGCTAGAAAAATATTTCTTCCAAAATAACAAGTTGCCCAGTAGTGCAACTGATATAATAGACAGCGTATATATCTCTACCAGCAAGTAATTACTGGGAAGGGAGACCTACAGTTATACCTACAGTCATGGGACCAACTTTGTCCCAAAAGGGTCTAAATTTAGAAATCAATTTTGTCGTGAGTTTTATTTGGTTAAGTGAGGGATATGGTGGTCAATTCAATCTCGTGTATGTATGAGATTGGCTTGCCCGCCATATTTTTCACTTTCACCGGGCAAGCGTTAAGTTCATCATCATCATCATCATCATCATCTTCTTCTTGGGACATACGCCACTAGAATACTGCGGTATTACACGTTATCGTATGCACAATATCATTCTCCATCTAGTACTGGCCATTCAAGTTCAATATTATTTATTTCATGATTTAGTACAGATTTACTGCTGACCGGGTAGCCTATAGGTTTTGATACTCATCTGTCAAGATTTAGGAAATTTGAACATTTTTTCGATTATAGGTCAGAATGAATGGAATTTTGTCACGTTGATCAGATAAGCCTGGGTCCGAGTTTTTCAATCGGCATAATTTCTAAGTCACGAGCGACTAAGTGGTTAGGAAGATTAAAATGTTCGGAAACATGTGTGGCTTCCCTTAGCCTAATATCTGAAAGGTGTTGAGTTGCCCACCATCTTAATGGACATTTGGTTTCTCCGACATACTGTTTTTGGCACAATTTGCATGATATTAGATAAATAACATTTTCAGAGTCACAATCTAGATTAGATTGAAGTTGGAATTTGCTTTTGTTCTGAAAGCTCGTGTAAATATTCTGGTTCAGGAGAAATTCATCTAACTTGCACCTTTTCTTTCCGCATTTGCGAGATTCGCCTACACCTATAATCGGATGATTGTGAGAAATTTTGGTAGGTCGATGATTTGAGGCATTATCTGGAATGGTTTCCAAGCCATCCAAATGTTTCAAATTTGATTTTGCGCAAGAATCGTGAGGAGTAACCTCGTGGTTTGAGGGCTTCTTCAAAGTTTTTCCCATCACTCGAATTCCTGTGAAAATGGATTATTTGCAATTTTGCAATTCCTTTAAAAGTATGCGGTGGATTGAAAGATTTTTTGTGTAGTAGCTGATGCGAATCGGTTGGTTTGAAATACACTTTGTAGTCTAAGTAGCCAGTTGTTTCATACTTTAGACCTTTATATATAGATACATCCAGGAAATCTACAGACATCTCATCAATGGTTGCTTTTAATTTGATATTCGGATCATGATTGTTTAGAATTGTGAAAAATTTGCCGACTCTGCCTTTGTGTGTTGCCAAATCATGAAAATGTCATAAAGGTACCGTGATAAATAAGGGGCTGTTTTGGACACTTTTCTAACGCTTCCTCCTGCCACTCTGCTACATATATATTGACAAAAGATGGGCTAAAGCACTTGCCCATCGTGCAGCCACAAATTTGTTGGTAAATTTCGCCATCGAATTCAAAATCATTGGCTTTCAGACTCAGCTCTAATAGAGCTATTACTTCTGTCTGGCCTGCTGGTATCTGGGTAGTTCACGAATGCTTTACAGGTAGAATTTCTACCATTCTGGATGGCCATGTTTCTATACATAGCACCGATGTCAGGCATGACCAGGAATGAATTTGGAGATATCCAGGTCTCAGAGACCTGGGATAAGAAGTCTTATGTGTTTTTCAAGAAGCTGGGGTGTCTATTTGCTATTGGCTGTTGATGGTAATCGATGTATTCACTGATTCTGTAGGATTCTGAACTACAATTTGAGATTATGGATCAGCCGTGTGGTGACAATGGGTCCAACCACGAATCTATTGGTTTATGAATTTTTGGCAAAAGATAGAAAGTCCGCAGTTTTGGCTCAAGCTTAGAAAAGAGATACTTATGTTGCGTCTCGGTGATCTTCTTGCTATCGAGCATTTTTTTAGAATCTCATTAAATGTGCTGCAATTAGTTTGCCAAAGTGGCTTGCTTAGTTTCTGGTAATGCTTTGGGTAACTAAGTTGTCATTGTGCTTCATGTTTATAGTTATCTTTAAGCATTATTACAGTCGCCTTTATTTGCAGGTTTGATGACAATTTCGCTTTTTTTAGACAATTTAATTAGGGACTGGTGTTCCTCATAGGGTAAATTTGTTGATCATTAGGAAGTGTAGAATTTTTAACACATTCTGAAAAGAGTTCGATGCTTTCACCGATCGCTGGGTCTAGGTGTTTTACATTTGGCGCCCAACCAGGTTTTTTTTAATGAATAGTAGAATGTTACTATTAGAGATATGAAAGAAGTCTGCTAACTCAATACGGTAACTAAATTCAGATGTTTCCATACAGTCATTATCTAAAAGAGCATCCAAACCTGTTTTAGGTTTTGGTGTTAGTCTGTCAAGTTGTGCTAGTGCAAATTGTATTTCTTTATTCTGCGGCTGTAGTAGTAGTAGTAGTAGTAGTAGTAGTAGTAGTAGTAGTAGTAGTAGTAGTTATGATAGTAGCAATGGCAATGATAGAGGAAGCGTGTGATCTTGGTTATAATGCCATTATGAAATGAAAGATGTTTAGTGTGTTTATCTAGATCTAGTATGTATTGAGTATGCTAGTTTTAATTATGTCTTTGTATGATTTAAGGGATAGTATTTTTTGCGTGCTTGTTTATCTGTTTTATTCCACGCTTTTACGGTACCAATTGAAAATCTACATTTTCCTGTGTCTGTTCATGTGTATCTAATGTGGAGATCATGTTTGTTCCTATGTTGTTTGCAAAGCTGTGGGTTTTATATTTAGATAGAATTTTCTGATGAAAGGCTGTCAATGGTGATCATCTGTGACATACATCTGTCTGTGAGTTTAAGAAGTTTTTGTGTTTTGAACATGTTTTGACCCTTTGCTGGTTTTGACAACATTTTAATGCATTTTTTCTGCGTTTTAGTCCAGATGCCATTACAGTATGTGAGGTGTGGAAGGATCAGTGTGGAATACATAGTTCTAATAGTGGCTTGTGTCAGCTATGGCGTTAGTCTTTGAAAGTCCCCCATGCCTCTTGCTACTCTAGCTGTGACTACCTCAACTTGTTTGCCCCAGGTCAGGTTCTTGTCTAAATAAATTCCTAAGAATTTAGCAAAAGGGGCTTCTTCAATTTCTTTTTTTATTAATATAGATTTTTGGAATACTATCGTTTCTTGATTGTCTGACTTTGAAAATAGCATATAGTTTGTTTTATCAACATTTAATGATAGCTTGTCTACTTTGAACCAATTAATAACATCCTCCATTTCATTATTGACTCTTTCGTATAATATATCTAAGTTTTTGTTGGAGTAAAAGGCATGGGTGTCATCGGCAAACAGTATTAGTGACATCATCTGTTGTGACATTGGATGCCTATTGTCGGTCTAAAACTTCACACATTTGAGTTGCTCAATGTGTGGATAATGGTTAAGTTTCTTTTTTTTTCTTTTTTGGTACTTTTTTTCTTCTTTTTCCACTTTTCAAGTTTCAGCGGCTTGTAATACAGGGTTTGAGGTATGTACGATTTACAAATTTACATCACATAGCTTGGAGACCTAACCCACCTAGCAACCAGTTGTTCTGGTAGGCATAGAGTTCTCCAGCATACATCAACTACAGTGTGTCATCAGCTTATTTTAATGGTAGGACAAACCCACCACATCGATATGGTTGAGGTAAAACTAGAGGTTATTTCCACCCTACTGGTAGGACATGCCCACCTGGTGATTTATTACTCTTTACAGTGTCTAACATGGTATCTATAGTGACAATGAACCAGCTGTGGGTGTTGGGCGTGTTGGGTGATAGTCCACACACTCTTTTCTGTATGTATGATTACTGTATTCTGCGGCTGTGGTAGTAGAAACATCCTACCGCCGCAATCAGTCCTTCACGTTTGCCCACTATGTCTTGTCCTCAGGCGAATTCCTTAGCTTCCCCAGGTCCATTCTTGACTTGAGTGTACCTAATCCTGCTTTCTTGAGGTCACCTCGTAGCACGTTTAGCAGATTTATGCAATGGTGTCCTAAGGCAAATTCCAAGGCTCTCTGTGCTGGTGTCTCTTCTGGCATCCTTAGCACATGGTCAAACATGGACCATCTTTGCTGGGCGACTTTTACAGACAGCGGCGACGTATTACACATCTTCTATAGTGCATCATTGGAAATTATGCTGTCTGGCCATCTGTGTCCATTGACCAAGTTATAAGTGTTTGCAGTGGCAGGCATCAAGTTTGTCTAGAGCTGCCTTTGGAGCTGTCCAGCTGTTACAGTTATACAGCATCACGAATACGCAGCTTGCATTGTATAACCATAACCTTTGTATCTTTGATCTACGAATCCATAGTTTCCAGAAGGACTGGAAAGCTATGTTCTCCATAATGCATCGTACAGCAATGTCAACAGTACTGCAAAGCAGTGAGCCCAGGATTTTACTTTTCCTTCATGGCCCGCCGCACACGAAGTGGGACATCATTTTCTTTAGTTTCATGCTTTGTAGATAGGTATATGTGGGCAAACTCTCTTTTGGATTCATTCATACAGATATTCTCAATTTTCGGTTTGCTTGCAGCTATTGGGAAAAGTTCGTCAAGGGGTTTCTTTTCCTCCTCTAGAAAGTCGACATCGCTGACATATTCCATCTCTAGTGGCATACCCAGTATTGACACTGGGGGGGGGGGGGAGTTGGTCTTGTGCAACTTTCCCATACAGATTACAATGCAGCAGCAAGGTAGCAGGTGAAAAGCACCGGAGATAGACCATCTCCCTGTGGGGAGCCGATTGATATCTCAAACTCTACAAACTTCACTGAATTGACTCGTGCTCTCAGCTTGGTGTTTGCAAGCAGTACTCTCACTAGTCATAGCTCATCTTCATTGCAACTGGCCTGGCATAGTACATCTAGGATCTAGGCGTTTAATTGTGTCGAAGGCTCGTGACATGTCAACGCCCATTTGTGGAAGTACCAGTGTTTGGAGATGACTACCGATACAAGCATACATTGAGCCCATACAATGCCTGTGCAGCTGCATTCACATTTGAAGCTACTTTGACATGATCCGGTGAAGTAATCGATTTTGTCTTAGGTGCGGCATAGAGTAACATTGGATAATATTTTCTGTAAGCTGTTGAGGAGCACAAGGGGCCGCAGATTGGCTGGTGGGCCAGGTGGCTTCTTGGGCTTGGGTAGTGTGATAAGGATGCCTTGGCCTACAGCATCGATGGGAAGGTGGTGCATAAAAGCTGAATTGATTAGGTGCGTGATCGGTTTTGATATAATGTCACTTGCATATTTGAATAGCTTATTACTCATGCCATCAGGCCCAGATGCACGTCCATTTTTCAGGGCTTTTCTGTACAGTTTATTAAGTAGTATAGTGCAAACTAGGACGGTGGGACAGACCACCTTATCATTATGCTCTGGTAACACCCGGGTTTTATTTGTGGCCTCGTGAAGCTCGTAGGATATGCCCACCTGGCCTGGGTGGTTAGTGTGGAGATATTTACAGGAATGATGGCTGTTGAGGAGGCTGATAGGACATGTCCACCTGGCCTGGTTGACTGTATGTAAATATATGTACACAAGTTGTATATTGATATAACTAGAGTATGGGCCTGTACGATAAAGCACTGTTTTCAGAGCAGGTTGCATTAAATTGCAAGCATTGTGTCCTATCAGTTAAGTAGCTTTGAATCTAGGCAAGTGCACGTCCTCGGTTTCCACAATAGGCAAGTTTTTCTAATAAAATATTGTGATTGATAGAATCAAAAGCTTTTGAAAGGTCCAAGAAGATACCCAGTATATGTTCCTTCTTTTCAATTGATTCAATTCTTTTTTGTATCATTTCAACCAGTGCGAGCATTGTTGAATGTTTCTGGTGGAATTCATACTGTGAAGCATGCACACTTTCCTTTTTTTCTAGTTATTGACTAATCTATTATACATTAATTGCTCCATTAAGTTAGAGAAAAGTGTAAGGATTGAGACGTAATTTGTGAAGTTTGATGAGTCTTGCTTTGTATATTGGAGTGACACGTGCAGATTATGTTTTTATTATTTGGTGCAGCTTATTTCTGTATTTTAAAAACTTTGTCTCATTATACTTTGTTTGACATTTTATAAATGTCAATTAATGTAGCAATCCTCTTGTCAGCTATTGTTTAGTAGGGTTGTGCGTGAATAATTTATTTTCTTTCATGGGGAAACTGTGCTCCAAGATGTCAGTGCATATGTTGTGGAGCTTGGTGTAGGCATCATCACATGACTCTATATCTCACTTAGTTCCAGTCTACCTCAGACATGACCTTTTTAAATTTGTCAATGTCGACCTGATTCATTTCTCTGCACTTAATTTTTTCGTTTTTAAATGGTCTACTGTAGTTTGACTGTTTTTCAAGGATACAAATTGGTAGGTGATCTGACGTGTCTGTTACGAAAATTCCTGAATGTGTTTTGTTAATGAAACTGATATTATTACTGAATATATTATCAATAGTTCTAGCCTGACTCTCAGTAATTATAGCTGGCTTAGTTATGCTCGGATACAAGGAATGTGCATTTAGCAAATTTGCACAACTTTGTGAGTGAGAGCAGTTTTATTCCATCAGGTCACTATTAAAATCATCTATGAGGTAGACTGTTTTGTTTTCTTTTTTAATATCATCTAAGGTTGCTCCTAAAAGGTCAATAAATTTTCTTTTGTCATTGTTTGGTGCACTATAGATAGTGCCTATTATTTTATTTTTACCTTTTTCTGTTGGAATTTCTATAAACAATGATTACAAATAGGGCTACAGAATGAAAATATCCTCACGCTCAGTGTACTGAATATTATCCTTGATGTACACACCCACGCCACCAACCTTTCTAATTTGTCTATGCTTTTCAATAAACGTGTACTCTTTTTTATATCTACAAGATTAGTAGGTAAATTTGCCTTTAGCCCTGTCTCAGTAATTCCAATAATTCCAAATTCATGTGCACTCAGTTCTAGAAGGCAGCTTAACTTGTCAATGTTCTTCAGGAGTGATTGTATGTTGGCATGTAAGAGTGGAAAAGTGGCTTGTTCCTTGGATGCTATTATATTGTCATTGATGTTTTTTTTGTAGAATGTAGTCACACGATGGTGGTGCTATGTTTAGATCTGTTCTGTTGTCAGTCAGGTTTATTTTGCATGTATTTAGTGTGAATGGGTTTATAATTTGCTGCTCCGTGTGTTCCATATGGTTGTATTTGCAATGTGGATTTAGAATTGCAAGCATATAGTGTGTATCATTGTCACAGTGATTAAAGGGGAACAGTGATTAGTTGCAGTTGATGCACCGCCATGATTTGTTATCTGTTTCAAGATGAGTGTAGTCAGAAATTGTGAGATTAGAGCATTTCAAGTGAATCCAGGTATTACATATATTGCATAATAGTGCTCTGTGGTTCTTCTTTACTTGCTTCCTACACGTTGAGCAAGGGTTTGGCGGGGACGATTGGAGAAAGAAGAGAGGGGATGAATGACACCCAGGTCTAGGTAGTCAATAGACTAGAGAGTGGGTTCCTCATCTTGGTGCTGTACAGTGTCCGATGGCAGCAATGGTGGAAATATGACGTTAATGCTTATGCCAAACACTCTTTCAGACCAGCTGTTGAATATCTCGAGACTAATCTGACTGAAGGCTATTGCTGCCAGAATATTCAACAGCCTCTGTATAATTATTTTGAAATTGGGATTCTGGAAACTCAAGACCCAAAATACATAATTCGATTTCAGCACACGCAAAATAGTAGGTGGAGCTTAGCTAGAGTTACTTGGTAGAGATGATATATACAGTGTACCTATACAAGCTATCGCATAACATTGATATAATGCAGTGGATAAAATAAACAACAGAAAACAAAGATAATATTGGACAACTCTGTAAAGATAGACATGAAACGGAAAGGAGCATTGTCCACGCGGGCAAAATGAACCTTGGAATGGGTCAGCATGCAGCTGGATTATGTTTTGACACGTAAGAAAGATTAGTTATCAGAGAAAGGCAGTAGCACATAACATGCAAATTATACACTTAATATTACCCTGACTTGATCTGTAAGGAACATTCTGTTGAATAGTGAAGTGATGCTGGATGATTTTGAAAATAGGTTGACTGAGAACCACTGCTTCCATTAGGCAGCAATAATTTCCAGGCAACCTAATCCCAAATGTCATGCAATACTGAGCATTTGAATATAAACAATAGCATGAATTAAAATTTAAACGGTAAATGCCTACATTTTGGCTATACAGAATGAGCACTTCAGTAAGATTGGTAAATGAGCAAAGCAGCAGGGATTGAGGACTGTGATGGTTTGTAAATGAAAGCAACAAGCTTAAAAATAAGCAGCTGTAAAGCAGTATAGGTTAATTTTTGAATGATAGGGCTATGCGTCTTTCACTATACAGAATTTTAATGGGCAGATCAGTAGTAATGGTGCATAAGCAAAGCAGTTAAATTAACCTAAAACAACCATAGAATAAGAATATAAATCGATTTCAGCACACATAAATAGTAGGTGGAGCTGAGCTAAGGTTACCTGGTGGTGATGGAGTGTTGTCATTGCAAAACATTGGCTAAAATAGTTATAATTTGGCTAAGAGAAAATATGGACAGCAACAACTCCCTGTCAGATTAGTCACAGGCCAGCTGTTGAACATCTCAAACCTTATTTTGACTGAAGGCAGTTGCTACCTTAGGAAGTGTCAGTTTCAAGACAATCCAGCTTTCAAAATATTCACCAGTCTACCTTATAGTTACTTTGATATTACTTTGGTATTGAGATTCTAGAAATTATAGATTCATATATCGATCGATTTCAACACACATACAGAGTAGGTGGAGCTTAGCTAGAGTTACCTGCCGCTGATGGATGGTCTCAGATTAAAAGCACTAATATAGGCCAGCTGTTGCATATCTTGAGACTAAGTTGACTGAAAGTTGTTGCTGCCTTATGCAGAAAGAGCTTCCTGGTAATTCAGTTTTCAAAATATTCACCAGCCTACCTCTATAGTTACCTTGAAAGATCACAATTTTCATCAGCTCACTTCCATAGTTTCCATTGAAATTGTGATCCTGGAAATATGGGTGTTCAAAGATATAACTTGACATCAGCCCAAGTAAATAGTAGATGGAGCTGAGCTAAGGTTAGCTGGTGGTGGATTGTTGACATTCCAAAACACTGGCTAATATAGTTATAATTTTGCTGAGAGAGGGAGAGAGAGAGAGAGAGAGAGAGAGAGAGAGAGAGAGAGAGAGAGAGAGAGAGAGAGAGAGAGAGAGAGAGAGAGTATGGACAGCAACAACTCACTGTAAGAATAATCACATAAAGTTTGTGAGGACTACAGGTGTTAATATACATATACAAGGTTATCACAAAACATTGACACAATACAGTGGATAAGGTAATAAAATAAAATAAAGATAATCTTGGACAGCTCTATTGAAATAGACATCAGCCAGAAAAGAGGTCCATTTGGGTAAAATCAATTTTGGAGCTGTTCAGCAGGCTGCAAGGTTAATATTTGACAAGTAAAAGGATTAAAAGCAACACATAACATGCAAATTTTACACTTAATATTACCATGACTTGATCTGTCTGGCATCAGTACTCCATATGATTCAATGGCTGTAATATTCATAATCACCTGTGAAGTAGAAGCAATAGTTATAGCATATATACACATACAAACATGTGTTCACAGGTTTGTACACACATGCATATACATAAATATAAGTGTATACACGTGTATACATACACATAATAATAAGTATGCATACTCATACGTAATGTACTGCTTTGTTATGTAAGGAATAATCGGTTGAATAGTGAAATGTGATGCTGGATGATTTCAAAAAATAGTTTGAATGATAGCTAATGCTTCCATTAGGCAGCAACAACTCTCGAACAAACCAATATCAGGGAAACCCCCTGCAAAACCTCTTCTATGCGATACAGCGCCTTGTCTATCTGTTTTGTATTGTTGAAATGTTTTCTATGAAAAAAATTCATTCACGGTATATGGTCATGCATAACAGTGACATACTCAGCAGGATTGGTAAATTAACCACCTTGCTGCTATTAGCCACCAGAAAACAATTCTAAAAGCAAAAGAAAAGATTTTTAATATGCAAGCAGCATTCCTTTTGCGAGGCACCAACCTTAGTGCTCGTTGCCAGCAGTCAAGTATAATATAGTCAATGAATTCAATATCGATAATGAATAATTCAGTAGGATTGGTAAATTAAGCAAAGTAGCAGGGACTGAGGATTGAGATGGAATATACTCTTTAGGAATTTGTTGGTGAAATGGTTAAGTTGTTGAGAATGGTAACAGAAGGAACAGTATAAAATGATATGATGGGGTAAATTAAATGCTACTGAATGTAAACTTATTCAAGTGGTGAAGATACAATGAAAAAGAAGCAGAAAAAGTTTTTATGCATTATGATAATTAAAGTATTAACATTGCATATATTGTGAAGAACATCTTAAGATAAATATGTATGTGACCAGTAATTATATTATGTTTTTATTGTGATCAAATAAACCTGTAAGTCATACTATCTCAGATTAAGAGTATTCATATAGGCCAGATGTTGAACATCTCAACACTTATTTTGACTGAAGGCATACAGCTTCCAGGCACAACAAATTTCAAAGTATTCACATGCCTACCTGTATGGTTACTGGATATTGAGATGCTGGAAATTCCCGATCCATGAAATATCAATCGATTTCTACACATGTAGGGAATAGGTGGAGCTTAGTTACGGTTACCTGGTGGTGATGGATGGTTTCAGATTAAAGCATTCATATAGGCCAGCTGTTGAGTATCTTGAGACGAAGTTGACTGAAAACAGGTAATTCAGTTTTGAAAATATTCACCAGCCTACCTCATTAGTTACCTTGAAGTTTCAAAATTTTCATCAGCTCACCTATATAGTTTCCATTGAAATTGGGATTCTGGAAATTCAGTATTCAATTATATAAATTCACTTCCGTACACATAAATAGTAGATGGAGCTGAGCTAAGGTTACCCGGTGGTGGCGGTGGTGGTGGATTGTTGGCATTGTAATTTGGCTAAGAGAGAGTATAGACAGCAACAACTCGTTGTCAGATTAGTCACATAATGTTTGTGTGGTCGATCTGCAGGTGTTAGTATACATATACAGAGAAGCTATACAAGGTTATCACAAAACAATGACATAATACAGTGGATAGGGTAATCAGCAGGATTGGTAAGCACATAATAATAAGTATGCATACTCATACATGCACTGCTTTGTTATGTACGGGATAATCTGTTGAATAGTGAAATGTAATTTCATAAATAGTTTGACCGAGAACTAATGCTTCCATTAGGCAGCAGCAACTCTCGGACAAACCAAGCCTGAAAAATCCAGCAAGGCATTTTCTATGCGATACAGCCCCTTGTCTATCTGTTTGGTGTTGTTGTTGTTGTTGTAATGTTTTCCAGAAGAAAAATTCATTCACGGTAGCGGAAGATTAAAGGTGAATGAGAGTTGTGAAGTTGTAAATAAAATTGTAAATACGTTTAGAAACAAAACTGTACATTTAAATGCCCGCAACAAAAACGAATGGATAAAGGGAATTCGGATGAAAGCATAAACATAGAAGACAAACAGGAGAGGCAACAGCGCTTAACCTGCCAGTCCAATGCTTACAATATGAAATGTCTTTACACAAATGCAGACTGCCTGACTAATAAAATTAAAGAGCTTAAAAACAGGATTCAGAGCCAAGAGACTGCATTCAATATTATTGGAATAACAGAGGATTATCCGAAATTTTTTAGATAGGCTCCATCTCTGACAGAACTACAGATTCCATGATTTGAACTGTTCATAAATGAGTCAGTGGCAGTAAGCAAAAGAGGTGTAGCCCTATATATTAAGGAACACCTCGAGGGGTGGAATACAAAATTGAAAGTAAATTTCAAGAAAGCATTTGGGTGAAAATTTAATTAAATAGCACTGAAACTTTGTTGGTAGAATGTATACATAAATGTCCCGCCAGCACTACAGAAAATTTTATTGAATTGAGAGATCCCATTCAAGCAGCATGCACTGAGGAATTCACTCACCTACTGATTATGGGTGACTTCAACTTTCCAGACATAAATTGGGATACATGGATGGCTCCAAAATATTCGGACGAAGAATCATTCATAGAGTGCATAAGAATGGCTATTTATATCAAATTGTGAGGGGACCCACACGCACAAGGCTGAACAACATTCCTAGTACAATAGACCTGATTTTGACAAATGAAGAATTGATAACAGACCTGGAACATTTCAGTCCTATTGGATCTAGTGATCACAGTGTTTTAACATAGGTGTATCACCAGCATATAGAAGGTACACATAGTAAGGACAGCACTTTTCAAAAAGGTAAATAAATCAGAACCAGGGAATTACAGACTGGTTAGCTTGACTAGTGTTATGTAAGCTGATGGAGAAGTTAGTTAAAGAGAAGATTGGACCACATGACCAGAAATAAACCGATTAGTAAATCCCATTTTGGATTCCTGCCTGGAAGATCAACTACGTTATAATTATTAAAGGGTCATGGAGGACTGGACCTGTATTATGGATACAGGCGGAAAGATAGATACAGTGTACATGGACTTCATGAAAACCTTTGGCACCATTCCACACCAAAGTTTGCTAGGAAAGCTAAGAAGTTATGGTATACGTCAACAGCTAATCTCGTGGATTGAAAACTTCTTGTCAAACAGACAACAAAAGGTTGTTGTCAATGAAGTTTCATCAGAAACCAGGCTTGTGATAAGAGGCCCTCCCCAGGTTAGTGTATTAGCCTCTGTATTGTTCATCCTTTACATAAATGATTTACCAGATGTAGCGAAGGCAGCAACATATCTCTTTGTAGACGATGCCAAGATATGCAAAGAAATAAAGGGTGCGGATGATGAGAAGAAGATGCAAAAAGATTTAGATGTGTTCCAGAACTGGATATATAAATGGCTATTGAGGTTTCATCACAACAAATGTAACGTAATGACAATATAAAGCCAAAAACATAAGGAGGAAATAAAGCGAGATTATCATTTATATAAACAAAATGGAGAGCATGTGACACTTGCGATTGTGGATAAGGAAAAAGATATTGGTGTGGTCATCGACAACAATCTATCATTTAAGGCCCACAGGCAAGCACAGGTAAACAAAGCAAACAGCATTATAATAAGAAGAACGTTTACATATATCTTGATGAGGAGATATGCACTTACCTATTCAAAGCATTGGTGAGGCCACATCTTGAATATGCAGTCAGTGTGTGAGGACCACAGAGTAAGACGGAAACCCTGGTGGTTGAAAATGTACAGAAGCAGGCAACAGAGCTTGTCCCCATGCTGAAAGAGTTAGATTACCCAGCCACTGGCAGCCAGACTAAGGAAGCTTGGCCTGCCAATGCTCAAATATAGACGACTGAGAGGTGACATGATTGAAGTTTACAAAATCCTGAGTGGAGTGTATGACACGGAGGTGACAGACAACTTCTTTGAGGTAATAGAAAGCATCTATATAAGAGGCCATAGCTTGAGGTTACGAAAGGAAAGGGCCAAACTAGATTTACGGAAACATTCATTTACAAGCCGAGTCAACAATGTATGGAACATCCTACCCGATGTATTAGTAAGCATCGATTCAGTGTTTAAATTTGAGGTAGGACTGGATCGATTCTGGCCGGATCAGGAAATTAAGTATGACTTTACTGCAGACTACAAAATGCCTGGAAGTCGCGTGCATCCATCGTATAAGTCAGAGGAAAATGAAGAGGCGGAGGTTGAACAAGTCTAAGTCCACAGCAACATCCTAAGACGTCCTAAGACATGGTACATGGGAATGCATAATAGTGACATACTCAGCAGGATTGGTAAATTAACCATCTTGCTGCTGTTAGCCACCGGTGAACAATTTCAAAAGCAAACGATAATTTTTTAATATGCAAGCAGCATGGATTCATACATTTCACTGCGACCCAGTAAAACTGAATAATATATCTATTAATGATCTATTATATGCTGATGACTTGTTCTTACTATCCGAAACTGAGACAGCTCTTCAGCAATGCCTGGACAATCTAAAGATATTCTGTGATAACACCCTTCTGACTGTAAACCTAGATAAAACCCAGACTCTCGTTTTTAATAAAAGTGGCAGAGTAGGTAAAAACCTCAAGTTAACTTTTGGGGAAAACGAGCAGGAATCTTCTCCATAAACAGCAAATTTCAATATGGCAAAGCGCTAAGAATATTTTTTCAAAATTAAATCCACCTACATGCAGTTTGGTGGCATTCATCCTAAAGCACAACTAAAGCTGTTCCTTTATTTAGTCCAGTTAATCATACTTTATCACTGCAAAATCTGGGGGCCAAAAGCAGCCAAAATGTTTGTCAATAATGAATTTAGTAAACTACACAATTCCTTTCACCACGAGAAACTCACCAACAAATTCTGCAAACAAGCCATAGGTTAGGACTGTGCGGTTACCCAGATTTTGAACTGCCTCCGGATTTTTAAGCATAACAGTTTGAAAACCGGTGACATAATTTGACAACCGTACAACCGTGTATGTTTAAAAATCCAGTTTTATAATAATTTTTTTACGGATATATCATAATATATAACATTGATTGTATAAATCTGCTTTAATTCTATGTATTTGTGAAATAAAATCTGAAATAAAACCATACCTATGTAGTATCGTAACAGGAGAATGCTGCTAGATCGTATTGCTACATACATTCAGAAATTCTAATCTGCTAGCGTTTTATTAAATTCTATAATACACGCTTGAAAGCATATCATAAGGGATCTAATGTTTCTGATATCTATGTCTATTATGAATTCTGAACGCGCATCCGGGACTCTAAACCCGGGGACGTGATCTAACCTGCCAAAGTAAGTTGAGATCGAATTTGTCTAATCGCTCGGGCGATCAAGAGTAGCTTCTCGTGAATGTTCAGGAGCTGGCTCGACGTATGTAGGATGATATAATTAACACTCGACGCAGGTCGATATACATTATTAGCACCACAAAACAACTTTTACAGCTTACAACTGATACAGTTTTAAACCAAGCCCTTCCAAATCGTGCTTATGATCTATATTAAAATACGTAGGAATTCCTTTTTCGTGGAAGCAGTATGCTAGTAAATAGTATAATACGGCCGATTTTGATTACACATATCCGATTAATTAGATCAATAAATTTGATTTACTACACATTTTCAGGCATATACAATATGCAGATTTGTACCACGTGGCAGTATTACGACGTCTGTAACTAAATTCGACATAAACCTGTGCAAGCGTAGGCTATCGGGAACTAGTCTTTATATTATATACATTTGCATAATGCTTCTCATGAATCTCACTGGTCTCCAAAATGGAGGCTGTGTAACAGTCTAATTAGGTCTGCCATCTTTCAGAATTTACCACCAGCTTAGTGTTTCCAAGACCTGAAATGACTAACTATCGAGTAGTATCTTTAGCGAATACTCTACAAATTTTCTAATTGTAGTTTAGTCATCCAAAAACATTTTCTACTCCATGAATCGCTTGAATTGGCCGCTAAAAGCCACAGTAAATTTGGCAATGTATCTCTCTACGCGTTATTGTAGAGGGGGGTATATGAGTTGCTAATTGTCTAGGAATCTAATATATGACAGATTGTGCAAGAACTCGAAATGACATATCGCGATGAATTTAAAAGCGCAAAATCTAATGTTTTAAAGCAATTTACGTAATGATTTCACTATATCCTCTAAAATTGCATCGGATACTATACATGTAGCTACAGATTTAAGTCTACCACTAAAAACGTTCTATTTTCGTGGTATTGCAAATTATTATTTTTCCACGAAAATTGAAAATATTTTCTACCAATAAAACAAATATCCGGTTAGAACCGGATTTATGGCCAACACCGTCACCGGTTGTGTTCTTACCAAATCCGTGCAGCCCTACCATAGGTGTGCATAAATATGCTTCCAACATTTCTCTGAAAGGGGAACAGGGAAAGTACCCACTTACCTTGGAAATCATTGTAAAACTCCTAAAACATTGGAAGTGGGTAATATCATTATCGGATGATAGAATTGTCAAGCAAGCATATCTAAGTGATCTAGAAATACTTAGCAAGAACAAAACACAAACTACCAACAGACACGCGTGACTAGATATACTAAAGGAACTACTAACATTCAGTGGACTAAGTGATATTTAGGTTAACCAGAACCCAAACAACCAAACCATTGGTATGGTCCGCACACACTTGAAAGAGCAGTACAACAAGTTCTTCTTTAACACAATTCAAACAACATCTAAACTCTCAACATATGCAAAGATAAAACACAGTTATGCAATCGAACCAAACATAAGCCAAACCATCCCTTTCAAATTTAGAGCAACAGTAGCAAAAACCAGCGCACACCAACTAGAAATTTAAACATGTAGACACCACAAAATTAGCAAAGATAAGAGGCTCTGTAAACTGTGTGCAAAGGATACCGGAGATGAAATCCACATTTTATTGAACTGTGAAAACCTACAAACACAACGTAACAAGGTATTTCCTCAACTTAGAACAGCAAGTAACCCTTCAGAACAAATTACAATACTAACACAAATACTAAACTTTGACAACCTAGATGTACTCACAAAGTGTAGTACAGCAGTACCTAGCATGATGGAACACAGAAAAGAGCTGCTATCCAAAACAGCCACCTGCAATGTAACTGACTACAAAACTAACACATGGATGTAATACGTGCATGCACGTTCATGCAAGTGTGTGTCTGGGAGGGCGTGTAGGGTGGGTGTGCATGTGAATATTCCTGTTTGCTGACGATACAAAACTATTCAAATCAATTCCTAATCAACCAGATTGTGATACGCTGCAGCGAGATATAGACTCTATGTGCATGTGGACTGAAAACTCACTCATAAAACTCCATGCAGACAAATGTAAAAGTATGAGAATTTCTTCAAGAACCACATGCAGTTCCCCATGTCTACACAATGGACTCTAACCACCATGCTCTAGAGTATTCCCCCACCGAAAAAGACATTGAGGTCATAATTGATGAAAAATTAAGTTTCAACCAACACATAAATGAAAAAATAAACAAAGCCAGTCAAATCATGGGACTAATTAGACCCAAGTTTAACTACATAGATAAAGACAACTTCAAGCTCTTTAAATCCCTTGTCAGGCCTCATATCGAATATGCTGGACTCAAACTAAATATTGATAAATGTGTTGTGATTCCGTTTGGAAATGTTGATGCTAATATAGTTATGCCGGATAATTTAAAAGTTGTTACTGTATATACATATTTAGGCATACTATTGAATGACAATGATAATTTCCAAAGTGTTTTAGCCAAAATTAAGACCAGATTTGATATTTGGAGTCAGAGAGGTCTAACTATTTTTGGGCGCTCGATGCTTGTTAAAGCTGAAGGTATATCTCGACTTGTTCATTTGTTGTGTGTTTTGCCATTATCTGTTATTACAATGAAAAATGCTAATAAGCTTTTTTATAAATTCATTTGGGTGAGCAAATGTGAAAAAAATCAAAAGAACACAACTAAATGCACCTATTAAAAATGGGGGTATTAATTCAATGGATTTAATATATATGAATGTATCTTTGAAGCTAGTTTGGTTAACCCGCTTTTTCTCTTCTTCCGATGGCCCATGGAAAATAATTCCAGAAATGTTGTTCAAAGGTATTGGAGGACTGACATGTCTGCATCATTGGTCAATTTGCTGTTAAGAAATTATCTATTGAAATTCCATCTTTTTATAAAGAATTATTAGAGATCTGGGTTAAATTTAAAATGGTAGCAGATGTAGATGTATTTGATGAAATTATTTGGAATAATAAAAGGGTTTTGATTAATAATGGATCGTGTTATATGTCATATTTGTTTGATGTAGGTATTATTTATATTAGAGATGTTTTGATGACCATGGCGTCTTTCTGAATTATATTAAATTACGTCGTAAGTTATATAGGAAGATGGATTTCACATTTAGAATATATGAACAGTTGAAGCGAGCGTGTTATAGGGCTGTAGGGTGCAATTTATTTAATAGGTTCCTTCCTTTCTAAATTATCAAATGCCTAAACGTTTTAATGTGTGGTCCTTTTTTCACAAACTTCCTTTAGAATTTAAAATTAAACAGTTTCAATATAAGTTATTGCACCACATACTGCCTTGTAGGAAGCTTTTATTTAAAATCAAAATTGCTGATGATCCTTTTTGTAATAGATGTCAAAATGTTACTGAGGACATTATTCACTATATTTATAGTATTTTTAATTTTTGGTATTCAATCTTTAATAGATTAAATAGGATTGAAAATGTGGTCAATTTTAGTGATATGGAGGAAATCGTAATTTTTGGATTTCACCCAGTATCTAATTAATATCCTCATATAAATTATTTATTATTGTTAGTAAAGTTTTATATTTATAAATGTCTAGTTGAGTTCAGAAACGGTTTAAAGATGCAACTTCTGGTGATGGAGAGGGCATCTGCCAGGGCTAAGGTTGAAATGTGTGCTTTAATTGAAAAATTCATATAATCTATTATTTTCTGCATTATTAATATTTTCCATCTTTTTATCGAGATATATCTTAATTACTCATCCCTCTGAGATACAGGATCGCTCGTTTAGGGAAGGAAAGTTGGGTGGGGGTGGGGTTTTATATTGATAATTAAGAAGTTGAAATTGTATTTAAAGATGTTGTGAGGACTAGATACCCGATCGCTCCGATTAACTTGACAATCATAATACAGATTCTCCTTTACTAGAAAAACAAAAAGCTTTTTAAATTTTTGTAATCGCCCTGCCAAATCTGAGATAAGCTTATAGCAACTACCTTGACAACCAAATGTGTTTAGCTATCGCGCTACAGTTGTGACGTAACACCGGGATGACACCAATTCCTATTAGTCTAGATTATTATCTAGAGGAGCATAGCTATAGGTTCTCTACTGCTGCGCGTATTAGGCACCTATGCACATATTCTTTGACAATTCATTGTTCACATGGACACTGCATTGTTCGAGATGCACCAAGGTTCAATAATATCGAAGTCGATGATATTGTTGTTGATTAAACTTAAAGGACAGACCTTATGGTCACGGTGCCTGACATCACAATTCTAACGGCCTGTTAGAGGTGACAGTAACATCGGATTTCGTGTAGGTGAATTAGGCTATATTTAATCAAACCCACCCACACACTTCTTGGAATACAATTCTACAAATGCATATATATTTTATCTTTCTGGACTGACTGCAGAGATTTTGCATAGATGATAGGCATGCATGTACACAACTTTTTAAATGATAGTTAAGTAGGCCTACACCGCTCAGTGCACGTACGATTGTGTAGGCTTATGAATTAATTTATGATTGCATTATAGCAGTTACTCCAGTTGTGTGTTTAAAGTTAACTAAAATGGCGGGTAAATATAAATGTAATCTAAACTAATCTATTTGCGTATAGTCTACATTGACATATTATTGACAGTACACGGTTTGTTTACAACTTAGAGATGCGTAACGAGGCTTTCACTGCCGTCCTTGTAACTTGTAACTTGTAGAAATCATAACCTCCTTCGTAGGAGAACCGCACTCACATGCGTAAGAATCCTAACGTCTAAACACTGTCATCACAGTTTTTAACACTACACTTAATACGGTTGTCTGATTTAGAACGGTTGTCCGGTTTAGGACCACTAGTACGATGACAGGCTGACTATGTACATATCTATCATCAATCACCAGGACTGTCAACGGGAAAGAAGGCTCGGTAGTCTTTAAAAAACATCCACCTTTTAATTAGTACTGAGGCATACAACAGCCATATACATGTATTATGTATGAGTAGAAGAATCCAAAGTATGGGTAGGAAAATGTAACTTAAGTTAAGCTCTAAAAGATAACTGTAATGTATCGATTGTGGCCATATTTGGGCTGCTAAGTAAAGTAAACCTGTGCGTGTGTAACAGATATGTCAGCCGTCTGGCATGATACTCTAATGCGCCCAGGAACTCTGTTGTTAAAAGCTCGGGATCTAGAATCCTTGTACAATCCAGAATCAGTTGGATTACTTCTTCAGCTGAGTAGTTAGCAATGCCGGTCTGACAATATTTCTTAAGGCATGCGTCTATAGACTCAATGGCTGACAGCCTTACAGGTTCTAAAGTGGGACATCTGATTAGAAAGTGTTCCAGTGTCTCCTGTTCTGATTTGCACAACAGACATAGCGAATCCGAGGTCTCCTGCTTAAATCTGCACCGGTTCGCTTGTAGGATGTACGTCCCGGTAAGGAGCTTCAGTTTAATGGGGATACGGGCCACATCTCTTTCAGAGGAATAATCTGCTTCTAGAACAGGATGCAGCTTTCCTGGAACAAAGACAAGCTCCTTCAAGTACCTAAGTGATTTGTACAGTGGTACTGTGCTTGTAATCTCCTCTTTCCAGTATTGCTGTATAGCTCTTCTAATCAGGGACTTCCACTTTGCTTTCTGAATTGGATCATCTAACTACACATCAGGATCTTCTAATCCGTATTTATGAGTCATTTGTTTTAGCTCTATGAACCAACTGTGACTGTCAATAGATTTAACCAACAGCTGCCGCCTTGCTATTTTCTTTTCTGTTGAGGATTCTGGTAAACTGCAGATGGAATTAAAGAGCATCAGCGCTTTATGATGCACCTGAGCCTCAACAGGAAGAATGCCCGATAAGATATATACTGTTGGGTCAGCAGTGTTCTTTGGTAATGACAGAAGCTGTTTCAGGAGTCGCTTTTGGTACATTTCCAGATTAGTCAGTTGTTGCCCCTTCGGAAGTATAACTTCGAGCCCGTAAGTTAAAACTGGTGCTATATAGATCTTAAAGAGATGGATAATTGTCACTGGGTCTAGGCCGTTATGGCCATGAAATCAAGAGGAAAAAAGACTATAGGCTGTACGTCGAGCCTTCTTTATGTTTTTATCTACATTCTCAGCCGTATTCTTTCTTAGTGAGGAAGCTCTGGTTACTCCCAAATGAACGTTGGAAGTTTCGCTTGGCATTTGTTGGTCTCCTAAGAAGAATGCTTCTCCGGACTTGTGTTTACTGGAAGGGCAGATCGCAATTGACACACTTTTTGTTGGCTGAAGCTGGTATCGCTCCCTGTTGGCAAAGTCAACTGCAATATTCGTAAGATTCTGCACATCGACACTTGTAATACTCATCAGAGAGATGTCATCCGCACATGCACTATTGTTACATAAGGTGTTTCCAATACGTGCTCCCATGTTGGTTGCTCCTAACCTGTGAAGTAATGGATCGCTATACAGTTTATACAGGTCTGTGCTAAGTATGCCACCTTGGAGTATCTCAATGGGGGCTGACTGTACGCCCTTCCATTTGATCTGTGATGTGGCTCCTAAATGGATACTTTGTATGAGCTTCCAGTGTTTTTCATCCATGCCTACATGAAATAATCTCCGGAGAAGATGGTTATGGTCGACCACATCGAAGGCTGCCTTTGCATCCAGAAGGATCAGATGCACTGAATTGTTATTATCATGCGACTCTCTGTAAAACACTTCCACCAGGAGCAAAGCATGCATGGAAGACACCCCTGCTGTAAATCCCCTCTCTGAGATGAACATTGACTTCTCTCAATCTTGTCTTTGATCCTACTCTTCAGAAGCGCCTCAATGATTTTTGTGATTACGGGCAAGACTGTAATACCTCTATAGTTCTTTGCTTCTGTGGGTGTTCCTTTCTTCTTATAAACTGGTGACAAGAGTCCTACTTTCAATGAGTCTGGAATACCACAATTTTTGAATATCTGGTCGATCAGTTCACGCAGGCATAGGAGGAGATCTTCACCAGCATGAATAATGTTCTCGATCATAACTCCATAGATGTCTGCCGCTTTTCCTCTGTTAATAGTGGAAACAGCCTCTCTCACCTCTACTAAAGTAACTTCTGGGACGTCATTATTAAGTACTATCTGCTCTATAACTGAGACTTCCCTCGTGACAAGGTCATGATAAGACTCGTCGTAGGATTTATTGCATGTGTCAGGAATGGCTAGTTTTTCAAAATAAATCCTGAAGCCTTCAATTACACTGTCTCCGGAGTAGTGATCGGTATCCACATAGAGGTCATTGACAAACACGTTGCCCTTCTTTCGCTGTTTGTTTATCAGCATATGAAATGTTTTACTGTCGAACTGATGAGACTGTAGAATGTTGGACTTGTGTTTCGCATTCTGCCGAGCCAGTTCCACCCTACAAGCTCTCCTGAACTCTTTCTTACATTCTTTCTTCTCTATACAGGATATGCTGTCGCTATCATTTGGCCTTCCTTCTTGAGTCCATAGCTTGCCTGCTGATCGCAGTTTCTTCATGGCATGAGCAATCTCAGTGTTCCAGACTTTTAGCTTTAGCTTGCTGTTGAAACGCTGCTTTATTGGTGTTGATTTTTTTTGCAGACACTGACATTAACATGCACAGTTCTGAGACTATACTATTGATCTGTGAGGGATCTTCAAGTTGAAGATTAGTTCTAATAACGTTCATACCGCTAGATATCAGAGAAGCATATCTGTGTTTATCGGTCTTTTCCCATTTGATTCTTGGGTGACTAGCATGAGAAGTTGTCTCAGCTACTTTACTTGTGGCAAAAGCAAAATCAAATGACATCTGTATTGGCATGTGGTCAGAGGTATTACATGAGCTATCTACAAGAACCAGCTTATGTGTACGCATAAATGGCTGCGGGATATTGTGGAGGAAATAATCTATTTCTGAGCATTCTTCGCCTTTTTGGTTTAGGAAGGTCTTTCCGGTAGTAGAATACTTCAGTTGGCACTCTTTGATGAAATTCACCAGGTAGTGTCTGTGTTTTGAGTTGTCAGCTTTGGAGAGATCTTCATTTAGATCACCTCCAATAACTATGTAGTGGGTTTCTGTATATTTCAGACAGATTTCGAAGAGTTGGTCCACAGTTTCGCAAAATTCATATATATGATCCTTTCCTCCACCCCTTGTTGGTAGGTAGACCGAGGCTATACGATATTTCTTGTTTTTGCCATCAGTTAGTTCTATGCATTGTATTCTCTCTTTCCCCTCCTGGAGCGGCAAGATCTGGTTATTCAGCTCGAGACTCCAGAATATGGCTACTCCACCGTACCCTCGTGGCAAATTGATTGGGGGTAGAGGATTGTTTATATCTACCCCTTTTCCGATGTAGCCAGCTTTTTTTGTGACCTCACTTAATGTATCAATCTGTGACTCAAATAACCAATGTTCTTGTATCAATGCAATCTGATTGACTTGCAACAGACTATCAATGGCATAAGCTGATGTTTTTATATTCTTACAGTTGAAGGCAACTATATTCAGGGGTGAAGATGATTTAGCTAAGGTTGATCGTTGTGGTGTTCTCCCAGGCCTAAAAAAGAATGTTCAGATATTTCTGCGGGAGGCTGTGTTTGTTTCTCTACTGTATTCGGTGCCATAGATGGTGATTGTATAGACATAGTCCAACTTGCGACTGGTGGCTGCGGTTGATCTGAAGTCCCTGCTCCATCACTGTTTTCTGGAGCTGCTGTCGGTTGTTGACTCAGAGCTGTGTGTAATATCTGGTTGACTACTGACTTCATTTTTGACGAGTCATCACTCTTTCTAGTTGCTAATGCAAGAGGCGGGTGACCACCATGACTTACCAAAACCGGCTGCTGGTGAGTCCCCAGAGTGTAGCTAGGTGGGCATTGCTGGCCGTTGTAAGTCATGGGTGGTGGCAGCAGATATGATCCGGTCTGTCTTAACTGCCTTTGGTGTTGTTGACCAATAGCACCCACCTGATCACTAGCAACTGGGTATTTTTTGCTTAACCATTGCTGCGCCATCACCATAGTAGTTGGTGGTGGGTGAGTTGACATAATCATAGGACACAAGTGTTGGGGCACCATGATAGGTGGTGGATGTAACTGATGAGTTATCCCACTATGCATGGCTGCAGATGACCCGACATCTGTGAGCCTAATAGGCTCCAGCTGTTGGACGGCTGGATTATTTGACAGTTGATGATTTGTCAAATCAAAAGCCTGTGGCGATTCCATTGTCATGCTTCCAGGTGGTATTTGTTGACTTGGGTGCAGTTGTCGCTGCTGTGACCGTTGTTTCATTAGGCTAGCACTATAATGTGACTGTGGGCCCATTATTTTATGGTTTGACAGAAACTGAGGATTAGTTGTGCTCGGGCCACACACAGTTTGTTGGTTACTCTGGTCAATACTTTTTCTTGCATGTTGGTCTTCAGTTGCAGGACCTTTAACAGCTGGTTGTTGTGAATTCACATGTCTCAGCCTGTTAGGTAGATTATGCTTGTACTGGAACTGTCGCCGGTTAACAAACACCCTACTTGGCTGGGATTGTTGCTGCCGTTTACCGTCCAGTGCCCTGACATTACTATTGTGTGGGCGGTCAGCACTCCTTGGTTGGAAGTTTCGTCTTACTTCACTCGATGCATGTGAAACAACTTCTGTAGGGACACGCTGGTGTTTGTTACCAGGTGAAGGCTGCTGACGTTTTGCATATTCTGAATAGGAGTTAGTCACAATTCCATAATGATGAACACTATCTTTGGTTATCTTCTGCCTAGGGCCAGCACGCATGTCCGGTTGATGCTGATAGTGAATTCTATTACCGTGATCCTGTTGGTATCTATTTATGCCCTCATATTTAGACTGCGTCAGCAGTGCTGGATAGTTCGCATATTCATGCGGCTGAGGGTTCTGTCCTGAAGCAAACCTGTCTCTTATGCGCTCTATAGGCACTCTATTGGCTCTATCATGACTTCGGTCTTCTTGAGACTGTTGATATCTATTAACCCCTTCATATGAGTAATGGTTAGTCGAAGCGGTATTAGTAACACAATCAGAGTTGTTTTGTACTTGTGCAGCCCTGTATCTAATCTGCTGACCCGTTGGTGGCTGTGCCCTGTCATGACCATTATCCCATGTACTCTGTATGGGGTTTGGATGATAAGAGAATGAGTTACACGATGGATTGTTACACCTATTACGACATACTTCAGGCTCCTTCTCACGTCCGCACGCTTATAGTACAACTTAAATAACATATACTGTTGAATATTTTGAACATTATTGGGTTGGATTTCAACCCAAATTGTGTTCAAAATATTCAACATAACGTTTCTTGTATCATGTTCATATGGTTCTAACTAACATATTTGTGTTTTTGCTTTGGAAGCATTTAAACTTATTTATTTATTTACGTAAAGATGATACGCTGGCGACCTCTGACCATCTGTCAGTTCACCTACCTATTTAAAATTTGTTCATCTGTTACAGTTTTGCTTTTTCATAACATTGAAATATTAGTGTATGCTACTTCCATACATGGAAGAAGTTGGTTTGAAAACGATATAGTTCATATGGTTGTCACAGGTGTGACGCCCCCCCCCCCCCCCCCCCACCACCACCACGCACACCAACGTACGTATTGACCCGTACACGCCTCTACATTATTATTATTATTATTATTATTATTATTATTATTATTATTATTATTATTATTATTATTATACAAACACATTGCCAAAAGCTTATAGGTAAACAATTACATTCTAATCAGTAATCACGGGAAATTTCACATAGGACACACTGACACACTTATTGTACATCCGTAATCTTCAGAAAAGGTTGTAGCTGCACTCTATAGCCTATACATTTAGATATGAATAATAGTACACGTCAACCTCTCCCACCCACCTTGATCATCATGCTGCCATCCATCCATCCCAGATATTACATATTACACCTAGTCCTTTCAAGAATGGTAATGGATCCGCAATTAGGCATACTAGACTACAGAGTATTTGTCACATGCATTGAAATATTGCCGATTTTCAGCATTGCCCATGGTTTACCGTAGTTATAGGCCTATTATTATGCGAATATAGCTATCCATGAAACCATTAAAAATGAGTAAATATCATATTAGATTTTTTTAAATCATGATTTTTCATTTCTTGAAGACTTAGCTTCAACCTGACATAATTTATGTTATGGTAGGTAAGGCCTATCCTGTTAAACGCACGTTTTAAAAAATATGTTACCTTTGTACTACAGACAGAGAAATATTGCCCCAGCTCACAGCGCCGTTCCCGGCGTGACGTCACAGCGAGTGGCGATGTGATTCAGATTGACGCGTCATTTAATCTCGTTATTTGGGCTGCCTAACATATTTTTCTCACTCCAAAGTGACGCTATTGTGTTTAAATAGTGTAGTAGACCATAAAATTAATTAAAACTCGTTATCGACCGCAAGTCCTCACAAGACCTTTAATGTATGTATATTCACTGAATAAGTAGAAACCTTAATTGAAAATCCTGAAATAAAAAGAAAAAGAAAAATGTTATTCGGTTCTTTTCGGATCCATTTCTTTAATACGTCTGTGAACGAGAAATGCCGATTATGATTTTCCAACTGTTTTGTCTAGAGACGATGTCAGAGCGAACGCGTCTAAAAACTGGCCAATCACGTTTCTCCACGCGTAAATCGCAATAGAAATCGGAAAGTGAACGTGGCCTTTAATCTGGCACTGTCAACAGTGCAATAAGTAATATCGTCTTTTATGTAATACATTCAGGTAGTTTTGAGATTACACTTAGCTTAGGGTAGGACACAATTATCAAAATGTCGTCTAAAGGTAAGAGTGTCAGATATTTTTGTTGAATTACCAGTTTTCGATCTTCAAGATTTGGCTCGGTTGGCAAAACTGTTGTTCCGCACATGCTTATTCCAATCCAAAGAGCCGGTTTTAATCCCGCGTTCAGGCATGTGATCAAGGTGTAAAAACCTGCACCTTTCAATACATCATTCAAATGACACATGATACTTCGGAGCTAGGGGACGTAAAGGGTATACACCGATCTTGGCCGCCGTAGGATCTTGGCCGCTAGTATACCGATCTTGGCCGCCTGGTCTATCTAGTATTCTATATATCTATGTTTTGTTTATACCTATGATTGGGTGACGATATACCTTTCAGATCGCATACATTGCCATCATCATCATGTATTGTCGCCACACGTTATCATCAACATCGTTAACGAGATTATCATCATTACTTTTTTTTTTAGCTGCTCCTGATGTTGAAGAACTGGATTTGAGGAAACAGTCAAATTATCTTCAAAATATTAAACAGAATTCTCTTAACATTGAAAAAAAGGGTCTATGTTTCTGATATCTATGGATACTGTCCGGGCGTCGAGAACCTGTAAAAAGGAAAAAAATTAGATTTAGAAACACTTATATAGATCGCCGGTAATACGACATTAATCATTCACATAGTTCTCATGATTATTATACACAATCTACATAAATATCTAAATAATGTATCAATAATAGGCGGCCAAGATCGGTATACTTATACTTACAGCCAAGATCGGTATACTAGCGGCCAAGATCATATGGCGGCCAAGATCGGTGGTGACCACGTAAAGCCGTCGGCCCCATCTCGTGTGGTGTCTGTGCCACGGGGGACTTAAAAGAACTCAAGCTAATTGTCAGGCCGTGTATCGGGAGCTCAGTTGTGAATACGCTCTAATAGTGTAAATAGTAGAGGTCGGATGTCAGCCCTGCTGTCATTCCAGGATGCCATAACTGACACCTATAAGATGCCTATCTAAAAATGCAGGTGGTACAGATATGAGCAGACTGGACTTCACTGTGCCGCATAGTTGGCAGCCTGCTCTAACCAACCTACATCACAGCTGTCAGCAACGCTGTCAGTGGCTCCCTGGTTCTGTGTCTAGACTGTCTGTAAATACATTGCTTATACTCAAGAGGACCGAACAAATAAACCGACCAAAGTCCATACACAACTATGCCAGCAATACATAGTAGATTTCAGCAATTCACGCGGTTGCAACAAATTAATATCTTATTAAAATTTGGAAACAAATGTCTGAAACTTGTTGCAACAGCATCCAGTCAAATTAGTTCAACGTATCTGACAGCCAGTGACAGGTTTTCAAGATTATTATGCAGGGATGCATTCCTCTTGTTCATAACACACATTACAGTTCCTAAATACATTAGCATGTTTCCAAAACAAAAACATGTTAGTAAATTTTGAACACAATGTAATAAATGTTTGTTTGAATATTCTCTACTTATTTTGATTAAAAGCCTTTACTGGCTTAAGCACAGTGTTCGTACTGGTCATGGAAATCGTGGAAAGTCATAGAATTTAATCATGCAAAAAACCGGAAATCTGTTTGCATAAATTTCTGGCGTCACCGTTATACAATAAAATGATGGCAACAGCTTAACAAACAAGGCTTTTAATTGGTGTGTGTGTATCAAAAGACAGGCTTGGGTCGATCTATACACCCAATTCCTTTTCTAGCTGTGCTGTAAATATTGGCTGAATGTGGGAGGTACCAGTTGTCATAGAGTATTGGATTCGGGAACTGTTACTGCCAAAATGTAATACATGAGTTTTAGTTGTAGTGAAGGCTAGTTGCCATGCCTTAGACTACACGCTGAGTTTTGCTTGATCGTTTATCGGGGTTGGGGGAGAGTGCAGGTTTGTGTGGTGGGGTGTGACTTTTATTAGCAGGGTTAACAGCTACTCTGAAAATCAGGGAAAACCGTGAAAATGTGTTTACATTT
The DNA here is from genome assembly GCA_034401795.1 of Chaetoderma sp. LZ-2023a. Classification (NCBI taxonomy): domain Eukaryota; kingdom Metazoa; phylum Mollusca; class Caudofoveata; order Chaetodermatida; family Chaetodermatidae; genus Chaetoderma; species Chaetoderma sp. LZ-2023a. Next base: position 6,646,612 of record CM067375.1, read on the forward strand.
TCCAGTCACGGAAAACTCAGGGAATTTGGATAGTGAGCCAGAAGGGAATGGTTACATATTTTGCCAGTTTGCAGTAGGTGCCATGCTGTATCCATTCACTGAAAATGGAATTCATATATTAGAATTATTATATGCAGAGCAGCATTGCCAGCAATTTCCCGATGTGGGGGGGGGGTTGCGACCTTTATTAGCTGGGTTCCCGGCCGCTCTGAAAATCAGGGAACACCTTGAAATTGTGTTTCCATTTTTCCAGTCAGGGAATTTGAGAAAACCCCATAAAAAATCTGGGAACACTCAGGGAATTTGATAGTGAGCCAGAAGGGAAAGGTTTCAGATTTTGCCAGTTTGCAGTAAGTGTATCTTGTGTCATGTATCCAAGCTGTATCCATTCACTGAAAATGGAATTCATATATTAGAATTATAATATGCAGACTCGCAGAGCAGGGTTGGCAGCAATTTCCCGGTGCGGGAAATACCAGGCGAGAAATACTCCAAAAAGCGGGAAATACTCCAATACTCATCAGAAGTGGTAAATTTTAAACTAAATATCTTAGATATATTATTCTCCTTCGATCAATACTCACCATTCTGTTACTTTCTGAAACACAGCTGGCCTTGACAGCTGGCTCTAGGACTATAGACTTAGAAAGCTTTACCGACTCCTTGGAACCGGGTACCCGGCTCCCAACCGCCGAGTACCCGTCTACCATAGAGCTGATTCTTGTTTGCATAGCAACAAGAGCTGGCCACGTTTTTTTCTTGCAGGAAAGATTTTAAGTTCTTTTGTGAAGGAAATCTAAGTCTTGTCTGTGATTTGATAGTTTGTGCGTTCGTAAAAGGATATAAATGGATAAAATGGAGAATACCGCCAGTGAAGACCAGGTTGTATAATTCCTTATTATCCATAGTTAAAAGACGTAGGTCTCTAAAATTCGTTGTGTCGCATGTTCCAATTTCTGACCCCATAGAATCTGGGACGTGTGTTAACAACGAGATATGCTAGACGATCGCCTTCTTTAAACCCCAACAGGAGATTGGGAGATATGAAAATAGGTGTTTGATACAGTATTTCTAACACGAATATCGGCTGACGTCGTTTTCCGTAGGGTCCGAGCGGGTGACCTCACACCCGTGAGGCTCGGATGTTTATGTGAAGAAAATGTTTTCATTAATTCGCGCATCTGTTCTGGGTGCTGCGTACTAAAAATGGTACCAGGAAACTTTGGAATGGTCAAGTTTACGTGTGATCACGATCAGTTTGCAATGATCGGTGGTTTCAAAATTCTTGTTAGATGCGTGGTCTGCGGTTTTACCGTGTGCTACAGCAGTTTGTTTACATTTTGTTGTTTCTTCACATATCGTGTCGGCTTTCGTTAGGAGTATAATTTATATTGATTGGTAAATATACCCCGAATGCTATGCGATATGATTCCTGGAGCCGTGATACATCCTGGAGGATCAATTATGGGTGTATTATGCCCGCTTCGTTTTTGTCATCATAATCAATGCGATCTTTGCTGTAATGTTGCGGGGTGGGGTGCGGGAGGGTTGCATTTAATTTATGGTCAAATTATTTGAAAATTAATTGTGTGCCTTCCATCCGTGTCTTGTTACGATTGATTATTGTAGGTTTGTGATTATTTTCTGCATAGCATTCTGCCCACGCTGGTGTTGTCACTGCTTCCGAAGGTTTGGGGCCAGTTTCTCTCCATGCCTGGTATGGACCCTGTCCTTGGACAGGGTTCTGGACTGGTTACCGAGGGGGATGTCTCGTACGGCCCCCTAGCAGTCCCGTCTGGCTCCGGCCTGGCGGGTTCTGTCTCTCTGCGGCCACCTCCGGGTGGTCCAGTAGCGGTGGCCGGTCCATCCGGTGTGAGAGCCGTCCGCCAGGACGGCTCCGCGGTTTCCTCGTCTTCGTCTGGTGACGACTTCGGAATCTGAAGACAAGGAGGCCGAAGAGGAGTTATTGCTGCGGCCTGTGATGCCACGGGTGGAGCATATGGAGGCCGATTCCGTCCTGGACGGAACCGCCCTCCATCTGTCTGGCTTGGCGCAAGCCTGAGCAGCGGCTCCGCCTGTGGTTGAGGCCAATCTGGTACCGGGCTCCGGTTCCGTGTCGGTTGGTTTGGCACCAGCTGGCTTGGTGACCGGTGTGCAGGGCCGGGCGTGGTACTCACCTATCTCGCCCGGTCCGACGGTCGGACATGGGGTGCCGTTGGCGCCCGTGTTTGGCCACGGTTCCGCGTCCGCTACGGGTCCGTAAGGTTTTCCGTGCGGACCTATCTCATGGACTGGTATGGGTCATGGGGTGGCGGCGGAACCGGGTGGTACCGGAGTGCCTTGTGTGTCAGCCGCGACTCCTTGCCGGGAGGCAGTGGCTGGCAGACCCGTGAGCGCGTCAATGGGTGACGTGTTTGCGGGTGTTTCCTCCTCGGAAGTAGACTGGTCCGAGGCTTTGGTTTGGATAGCCAGGGTGGACCCGTCTGTGGTTGCATCGATTCGGACGGGGATCTTGCCCCCGGCCCGGATCCAGTCAGTGGGACTGGATCCACGGTTCATAGAGTTGTTGGATGCTATTTATAGCAAGCAACTTACGACCAAGGGCCAGCTCCCTGCGGCCTCCAGGGAGGTGCGGGCAAGGTGTCGTATTCCGCGGGGGGGGAATACGACAGATATGGTGTAGTACCGTCGGTCACGGAGGATGACCGATGGGTCCTGGGGGTTCAGAGTGCTGGAGCGGGTGGGCCCGGTCCGGCACTTGTGGACAGGTCCCAGGTACACCAAGATGAAGTTCTGTCCCTATGCGACGATGGTGTGAGGGCAGCTATGAGTGCTGTCAACCACTCTTATCGTCTCCTTCAGTCGGTGTGGGCTGAAGCGGGGGCAGGCCACCCTGTGCCACCTGTGGCGCTTTCGTGCGTGAATGACGGCTTGGTGCTGTCTATGGACGCACTGGCAAGGGTGCAAGCGCGTGTGACCAAGTCCAGGAGGCAGATGGTTCTTGACCATATGCGTCCGGCTACGGCAGTCAGGGAGCGTCTTCTTGGGACACCCCTGACCGGGCCTAGCATCTTCGGTCGCCAAGCGCGGGCCATCCTAGAGGACACAGCCAGCATTGCGCAGAATCGGTTGGCGGTAAACCTGCAGCTAGAGCTAGTGCGGCAAGCGCACGCACTAGGGGCTGTAGGGAAGCCGTTAGCTGGCCAACCTTCGAAGAAGCAGAAGAAGCAGAAAGGCAAGGCGAAAGCTAAGCCTGCTGCGACTTCTGCTTCAGCTGGATTTTCAGGGTGGACTTGTCTGTGGCTAAGAAAGCCAGGAAGGTTGTGGAGTCCCCTACCCTCCCCAATGTTGCTCCTGATCGCCTTAGAGGCGGGAAGGGCAAGTGGAAGGGTACGGGTAAGTCCTCCAGGGGCGGAAAGAAGGGGGCGGAGCGTACCTGAGGGTACGAAAGCTCCCTTCGTATCCGCCTGGACAGCACCTGTGCGACAGGAACAGCGGTGCCAGTTATGCCTGCCGAGCCACGACGGAAATGGTTCTCTCTCTCTCTCTCTCTCTCTCTCTCTCTCATTAAGAAAGGGGGCTGCGGGAGCGGACCGCGAGCCGAACAACCCCGTTAGACGTCGAGGCGTCTATGGTGGGTGGAAGGCTCATGCGTTTCGTCGAGGCCTGGCGAGGTGTGACGTCAGACAGTCTGGTCCTGGAATGGTTATCCCAGGGATACATGCCGGAGTGGTGGGACTTTCCGCCACAGAATCTGTCTTTGGCACCTGTCTGGACACACGTACCATGGGAACCAGACAAGTTAGAAGCCGTTTAAAACGAAGTGTCGGGTTTGCTTCTGAAGGGAGCAATAAAACCAGCGAACCAGAACACTCCAGGCTTCTATTCCAATATGTTCCTTGTCCCCAAGAACACAGGGGGATGGAGACCCGTACTCAATCTCAGGCCATTAAATTGGTTTATCCATATGCCTCGGTTCCAGATGGAAACGCCGAGGTCAGTAATGGCAGGATTGAGGAAGGGAATGTGGTGTGTATCGATCGATCTGAAAGATGCATATTTCCACATTCCGATGAACAGGAGTTGTCACAGGTTTCTGAGATTTGCGTTTCAGAATCAAGTATGGGAGTTTATTGTTCTCCCGTTTGGCCTGTCGACAGCTCCAAGGGTTTTCACAAGAGTGGTCCTTGCGGTGACAGCGTTTCTCAGAAAAGAGAACGTGGCGCTACACACCTACATAGACGACTGGCTGATCAAGGCGGACTCGGCAGCCAGGTTGAACGTGGATACTGCTCTGACTCTGAAGTTACTTTCAGATCTAGGCTGGATAGTCAACAAGGAGAAATCCGAGTTGACGCCCACTCAACATTTCGTTTATTTGGGGATGCGATTCGATCTCGAGGAGGGCAGGGTGTACCCGTCAGAGCCCAGAGTGGTGTCTCTGTTATCCATCCTCAAGAGTTTTCGAGTGGGAAACCACATTCAGGCGAGGCGGTTCCTTCAGATGCTGGGCATGATGGTCTCGATGGAGCAGGTAATCCCGTACGCTGCTCTAATGCGAAGACCTATCCAGTTGTATCTGATGTCTCTGTGGAAACAGAGAACAGAACCCCTGTCAAAACTGGTACCAGTTTTGGAGCCGATAATGTTGCATCTTGTATGGTGGGAACAGCGTCAGAATCTCCTAGTAGGGGTTTCGCTGCACCTACCCCACCCCCAGCTGTCCGTGTACACGGATTCATCGCTGAAGGGGTGGGGGGCCTGCCTGGGAGAACACCAGCTCTCGGGCACATGGACTCTCCAGGAGAGCCAGCTGCATATCAATCTGTTGGAAATGATGGCAGTGGAACTGGCGTTGGAAGAGTTTCTTCCAATGATCAGGGGCAAGGTGATATTGATACGGTCGGACAATTCGATGGTAGTATCATACATAAATCGCCAAGGCGGGACCAGGTCACCCACACTGTATCAGAGTGTGGCACTTGATTCAATGGTGCAGGAATTACTCGGTTGTATTGAAAGCAGCTCACATTCCTGGTCGATTGAACATTCTGGCGGATGCTTTGTCTCGCAGACAGAGAATCCTGCCAACAGAATGGTCCCTCAACCCTCCGGTTCTACGAAGGATCTTCGAGCATTGGGGCAAACCCAACGTGGACTTGTTCGCCACAAAGGAAAATGCTCAAATCATGACTTATGTCTCGCCGATTCCAGATCCAAATGCCGTCGATACAGACGCTCTGGCGATAAACTGGAGAGGGATGCACGCTTACGCGTACCCACCCACCATTCTTCTGCCGAAGGTATTGGTGAAGATCAGGGAGGAACCGTGTCTGGTCCTGCTAATAGCGCCGTATTGGCCCAGCAGGGCGTGGTTCACGGATCTGCTAGATCTGCTGGTGGAAAACCCAGTGCAGTTGCCCGAGATTCCGAACATAATCTCCCAGGCCAAGGGACGCTTCCTACACGAGCATCCCGAAATGTTCAAATTGACTGCGTGGATGTTATCAAACAACGTTCCACGTCGGAAGGCTTTTCTCGACAAGCTGCTGATTTCATCGCGGCTGCGAGAAGGAGGTTAACCTTCAAGTCATATAACAAGGTTAACAGATTTGCAGACTGGTGTGAAGAAAAGGGTATTGATACCTTTCAATCCACTATTCAGCAAATAGCAGACTTTCTCTGTGAGCTGTTCTTTTCAGGACTAGCTCCCGTCACGATTGCTGGATACAAGTCAGCTTTGGCATCAGTTATCCCTTGTCTAGCCAACAGGGATAGTCCAGAGGTGGCCCAGTTAAATGTGATGGTGAAGGGAATGAGCAATCTCCGACCGAGACAACCGGTAGTCATTCCAGCCTGGAGTCTATCTTTAGTGCTTAATGTACTGGCCAAGCACCCTTTCGAACCGTTGCGTTCGGCTATTCTAAAGCATTTGACTCTAAAGGCGGTCTTTCTATTGGCAGCTTCCTCAGCTAGAAGGCGCAGTGAGATCCATGCGCTTTCGGCAGAGAGGGACCGATTTATTGTCTCCGGAGAGGGTCTGCGTCTTCTGCCAAGAGCAGAGTTTATGTCAAAGAATCAATCTTTGAGATATCCCGGCAAACCGATCATAATACCGAAGTTAACTAGGTTTGATCGTGATGCCAGTGTCTGGTGCCCGGTCCGTGCTTTGACTAAGTTCAGGAAACGGACTGACTCGTTACGGTCGAACGATAGACATCTGTGGATCTGCCATAAGAAGCCTTATGGCGCCGCATCCATGGATACTATCTCTCATTGGGTAGTCGAATGCATTCAGACGACTCATGAGATGGCGACTGGGCACCAGGTGCAAGGCGCATGGGCACACGATGTTAGAGGAATAGCCGCCTCGACCGCCCTTTACAGTGGTATTCCGTTAGAGGACATCATGGCCGTTGCACAATGGCACTGTGAGTCCTCATTTACGGATTACTATATGAGGGATGTGTCAGACTCAGCCAATCCACTCGCTTTAGCTGTTTTGAGACGATAGTTAAGTGACCACACTGCTCTTCAACCTTTTTTCACTTTGGTAAGAAAAGAACCTAAAGCAAGCATGGTCGAGCGTGAGGATGACAACCAGATTGTGTCACTGATGGCCGGACCAGTGAATGGTTGGAGGCGGTGCGTCCAATTATCATAAGGTAATTCAATAGTGAGAGTTTTTTGTATTATGTCTATATATCATGTTCATTCATCTTATATATTCATGCTCATTCCCAGGCTAATGTGGATATGCAAGGAGCAGTTAACCCTCTTGGCATATTTGTGTTTCAGGCGAGATACATGTTCGTGAGACGTGAGTTCACTCCCTTTTCTTAGGAGAAAAATGGGGGGGAGGGCAGTGATGCGAATGTGATTCGGTTCCGTTAACTTGACGGTCCTTTTAGGTCTCCGTTAGTCAAGTTTTTAAGTCTAAATCTTTCTCCATGGGGCAAAAGTAGCATTGATGGCTTGCCCCTTCCCACCAGGTTACTGATCAAATTTGGTGTATATCAGAAGTAACAGAATGTTGAGTATTGATCGAAGGAGAATGAAGGAAATGTCAATTTCCCTTTCTCCGAGATCTAACAATACTCACCATTCTGTTACGGACCCAGCCTCCCAACCCCACGGAGGCAAGCGACGGGTACTCGGCAGTTGGGAGCCGAGTACCCGGTTCCAAGGAGTCGGTAAAGCTTTCTAAGTCTATAGTCCTAGAGCCCGCTGTCAAGGCCAGCTGTATATCTGAAGTAACAGAATGGTGAGTATTGTTAGATCTCGGAGAAAGGGAAATTGACATTTCCTTCATTTGATAACATTTTTTGTCGGTAGGAGTTGTTTCATGTAAGGGAGTACCGTAATTTCGATGTCATTTTTCGCGAATTTCTTGCAAAATTTCTTTTCAGATTTCTTTTTATTCGACAGTTATAAGTTACTTAATTCACAAATTTTTTTTTCAAATACTTGAAATTTGGATGTGACTTCTATTAGATACATTTGCTATTTTAAAACTGCTAAGAAATTTAAATGGCTCAACCTTAAAAAATGACATGCGACTTCTATTAGGGATGCGGTTACTATTAGGCATTTTACGGTACTTCGTGTAATATTCTCACTGGTTTTTCATCTGGGCCATTGCTTTTATTTGGATTGAGGGCTTTCAGTTTTTATCTCACCTGCGAAGCAGAAAGCGAGACATGTTATGTATGACATGTCATGTTTCCGGTGACAGCATCAACCATGTTACGTTTATGTGTTTAGCAACATTAAAAGTAAGGGAAGTTGATCCATAAAAACATGGTCGTCGTGGACCAATCAAAATGTAGCGTGGATTTTCTTATTTGATGGATTTTGAAGCCAAAATTGCTTTTATCTATTTTTTGGATTATGCTGATTTCAGATTAACCACTTTCGAAACTGTCATGTAAATGGTTTGTTGGCCATCTTTGATCATTTTCCTGCCAAAAACGTCTATACTAAAGCAATGAGAAATTGAAAATGTCTTCTTCCCGAGAACCACTTGGCCTATTTCAAGTATATATTGCAGAAGTCATCCTTAGGGCATAGAGATCCAAGTTTGTTCAAACGAAGCCTATCGGTAGCCATCTTGGGTTTTGGCCAACTTTTAAAAATGTCTAAAAAGCTCCGAAACCGCTTGAGGGATCGATTCAAAACTCATGAAATATCATTTAGGCCAAGAGCTGATCTAATTTTGTTCAAGGAAACTTGATTGGCCAAATAGTTTGGCGGCCATCAGCCGAGAATTGTTGAAGGCGATATAATGGATTTGTATTGTATGTGACAATATGTACAGCGTGCTAATTTTTCTTAATACTTTGAAGCTATTTTAATGGAAGTTATTGTTGCAGCCTCTACTGAAAATGGTTTCTAAAAATTCCAGCAACTTTGATTGTGCAATAAATACTATTAAATAGTAGATGTTGTATCTGCTCTGTAGAGTTGAAACGGTCATAGATATGCTATGATGTGCCTATATTGCCTATTTGATCTCATATGTCAACCTGTATTAGATATGCTATGATGTGCCTATGTATGCCTATTTGATCTCAGGTCAACCTGTGTTAGATATGGGCTTCTATATTAGCCCCTCTGGTTAATATATCTAAGATATTTAGTTTAAAATTTACCACCACTGATGACTATTGGAATATTTCCTGGTGATTCCAATAATTTCCCACTTTTTGGAGTATTTCCCAGGGCGGTATTTGGGCTTGTCCACACTAAACTGTATTTGATGAACGATTTCGGGTCTACATTTGAATTGTTAATTTCGATGATAAAGACCCAATTAATTTTCCTGTTCTTATCATTTCCAAGTTGAAGGTATCTCAGGGAGATAATTACAAATAAAAAAAGTTAAATGAGTGCAGAATAAAATTATTTTCATTCAACTAACAGCCACAAATATGAGTGAAATTAGAGTGGGTAAGTGTGACATGAGAATGAGCCAATTTTCAGAGTGCTAAAGAAGCATTTAAATGAGTTATTTTGGATTTCAGCCTAAACATTTTAAAGAAAAAGACATTGCTTTCTATGAATATGCTCATTTTTGTCATGATTTACAGGAGAAAAACTTTTTATTTCACTTCAAAGTTGTGTGTTATGGTCGTGATGCATTCCGTAAAAAATTAGTATAAATCCCACTTTAGCTTAGTTGCTATTCCTTACCTGTATGGCTGTACTTTTCTATCCAAATACTATCTCTTATATCTTTTGTTCATTCACTGCCACTTGGATAGATTTGATTATTGCTAGATTATGTTTAAATTATGATAAAAAATTAAGTGGTCAACTTTCTGTCAATAAATCACAACCGTAACAGCGGACAAGAAATCCATAAATTTATAGCACGGCTCCAGGAAATAAGAAGCAAGCATCACGTGATGGTGTAAAACCGGTCATGTGACACGCCGAGCCTTTTGTTTTTACGGTGATGAGAAAACAATGGCGCCAAAGCTAAGGTAAGAAATGTTCTGTCAACTTTCTGTCGATAAATCACAACCGTAACAGCGGACAAGAAATCCATAAATTTATAGCACGGCTCCAGGAAATAAGAAGCAAGCATCACGTGATGGTGTAAAATCGGTCATGTGACACGCCGATCCTTTTGTTTTTACGGTGATGAGAAAACAATGGCGCCAAAGCTAAGGTAAGAAATGTTCTGTCAACATTTTTTACTCCATGTGACGACCAAAACAATCGTCACGACCACGCAAACTATGCTTCCTTTAATGAATAGTTAATATATATTTTTTAAATCCACAGTAGAAATCGATAACTTCACGATTTTATGTCCATATTTAACTCTTGAGCATAGGTCACCGAGTTCGAGACATCAACTACCGTCGCAAATGTAACCTTGACCTTGGTGGTCGTGATGCTTGACGCGCAGTTTTCTCAATCAAAAATCATGACCACAACTCAGAATTGTGTCATGAATAACGGCCATACCGTCGGACGATATATTTCTTTATTTCTCAGAATTTATTGTGTTTATTGCCCTCAAAGCTATATGAAACGAGGATACTAGTTAAAGTTTGCATTATTCAAATCTGCACAGGTTTTATAAGGTTGTTATAGTTTCATCCATAATGTTATTGGGCCCATGCAGTCTGTTTTGGACTCATCAGCACGTTAACAGACCACCTGAACTTGGACCAACAGGAACGGTTTTAACAGTTCAAGATATGGTTTGAAAGTTCATTGTACATCTAATCGGTTTAAAAAAAATAGAAAATGTCCTCTTCTTTATATCATGAAAAACTTAGGCAGCAAGCTATTTCTAAAATCAAAGAGCTGTATTTAGAATGACAAACAAAATGTGTTGCTTCATTCAGCTTAACCCCTTCAGTAATGAATTTCCTTTACCATCATCTTTACATGAAAGGTGCTGTTAGGAATATAATTTGACTGGAAGCCATTGCTGTACATGTACAACTTCATGCATGATATATTGTGACAGTCAATGGCAATATTGTGCAACCCTAGTGGAAGGGATGCTTTCTTGGAAAACCATTCTGCCAATTGTTTCAGCTTGTAGAATAAATTACTCTTTGTATGAATTCCAAACCACATAATCATGTATAATATGTTAGTACAAAACAACAATGTTAAAAACAATTGCAAATTTGAACAAAAGGCAGTAAAGAACAGTATTAAAATTCAAGCAAAGCAAGCTGATAACATACTGAAGTCGCAACGGGAACATTCTTCCATACTGTTTTCTATAATTTTGATCATGTTGCTTGCCATTTATTTATATTAGCATGGCTTCTGTTGTTAGTTCTTTCAAAAGAATGATTTACTGATTGATAGATGCGCCAACTTTACTCTATATTCTTATCCTGTTAACGAAATCGTTCTGTCAGTGTCAAACATCGCAACCGTAACGACCTTCTTTCATCAAATGTCAACATCGCAACCGTAACAAAAATTATCAATTCCTGTATTAATTCCTTCTTGTTGTGTTTGCAATCGATTCCCTGCATAATAAGAAGCTATTCAGTTTTCTCGAAGAGACTTTTCTTGTGTGCAAGATTGATAATTGAATAAAAGAATAGAAGTTTGTCAAAAATATGAACATCACAACCGTAACCCCCCTCAATTTGTCCCGCAAAGCTTTTGCAAAATTACTCAAAAGTTAAATTTAATGCCTTAATCTTATTCCATGGTACATGTATGTAACTTTTGTTTTGTAGCATAAAGGGTTACTTTGGTCGCTTTTCAAAAGATAGTCTCTCATTTTTCATTGTCAAAATCACAACCGTAACTTTCTGACAGCATCTGATATTCTGTTGATTTTTACGCTTAATCCACAAATTACTATCTTCTTTTGATTTTTTTCAGTAGATAAAGTCATTTTCCTTAACAGAAAACATGTTTAACTTTATTCATACCCATTTCTAAAATCTGCAATGCGTAGCAAATTGTGTTATAAGTATGATTTAGCTTTCACGGCACACGTACCCACACGTTACTGGAAATCAAATGTTCTGTAAAATATCGAGGTCTGCCAGAGTTATTTGTGAAGCAATGTTGGTGATCGAGGCAAGTGCGTACATGTATCTGTATTTGTGTTTCAGCCTGTTCTGTGCTTCTGCTCGTGGTCATAGCCTGTGTTGGTGTACATGCTCTGTACTCACATTCTGATGACGTCATACAGCTTGATGGTAGTGACTTCCATAGCAAGGTCATCATGAGTAGTGACTTGTGGCTGGTGGAATTCTACGCTCCATGGTTAGTGAAGCTAAGCAGAATCATACTTTAGTCTATATAGAAGGGTTGGATAATTATCTGATTTATTAGAAAATCAGGTGGGTTTTTTTTAAATCATGATTTTCTATGATGTGACTGTACGAAAATAGTGATTAAAATCAGATCAAATTTTGAGGATGACTAGTAATCTGGAACCACGAGAATACTAAAAGTGATCATTAGCCACAACAACTTTCAGTCAAATTGTTTACAAAATGTTCAGTATGTCCAAAATTATTGCCTATTGAAATAGTTGTGCGGTGGCTTGCAGCGGTCAGACGGTAGACCTTTCCATTTTTAGCCATGCCCTGCCCATATCTAGCTAAGCTCCACCCACACCTCGTTCGTGTTGGGATCGATCGATCTCTGAACACCCTGACTATCAATTTAAAAAAAAACTACACAGGTAAGCTGTTGAATATTTTGAAACTAATTTAGCCTTAGGCAGCAACAGCACCCAGTCAAATTAGTTTCAAAATATTCAACGACATGTTTATTAAATAGCAAATAATTACAAATACATACCATTCATACAACGTGTCAGACTGTTTGAGATTTGGTGACGGTCTATATGGAACCCTTTGTGGCGTAGTGGTTGTGACGTCATCATACACTGCTGAGATGGTTATGATGTCATACGAAGTCAGACGATGGATTGATACTCTGGAAAGGTGAATTGAGGGGTATTCCCCACATGAATCATGTGATATTTTAACAAGACAAAAGCTTTAAATTTCATGTAATGGGCCTTTACAATTTATCCATCAATCATATGATGTCATAATCAACTATGTGACATGTAGGATGATGTCATAATCAATGACATTATGAATGATATACGTGTAGATAAGTATGTGACGAACCCATAATTGAAGATGAACTAAGCTTTGTTGTGCGAATTGAATGTCCACTATTTAATAAACATGTGGAATATTTTGAAACTAATTTGACTGTAATCAAATTAGTTTCAAAATATTCAACAGCTTAGCTGTAGTTTTCTGGAAATTGATAGTCTGGGAGTGCAAGGATCGATCAATCCCAATACGGGCGAAGTGTGGGTGGAGCTTAGCTAGAGATGGGCGGGGCATAGCTAAAACTGGATTCCTCCGTTGCTGAAATCTGAAATAGTTGATGATGTTTACCATCCCACATTTATCTATGCTTAATGAACAATCTAAACTTAGGACCATTGACCAAAGGTATGGAATTACGGGTCTGACCAGTGACCTCGGACATGTTGGAAAAAACTAGCCAGTTAACCTCCCTCATTGGACTGATGATATAGCAATGGTCATAATTATATCGAATGCAGAAGAAAGCCACGGGTAATCTGAGTGTATCTACTCCCAAAATACAACCTGGAACCCCTGAAATTAGTGGCAGTATGGACGATAATCTATACCTCTATACTATGGGACTCCTGAAAATCTCGCATAAATTATACTAATTAGTTTTATGTGTTTTGTTGGGGGTTTCTTTGCACAAAAATAACCCCAAATCTAGCCTGAGACCCCCATGGCTCAGGTGTGAGTCATTTGTACCATCTAATTTGAGCATGGATGAGAAAAACTGCTACGGACCCCTATATTTCACGATAGGCTCAGGTTTCAGGGTGTGGGTTACCGTGGTCCCCAAAATTTAAATGTCATTTGAAACACAGTGTCCTATATTGCCTGGTATTAAATCTCATATTATATTTGTGCAGGTGCGGACACTGCAAGAGCTTGGCTCCGGAGTGGAAGAAGGCAGCTACAGCTCTAAAGGTCAGATCTGTGTGCGTATGGGCTTTTGCGTGCGTGTGTCACAGGGTATTGTGTCGACATTGTCTATAGTGTTTACTCACATTCTCTGTCTTTCACAGGGCATTGTGTCAACATTATCTATAGTGTTTACTCATATTCTCTGTCTTTCACAGGGTATTGTGTCGACATTGTCTTAGTGTTTACTCACATTCTGTGTCTTTCACAGGTATCGTGTCGACATTGTCTATAGTGTTTACTGACATCCCCTGTCTTTCACAGTGTATTGTGTTGACATTATGTATAGTGTTTGCGGACATTCTCTATCTTTCACAGTGTATTGTGTCGACATTGTGTATAGTGTTTACTGACACTGTCTTTCACAGAGTATTGTGGCGACATTGTCTATAGTGTTTACTGACATTCTCTGTCTTTCACAGTGTATTGTGTTGACATTATGTATAGTGTTTACTGGAGCTGGGTGGTTTCCCGATAAAACCGGGAAAATCGCGATATTATTGTTATCGTTATCGTCTCATTTCTAAAAAAACGCCAATATCGTCAAATACCGTCAGTGACGGTATTGACAATTTATATATTGTAATAATTTGATAATAAAGCATTTCATGCGAATTTGACGAGTCTGGTCTCTTCATTTCCGTATTCATGGTAGTCAAAAGCAATCATTTTCGGCACTATTATTGCAGTAAATATGTGTCCATGTGTTATATACATAGCCCTACTGTTCTTAGTATAGTTATCCTTCCATGCTCAATTAAATGTTGTTCCAATGAAGACAAGTTAAATCTGAAAATCGTAGTTGCTGACAACGATGAATACGCAAAATAGCAGCCATTTGTAAAACACAAATAAACTTAACTCAGCCTCGTTTTGATTATATTATTGGAATACCACCTTCGCTTTCCATAGCTGATGACGCGATTGACGTCATTACAAGGGAATATATAAAACATCGACCATCCAAATATCCTAGCGGGATAAATTCACTTGCTAACTACGAAGATAAATTCAAGTGATCTAACTAAACCGGTGAAGCCATAACTGCAATCCCTCTATTGTTCGCTTGTTCAAGAATAATTCAACCCACACGTGTGTATACATGTACGCTTGGGCGAGTATTGATCAGTCTATACCAGTAATACCATTGATATGCTGAATGCGCTAAAGGCAGCCACAATATGAATGAAACAAGCCCGGCTGATCATGACAATAATTTCCAATCAAATTGTCTCCAAAATATTTAGCTAAAATCGGACAAGTTATTAATAACTAATAACCTCTTAGATCATCTTTTCTAGAAGACAGCAGATCTTATAGCATGGGATGTGTTGTATTCACTAATTTCGCGCATTCTGGGTCATTGGTTCAGGCGACTATTGCACCATCGATCTATAGGGCTATGATTTAACCACATTCAAGACGAATGCAGAGGCTTTATGGAAATATAATTTAAAGGAAATAATAAATAAAGAGCTGATTAGTTTGAAAACTTTATGACCCAAAGGTTGTTACTGACATCAACAGCAACAACTTTGAGTCAAATTGTTTTGAAATAATCTGTATAAATAGCGGATGATTATTTATTTTCACACACTCCAGTAAGTCCAGTTTATAGGATGAAGTGTGTGATTGACTTTCATGCCGGTCGACAATGTTCTAAAGCGGTGGAATGGGGGCTGGTCGGACAGGTGGGGTTGATTAGTCAATTCCTTATAAAACTTGACCATTTTCAATAATTAACCATTCAGTACCAGAATTTTGCACGTCAAGTATAATAATTTAATCAGTGATCGACGATTCTTATCTACAATTCTACATTCTCTATTTTATTGCTAAAAAGTATTCAGGTCATTTTGTTATCTTTATACACGCATACACGCGCGCAGCTGATCACGTCTTCAGACCTGGTTTGTCCATTAATTGATCATGTGCCTAATCGCGTGGTCTTTATCGCGGAGCATTCATTATAAGCTTTCAATAGTAATAATAAAAACAGCTGATCGTGAAAGCTTCACTAAACACTGCACCCGATTATGACCTGGTTAAAACCAATGAAAGATACTTGATGTTTTTAACCAATCAGATTGGACCCTTGGGATTTCTCTTGGAGATTCCTGCGCACACACTGACAGAGTTAAGGCCACTTATGCGCATCTTCCTCTTCACAATGACAAAGTAAAACGCAAAAATGCGAGAAAAAATATTTTATTTGGTGCTGAAACAAATATAATACAAAGTGTAGGCTTTGTTTGTTTATACATCTAAAAAGGATGCCTATTCATAGATTGGCCATATTAACCATATCATATCCAAAATTATTCCAAATACCGCGATGTTAGTAGTTATCGCGGTATTTTTCATAGATACCATTATCGTCATCCCAATGACGTCATCCCAACGACACAATACCGCCTAGCTCTAGTGTTTACGGACATTCTCTGTCTTTCACAGGGTATTGTGTCGACATTGTCTATAGTGTTTACTGACATTCTCTGTCTTTCACAGTGTATTGTGTCGACATTGTGTATAGTGTTTACTGACACTGTCTTTCACAGGGTATTGTGTCGACATCTATAGTGTTTACTCACATTCTCTGTCTCACAGGCTATTGTGTCGACATTGTCTGTAGTGTTTACTCACATTCTCTGTCTCACAGTGTATTGTGTCGACATTGTCTATAGTGTTTACTGACATTCTCTGTCTTTCACAGGGTATTGTGTCGACATTGTCTATATTGTTTACTCAGATTGTCTGTTTTTCACAGGGTATTGTGTCGACATTGTCTATAGTATTTACTGACATTCTGTGTCTTTCACAGGGTATTGTGTCGATATTATCTATACTGTTTACTCACATTCTCTGTCTTTCACAGGGTACTGTGTCGACATTGTCTATAGTGTTTACTCACATTGTCTGTCTTTCACAGGGTATTGTGTAGACATTGTCTATAGTGTTTACTCACATTCTCTGTCTTTCACAGGGTGTTGTGTAGACATTGTCTATAGTGTTTACTCACATTCTCTGTCTTTCACAGGGTGTTGTGTAGACATTGTCTATAGTGTTTACTCACATTCTCTGTCTTTCACAGGGTATTGTGTCGACATTATCTATAGTGTTTACTCACATTCTCTCTATCACAGGGTATTGTAAATATTGCTGCCGTGGACGCTGATGCTCATCAGCAGGTTGGAGGCCAGTATGGTGTGAGGGGATTCCCCACAATCAAGGTGTTTGGAGCTGATAAATTCAAGCCCCAGGACTATCAAGGTGAGCGCATAATCGCGTATACATGTACATATGATCATGCATGCGTATACATACACACGCGCGCAAGGACATACACGAGCACACACGCATGCAAGGACATACACAAGCACGCAAGGACATATACACGCACGCAAGGACATACACGCGCACGCAAGGACATACATGCGCACGCAAGGACATACACGCATGCAAGGACATACACAAGCACGCAAGGACATACACACGCATGCATGGACATACACACGCACGCAAGGACATACACGCGCACACAAGGACATACACGCGCACGCAAGGACACACACGCGCACAAGGACATACACACACACGCAAGGACATACACGCGTAAGCAAGGACACACTCACGCAAGGACATACACGCACACAAGGACATACACACGCACGCAAGGACATACACGCGCACGCAAGGACATTCACGCGCACGCAATGACATACACGCGCATGCAAGGACATACACAAGGACATACACACGCACACAAGGACATACACGCGCACAAGGACATGCACACGCACGCAAGGACATACACGCGTAAGCAAGGACATACATGCAAGGACATACACGCGCACGCAAGGACATACACGCATGCAAGGACATACACAAGCACGCAAGGACATACACACGCACGCATGGACATACACACGCACGCAAGGACATACACGCGCACACAAGGACATACACGCGCACACAAGGACATACACACGCGCACAAGGACATATGCAAGGACATACACATGCACGCAAGGACATACACGCGTAAGCAAGGACACACGCACGCAAGGACATACACGCACACAAGGACATACACACGCACGCAAGGACATTCACGCGCACGCAAGGACATTCACGCGCACGCAAGGACATTCACGCGCACGCAATGACATACACGCACATGCAAGGACATACACAAGGACATACATACACACGCACAAGGACATACACACGCAAGGACATACACGCGTAAGCAAGGACACACACGCATGCAAGGACATACACGCACGTACAAGGACATACACATGCACGCAAGGACATACACACGCACGCAAGACATACACGCGCATGCAAGGACATACACGCATGCAAGGACATACACGCTTAAGCAAGGACACACACGCATGCAAGGACATACACACACACGCAAGGACATACACACACACACGCAAGGACATACACGCATGCGCAAGGACATACACACACACGCAAGGCCATACACAAGGACATACACACGCACGCAAGGACATACACGCGCACACAAGGACATACACACGCACACAGGGACATACACACGCACGCAAGGACATAAACGCGTACGCAAGGACATACACACGCACACAAGGACATACACACACACGCAAGGACATACACATGCACGCAAGGACATACACATGCACGCAAGAACATACACACACACGCAAGGACATACACATGCACGCAAGGACATACACACACACGCAAGGACATACACATGCACGCAAGGACATACACACGCACGCAAGGACATACACACGCACGCAAGGACATACACACACACGCAAGGACATACACACGCACGCAAGGACATACACACGCACGCAAGGACATACACACGCACGCAAGGACATACACACGCACGCAAGGACATACACACGCACGCAAGGACATACACACGCACGCAAGCACATACACACGCACGCAAGGACATACACACACACGCAAGGACATACACACACACGCAAGGACATACACACGCACACAAGGACATACACACAAGGACATACACACGCACACAGGGACATACACACGCACGCAAGGACATAAACCTGTACGCAAGGACATACACACGCACGCAAGGACATACACACGCACGCAAGGACATAAACCTGTACGCAAGGACATACACACGCACGCAAGGACATACACACGCACGCAAGGACATACACATGCACGCAAGGACATACACACGCACGCAAGGACATACACACACACGCAAGGACATACACATGCACGCAAGGACATACACATGCACGCAAGGACATACACACACACGCAAGGACATACACACACACGCAAGGACATACACATGCAAGGACATACACACACACGCAAGGACATACACGCGCACACAAGGACATACACACAAGGACATACACACGCACACAGGGACATACACACGCACGCAAGGACATAAACGCGTACGCAAGGACATACACACGCACGCAAGGACATACACACGCACGCAAGGACATACACACGCACGCAAGGACATACACACGCACGCAAGGACATACACACGCACGCAAGGACATACACACGCACGCAAGGACATACACACGCACGCAAGGACATACACATGCACGCAAGAACATACACACACACGCAAGGACATACGCAAGGACATACACACACACACGCAAGGACATACACACACACGCAAGGACATACACACGCACGCAAGGACATACACACGCACGCAAGGACATACACACGCACGCAAGGACATACACATACACGCAAGGACATACACACACACACGCAAGGACATACACATGCATGCAAGGACATACACACGCACGCAAGGACATACACACGCACGCAAGGACATACACATGCACGCAAAGACATACACACACACGCAAGGACATAAACACACACGCAAGGACATACACACACACGCAAGCACATACACATGCACGCATGGACATACACACACACGCAAGGACATACACACACACACGCAAGCACATACACATGCACGCAAGGACATACACACACACACTAACACTGCACAGTCCATGTTGCATGCACTGCACTTTACCATTAATGTGTTCACATGTATGGCAGGTATCGACCAGGGTCAAGTTCGACTCGCTAACTATAGTCAGTTTCATGGTTTCCTGAACATGCGCAGTCGCTATGTCAAGCCGAATGCTGAATTGTTAACTGTAGTTTGTTGGTATCTGGTTCCCCATTTGGAGACGGGTCCCAGTCTCCATTAACCCTTTCTGTCGTCTGTTTTGATGACCATCGAAAATGGGTTATTTTTGTTTGGTAAGACGTCATAAAGTGGAAAGGAATAAGGGCATGGGACCATTGACATACAATGGGAAAGCATAATTTCATCAAAGCTAAGTTATTTAGTAAAATATTTACACATTTATATGGATTTATTCGTGGCAAGCGATTGGTGTCCGCCATTTTGAAATTTACGCAAATATTGCACTAACCATGTGAACCGAGGTCGGGTGCTCGGTTGACTATAGTTGACTAGCTAGTTAACTATTTGAAGTTCGACTGGTATTCTCGTTAGCTATAGCTAACTATGGTTAGGAGTTGAACTTGACCTAAGTATAATAGATTTTCATTTGCAACCCATTAATTATCTGACTACTGCAAGTCATGAGACAATAATTTCAATGGGCAATAACTCTGGACATGCTGAATATTTTGAAAATAATTTGACTAAGCCACCAACAACTTTCAGTCAAATTGTTTTCAAAATATTCAGCCGGTCCAGAGTTATACCCCATGGAAAAGGTAGTCTGCAGAAACCCAGCAAGCAGGAAGTTAACTATTCTGTTGAATAACTTGTAAATAATTTTAATGGGCTTGCAGTCAAATTTGTTTCAAAATAGTCAACCGCTTGCGTGTATGATTGCTTTGATTTTGAGAAATGTGTAGCGATTTTCTGGGAGAAAGGGCATCAGCTGATAAAAGGGCATCATCTGGTGTCACATATATTTAGGTTGCCCACAAAGTTTTAATGTTGCGGCCAACGTGCAGTCAAAGCATGTTTCACTATGTATAACTGTGTCTCCCTGTATTTGCAGGCCAGAGAACATCGCAGGGCATCATAGATGCAGCCTTTAAAGAACTTCGCTCGCTTGTAAACCAGAGGGTGTCTGGCGGTGGATCGTCTGGCGGTGGCGGTAGTAAATCCAGCGGCGGAGGTTCTAGTGGTGGTGGCAGTGGAAAGGTACTTCATGCAAACTAGTGTTGTTCCGATTAATCGATTTACTCGATGATTGATTGGTTTGCATGTTCAACCAACCGATCGATCATGATTTCAGAAATCGATTTTGGTTGTTTATAAATTGACTTTATTAATATATTTTAACTGGTCAAGCTAGAAAATTAATACTTTTTGGAAAAGAATTTAAATTTAATTATTACAACTATATAGTAGTATTGCTCCTTAGTCTAAGACATTAATTCTTCCAGCACTGAAATAGTATGTTAATTTCAAAGCAACCATACCAATAACATGTTGAATATTTTGAAACTAATTTGATTGGAAGCTTTTGCTGCCTAAGGCAGCAACAGCTTCCAGTCAAATTAGTTTCAAAATATTCAACATATTATTTTTTTAATTATTAAGAATCGGCCATACATGTGACTTGGTTTGACATGGGTAATTATCCTTTAACTTGCTATAATTACTGCATTCAAAATGGCTGAAAAATGATAACCTATTATGATCAATCATTAATTGATCATTGGTTAGTATATAAACCCAATCAGCGATCACAAAAATAGTACCAATTCCCAACACTAATGCAAACAGAATTCTGCTAATATATATCTCAAATTATAAACAGTATGATTAATGTGATATAAAAGATTTAGGTTTGAAGCACTGGTTGATATTGGAGATTTCTTTAACCCTTACTATTCTGATGTCAGAATTTGAAATTTTCAAATTAAATTAAAAGATGAACTGGGGTACATTTTTCAACAAATTTGGAGGAAGATGGTGCTGTCGAAGACAGCAACAGAGCAACATCGTCCACCAAAATTGTTGAAAAATGTACACCAGATTCTTTGCTATTGACCGGGTAAAAGATAGAATATTGACATCAGAGTGGTAATGGTTAACTGTCTCCCCGCTGAATTTCTGCCCCGATCTGCCCCGTACATTTTTCATGGACTGTAGACCAGATCCCTCTTAGGCTTGTGCGAATATTGCGTTAAGTGATCGCGATCGATAATTAAAAATAATCGTGATTACTCGATTAATCAGCTTGGATACAAATTACCAAGACATAACAACAAAAGAATATCAATGATGAAAATTGCAATGGTGTTTAGAAAAGTCCATTTGCAGGGCAAGAGAAGACTATTTTTGAAAATGTATCACTGGAATTCCTGGCTCGAGAATATCCAGGCATTCCAGTAATACATTTTCAAAAATAGTCTTCTCTTGCTCTGCAAATGGACATACATTCACTAAGCGAAATGTCATTTTTCATGACTGTTCGCATTAAAAATTAACTGAAAGTTAGTTTTTGAAATAAGTTATGCAATAGAAAATATTCACTATTATTTGATTATTTTATTTTTAATCATAAATTCTTGATTTAAAACATAATCGCAATTTACGATTTAATCACGTAATCACGCACACCTAATCCTTAAATAGTCCAATTTAAAATGATTATTTTGAAAAGAATTTGATGGAAAGTTGTCACAGGCACTAGGAGCTTTCAATTGAATTACTTTCAAAATAATCAGCTGATCTTATATCATTAGCTCACCTGGCCTGAAAGGTCAAGTGAGCTTATGCCATGGCGACCGGCTGTCGTGTGTCCGTCCATCCATTGTCCTTCCGGCAACTTTTCCTTTAAACGACTTCTCAAGAACCACTGGGCTGATTTCAATTATATTTGGCAGGAAGCATCCTGAGGACATAGGGATCCAAGTTTGTTCAAACGAAGCCGATCTGCCAATTTGGCCAGTGGCCATGTTTGATTTTGGCCGATTTTAGGAAACGTCTTTAAAAATCTTCTCTAAAACCGTTTGTGGGATTGATGCAAACCTCATGAAATATGATCTAGGGCAAGAGCTGAACCAAGTTTGTTCAAGAGAACTTGATTGGTCAAATGGTTCAGCGGCCAACTTGGTTGACCTAGTTTTAGCTAAAACTACTCCAGAACCGCTGAAGGGATCGGGTCGAAATTTAGCAGATATGATTAGGGACTAGGGGCCATTAAAGTTTGTTCAAGGGAAGTTGAACCATCAAAAAACATGGCTGCCGTAGGCCAATCAAAATGTAGCGTGTTTGGCAGGGTGGCGGCCATATTGGATTTTTTTATTTGATGGATTTTTAGTACAGAATTGGTTCTATATATGTTTTTGGGTATTCTGAGCTCAAATTTGTCATTTTCGAAACAGTCGGATAAGTGGTTTGGCAGCCGTCTTGGATTATTTTCAGCCAAAGACGCCCATACTAAAGCAATGGGAAATTTAAAATGTCTTCTCGAGAACTACTAGACCGATTTCAATTAGATTTGGCAGGAAGCATCCTTAGGGCAAAGGGATCCAAGTTTGTTCAAATGAAGCCAATTGGCCAATGGCCATCTTGGATTTTGGTAGATTTTTAGAAATGTCTAAAAATCTTCGCCGAAACTGTTTGAGCAATTGATTTAAAACTCATAAAATATCACTTTGTGTCCGAGCTGAACCAAGTTTGTTCAAGGGAACTTGATTTGCCAAATGGTTGGGCGGCCATCTTGGATGGGATAGGTTTTCATGAAAGCAACTTCGTCGCCAGAGCCACTCAACGGATTGGGCCGAAATTTGGGAGATATGATATTGATGACTACGAGCCAATAAAGTTTGTTCAAGAGAAGTTGATACATAAAGAAACATGGCCTCTGTTTTTTTGTTACAAGTCTGCTCAACTCATTAGAGTTCTACTTATTGTTAATGACCATTCTAGTTGAAATGCCTATGGTCAAGGTGAGGGATACAGGCCCCATGGGCCTCTTGTCTCTTATTCTGGATACATTTAACGCAGTCAGCTTAACAGTGCCTCTGGTTGTCGATCCTTGGACAACTAATTTTCCAAGTTGCTGTGTAATTAATTATAGGGACATGCGTGTTGTGATTAGTGTTAAACAGATGTTAAGACTTGAAAGGCCATATTTGAGGCTTCCTAAATTCCGATAATACATATATTGTATTCATTCTCAATTTTGTATGAACATGAACAATTTTATCATCAAATCATGTTCAAAGCGAGCTTATTATTATTATTATGGCTGTTGTAATGCCATCATCAGATTGCAATGTGAACAGTGTATTCCAATTTATTTTTTTGTACCTCTCGAATTGTTGTTGGGGAAGCCATTAGAAATTGATAAATTAATGATTACTGTTACGAAAATTGGTAATTTATAAGAATGTACTTGCAAAACCCCCAGAAAAAAACCTTATTTTACTTAGCCTAATTGGACAGGGCGTGGTTAAAAATGTATCAAATATGTCTTCTTACACAAATTAGTCTCCCGACATCATCGGCGGAGTTATAGAAATGGGTCCCATCCGTCCACATTTAGTTTCTGTCCGATAACATCAGTTAACTTGAAAGGATTCATTCCAAATTTGGTATGTCAACTCCTTATGACCAGACCTGAGTGGAGATTGCATATCGACGAAATGTCTCCAGACACACCGGAGTTATCCCCCTTGATTTCTTGAAAATCGTAAAATATGTGGTTTCCGTTCGATAACCAGTTACCTTTAATAGATTCATTTCAAATTTGGAATTTCAACTTATGTCAAGACCTCAGTGGAGATTGCATATCAGTGAAGTGTGTCCAGACTCACCGGGCTATCAGCCCGTGAAAAACAAAAAATTCATTAAAAATTGGATTTCTGCGAAGACACCTGTGTCGGGGGACATGAGACCAGAACTGGTCTTTTGTATTGTATAATTTTGACCCATTGTTCATTAGAAAATCACAATTTCAAATGAATATTTTGTGTCATAATATTTTATTTCATCGATTACTAGTCTGGTTAGTATAGAGATTTCCAGGAATTGTGCAGTTTTATTGTGATGGCCCGCCCAAGTAAAGAGGAACTGACGATATGAGAAAAAAGTACTCAACCCCTGAGAGCTGTATTCCCTTCTTGTGGTGGCAGGCTGCTAGTTCAAAGACTTGAGTGCTACAGGATTTTCCGTTTTGAAAAATGAAAGCAAGGCTAAATGTAGGCTACTTATCAAAATGGTCGCCATTTAATATTTCGCAGAAATAATAATAATCTGTGGAAACATGAAATAAAAACGGGGAATAATACAGATAGCATGAGGAATACATGTATTGATACGGCACACAGCCCATTATAGAGTAAGATGTAGTAAATAATTATTGACTGGCTGTATTGTCTCTGGTTACTGTAGTACCATATTGAAATATATACGACAGACTGGTCAGATCTGTTTTATATTGCTTTTAGGTATAAATACAAGCTAGACAAGTGACGATATTATATCGCGGTATTCTCGGCATTATCAGGAAATCGCCTAGCTCTAATAATATGCCCATTTCTAGCTACATGTATGACATGCCCCCTTTGTATGTGTGGTGAAATCAATTTGTGTTTGTGTGGTGAATTCAATTTGTGTATGTGTGGTGAAATCAATTTGCAACTTTGAAACCAGCATTCCCAGACTCCTAATAACTATACAGTGTGTTTGTATGTTTGACCACTGCGTAAAATTTCTCTTGTAGCATTGAAACTGTCTAGGGCTCGATTTTAACACTAACCCGTTAACCCGAGGATAGTAGAATTTCATACCGGTTGATAAAACTACACCACTAACCCATCCGGGTTAGTAATGCTGTCAGAGAAAATACAAAAAAGATTGTTATAATAACATTATGCTCATTACCCAAAAGAAATTAACAAAACAACAGATTTTCAGCCACCTTCAATCCTCAGTATTTCTTGTCAGGCACTCGGCTGTAACCTTGGTCATATTATTAACCTAATTATTTATAGTGTAACAAATATTCTGTTGAATATTTTGAAATTAATTTGTCTGGAAGCCGTTGCTGCCTAAAGCAGCAACGGCTTCCAGTCAAATTATTTTCAAAATATTCAACAGCTTTCTTGTACGGTTACCTTGGAATTGATTTTGTATAGAGATCCATCAGTGAATGGATTAAAGAAGTGATCAGGTTTGAGCTTACAAACTTCGGGTTGGTGATATTTGCTGCAGGATAGTAAAATCAATGATGCACTGTCCCGTCTGGGTTAGTAGAAATAATCCTTAAAATCTACCACTGCTGTCTCATTGTCTATTTCTGTTGGCGGGTAGGGTTGAGTGGTGCATGTTGTCGACTCGTGATGATGTAGAATTTCTCTTCTGTAGGCAGGTGACCCGGCTGATGTTGTTGAATTAACGGACAGCAATTTTGATGATCTAGTCATTAACAGTAACGACATGTGGCTAGTGGAGTTCTTTGCCCCTTGGTGCGGCCATTGTAAGAATCTGGTCCCACATTGGGCTAAAGCAGCGACAGAACTGAAGGGTAAAGTGAAGCTTGGCGCACTTGATGCTACTGTGCATTCAGCAACAGCTCAGAGATTCAAGGTAAGTCTTATTAGTTACCTGTGCATTCAGCAACTGCTCAGAGATTCAAGGTAAGTTAGTTACCTGTGCATTCAGCAACTGCTCAGAGATTCAAGGTAAGTCATAGTTACCTGTCCATTCAGCAACTGCTCAGAGATTCAAGGTAAGTCATAGTTACCTGTCCATTCAGCAACTGCTCAGAGATTCAAGGTAAGTCATAGTTACCTGTCCATTCAGCAACTGCTCAGAGATTCAAGGTAAGTCTTAGTTACCTGTACATTCAGCAACTGTTCAAAGAGTTAGGTAAGTCTTAGTTACCTGTACATTCAGGAACTGCTCAGAGATTCAAGGTAAGTCTTAGTTACCTGTATATTCAGCAACTGCGCGTAGATTCAAGGTAAGTCTTAGTTACCAGGACAGAAGTAAGAACCACTACTTTTTAACCCTGTCACAGATAAATGACATGTATCTCAATCTCAGGGCAAACAAAGAAATCTGCTGACTATATTGAAGGGTTAAGATTAATGCAGTTGTACTAAGCTCAAAATATTAAACCAGGGGCAGACCTAATTTGGCTAATGATTACAATCATATTATTATGCATAATTTCTCAGGAGAAAATCGACAAAAAATTACCTTTGAAGAACATCTTACAGGAATCTGTATGTAACTAGTACATGTATGTATTACTTACTGTTATTGTCACCAAATAAACTCCGAAATCCTAATATCTCGGCTTCCAAGCACCTGGATAGGGAAGCTGTTGAATAATTTGAAAGTAATTTTCCTGGAAGTTGTTGCTGCCTTAAGCAGCAACAGCTTCCAGGCAAATTACTTTCAAAATATTCAACGTAACATTGTATCTGGTATTTAGCGTTCAGTTAAAAGAATTACCTGATGGTGATGGATTGTAGACATTGGAAATCATTGGCTAAAATAGTTCAGATTCAGCTAAGAAAAAGGTTAGTTGGCTAATAATTTGTGACTTTCACAAAGGCAGCAACAGCTTCCAGGCAAATTACTTTCAAAATATTCAACAGCTGTTAAACAGAATATGCTATAAATCGTCAAGAATTTCCGTCTTCAAGGATTTGTTGTTAAAAAGGTTAACCCTAAAAATTTCACGACAGCTTTAGAGAAAAGCTGTTGAATATTGTACAGTTACAGCTTTCAGTCAAATTGGTTTCAAAATATTCAATTGAATATTCCCAACATCATACATGTAACAAACTTCAGTGTTGACGTACTTCAAGAAAATTTGTTATGTGACTTGCCCATATGACTGGGGATTGCTAGATAACGTTTACATTAGGCTCCATGCCCATGCTGGTGAGGGTGTGTGGGGATGGTGGTGTTGGTGAGGAACGTTGCAGTTGTACGAAATCATGGGGATTTACGATGGTGCGGCATTGACTGCCCGTTCTAGTTATGTGTTTGCCTATCACTGTGCTCAGGTCTGGATGGTAGGCTATATGTATTACATGCATTATTACTGCCAATACTACAATGTATGTCTACTGTTCTGGTCTGTGCATACGACTGCTGTGATTTCAGCATATAACTACTGTGATTTCAGAATATAACTGCTGTGATTTTAGCATATGACTGCTGTGATTTCAGCATATATAACTGCTGTGATTTCAGCATATATAACTGCTGTCATTTCAGCATATAGCTGCTGTCATTTCAGCATATGACTGCTGTCATTTCAGCATATAACTGCTGTTATTTCAGTATATGACTGTTTTGATTTCAGCATATATCACTGCTGTGATTTCAGCATATAACTGCTGTGATTTCAGCATATAACTACTGTGATTTCAGAATATAACTGCTGTGATTTTAGCATATGACTGCTGTGATTTCAGCATGTATAACTGCTGTGATTTCAGCATATATAACTGCTGTCATTTCAGCATATGACTGCTGTCATTTCAGCATATAACTGCTGTTATTTCAGTATATGACTGTTTTGATTTCAGCATATATCACTGCTGTGATTTCAACATATAACTGCTGTGATTTCAACATATAACTGCTGGGATTTCAGCATATATAACTGCTGTCATTTCAGCATGTGACTGTTATGATTTCAGCATATGACTGCTGTCATTTCAGCATATGACTAGGGCTGCACGGTTTGGCTTACAGCCATATCGGTTTCGATATGACTTTTCATATCGGTTTTAACCGAATATCGGTTTTATGGACATGAAACAAAAAATTTAAATGATAAAGAATAGCATGAAAACAGAACGCGTTTTCACGCCCTGATACATTCGTAATGTTTTACGCCTTTAAAGCTTAATATACCTCATAATATCCATCATCGCGGGAGTGAAATTATTAATTAGACTGCCTAAATAGTACGCCCAGTTAAATAAACATCGTTTATTTTGTCAAAATTAATCATAAATCAGCAAAACAGGTTGCGAAAAGACGTAAATCACGTGATTGTAATTAATTATGATGTAATAATCTCCCTTTCTTCTTTCATTTCCAATTCGGCCCGAGGATGAAATCATGCCTTGAAGAAAATATTAACTGTAATATTGCAAACGCGAATTTCCTAAGTTAATATGAAATTGTGTATAGAAGATAACGTTTTAAAAATGGTTTGAGTAATTATTTTATTTAAAATTATATCCTAATCAGCAAAATGTATTCAGCATTATATTTATTAGCAAGATTTTTATGCGTTCGGGCAATTTAGTTTTGGGACGACTACATTATGTTAATTACTTGGTGACGTAAATGAAATGGATGCCGTTGTTTAGAAAATTTTTCCCCGATACAAATTTCAGTGACAAATTCCCGCGTTAGTATTGTGTTTTATATTGCAAATTTATCTGAGACTACCAGAGAAAAGACGTGTGGATATTTATTTAATTAATTCGCTGCTTGATTTGTCTCGGCGTACAGCGAGTTACATGGAGTTACACAATATGCGCAATTGGGGCCACGTTCAATTATTAGTTGCCCCGAACGTAGCTTAATGGAAAGTCTGGCCATTATTATTCATTACACTTTTCATGCTCGTTAGTATCTTTTATTTTTAACAATCCTGATATGAAAAACCGAAAATATGTTCATATTCGGTTTTTCGATATTTATTTTTTATAATCGGTTATGAAACCGTCAGTGCAGGATATCGGTTTTAAATCTGGTATCGGTATATCGCACAGCCCTACATATGACTGCTATGATTTCAGCATATGACTGCTGTGATTTCAGCATATAACTGCTGTGATTTCAGCATATAACTGCTGTGATTTCAGTATATAACTGCTGTGATTTCAGTATATGACTGCTGTGATTTCAGTATATGACTGCTATGATTTCAGCATATGACTGCTGTGATTTCAGCATATAACTGCTGTGATTTCAGCATATGACTGCTGTGATTTCAGCATATAACTGCTGTGATTTCAGCATATGACTGCTGTGATTTCAGCATATGACTGCTATGATTTCAGCATATGACTGCTGTGATTTCAGCATATAACTGCTGTGATTTCAGCATATGACTGCTGTGATTTCAGTATATGACTGCTGTGATTTCAGTATATGACTGCTATGATTTCAGCATATGACTGCTATGATTTCAGCATATGACTGCTGTGATTTCAGTATATGACTGCTGTGATTTCAGCATATGACTGCTATGATTTCAGCATATGACTGCTGTGATTTCAGCATATGGCTGCTGTGATTTCACCATGGTACTGCTGTGATTTCAGCATATGACTGCTATGATTTCAGCATATAACTGCTGTGATTTCAGCATATGACTGCTGTGATTTCAGTATATGACTGCTGTGATTTCACCATGGTACTGCTGTGATTTCAGCATATGACTGCTGTGATTTCAGCATATGACTGCTATGATTTCAGCATATGACTGCTATGATTTCACCATGGTACTGCTGTGATTTCACCATGGTACTGCTGTGATTTCAGCATATGACTGCTGTGATTTCAGCATATGACTGCTGTGATTTCAGCATATGACTGCTACGATTTCAGCATATAACTGCTGTGATTTCAGCATATGACTGCTGTGATTTCACCATGGTACTGCTGTGATTTCAGCATATGACTGCTATGATTTCAGCATATAACTTCTGTGATTTCAGCATATGACTGCTGTGATTTCAGTATATGACTGCTGTGATTTCACCATGATACTGCTGTGATTTCAGCATATGACTGCTATGATTTCAGCATATGACGGCTGTGATTTCAGCATATGACTGCTGTGATTTCAGCATGGTACTGCTGTGATTTCAGCATATGACTGCTATGATTTCAGCATATGACTGCTGTGATTTCAGCATATGACTGCTGTGATTTCAGTATATGACTGCTATGATTTCAGCATATGACTGCTGTGATTTCAGCATATGACTGCTGTGATTTCAGTATATGACTGCTGTGATTTCACCATGGTACTGCTGTGATTTCACCATATGACTGCTGTGATTTCAGCATATGACTGCTATGATTTCAGCATATGACTGCTGTGATTTCAGTATATGACTGCTGTGATTTCAGCATATGACTGCTGTGATTTCACCATGGTACTGCTGTGATTTCAGCATATAACTGCTGTGATTTCAGCATATGACTGCTGTGATTTCACCATGATACTGCTGTGATTTCAGCATATAACTGCTGTGATTTCAGCATATGACTGCTATGATCTCAGCATATAACTGCTGTGATTTCAGCATATGACTGCTGTGATTTCAGCATATGACTGCTGGGATTTCAGCATATAACTGCCGTGATTTCAGCATATATGACTACTGTGATTTCAGTATATAACTGGTATGATTTCACCATATGACTGCTGTGAATACAGTAATCATACAAACCAAACAATTTTTAACACGATTTAAGAAATTTTCTGTTGAATATTTTGAACGTAACTGGATAGGAACACATTGCAGCCTAGGCCAGCAATGTCTTCCAATCCAATTGTGTTCGAAATATTCAACAGCATGTTTTATTTTATTTTTTGGGAAACATGTGTAGTGTATCCAGCTATTATGGACTCGGCACTATTTTTTGTGTGTTTATTACAGGTGAGTGGTTATCCCACTATTAAATATTTCCCGGCTGGTGCGAAGGATGGATCTGCTGAGGAGTATGATGGAGGACGAACAGATAGGGATATCATAAGCTGGGCAGAAGAAAAGGCTGCAGACAGCGTCCCAGCACCAGATGTTGTAGAGGTAAGTGCTTCCAAATTGACACACAAATTTGTTCAAGAAAATTTCAATTTTTAGCCCACCTGACCAAGTGAGCTTATGTCATGCCGGCGTCCATCAGCTTTTGCTTAAAAACACTACTTCTCATTAACCGCTTGGCAGATTTCAAATTAATGTGGCATGATCCTATGGGCGTAGGCTTTAGAACTTCTATGCAGAATTTTGATTGGTCAATTTTTAGCTCACCTGGCCTGAAAGGCCAAGGGAGCTTATGTCGTGGCGACCGTCCATCGTGTGTCGGCCCGTCCATCCGTCCGTCAACTTTTCCTTTAAAACGACTTCTCAAAAATCAATGGGCAGATTTCAGTTATATTTGGCAGGAAGCATCCATAGGGCATAGAGATTCAAGTTTGTTCAAATGAAGCCGATTGGCCAAAATTCAAGATGGCCGCCGGCCAAAATAGCCGATTTTTAGAAACACTAAAAAATCTTCTCCAAAACCGCTGGAGGAATTGATTCAAACCTCATAACACATCATCTGTGGCAGCGGTAGACCCAAGTTTGTTCAAGGCAACCTGATTTGCCTGGCGGCCATCTTGGATGATCTAGTTTTCGCGAAAACGACCTCCCGAACCGCTGAAGGGATAGAGCTGAAATTTTCTAAATATGCTTAGGGACCAAGCGCCTTTCAAGTTTGTTCAAGAGAAGTTTGTTCGTTAAAAAACATGGCCATCATCAACCAATCAAAATTCAGCGTTTCTTGGTCATATTGGATTTTTTGTATTTTGATGGCCAAAATTGCTTTATATATGCTTATCAGTGTGGTGAGTTTAAATATGCCACTTTCGAAACTGTCGGATGAACGGTTTGGCTGCCATCTCGGTTTGTTTTCCCGCCATAGGCTCCCATAGTAAAGCAATGGGCCCATAGTAAAGCAATGGGGAATTCTTTAAACGAC
Organism: Chaetoderma sp. LZ-2023a; assembly: GCA_034401795.1. Taxonomy (NCBI): domain Eukaryota; kingdom Metazoa; phylum Mollusca; class Caudofoveata; order Chaetodermatida; family Chaetodermatidae; genus Chaetoderma; species Chaetoderma sp. LZ-2023a. Next base: position 6,678,939 of record CM067375.1, read on the forward strand.
TTCTTCTCAAGAACCGCTGGGACAATTTCAATTATATTTGGGAGGAAGTATTCATAGGGCATAGAGATCTAAGTTTGTTCAAATAAACGCGATCAGCCAATTTGGCCGGCCGCCATCTTGGATTTAGGCCAATTTTAGGAAATGTCTAAAAATCTCCGAAACGGCTTGGGGGATTGATGCAAACTTCATGAAATATGATTTATGGCAAGGGAATTTGATTGGTCAAATGGTTCGGCGGCCATCTTGGTTGACCTAGTTGTAGCGAAAATGGCTTTTTCTCCAGAAGCGCTGAAGGGATCGGACCGAAATTTGGCAGATATGATTAGGGCCTAAGGGTCATTAAAGTTTGTTCAAGAGAAGTTGATCCATCAAAAAACATGGCCGCCGTGGGCCACTCAAAATAGCATGTTTGGTGGCCATATTGGATTTTTTTATTTGATGGATTTTGAGGCCGAAATTGTTTTTGTTTTTGGGTATTCTGATCTCAAATTTGCAATTTTCGAAACTGTCGGACAGACGTTTTGCTGGCCATCTTGTTGATAAAGAGCATTCTAGTTGAAATGTCTATTGTCCAGGTGAGCGATACAGGCCCCTTGGGCCTCTTGTCAAAAATAGTCTTCTTGATCTGCCAATGGCCATTTCTCAAGCCAGTTTCAATATGAGAGTTAAAGATAGTCTAATTCATTTTAAATCTTTCGCGCTCAAATTTATTCAAGAAATTTTTTTTATTTCTTCATCGAAAATGTCCATTTGCATACTAAGAGATTATTTTAGAAAGTTTCACTGGAATGACTGGTTTTGCTATCGAGCCGATCATTCAAGCAGTAAATTTTCACAAAATAAGTCGTCTTGGTCTGCAAATGAACAATTCTCAACACCAATACAGAAGCCACTTAAGTCTTAACATGAGTGTTAAGTGGTTAAACATCACTACAATGCTATCTTTAATCAGAAGTCGATATAAAAGTTACTATACACCTGTGCAAAAGTTAAGCACCAGCAAAAACAATAGAACGTAGAAACATGATGGTACAACTAGGCTGCCATACTTTTTGTCCCCGCGTTGGCTGACATAATTCCAAGTACGAAATGCACATGCATGCATGACTTCACGCCGCTTGATGTCCGTGCGTGGCGGGAAACAGCACACGTGTTCAGTTATGTAAAAGTCCAGTTTGAGGTGTAGAACATTACATACAGATTTAGGCGACAAGATTAGGAATTTTGTGTTCATGACCGTGGTTTATTTGTACAGAGAAAATTAGCTCTTGATTGTGAACCGCTATGGCAAGACGAAGGTTAAGTGATCGTGTGAAATGGCAAATCATAGGCATACATACCACTGGTATGTCATGCAGAGAGATTGGCAGACAGCTGAACATTAACCATACTGTAATCAGTCGTTTGATTGCAAAACATGGGCAAACTAACGAGGTGAAGGACAGGCCTAGATCTGGAAGACCGAAGAAGACTACTGCCCGTGATGATCGAGCCCTAGTACGCCTTGTTAGGAGATCTCCATTCACCAACAGCAGAGTGCTCAGCCAGCAATGGGAAACGCGCAATAGAGTGTCAATGTCTACCGTCAAAAGGAGACTGTATGCTGCTGGCAAGAAAGCTAGGAGACCTGTCAGACGTCCTCTCCTCACTGCACACCACAAAGAGGAGCGTCTGAGGTGGTGCAACGAAAGAAGACACTGGAACATGAGATCCTGGAGACGGGTACACTGGTCCGATGAAAGTCGGTTCCTGCTTCATGCCACAGATGGTCGAACTCATGTATGGAGGTCCAGACGCACGGCGTACGACCAACGTAACATCATGGAAGAAGTTCCATTTGGTGGAGGTTCCGTTATGATATGGGGGTGCATCTCATTTGATTGTAAGCTGGATCTGTTGACTGTACCTGGAACACTAAATGGACAAAGATATCAAGATTCCATACTGGATAGAGTTGTGGTCCCTCATTTTGTAAATCATGCACCTGGAACCCACCCTATATTCATGGATGACAACGCCCGACCACATCGTGCTAGAGCTGTTCATGAATACCTCCGCCAGAATGCCATCGAAACCCTACCATGGCCAGCAAGGAGCCCTGACATGAACCCTATTGAGCATATCTGGGACATTCTGGGAAACACGGTGAGAAGGAGGGATCCTCCTGTGCAGAACCTACAGGAATTAACAGACGCACTCCATCTTGAATGGCAACGAATACCACAATGGCGTATCAGTCGGTTGGTGACCAGCATGAGACGTCGTGTCCAGGCCGTCATCCAGGCACAAGGTGGATATACCCGGTATTAATAATGACAGTCTCAAACTCGTGCACAGATGTTAAACTTCGTTTTCAGACACCATTATTGACAATCTAGCCACGTGTGTCAACTGTAGGGCAATAGTTGTCAGTTGTGTCAACGTAACCATATTCAGGCCTCTTTTTCAAGTTCAAACAAAAACATACAGTGTTTCCCCACCATCATAATCAGCATTCCTCTAGTTGCATTATTACCTCTTGCACTAAGATGGATGGGTACATAAATGTTTATGCTATTGCTTTCTTCATAGCACATGAATATACCCTCGCATGTGCGTAAAAATAGGGTGGTGCTTAACTTTTGCACAGGTGTATATATGACATGTGCGCGATACCATAGTAGAGGAATCGAGTCTCTCAGTCAATCATATGATGTCATAATTAACTATGTCATATGTAGTTGTACGAATTGTATGTCTACTATTAATATTTTGAAACTAATTTGACTGGGCGGGGCGCTGTTGCTGCCATAGGCAGCAACAGCACCCAGTCAGATGATTTTCAAAATATTCAACAGCTTACCTGTAGTTTTCTGGAAATTGAAATTCAGAGAGTGCATGGATCGATCGATCCCAACACGGGCAAAGCGTAGGTGGAGCCAAGCTAGAGACTGGCGTGGCAATACTAAAACTGGATTCCTGTATTGCTTGCTAGATACAGCAACCTGCACACACTGTGACACCCAGGGATCTGAGGTAGCACGCGATGTTAACTCGTTCACGTGATCATCACCCAATTAACATGGTGACTGTTTGAACATTAAAAACTCTGTTTCTTTACAGTTGACAGAATCGTCCGTGCTTACCGCCGCATGCGAGGACCATCAGCTCTGCGTCATCTCAATCCTACCTCATATTCTAGATTGTCAGTCAGCGTGTCGCAATGATTATCTCAAAATGCTCAAGGATTTGGGAGAAAAATATAAGAAGAAAGTGTGGGGGTGAGTATTTGTAGTACTGTGTTTATGGTTGTGACATGAGTAACCTGTTTGAACGTTTGCAACACCCCCATCCCAGCGGCAGGTATAAAAGGAGCGAACAACCAATGCTCAATCATTCTCGCAAAGTTAAGACAAAGTGTCAGGCTTGCATTTCACAGTCAGTCTGTTCCACATTGCTATTACATCACAACTAACTCGTCAGCAAAGCTGGAGTAACAGAGATTTCTTTGTCTGGCATACACACTGGTCAGTGCTGCCAGGTCATGTCATCTATAGATAGAGCCGATTTGTCACTGACAGGTATACTTAACATCGTAATCAATTAGGCTTATGTCACAATTACGTCACCTGTAGGCTGATGCCACAATTAAGTCACCTGTAGGCTTATGTCACAATTACGTCACCTGTAGGCTGATGTCAATTAAGTCACCTGTAGGCTGATGCCACAATTATGTCACCTGTAGGCTTATGTCACAATTACGTCACCTGTAGGCTGATGCCACAATTATGTCACCTGTAGGCTGATGTCACAATTACGTCACCTGTAGGCTGATACCACAATTACGTCACCTGTAGGCTGATGTCACAATTAAAATGATAATCAATGATAATCTAGGTCTGTTATGAACATTGAATTAACCCTTGAATTTGTTCAGAAAAATTTCAATTTTCTCATAGAAAATGTCCATTTGCAGACCAAGAGAAGACTATTTTTGTAAATTTATCACTGAAATGACTGGCTCGGTTATCGAGCCAGTCATTGCAGTGGTCAATTTTCAAAAATAGTCTTCTGTTGGTCTGACATTTGTCAAGACCGCTGCAGAAGCCATTTTTAGCTGATATGAGGTTAAAGGGTTAATAAACATTCTGTTTGAAACTGATTTGACTGGGTGGGCGTTTTTGCTGACATCTAAAATTATTTATAACAAGACTAATACAATGAAAACCTATTGTGAGCATGTGCAAAGTTATTTTGAGTGTTTACAAATTATTTTGCATAGATTATAGATTTGTGTAAGTAAACATGTTTATGAACTATTATCTCAACAGCTGGGTGTGGGCTGAGGCGGGAGCACAGCTGCAGCTTGAAGATGCTCTAGGTATTGGTGGATTTGGCTACCCTGTAAGTGCACTCTACTTACACATTTTTAGCTCGACTTCTACAAAGTAAAACAAGTTATTACGCTACCATACGTAGGCTTGCGCGATTACGTGATTAAATCAAAAATCGCGATTATGTTATAAATCGTGAATTTATATGATTAAAAATTAAATAATCGAATAATCGTGAATATTTTTTTCAAATTAGTTTCAAAATATTCAACAGAATATCTATTAAATAGTAAAGCCATACAATTTGTACAACAACGCATAGCCTGTTTTCAAATATGTGTTCGTGACATACTTATCGACGTCATTCATGATGTCATTCATTATGATGTTATTCTACACATCACGTAGTTGATTATGACGTCATATGATGGGTGGATACTGTGGAAAGGTGAATTATATCTGAAGTGGAGCTTTATGCTTCATTGCACCATTGTAAGCCACAAGCATATTTCTGGTTAACAGATATGGGCAATCTGTAGATATAAAGCATTTACTTGCACAATTCATACTCGTAGTAACAGTCAGAAATACAAAGCTACATCGAAATTCACCTTTCCAGAGTATCCATCGATGATCTGACGTCATATGATGTCATAATCAGCTAAGCGGTGTGTAGGATAATGTCATAATCATTACATCATAAATGATTCTATTAGGACCATCTTTAACTTTTAATAGTCTGGCACGTAAGAATTGTATGGCTCTACTATTTACTAACCGTGCTATTGTTGAAACTAATTTGACTGGGTGCTTTTGCTGCTATAGGCAACAGGACCCAGTCATATTAGTTTCAAAATAGTCAACAGCTTACATGTATAGTTTTCTGGAAATTGATAGTCCGTGAGTTCAGAGATCGATCGATCCCAACACGGACGTGGTGTGCGTGGAGCTTAGATTGAGATGGGCGGGGCATAGCTCAAGGTGAAAAGGTCCATTGCCTCTACTCGTTGGCTAGTGATACATTTGATCACATGGGGGAGAGGTTGTGTCCAGTTGTATACTAACCTATTGTGCTATGGTTGCTTTCCTGTTATACAAATTTAAAATCTTCACAGAATAGTCTTTATATAGTCTGCCAGTAAGTTTTGATTACCTAGTCCTAGACTTATAACGTGTTCAAATCTGTCAATAACCGTCCTCTTCACTGCCATAACAATAACTCTTGAGATATGTCCATTTGTAAGCAATGAAAATATTGTTTTTGTCAATATATTACGGGCATGACTGGTGTCTGGCTTGATAAGATGATCATATCTTAATGATGTGCAGTCAGTATTTCCTGTTTGTTGCTATTTAATCCGTTCACCGACAAATTCCTGAAAATGTATGTTCTTTACGATATAGAACTTATTCCGTCAAATAATTTGAAATTAATTTGACTGGAAGCCACTGCTGCCTTAGGAAGCAACCGCTTCCATTCAAATTAATTTCAAAATATTCCAGTTTTCCTGTATGGGTGCCTTGAAGATGAGAACATGTGGGGAATTCATTGATGACAGGATTAATTCTGTATTCTATCATGCATTGCGTTTTTGCTTTTGTAGGCAATGGCTACAGTTAATTCTAGGAAAATGAAGTATGCTTTACTCAGGGGTCCATTCAGTGAGACAGGAATTAATGAATTTCTTCGGTAAGTGTCTTATTAGTCCCCTACCGGGGGGGGGGGGGCGACTATAGGTTTGCACTCCGTCTGTCGCAGTTGGTTTTCCGCACTTTTTCTTGCAGTCCATCAAGGTATTCAACTGAGAATTGGTATATTGCTATATTATGAGAAGTTACAGAGCAAGTTCGAGTTTCGGGCGTATGCGTTAGTTTTTCATGGAGTTATCCCCCCCCCCCCCCTTTCGACATGCAATGCGAAAAATATTAGTTTTCCACACTTTTTTGCAGTCTTTCAATACTTCAATTATATTGAGGATTGCTACATTGCTTTATTATGAGAAGTTACAGACCAAGTTCAAGTTTCAAGCGTATGCGTCAATTTTTTATGGAGTTATGCCCCCTTTCGACTTACAAAATACGAAAAATATTAGCTTTCTGCACTTTTTTCGCACTCCAGGCTATTTAAGCAAAAATCGGTGCATCGCTTTAGTATAAGGACTTAAGAGCAAGTTCGAGTTTCAGACATTTTCCTCAATTTTTCATGGATTTATGCCCCCTTTCGACATGAAATACAAAAAATATACGTTTTCTGCACTTTTTTTCGCAGTCTTTCAAGATATTATACTGAGAATTGCTACATTGCTTTGTGATGAGAAGTTACAGAGCAAGTTCGAGTTTCAGGCGTATGCGTTAATTTTTTATGGAGTTATGCCCCCCCCCCCTTTCGACTTAAGAAATACAAAAAATATCAACTTTCCGCACTTTTTTTCGCACTCCAAGCTATTTAAGCGAAAATCGGTGCATTGCTTTAGTATAAGGAGTTAAGATGATTTAGTAGTTGCCCATGGCTGTGCGGTTTTGGAGAAAGCAAAAATGGTGACGGTGTTGACCATCAAAGTCGATTTTAACTGAATGTCCGGTTTATTTGGTGGATAAATATTGACATAGCCACTTAATTAGAAAGCTTTTGGTGGTAGACATTTTAGTATGGCACCTAAATTTTGCAGGTCCCAGCGACTCACACTCAGCTAAATCTGATGGTCCCAAACTGGAATCTGGTGTTCTCAAGCAGTATTTCTCATCCATAGTAAAATTAAAGAGTACCAGCGACTCACAACTATGCATTATGTGGTCTCTACCAGCGACTCACGACTATGCATTATGTGGTCTCTACCAGCGACTCACAACTATGCATTATGTGGTCTCATGCTACATTATGCACATATCTTTCTGCTAAAACCTGCTTAGTATAACACAGTCATACCTGAGTGTCAGAGGTCACATGTGAGCCTCTGCCGCTATTTTTGTGAGTCCCAAGCTAGAATTTGAGGGTATAAAAATCCATGAAGACATGCTCAGAATTCATAATAGCCATGGATTTCATAAGCACGAGGTCACTCACGACACGTCAGATGCATATCATACAATTTAATAAATCACTAGCAAATTACAGTTTCTGAACATATTTAGCAATACAATCTCGCAACATGCTCACGTAATACAAATGAAACTGAAAAAGATTCATCTTCCATGTTTCATTTTGCTGATTTTATCTCTAATAATGGATAATTTCTAGGGGAGAAAGATGACACCTCCACGCCGGTCTCTTCCGTCTAGAAACTGTGCTCGACATCCTCAGACGACGTAATCTAGAAACTGCTCAACATCCTCAGACGACGTAACCTAGAAACTGTGCTCGACATCCTCAGACGACGTAAACTGGAAACTGTGCTCGACGTCTTCAGACGACGTAAACTAGAAACTGTGCTTGACATCCTCAGATGACGCGATCTTCCCAGGATCTTACCATAGCTACGGGGAATGTACGCATTCTGACTGCAACATTGAAGAGGCAAACCGTGGGTGCTGAGTGTGAGCACTATAACATCGATATTACATGCATTCAAGAGCAGCAACCTCAGACAGGCCATAAGCTTGTACTCATGGAGTGAAAACACGCCACATACCAGGGTTTAGGCTTCGTAATCGGACCAAGGCTCTTGGACCATGTCATTAGTTTTGGATACGTCAGTGATCGCGTTGCATTCATCGACATGTCTATACCAATGCGAAAGCGCATCCCCACTAAATGCCGCATTGTCAACGGCAATATTCAAATTCTTCTATGCAGAACTGAGCTCCGCCATTACAATCTCACTCAGATTGGAAGCTAGGTAAACTCGCCAATGCGGACAAAAGATTTCATGCAAACCAGAAACAAAACTTACTTCTGGATGCTCGTTCCTATGGAGGCGCAGACCTCAATTTTGACCATAAGCCAGTCATTACACGTCTCCAGATGAACCATCTCTACCTAATGTTTAAACACCATACCAGGCAAGAGGGTAGAGTCACTTACAACCTAGCCCAAGATCATCAGCGACACTGACACTCAGATGTCATACAAAATGGCCCTCGGGGAGCAGATAGCTAACATTGACATCAGCTACGATTCAAAAACCCTAACCACAATACTGAGATCTATGGAATCATCAGCTACTAGCACCATAGGAATTCTAAAAACAACCAAACTAGGTATACTGATGACCCTGTATTAGTAAAACTACCAGCAGAGCAGATAGTGCTACGGCAGCTGAGAGTCAAGTCAGTGAAGTCTGAAGAGTTTGAGACATCAATTGGCTCCCCACAGGAAGATGCATATCCCCTGTGCTTTTCACCTGTTACCTTGCTTCTCCATTGAAATCTGTGCAGAAAATTTCTACAAGACCAAACCCCCCAGTGTCCATACTGGATATGCTGCTAAAGATGGAATATACCGACGATGTGGACTTCATAGACGAGGAAAAGGAACACTTGATGAACTTCTCCCAATAGCCGCAAGCACATTAAAAATTGAGGATCTCTATGAATGAATCCAAAACAGAGTTCACCCACATATACCTATCTCCAAAGCATCAAACTAAAGAAAATGATGATACACTTCGTGGTGACAAACCATGGAGGAAAAGTAAAATCCTGGGCTCACTGCTTTGCAGTACTGCTGACATTGCTGCACGCTACATCATGGGAACATAGCTTTCCAGTCCTTCTGGAAGCTATGGATTCGTAGATCAAAGATGCCCTTGACAAAAAGACTACGTTTATACAATGCAACCTGCGTATCCTTGATGTTGTATAACTGTAACAACTGGGCGGCTCCAAAGGCAGCTCTAGCCAAACTTGGTGCCTGCCACCGCAAACACCTACACACCTTCACTGGACACCGATGGCCAGACAGAGTAATTTCCAATGATGCACTATACAGGATGTGTAATACAGCGTCGCTGTCTGTAAAAGTACCCCAGCAAAGATGGTTCATGTTTGGCCATGTGCTAAGGATGTCAGAAGACACACTAGCACAGAGAGCCTTGGAATTCTCCTTACTGGGAGCCAGCAAATACAAAGAGGAGGGGAGAGGACGTCATTGCATAAATATGCTAAGCATTCCACGAGGTGACCTCAAGAAAGCAGTACTCGGTACACTCAAATCAGGAGTGGACCCGAGGAAGCTAAGGATTCTGGCTGAGGACATGATACAATGGGCCAAAGCGAAGAAGGACTAATTGGAGCTGTAGGATGTTTCTTTTACTACAGCCACAGAGTACAGTAATCATACAATTGATCATATGAATTCAATTTTATGCAACAGTAACATGTTTTAAAAAAGAAATTGATCTTTCCAAAACGATTTTTTCATAAATAACCAGTTTTGTGATTATGGCACCGGTTTTCGAACCGTCACGTCTACAAAACCGATGATGGTTCCAATACCAGAAAACCATACAGCCCTAAGGGCAACTGTCGTATCTTCTGCTTTCAGTAATTATTCCCCCTATGATGTATATATCGTTTGCTTTGTCCATCCGTATGTGTGCGTGCGTGCGCGTGCATACTTGATCGCCCATTAATCCATCCAGACAGCAATAACTCAAATTCTACAGAAATGATTAGCACCAAACTTGGCATGTGTGTTAGCCATTGGTTGGGGGTGGGGTGGGGGGGGGGGAGAGGAGGGCCTGAAGAACCATATTAATTTTGGGGTCAAATCGTGAAATGTCAAAATCATGGGTAACAGTGACCCAATTCAGGAAATTGGGATAACTCTTAATTCTAATAATAGAAGCCCTTTATGGCTGAGTGAATGTCATCAGTGCAGTACATAGTTGCATACATAAATAAGCATGAACGCAATATGCTGTGTCAATCTTCTTTGACAGTGCACTGCGAGACAATCTTCAGGCTACATTGATCCTGTTTGTGATGGTGGTGTGGGTTGGCATAGGTTTCGGTAATCTCTGGTTGTCATTGTTAATCTAGCTATCATCTTACCTGGTAAATAGTTTCCATTAGAATCCTTCAGAACAGAAAATGCATTATATACTAGATAAAAATATTTGTTTGAATATTTTGACATTAATTTGAAAGTAAGTATTGGGTGAAATTATGTTCAGCAGTTTAACTCTATTCTTGGTTTGACCCTTAGAGACCAACAAAGATAAATTCTTTGATGAACGGAATATTCGGTTTAATATTTTTGAAACCAATTTCCAATCAAATTAGTTTGAAAATATTCTAAAGCTTTCCTGTATAGTTGGCCTGATATTGAGACACTGACAGTTTAAGATTCATGTGTTAAAGTTTAGGATGCTGGCATTTCAGAGATAAGTCATGCAAAATATAAGTCTGGTAAATGCTATGTTTTATTGGAACTAACTTGTAATATACGGTAAGCAAGCAAATAATTGTTAAGAAATGACACTACACTGTCTTGTGAGTCAGTTAACTGCTTAGGATCAATATATCCTTGGTCTAAATCAATGATGGACTGCCGATAGGTGCAGATGTATTGTGGAGAAAGGACTGTTTCAGTCTGCTACACATGTATTGTATGATTTCAAGCGTGACTAATGATAGATGTTTGTCATATGAATACTTACTGACACATTGTGTTTTCCCTGCAGAGAGCTATCATTTGGCCGTGGTAGCACAGCTCCAGTGAAGAATGCCCAACTGCCTGTGATTGATGCAGTAGAAGCTTGGGACGGCAAAGATGGCCAGGTATGGTGAAGAAAATAGACACAATTTGTCATGACAGTGCTTCCTTAAGATCTATGTACAAGCTCTCACGTGTCCTAACTTAACCTTGTTTGTCCTCTAGTAGTACAAACCTTTGCCCTTAATTAAGCTCTAGATACAAGCTCTATCCTGTCCTTGTACTTTGTTTAAGCTCTAGATACAACCTCTGTGGTGTCCTTTTACTTTGTTTAAGCTCTAGATACAAGCTCTATCCTGTTCTTGTACTTTATTTAAACTCTGGATTCAAGCTCCATCCTGTCCTTGTACTTTGTTTATGCTCTAGATACAAGCTCTCCTGTTCTTGTACTTTGTTTAAGCTCTCGATACCAGCTCTCTCATGTCCTTGTACTTTGTTTAGTTTCTCTCGTGTCCTTTTACTTGGTTTAAGCTCTAGATACAAGCTTTATCCTATCCGTGTACTTTGTTTTAGCTCTCTCCTGTCCTTGTACTTTGTTTAAGCTCTAGATACAAGTTCTATCCTGTCCTTGTACTTTATCTAAGCTCTAGATACAAGCTCTATCCTGTCCTTGTACTTTGTTTAAGCTCTAGATACAGGCTGTCTCCTGCCCTTGTACTTTGTTTAAGCTCTAAATACAAGCGCTCTACTTTGTTTAAGCTGTCTCCTGTCCTTGTACTTTGTTTAAGCTCTAGACACAAGCTCTCTCCTGTTCTTGTACTTTGTTTAAGCTCTAGATACAAGCTGTCTCCTGTTCTTGTACTTTGTTTACGCTCTAGATACAAGCTCTCTCCTGTCCTTGTACTTTGTTTAAGCTCGAGATACAAGCTGTATCCTGTCCTTGTACTTTGTTTAAACTCTAGATACAAGCTCTCTCCTGTCCTTGTACTTTGTTTAAGCTCGAGGTACAAGCTGTCTCCTGTCCTTGTACTTTGTTTAAGCTCTAGTTACCAGGTCTCTCCTGTCCTTGTACTTTGTTTAAGCTCTCTCCTGTCGTTGTACTTTGTTTAATCTCTAAATACAAGCTCTCTCCTGTTCTTGCATCTATGAGAAGGCTGTATATTTTGGAATAATATGCGTGAAGGTTGTTGCTAACAATGACTGCAACGTCATTCAGTCAAATTATTGTCAAACTAATGGGAAGGCATTGTGAGTGGCACTTGCTAGAGATTTCATATGACTGTGTGTTTTGTCTTGTAGCTAGAGATTTCATATGACTGTTTTGTCTTGTAGCTAGAGATTTCATATGACTGTGTGTGTTTTGCCTTGTAGCTAGAGATTTCATACGACTGTGTTTTGTCTTATAGCTAGATTTCATATGACTGTATGTGTTTTGTCTTGAAGCTAGAGATTTTATATGACTGTGTGTTTTGTCTTGTAGCTAGAGATTTTATACATGTATATGCTTTGTCTTGTAGCTAGAGATTTCATATGATTGTGTGTGTTTTGTCTTGTAGCTAGAGATTTCATACGACTGTGTGTTTTGTCTTGTAGCTAGAGTTTTCATATGACTCAGGCCTGGGGTCAGTTACATTTAAATGTAACTAGTTACAGTTACATTGTACTATGTCAGTTAGTTACATTTGTTGAGCAATGTAACTAGTTACATTTCAGTTACTTTGCATAATGTAACTAAAGTTACATTTCTGTTACATTAGTTACTTTGACTGATAATTATTATGAAGGACTATATGAACATCAATGTCATCATAAAAGGTGTAATGTAGTCAACCAAATTGAGATATATAGTAGAAACAAAAGACCACTATAACCAGTGATATAATATACTGACAGAACTGAATACATTTCAGATATAAAATATAAAACCTGCTGAAAATTCTTTAATAAATTTGACTGAATTTTGTTGCTGCCATATGTAGCAAATTTCAATCAACTTGTTTCCAAAATAATAAGACACTAGTTTAATTCCACAGCCTTCATAGATGTACATATACATTTTTCCTCTAACCATTTCAACCCAGACATGCCATATAACAAACAGTAATGTTATTGTAAGAAATAATTGGTTGAATGTTTTGAAACTAATTTGACTGAAAGCTTTGCTACCACGGGTATCAATGTTTTTCAGTGAGAATAGTTTCAACGTGTTCAACAGATTTCCTTAGAGCATTGACTTTCTATGATAAGATAATCTGCCATCTACCAGGGGGCAATATAAGTTTCCAGTGCAATTAGCTTCCAAATGTCCATCAGCTTTGATGTTTGCTTAATTTCAAATAGGAATTTAAATATTTTGAAACTAATTTATTACTTTCATTAGTTGTAATGGCAAATTCAATCCGATCAGATAATCTGCTGAGTACTTTATATTTATTACATTTGTAATTTTACTTTCAAAAGCTGTGGCTTCATATGGCAGCAACAGTTTTTTCAGGTTCAGATTAGTTTCAAAATGTTCAACAGCTCTCCAGTACACAAGTTTCATTTCACAGCCTTTGTAAATTTTGTCCGCTATACCAAAATGGTTGATGCCTTGACTTTTATCAATGACATTGCCCTTTGATCTTTAACACCGCATCTATGTGAATTGAATTTAGTTTTTAATCCCTTTTTTTAACACTAAAGCTGGACAGAACAGTTTTTGCAGTGATTTTCAGAAATGTCCATTTTCAGACAAATATGATATTTTAGAAAATTTACCAGTGGAATGACTGGCTCAATAACCACGCCAGTAATTTCAGTGGCAAATTTTCTAAAATAATCTCATGGTCTGCAAAGGGACATTTTCTATGAGAAAACTTAAATTTTCTTCAGCAAATTTAACCTTTAAAAGTTAACAGTTAACTGTATAATGATTTAGTAAACAACCTGTTTCTAAGCTACATTGTAGATTAATGTAAAAGCTGTATAAGATTTTGATTAAAGGTTGTTGTTGCCTGATGTAGCAATAACATTCAAATTATCATTACTAAAATATCACATATACAGATATAGAGTGGGTTAACCCTTTAATGGTCAAGAAATGTCTATTTTGTGGGCTACAAGATTCATATGTGAAAATTTAATACTGGAATGACTGCCCCAATAATCAACCCAGTCATTCCACTGGCAAATTTCTAAAATAAATATCACTGACGCTTGGAAATAAAGTTGTTGCCCATGGCATCAACATCTTCCAGTCAAATTAGCATCAATATATTCAGCATCTTACCTGAATGATTACATTGAAATTGGGATATTGGAGTGTCATGTGTATAACAGCAGATATGCCGGAAATTAAGAAAATTGTAATAAATTTGGTTAAAAAGTTTGAAATGTAACTGAAAAGTAACTGAAATTTCAGTTGCTTTTGCAATGTAACTGGTTACATTTCAGTTACTGTAACTAAACAAATTCTTCAGTTACAAGTTACTTCAGTTACATGGAAAATGTAACTAAGTTACAGTCAGTTACAAGTTAGTTACCCCAGCCTGACAACTGTGTGTTTTGTCTTGTAGTTAGAGACTTTATACGACTGTGTGTTTTGTCTTGTAGCTAGAGACTTTGTACGACTGTGTGTGTTTTGTCTTGTAGTTAGAGATTGTATACGACTGTGTGTTTTGTCTTGTAATTAGACTTTATACGACTGTGTGTTTTGTCTTGTAGTTAGAGACTTTATACGACTGTGTGTTTTGTCTTGTAGTTAGAGACTTTATACGACTGTGTGTTTTGTCTTGTAGCTAGAGACTTTATACGACTGTGTGTGTTTTGTCTTGTAGTTTCCTGAAGAAGAGGAGATTGACCTGAGTGACGTGGAGCTGGATGACCTTGATGACGGCAAGACAGAGTTGTGATGTTAGCATATATAGTTAAATTATTTAAAAAAAATACATGTATAAAAAAGTTTACATTTTATGTCATTTATTTTATGTTATCAATTTTCAGAAATTTAAAATTCAACCCTTTAATTGCCAAGCCGGGGGTATGAGGAATATTGATTTGCAGGCCAACAGAAGCATATTTTTCAAAATTTAAAACCTGAATGCCTGGCTCGATAACTCAACCAGTAAATTGTTAAAAAATCGTCTTCTTGGCCTGCAAATGGCCATTGACTTAGCAAATACTTAGATTTTCTTCAGCAAATTTGACCGTTACATGGTTGTTTCTTCACTCATTTGGTATAACCCTTTTGAAAATCTCATCATAATTTAACAAGTACTGTGCTATAGCAATGCGACTTTGGTAAAGCTATTTCAAATCTTACTGACAGACAGACTGGTTTTGATAAGCTGTGAAAAGTCCAAACAAGTGAATATATAAATGCGACTACACGCATAATGACTGTGACATATGTGACTAGGTAAAACACCCTATTTTTGGTTCAAACTTGTCATGGTTATGTTAAGCATTTCTATAGATCTAGTCTCTAAGGCGTGTATGACCTATAATCTCTCAATTCTCTTAACTTGTAAAAGAAAATGCTTACAAATCTAATAGACAGCCTCTTATGTTGCAAATGCAACACCACAATGCGATATAGGTCAATCGAGTTAAAGGAAGCTTTGTTACCCTATTTCAATCTATATAGGCTACATAATGGTGACAATGATATTAAATAAATGACAATAGTTACATAGTGAAAGCCTGCTGAGTTATTTTGAAAACATTTAACTGAATGTTGTTCCTTCCTAATATGCATAATATGCAACAACCATATATTAGCAAACCAATAACCGAGCCAGTCATTCCATTGATAAATTTTCCAAAAAATACCTTTCTTCAACATTAATACTATAATGGCCATGATAAAATTCTGCCTTAGTAAATGTCCATTTGCAGGCCAGGAGATTATTTTTGAAATTTTAACACTGGAATGACTGGCTCGGTAACCGAGCCAGTCATTCCAGTTGTAAAGTTTCAAAACCAGTTCTTGATTTGCAAATGGACAATCCTGATGACGACTAGAAGGCTGTTGTGGCCGGTATGGCCACCCATTAAAGGGTTAACGTGAGAAAGCCTGTCCAGCTCCAGAAAAACAAGTTTAGTCTCCGGTGGAATAAGCTTCAGCGAGTCTTGTAAATTTCATGTGAAAATGCTAATGTGTTTGAGATTATATTTATCACATTAGTGTTCATTGTTACATTGATTCTCATCATTTTCCTATCATTTTATAGTAGCTTGTCTTTATCACTGTAGCGCTTCACTACCCAGTGTTCTAAGCAATGCACAACTAAATACAGTGGCACATGTAGCAGCGGCATATTTTTCCCATGTTTGAGTTGAAATTTTTTAAACTGAAATTTCCGAGGTTTTCATTGATATTTATCAGCAAGTTTCATGATACAACATTTTAAGAATAAATAAATGTTAAACCGTCTTTGTTAGGTCGCATTGCTGCTAGGTGACAGTGCCTGTAGTTAAGAAAATCGCGATTATGTTTTAAATCGTGAATTTATATGATTAAAAATTAAATATTCGAATAATCGTGAATATTTTCTATTGCATAAAATATTTGAAAACCCTAACTTTCGATTACTTTTTAATGCCATCGGTCTTCAAAAATGGCATTTTGCTTAGTGAATGTATGTCCATCTGCAGGGCAAGAGAAGACTATTTTTGAAAACGTATTACTGGAATGGCTGGCTCGAGAATGGAGCCAGGCATTCCAGTGATATGTTTTCAAAAATAGTCTTCTCTTGCCCTGCAAATGGACTTTTCTAAGCACCATTGCAGTTTTCATCATTGATATTAATTTTTTGTTATGTCTTCGTAATTTGTATCCAAGCTGATTAATTGAGTAACCACGATTATTTTTTAATAATCGATCGCGATCACTCCACGCAATAATCGCACAAGCCTACCTGTAGTAATATAAAGCATCCATGATGATAGAGTTCGTGGCATCAGTCATCGCTCATTGAATCCTGTTATCGTGGACAGATTAACAGGGCTACATCAAAATATCGTAATCAAACATTGCCTACACAAATCAATCTTTGTGACCATTCTTAGATTATGTACAATCAAATTGCTTCAAAATATTCTATTTATATATGCAGTCAAACCTGTCTATAAAGGTCACCTTCGAGTCCAGATTTATGGTCTTTATATACAGGTTGTTTCTCTGTCAGAGGTTCTATTGTTTGAGTGACTACAGTACAACTCAGAAATAACTAAATAATAAAGACAGAAACATGTGAGTTCTAAAGTACAATTTTGAACAAGATGAAGAGTTTTGTTGAATATTTTGAACATACAGTAATTGGATTGGAAGACATTGATGCGTTCTTCCAATCCAACTATGTTCAATATATTTAACAGCACATGTTAAGCTATTTCTGTGTTCTATTGTTTGCCTGGCTTTGCTAGTCTGTAAAGCTGGACTTTATATAGAGGTGGTCTTTAGAGCTGGTTTGAGGGTAGTTTAACCCTCAAATTTGTTTTTTTTAAATCAATTTTGTAATAAAAAATGTACATTTGCTGACGAAGAGTACTTTGAAAATTTATCACTCCGTTATTGAGCCAAATCATTCCAGTCATAAATTCTCATGAGTTCTCTTGGCTTGAAAATGGACATTTCTCAAGAGCAGTTTAGAAACTAGGGTTTGCGGTCAGCTTGAGTGGTAAAGGGTTGATCCTTTAGCCCTCAAATTTAAATTTTCTCAGAATATGTCCATTTGCAGATCCAGACTATTTTTGAAAATTTACCACTGGAATGACTGGCTCGGTTATCGAGCCAGTCATTCAAGTGGTAAATTTTCAAAAATAGTTTTGGTTTGCGGATGGACATTTCTCAAGACAACTGGAAAAGCCGTTTTTGACTGATGTAAGTGTTAATGGGTTAAGCAATTCACCTTTCCAGAGTACCCACCCATCATATGACATCATAATGAGCTGCGCGGTGTGTACAATGATATCATAATGAATTGCGTCATGAATGACGTCGATAAGTACGTCACGAATGCATATTTGATGACGGTCTATGTGGTGTTGTACAAATTGTTAACTTTACTATTTAATAAATATTCTATTGAATATTTTGAAACTAATTTGACTGGGCGCTGTTGCTGCCATAGGCAGCAACAGCACCTAGTTAAATTAGTTACAAAATATTCAACAGCTTCCCTGTATAGTTTTCAGGAAATTGATAGCTATGGCATTTGGGGATCGATCAATCCCAACACGGCGAGGTGTTGGTGGAGCTTAGCTAGTGATGGGCGGGGAATAGCTAAAAATGGAAAGGTCCATTGGAAAGCAAGCCATCAAATGATTGGTCACTTGATTCACAACTTCTAGCTCCTGTAAAAAGAGGGAAATGAATCAGAATAATTATTAAATACGTCTATACACTTGTTATCATGGCTTTATGGTGAATTGGAACCAGTTAGTGACATCAGTGAGCCTTTGTGTTCAGCTGTGTGTGCATGCATATGTACGTACGCACATGCACATGCACGCGTGTGTGTGTGTGTGTGTGTGTGTGTGTGTGTGTGATCTCTATTCTCTAAGCTTGCATAACAGTGATTATCTTGTAACAGTTCTGTCTCGTTCTAGCGATAGTAGTGTCTTGTGAAGTCACATGATCAGTGACTCCGCCTCACTGTTGGACGTTAAAGAGTATGAAGAAAATAAGTGTTGACATTTATAATATTGCATGACGTCCTACGGTATTAACAAATTAAAACTTTGACTGATTTTCAAATAACTAAGAATTCTGTTAACCTGGAAAGCATTCTTGATAACTTAGCTTTGTTTTGACTGCTTGGACATGGCAGATAATATATTATTTGATTACCGCGTGAATGTGGTTATCCCCTCTGAAATATGAGCACCTACCCTGGTGCATTCCCGAGTTGATATAAAACCTTTCTTCTTTCCTGAAATACGACCGCCTAGGCTGGTGCCTTCCTGAAGTGATATAAGACCTTTCTGCTCTCCTGAAATACCACCACCTACCCTGGTGCCTTCCGATATAAAACCTTTCTTCTGTCCTCAAATATGACCACCTACCCCAGTGCTTTCCCGAGGTGATATAAAACCTTTCTTCTGTCCTCAAATATGACCACCTACCCTGGTGCTTTCCTGAGGTGATATAAAACCTTTCTTCGACACAAAACTTCTATTTTGTGAATGATTCTGTAAATAGGTCTGACATTCAAATCCCAATAACATTTTAATCAGGGAAGATTAATTAATTTTATTTTGATATCAATGGTGGGAAATACCATGTGAATATAGAAAGCCATGATAAATTACTCGTGACTATTTTGAAAACTATTTAATTGAATAGCATTGGTGTAAGTGGTGGCAATAACTTTCAGTCAAAATGCTCTCAAAATATGCTGCCGGTGTACCGCGTTGCTGCCTCAAACAAGAACGACTCAGTTTCACAATAATCAGTATTGTAGCAAGTAGCAGATAATCACTGTTACACGAATGTAGATGTTGTTGGTGACAATGAGCTTGTGGGTTATTCTAGGATCAGTGTAGAGAATATTATTTGTAACTCTGCATACAACAGAGAACAACCACCCATCCACTCATGTCACTAACTGGTTCTAGAAACCATAACAATTTAATAGATCAATTCATTTCTCAAGTTTTGACTGATAATCAGGGCATCATTTTTTAGGTGAGCTATCACTCTAGCGCATGCAGCTCTCTTAACTTTTCATCCCATGAAAGCAATGGACCTTTCCAGTTTTAGCTATGCCCCGCCCATCTCTAGCTAAGCTCCACCCACACCTCGCTGGTGTTGGGATCGATCGATCTCTGAACACCCTGACTATCAATTTCCAAAAATACTACACAGGTAAGCTGTTGAATATTTTGAAACTAATTTGACGGGATGCTGTTGCTGCTTAAGACAGCAACAGCGCCCAGTCAAATTAGTTTCAAAATATTCAACAGCATGTTTATTAAATAGCAAAGAATTACAATTCATACAACGTGTCGGACTATTTGAGATTTGGTGACGGTCTATATGGAACCCTTTGTGACGTAATGATTATGACGTCATCATACACGTGCTGAGCTGATTATGACTTCATACGAGGTCAGATGATAGATGGATACTCTGGAAAGGTGAATTAATAGCTCACCTTAAATCTCAAAATTTTAATCAAAATTTAGATATTTTACTACTTAACTTTTAACCCTCGTATCCGTCAAAAACGGCTTCTGCAGTGGTCTTGAAAAATAACCATTTGCAGATCAAGTAGATTATTTTTGAAAATTTTACCACTGGAATGACTGGCTCGATAACTGAACCCGTCATTCCACTTTGTAAATTTTCAAAAAATAGTCTTCTCTTGGTCTGCAAATGGACATTTCGAATCAGAAAATTTCAAATAACCATTTGCAGATCAAGTAGACTATTTTTGAAAATTTTACCACAAATTACAGGCTCGATAACCGAGCCCGTCATTCCACTTTGTAAATTTTCAAAAATAGTCTTCTCTTGGGCTGCAAATGGACATTTCAAATCGGAAAATGAAAATTTTCTTGAACAAATTCGAGAGTTAAAGGGTTAAGCGCAGATTTGGTCAAGAAAGTTAAATTATTGTTTTATTGACTGTCCATTTGCAGGCCAAGAGAGCATTTATGAAAATTTATCACTGGAATGGCTGGCTCTGTTATCAAGCCAGTCAATCAGCCTGTCATTCCAGTGATAAATTTTCAAAAATAGTCTTCTCTTAGCTTGCAAATGGACATTCCTCAAGATCACTGCAGCGGCCGGCTTGACCATTAACCATTTAACACTCATATCAGCCAAAAATGGCTTCTGCAATGGTCTTGAGAAATGTCCATTTGCAGACCAAGAGAAGTGTATTTTTGAAAATGTACCACTAGAATGACTGGCTCGATAACCAAGCCAGTCATTCTAGTGGTAAATTTTCAAAAATACTCTTAGTCTGCAAATGGACATTTTTTTATGAGAAAATTAATTTAAAAAAAATAAATTCGAGGGTTAAAGGGTTACTAACATATGTTGTGCAAATGTTCATTCTGCTAGAGGATCAATCGCTCCCCTAGAAATCACTCATCTAGCGCAATTTTTAGTTCACCACGATTTTCTAGAAATGAAGCCCTGGATAATAGTAGTCTTATCGTATGAAATTACAATCAAGGGCATTGGCATTGCATTAGCTTATCCTTTAACAAAGCGGGTTACTGGTAGTTATCATATTAATTAGTGCTTCTGTTTCACTGCTGGGTTTATTGTTAAATATTACTGAATGTAAAATGATTATAGTCATGCTGATTGTTTATAGGATGATTTGACTTAAAGTTGTTGCACGAATTTGTTCAAGAAAATTTCAATTTTCCCATCGAGAATGTCTATTAGCAGACCATGAGAAGACAATTTTTGAAAATTTACCACTGGAATGACTGGCTCGGTTATCGAGCCAGTCATTCCAGTGGTAAATTTTAAAAAATTGTCTTCTCTTGGTCTACAAATGGAAATTTCTTAAGACCACAGTAGAAGGCGTTTTTGGGTGATTTGAGTTTTAAAGGACATATAATGTGTAGAATCTTTATTCTTAGCCGTCTTATTGCTTGCTAATACTATATTTGTATGATAATATTTATCATTGGTCATTCATTCTACTTTGCATAAATATGTGTAAATAAAGATTATTATATTTTGAAATAAGCTTCAATATTATCTTTAGCAGAATTTGCTAACATAAGTTGGTGATTTCTGAGTACTTGTCATTTCCAGATATGAGAATATCCCGCGTGAGTCAAGCTGTCATATTAGCTATGGGTGGGCCATAGTTAGAAATGGGTGGGATATAGCTAGAAATGGGTGGGGCTTAGCTAGAAATGGGTGGGCTTGTCTAGAATTGGCGGTTTAGCTAGCAATGGCACGGGCTTAGCTAGCAATGGATCAATATATCGCATTCAACATTAGTATAATCTGGGTAGTGGATATGGCCATATATGTGAACATTAACATAATCTGGGTAGTGGATATGGTCATATATGTGAACATTAACATAATCTGGGTAGTGGATATGGTCATATATGTGAACATTAACATAATCTGGGTAGTGGATATGACCATATATGTGAACATTAACATAATCTGGGTAGTGGATATGGCCATATCTGTGAACATTAACATAATCTCGGTAGTGGATATGACCATATATGTGAACATTAACATAATCTGGGTAGTGGATATGGCCATATCTGTGAACATTAACATAATCTGGGTAGTGGATATGACCATATATGTGAACATTAACATAATCTGGGTAGTGGATATGACCATATATGTGAACATTAACATAAGCTGGTTAGTGGATATGGCCATATATGTGAACATTAACATAATCTGGGTAGTGGATATGGCCATATCTGTGAATATTAACATAATCTGGGTAGTGGATATGGTCATATCTGTGAACATTAACATAAGCTGGGTAGTGGATATGGCCATATCTGTGAACATTAACATAATCTGGGTAGTGGATATGGCCATATATGTGAACATTAACATAATCTGGGTAGTGGATATGGGCATATATGTGAACATATAAAGCAGCTTTATACGCTGTACCGAGCCAGTCATTCCAGTGGTAAATTTTCAAAAAATGACATCCTGCAAATGAATATTTCTCAGGCAATTGCATAGGCTTTTTGACTCGCCTGACAGTATAATGGTTAATTGGTTTAACTGATCGTGACAATTTTGAAGCCAGGAAGGACTGACACTTCGCATAGAGTGATTTCCTATTTCTTTCTTCAAGATAAATCACATCCCTCCTAGTCCTGTACACAGAAGTTGACATAACCCTTTAACATAACCCTGAGGTTTATTATAGGTCAAAAACAAATAATTCTTTATGATGTAGAAAATATCCTGTTAAATATATTGAAACTAATTTGACTGTGAGCTGATGCTGCCTATGGCAACAATAAGTTCCAGTCAGATTAATTTCAAAATATTCAAGAGCTTTACTGTATTAAGACACAGGCACTTGAATGGTTAAAGGAATACATATTCCATCATTGTTCTGGTGATAAAGTTATCATTATAGTTTTTCTCACAGGGCATTACTGTGACAAGTAACCTACAACAAATGTCGAAGAGTACAGGTATCACACTTATGGAAAATCATAATGTAGCTAAAATATCGTTATATGGAGTTTCTTTATATATACTCTGAATCATTATATCATCTGAACACGAGTATTCCTGTTACTAACGGACACATGACTGACAAAAGACTGAATACAAGTACTGTTACAAACAGACATGACTGACAACAGACTGAATACAAGTACTGTTACAAATAGACATGACTGACAACAGACTGAATACGAGTATTGTTACTAACAGACACATGACTGACAACAGACTGAATGAATGTACTCCTATTACTAACAGACACATGCCTGACAACGGACTGAATACAAGTACTCCTGTCACTAACAGACGCATGCCTGACAAGACTGAATGCGAGTATTTCTGTCACTAACAGTATCATCAGGTCAGTTACCTCAACATTGTGAAGAAGCATCTGAGCTAATTATGCTGTGATTTTGTCATATCATCTTATCTATGTCCCATGTCATTTAAATTACATCTGTCCATTTCGTGTCTTCTGTTTGATATTGTTTCTTGGTGTAGTGCTTCATTATCATTCAATTAGTCGAGCTCTTCATATTTATTTGAAATAAACATGTTTGATTTGTTTTCTCACATGCTTGTTTTATCAAATATTTTGTTATCAGCTAGGTGAGCACCTTGTGTGGAGGAGGGGTGTGAGGGTGGTGGTGATGGTGTGTGCGTGCATGGGTGTGTGCGTGTGCGTGAGTGAGATTAGCTTTGACGTCAATTGTCAAGCTCATAGCTTAATGCCAAGATCATAAGAGTGAGGTTAAATCTCAATGCCATAGTAGTTTGAGGTCAAATGTCAAGGGCATGGCAGTTTGTGGTCAAATGTCAAAACCATTGCAGTTTAAGGCCAAATATCAAGGCCATAGTAGTTTGCGGTCAAATGTCAAGGCTATCGTAGTTTTGGGTCAAATGTCAAGGCCATAGTAGTTTAGGTTCAAATATCAAGGCCATAGTAGCACGCGGTCAAATGTCAAGGCCATAATAGTTTGAGGTCAAATGTCAAGGCTATAGTAGTTTTGGGTCAAATGTCAAGGCCATAGTAGTTTAGGTTCAAATATCAAGGCCAGAGTAATTTGTGGTCAAATGTCAAGGCCATAGTAGTTTGAGGTCAAATGTTAAGGCCAGAGTATTTTGCGGTCAAATGTCAAGGCCATGGTAGTTTGTTGTAAAATGTTGGAGCCATTGCAGTTTAAGGCCAAATGTCAAGGTCAGAGTAGTTTGTGGTCAAATGTCTAAGTCATTGCAGTTTAAGGTCAAATGTCAAGGCCATAGTAGTTTGTGGTCAAATATCAAGACCATAGTAGTTTGAGGTCACATGTCACGGACAGAGTTGTTTGAGGTCAAATGTCACGGACAGAGTTGTTTGGGTCAGATGTCAAAGCCGGAGTAGTTTGGGGTCAAATGTCAAGGCCAGAGTAGTTTGGGGTCAAATGTCAAAACCATAGTAGCTTCTAGCTATTTCAATGATGTAATCCCGATAACAAGACGTAATAAATATTTAGTTTAAAGAAATTGTCCTGTTGGAAATAGCGTCAAGAAATATTTGCTTCACAAATATTAACAACTTGCTTTGAAATTACAATTCTGTAGGTATTGCATTTCCTGTGTCCAATACATATTTTAAACTTCTGAACCAAATGGTGGTAAACTTCTGTGAAATGGATCCATGCAGGAAATGATCGTCCACGGTAAAAGTAGACATTTCTGGAGGCAATTCAGAAAGCTTCATTGTCTACATTGTCATCGTTCATACATTAGAGCTGTTAACTTCTATCTTTATTTATGAGTACAGGTTACTTTAAGGAAATCTCACCTTATCTTATATTAACCATTCCTGTGATAGAATTTGCCACCCATAATCCATCCCTAACATTTTAGCTTTTTATCATACCGACAGCGAAAGATATTCAGGCTTTAGTAGCTAAATGTTGATACATTTCTACAGCCTATGATAGCTGTCATGATTTACTTTTCAACCAATCAGAAAAAACCTAGCGTGTCTACTTCAATATATACGCTCAGTCATAGAGTTGCCAGCTATAGTTTGGCAATGTGGTATAAAAGCCATCGTACAGGTAGGCTGTTGAATATTTTGAAACTAGTTTGACTGCAGCAACAACTTCCAGTCAAATTAGTTTCAAAATATTCAACGGGATGAGTATTACATAATACAGAATGTAATGCATTGGCACTTACATGACATCACATACTATCGCTTGAGGAGACAAAATGGTGGCGATCACTGTTCAACATTTACGCAATATTACAAAGCTGATAATTGTGATACAGGTAAGGGAATTCGACAGGATATGTTCATTCATATCCTGTCGAATTCCCTTATCTGTTGCTTGTTTAAAGGGGCGCTAATATCATCTCAAATGTTGTATTGTACTAATAGATTATGGTTGATAGATTCCATATCATTCAATACAACATTTGAGATGAGAGTATCGTCCCTTTAAACAAGCCTCAGCCCAGTCTCCTTACTCACTACACAGGTTTTGAAGCTATCCTTGAAAGTGCTTGAATTCAGAATGTGTTTATCAAGGCCGTTCAAAGTGCCTGATTTTAGCAACTTGGCTTCAATATGATGGTATAATGTCTGACCTAAGCCTTTAATGATCAAGATTTGGTAAGATAAATCACATTTTTGCCATTTCGATATCTGTTTTTAGCTCATCTGGCCAGAATGGCCAAGTGACATGCCATGGTGACCATCCGTCGTCCGTCCATCCGGCCAGTTTTCTGCATCCGTCAACCTTTTCTTTAACTGACTTCTCAAGAACCACTGGGCCAATTTCAATTATATTTGGCAGGAAGCATCCTTAAGGCATAGAGATTCAAGTGTGTTCAAACGAAGACAGTCGGCAAATCTTGGATTTTGGCCAATTTTTTAGAAATGTCAAAATCTCCGAAACCGCTTGGGTGATTGATTCAAAACTCATGAAACATCAAAAGACCTAAGCCAAGTTTGTTCAAGAGAACTTGATTGACCAAATGGTTTGGCGACCATCTTGGATGACCTAGTTTTCGCGAAAATGACTTCTAGAACCGCTGAAGGATCAGGCTGAACTTTGGGAGATTTGATTAGAAACTAAACCAATGATGACTGCAATATCCTAGTGGCAGTGCGTCGTCAATGGCAGGGTTCCTAGAACTAATGCTTGACAATAATAAAAACTACATACTTGCGAGTGCCTAGAGATGTGGCAAGTTTGGAATGTACACTATGACTTCCAATCAATTCGTGTAGTTGTGAGTCGGATAGTTGAAAGCTGGTCCAGTGAAATAGGATTATTGTCCTCTGGATGGTGGGCCAGTGGGTAGACTACTCGGCTCCCAAACGCTAGGCGATAGGTGCCGCAGAATTGCCTGGGATCTAACCTCGCTCGAGTCGAAAATTGAAAAATGTAAAAACTACACATCAATGATGACTGCAATATCCCAGTGCGTCGTCAATGACAGGGTTCCTAGAACTAATGCTTGACAATAATATAAACAACAACTACTACTACTACTACTACTACTACTACTAGAGCAACAACAATTCAATGACGACTTGGTCTACAATCAATAACCTGTCATATGCTACCTCAACAAGGTGCGTGTTTACCAGTTCCAAGTTCCTTATTTTTTATTTTTCGAAAAATAAGGAACTAAAGTAAGTAACTGGAAAATAAGTAACTAGTTACTTATTTTCCAAAAGGATGATTGGCAGCTCTCCCCATAGTTTAGATCACGTTTCCTACCTCCAGGGTTTCCCATGACTAGTTCCTTATTTTTCGAAAAACAAGGAACTAAAATAAGTAACTGGAAAATAAGCAACTAGTTACTTACTTCCAAAAAAGATTATTGGCAGCTCTCCCAGTGATTTAGATCACGTTTCATACGTCCAGGGGTTCCCATTTATCAGTTCCTTACTTTTCGAAAAATAAGGAACTAAAATAAATAACTGGAAAATAAGTAACTGGTTACTTATTTTTACTTGTCTTAAAATTAAGTAAATGGTCTCTGGTCAACAATGTCCAGATACCTCAGCCTCGCAAATGATAGCAATATGATCTAGGTGTGACCGCACCTATACCTCCACTCAGTGACTTTCAGTCGGCGAAAAATAGGTAAATGGCGGGACAAAAATAAGTAACTGGCACCAAAAAATAAGGAAATGGCCTCTGGTCAGCAATGTCCAGATGCATCAGGACAATCCACACCAATGCCTTTTGCATAAAACGCTAAACCAGACCATATCATAAATGACCACAGTGATTGGCCAGAAAAGTGCATAGTTCTCAGAATCAAATCATCTATAGCTTATCTGTACTCTCTCAATGGTCATTGTCTTTCAGAAGAAATTGAACAAAGAGATCTAGGAATTTGTGTATCAAATACATTAAAACCTACCACTCATGTCACTGGTACTGTCAACAAAGCCAAACAGAAAATCAGTGTGATTAAAATGTGCGTTAAAAACAGATCACTGAACATTGTCGAAAGATTATTCAACTCAATCATTACACTCCCAATCGAATATTAATCAGTAGTAAGGAATCCACACTAAATATCCTGAAATTTGACGGAAAGCTGTTGGTGGCTATGTCACAAACACTGTTCAATCAAATTGACCTCAAAACATGCAGCCGGTCCTGAATCACTACCTATTGGCGTTTTCTCTGGTGGCTAGAATAGTCCGGGAGCCAAGGGGTTGAACCCTGATTTTCCGGATAGAGTTTTTTCTTTGCTGCATTTTGTAGTATGGGGGTACCTCTTAATAATAGGGGTGGGGTGTGTGACCATTCCCAACCCTTGAGCAATTTCAGATTTTAACCCTTTTATTCCCGTTTTGCGGAAAACCCCTAAAAATGCCAATTTTCCCATTATTCCTTGTTAAGTATTCATACCAAAGGCATTACATTTACTTGTGGTAATATTTGCTCATAGGTTAGGTATTGTGCATTCTATTGTGTATTCTCAATGGCTGAACAATTCAAGATATTAACCCTTTTCTCCACGTTTTGCATAAAATACTAAGAAATTCTAATTTTTTATACTATTTCTTGCAATGTATTCATACCGAAGGAATTACATTTACTTGTGATACTGTTTGCTCATAAGGTAGGTATTGTGCAGTTCATTTGGGTACGATTTTATAAATATTAACCCTTTCCTGGCCACGCCTTTTAACGCATTTGTTGAATCTGTGCTGTCAAAGCCGCACTATCACACTAGGATGCTTGGAAATAAAAAATCTTGTTATTACTCTCGGTACATGTAAACTTATGCTACTGAACACACGAGCACCCTACAGTGTAACAAGTACAGAACATAGTGCACGGTAGACCATTGACCCGACAACTACACTTTCTAGAATTACATGGTATTGTACTTTGGCAGCCACATCGGATCGTTTCAAGGATATAATCTGGGGCAACATTGACACCGTCCGGAATGATAGTTGGTGTTAGTGATTTGTTACCAATGTCTTTCTTCCATCCGAAGTCCTCTGGGTCTAGTAGTGGCAGCCGATTTGATTCTAGAGTTCGCCACAAGATTGCCTGGTAGTGAGCCCTCTTCGCATTTTCTGTGAATGCCTCTGTTGTGGGTGGTATGGCACACAGTTTTGGCGATGATGTATGTCCCTTGCCGTTTTTTGTACCCCACACATATAATCTTGTTTCTGACATGTCCTTGGTTTTATTTATGCCATAACAAGCAGAAATGAAAATAGTAGCTTGTTCCATGACATCGGTGAAAGGTGCATCTACCTTGCCGATTGCAGATACATCACATCCAGACTTCAGAGCTTTAACAACTGATCCCTTTCCTATTCCAAAGTAGCATGCCACTGTGTCACATCCTGACAGAGCATGGACCGGGAGGAGTTCATTCGCAATGTTAGCATGCTTTTCTACTGTCAGTTTAATGTCCACATTTGCCCTCTGCTTACTGGGTGATTCCATGCTTAGTGGAAATTTAAGGTTTTGTGTCTGATAGTAATACACAAGGAGCACAAACACATCTGTGTCATCTGATATTACTGACAGTCAGCTAGCTTCACTTGCACACTAAAACCTGCTGCACAATAATTATGTCAGCTTCTTCGTGGGATGTCTCTAGATCATATCTAACCCGTATGTCCTCATTAGCTATTTCAACAGGACATGGGTCTTCTCCAGTGACTACCAGCTTGTGTTTCGTAGTGCTATGGGTGTGAAACAATCTGTCTCGAACTAGATCATCACAGATGATTCTAATCAGTTGTTTTTTATTCTCTACGGAAGCCAAGACAATCTTTTGTGCAGGTAGCCGTGTCTTTAAATTCAGGTGATGTGGTCGACTAACGCTAGTTTCCCTGCCGTCCCTTGTGACAGAGACCTTATACCGAAGTCATGATACCTATCAAACACCAGATAGGCATCACTGTCCGCCAGGTATGTAGTTACACGTTTCTTGACATTTGCTACATAATCTGCTACTGTACTATCAGTTGGCCAATGAATTGTCCAAAGAAGGGCTGAACCATCAATAACTGTTACATCTGTAAATCTAGAATTTCTGCTAGACACTTCCATTTGTAAACACCTTTTCAGCACTGATTTGCCTTTAACAATCCGCACCCCATCTTCTGTGAACATTGCAGTCGGTACTGGAGCAAGTTCATGAGAAATGACATCTTTTATATCAATGTCACGATCACTTGACAACAAAGCTATAACCCTCGAATATATTGCATTCAGATCATACACTTTTGAGTCGCCAACTAGTACTGACTTTTTTGTCTCTGCCAGAGTTGTCACCTTTTTCGATATGGTGCTGTAGAAACCACCAGGCTAGCTTTTCTCAAAGTCTGCCCGCAATGCTTCTCCAATGCTTACTGCCTTATGCACATTAACGTTGGGTGTACCAGTTTTGCCACTGCTAATGTTCACTATTGCATCAGGGTGCTGCTTTGGATCCAATGGGTGGATACAAGTGTCCAACTTCTGGCGTATTCTAGCTCTGTCCTTGGCATCTGCTTCAATCCGTGACTTGGTTTCCTGCTTGTGGTAGATTCGATTACCACAGGCACCCCCTTCCTCCTCCATCTCATTCAAGCATGCTTCAATCTTGCAACACAAATGGCGACTCAGTGCCCAAACCGTAAGAGCTTCTACCGTGAGTGTTATTCCTATGATTCCACCACTACTGTGTCCATATCCCATAAATGTAGATTCTATAAATTGATCACTCCAGATCCCATTCCAAATACCACGGATATGGCGTCCCACATGCTCACCATTCATGAAGTGGCTCAGAACATGGGGAGGGAGTTTCCCCATTGACCAGGTGTAGTATAGACCGTATCACGCATAATTCACATGGCCGGTGGCAAAGTAGTAAGGCAGCATTCTCCTTCACGTTCCGCCCTGATGTACACCATCATTATAAACACTGGCTTAACTAGGACATCAACCCAGAGTTTCACTGTCTTGCTTTGATTTGCTCTTTCCTCTAAGGCTTCCATCATATCATCAATACTCTCAAACTGATCACTATTTATAAGACTCCGTGCAACCTCCTCAGCAAGCATCCGTAGTGCATGTACATTTTGTGGGCACTTTTTTCCACTTAACATCTTGGGCACGCCTCCAAAGACCGCTGTCAGAATATCCGACAGTCCACTTTCAGCCATCAGTGAACCTATAGCTCCCACAAAACTCATTAGTGCACACATTTCTCCAAGTCGTAAATACATCTCTGTGAATTTATGTGGATGTGCCCATAGAACTTGTACTGCAACCCGGTAGAGTTGTTGGTCACAGGTTAGAATGGTGAACTTCTGACCAGTATCAAACGTTAGTTCATGTGCCCTAATCATGGCTGTCAGCATATTGTCAGGGTCAGATGGCTTCATGTCAATAAGGGGTTCATATACGGCCTTTGTCTTGAGCTGTACTTTATGACCTTGCTCTCTGCTCAGTCTGGTGTTGTAGCCATGAAACTCTGGAGAATCCTCCTTCACAACATCCTGCAAAAATCTAAAGTCCATCTCCAATACCCTCCTTTTTACAATGGCTTGATGAGCTAGAGATTTGAGAGACAAAACTGGGTTTGGAGCTCCTTCTGGCATAGCCGGCTGTTTGGACCCATGGTACCTATGAATATTTACATCATATGGTATGGATTCGCTTTATTTGATCAATGTCACTAGTTTCTTCTTCTGTACTCTGTGCCTGTGTTAGGAGGACAGCCAAGGAATGGGTAGATGGCTTCCCATTCTGTGAGGCGATATCTGCATCAAAATTGTCCACAATAACCTGGACTAAACCATTATCAGCATTTGATATGGCGGACATTTTGACATCTGCAACAGCCGCTCTTGCAGCAGACCTCTTGAAACGTCGGAATTCAGTATAAGAACATGTAACGCCATATGTATACATGCCATTTATGAGGTTTTTTAGATTCGGCGATTTTAACTGCGAGATCAATCTGCAAACTAGTAGCCTTACCTGTGACAATGCTTGTGACAATTGAACCTATGAGCAACGCTGGTAATGTATTGTCTAGTTTTGGAGACACTTTTGCTAACAGCCGTAGTAGAAAGTCACTGGCTGATTCTTTTGCCAGTTCTTTATTGATGCTGATATCATAATGATACTTGCCCATTCGAATGTATTTTACTTCGTTAAAAATCTGTTTGCTGGCTTTTTTGCAATCAGTTCTAATTGATCATCTTCATCATTCACAAGGCGGAGTGTCCTTGATGCAACGCTGCGAAATGCAATTATATTTGCTATGCCAGGTGACGACAGCACTAGAAGATCATCTCCGAGTTTGTCCTTGGGTTTTTGCACAAGTGTCTTACGGGAAAATGTGTCTCCACCACATTCTACATAAGCTGTAAACGGTTCTACGGAATTCCACATTCTCGACTTGTCATTTGTAACTATTTGAACAAGAGTCTGAAAAGGAATCTCTTCGTCAGTGTCATCTGAATTTTGAGTATTTTCACCTTCAGCAGTTAGCGACCTGAATGAGGCAAACCTTTGTCGACAGTCAACATGGTAACGAGCATCTGCCGCATGCAGATCACTCAAAGCACCCTCGACACGATGCCGAACACTCGCTACGACATCATCGTTTCTCTTGTCACAGAGTTCTAAGATAGACTGTTTTGTGTCAATTTCCCGACATAAATATGCAGTTCGCCACCTGGATGGGTTCTTTTTGTCCCATTGAATATCACACGTTTCACCACAGAAAAAGCAGTGTTGCCGGAAATCGAATATCTCACCAGAATCTCTTGACAATGAACGTCTTGTGACCTTTCGTGGAATTTTTAAATCAGTTTCTCCATCAGTTTTAAAAAAGATTAAAAAAGGTTTCTCCATCAGTTTGATGTTTGTAACGATCAGTTTGTCTAGATGAAGTGTATGTAGACATGACATATAATAGTTAGTTCGCTGTTCTGATCTAGCGATTTCTGAAGCTCAAAATGTTTTTCATCACCGTATATCTTGCTACATCTTATAATGTTACTTATTCGAACAGCTGTCACCGAGATTAAAGCTTCCCTCTTTGTTTGACAACTGAACTTCCAATTGAAGAAGCACACTTCACGATCAGATTCCATCATGTATAGGGGCTTAAACAAACTCAGAATGATATCAAGATATATGCACCAACAGTGGCATAGTGAAGATGGGGGGGGGGGGGTGTCAGGGGGAGAATTCAGTGTAGTTTGTCCAAACCTAAGATATTATAGCAGACGACCATGTAGAAAATAGTTTGACATCGTAAAATGCGAAAAAGCGTTTTCAATTTACTTTAATTGACACTTTCTGAAATTACCCCGGGACATGTATTATTATAAAATTCTGGCTAAAGCTTTTGTTTACTAATTATTGTGTGGCCAGGAAAGGGTTATTATTTTTATTTAGTTCTATTTACAGTGAGGTACATAATGTATGTCTCTATCTATAGGTATACAATTAAAACAATTTGTATTTTCAAGTAGACCTATCCTAATGTAATAGTCGGACTTTGGAGTGAGAAAATTGGACAAATGCGTTAATAAGCATGGGCAGGAAAGGGTTAATTTTTTTATCAAAATTATATTAAAATAAACTGTACAATAACTCCCCTATGAACATACATTAATTACCACAAGTATATTTAATACCTTTGGTATGAGTACTTCACAAGGAATAATGAAAAAATTAGCATATTTATTTTTTCCCCGGAAAACGGGAAGAAAATGGTTAATATCTGAAATTGCTCAAGGGATGGGAACGGTCAACCCCCCCCCCCCCCCCCCCTAAATTATAAAGAGGTACCCCCATACTACAAAATGCAGCAAAGAAAAAAACTTTATCCGACAAATCCAGGTTCACCAAAAAATCAGCTTGTGGCTCCCGGACTCTTCCGGACTAGAAGCAGTCCGCCGAGAGTTAAATTTTAATCTGTGGGTGGGTAGGACTGCCCCTGCTTTGATATTTAACCTAGATATATGACACTGCTGCTTTTGCCTATGTTCACAAACATAAAACATACGACATTCAAATACATATTTATGGCATACATAATTACATATACACATACATAGTTAGCGACATAAATAAACAAACATATCCAGACATATCGGTTATTACCATATGTCATGCAGGTGCCATCAAGCAGCTGAGAGACACCAAACCACATAAGGCAACTGGTCTAGACAACCTTTCCCCACACTTACTAAAGGAGACATCCTGCGAATGCTAATACTAAGCATGTTTTATCAAGCATCACTGAAACGAGGCAAAATCCCAGCTGACTGGAAGAAAGCTCTTGTGGTCCCAATTTTCAAGAAAGGGGACCGTAGTAAGGCCAGCAACTACAGACCTGTCTCCCTAACATCTATATGCTATAAACTATTAGAACACATAGTTTGCAGCAACATCACGAGAGACCTAGACTCCCATAAGATCCTAATTTATGCACAGCAACGATCATGTGACACCCAGCTTATTCTCATAGCAAATGATCTCATCTAGAATACTGAAAATGGACTTCAAACTGATCTCATTCTTCTCAATTTCTCCAAAGCATTCGATAAAGTTCCTGGTAAAAAAGATCGAGTTCTATGGCATCCGAGGAATCACCAGCAAATGGATCAGGATTTCTTATCTGATCGAATGCAGGAGGTAATCATCGGCGGAGTCAAACCCAAGACAGAAAATGTGACGTTATGAGTCCCACAGGATCAGATGTGGGATCCATGTTATTCCTCCTTTTCATCAATTACCTGCCTGAATGCATATCTGCTAGGCACAACTGTACGCCTCTTTGTAATTGACTGTGTAGTTTACAGTGTTGAATTCTGCTACTGATGCACAGACTCTGCAGCAAGATCTTGACAGACTATAGTAGTGGGAGAGTAAATGGCTTATGGAGTTTCACCCATTCAAGTGTCAAGTCCTCCAGATCACCAAAAAGCAATCCAAGGTACCAGCAGTATACTATATCCACAAACAGACAATGGAAATTGCGAGCCATGCCAAGTACCTTGGAATAAACGTATCAGATGACATATCATGGGACTATCACATCGACATCACAGCCAAGAAAGCGATTGGTACACTTGCCTTTCTCCTGCACAACACCAAACCCTGTCCAAAGAACATAGTCGCAATGCTTCAAAACCCTGATTTTCGACCCATCCTAGAATATGCATCCAGCGTCTTGTCTCCCCACATTCAGAAAAACATTAAAAAAACTTGAACGGGTCCAGCGTCGCCTAGCTCGCTTCACTCATGGTGACTACCAAAGACACAGTAGCATCTCAAAAATGCTCCATGAGTTAGGATGGGACAGTCTACAGGAAAGACGGTACCAAACAAGATCAACAATGATACACTTATCATGAATGACCGTGTGGACATCCCTCTCGACATCTACAAACAGGTGCAGAGCAAGACATGGGGTCACAACCACAGGCTGCTAATACCACTCAGCTGCACACTAGCACACCAGCACAGGTACATCCCAGGCAGCGCCAGGGTGTGGAATTTACTGCCAGCTGAAGTGGTTAGTCAGCCATCACTAGATTCCTTCAAGACTGCACTTGAGGGTGGCCACGTAATCATTGTACATATACTGTAAATAGTTTTAACCTGCACAAGATAACCGGTACCGCACATATGCACGCCAGTGTAACAATACTCTGTAAGAGGTAATTCGCCATAATTGGAAGAAAAAGAAAGGAACATATATTATACATATACTCGTTACATCATTATCTTATTTTTTCAAAATTTTGTTTGGAGTGGTCAATTATTATATGGGACTTTTTGTTTGCTACTGAGCGCGGGGCGGGGGGGGGGGAGGGAAAGGAAGAGCCCATCACTGTAGTATAAAGTTGAGAAGTTGGAGTTGTTAAAGAATCGGTAAAGAAAGGGCTTGAATGTTACAGTTAATCATTGTACTTCTAAGTGTAAATTCAGCCAGAAGGTTATCATGCCAATAAAGGTTAATAGCAGTTAATAGTTGCTGTGTGATCCTATGAGCAGTAATAGGCTGCTGCACTGCTAGTGTAGTGCGGATCGGCCGGATGGGTAGGACCATCCCAGGTTGGCTGGGCACGGGACGGCTGTTCCGGGTACATTCTGAGCGCCCCCCGTCTTATCAGGATAGTATGCATGTATAAAGTCATATAAGAGAGGTTTCTAAAATGGCTAAGTCCGTAAGATCGTGTAGCGCGCATGCGCGCAAGTCAGAGCTTCCCTGACAACATGTGTCAGCGTTGGGAGAGAATGCATACTAAAATGTACTCAGTTGGTGCATGTAATCCTTTTAAATTATGTTATCCTCGTCATTCTTGGTACCTATCCGGACCGGAATGAAACGAGGAATTCAAGACTGTAAACATTTTAAAATCGGTCAAGAAATGGTCGAGTTATCCTTATTTTCTGCTTAAATTATGCTCAAAATATTGAAAACGTCATAAGCGCTTCTATGTACTAATTGAATGGGGAGGATGTTTATCACGTGATAATGTCCTTGCCCTTGCAGCTCGCACACTGATTGGCTACAGGTCGCACGTTGATTGGCTGAGCGTTCCAGCTAAGACGTCATGAGGAGTATAAAAGGAGTGAAGAACTGAAAATCGAGAGCCATACTTCGTCGAGGGAGAAGGTGGAAGGTTGTGTGGCCAGAGAGTTGCTGGACGCTGATACCTGCCTGCTGAATCTGATTTCATCTTAACCACAGCAGGGCCGGCTGGCTTAGAGATCTTGATATCTCTGGCTCGCAACCTTCCCATCCGCATCTAATCTTTTGAATGTTCTTGGGAGGACAATTCCCAGGGGCATATAAACTAATCGGAAAGAAGAAGCCCTCAGAGGAGCCTTCCTGTGGATGGGCCTTGCGGCCCCAATGTAAGAACTCGTAGTATGTGGAACGAGTGGTGATTCTTGGTGGGCAACTCGTCAGATCTGCCGAACCACGCCGAAATGTGGTAATCAAACAATGTGTTGTGTATAACATTTAACTTTTAGACCACAGTCTAGTGGGACTTTGCCTGGTGTGCCGCATGAGCTATGCAGTGCATCATGTACTGTATGCTGTAGCTCGTGGGGGTATGTGCTGGTCCGCCAATAAATATCTCCCCATTGCACCGCAAGTGTGTGATGACCGGGATGGCTGGTTAGCTGCCGATCTCGGGGTTTCGGATCCAGTATGACGTCTCTCCGTGGTGTACAAAAAACGACTTCTAGAGCCGGTGGAACATTGATGTTCCAGTGGGGCCGTGCGACCATTGCTGCTAAGATTGAACCACACAGTGTCGTCCCATGTCATTGCAGACACACATCACGAGCATCGACACAGCCATATATATAATGACGAGAGATTGTGCTCAACTTGTTCAATTCGTGTTTCAATAAGCTTTTAGCAGTAATAGTGCAGCCAATTGAGACAATTTGTACACTCTAAGCCCTGATCTACGACAGGATATGTACACAGGGGCCAGCTGACTTCTACATCAACATCATTTACCTCTTCCTCGTCAACACCCGTCAACAGTTTTACCTCATTTTGGCCGAGCTCATCTTTCCCACTAGTGTTATGTGTTTCACCTGCATAAATTAGAGCCAGACACGGCCTATATACAGGTAGTCTCCTGCCTTGGTCTTGTGTTGTCATCTACAGAGCCCACCTGCCCTTCCTTCACTTGCACTCTCGCCTTCCTGCCTCATGGTAAACCTGTTAAAGGATGATGTATCCCTACTAGGTGTTGACCATATGTTACTTTTGTTAACCGATTGAGAGACTGCATCTCGTATCTCAATATCCAGCCCCTTGATCATACTAGCATTCTGTTTAATCAGCTAGCGTTGTAGCAATTTACTGTGTACACACTGAGCCTTTCAGTCTTTCCATCTTCAGGCTTCCTGAAAACCTTCATATGCTCCTCCATGACCAAGCCTGTCTTCTCTTTGATTTAGGTCCATACTACTGTGATAACTTTACTATGCTTCTTAGCAAGCTCTATGAAGGCATGTTTCATGAATTCATATGTCGCAGCTGAGCATGTGATGCATATATTTTCATGCTCAATCTGAATCAAAACAAAGTTCTTAGAACATGCACCTAGATTATTTGTCATTGCTCTGCCTGAATTCAATGAGTAAGTCTTGACATTGCTATGCACTTTCGCTTCACCCTTTCTTTCACCATCTAGATCACCTCTTTGAGAGGGGTTTCTTTGCCTTGCCATGCGGAACTTGGTGACCCCCCCCCCCCCCTTCCTTGGTTGGGCCAACTGACAGCACACGAGTCCCACACTGCATATCTGTTACTACAGATTATGTCATTATTACCACTGCAGTG
This sequence comes from Chaetoderma sp. LZ-2023a, assembly GCA_034401795.1. Taxonomy (NCBI): domain Eukaryota; kingdom Metazoa; phylum Mollusca; class Caudofoveata; order Chaetodermatida; family Chaetodermatidae; genus Chaetoderma; species Chaetoderma sp. LZ-2023a. Next base: position 6,716,869 of record CM067375.1, read on the forward strand.
GAATCAGTACCCTCAGGTTCCTTTACTAGTAGGGCTAGTGCATCGTTCACATCAGTCGCCATTATGTAACACCACCTCAATGTGTGGGGAAATAAGACCAGATGGTCACTTTGGAATTGGTAATTAGCAGATCGAACAAATCGAGTTGACACTACAGGCCACTGAGTAAGTACAAAGAATAGTACTGTCAGCACTAAAACCATGTGGCAGAATGCCGCTGACGGGCTCATTGAGATCTTAGTTGCTTTACGACTTTGATATCTTCCTGTATTTGGGGAACATTGGTCAAGATTGTTTGCTTGTCATCAATACACTGGCGGATGCTGTATACTGCTCGATAACTAACCACAGTCAACACACGATTATGAGTAGCACTGAATCTGGTTAAAACAATCTGATGTTAAAAGCTTAAAATCAGCAATTGATAAGGATATTGAAACGTCAGGTAATAAATGTCATCATGTTGAATTTGTTGACAACTAAAAGAGTGATAAGAAGTGGTCTGTTAAAAACGATCGCGACTAGCACGAAGATAAGTCAATGTTAAAACTTCAGATATTGAGTAATAATATTGGGTTTGTAGCCACCTAAACGATGGACAATTTTGTTTTAAAATTATAAGATGCAAGCATAGTTCTTGACGACTTTGTGATCAGATTCACACTCCTGTTGCTAGAGGTAATGACATGTTTTTATAAGCTGTTCTTTTCCCAGCAACGTCTTACTATTGCAAGATACTGACAACTGCGAGTTTTAAAATGTTTTAGACCACTTTGTGAGAAGATTCTCGCCCCCATTGGTAGGGGCGGTGACACATTTTAAGATGTTAATTTCACAGCAACAATTTAATATTGAGTGGTACTGACAGATAGGGATTTTCAAAATGTTTTAGAATATCTTTAGGAAATTTTTAACAGTTATGTAAAATAGTTCAGTTCTAAAAAGCACCACACAGAAGAAAAATCTTGAACAATTTAAAGATGACTGCCATGGCGAAAACCAGTACTTTTTGATTTAAGGACACCGAGAAGAGTTCTGTCGCACAGTCCTTCGTTTTAAATGTGGTGTTCTCATTGTAGCTGCTTTCCTTCGATGTTGGCATCAATGCCACTCAATTCGATGGTGGTTCAGTAACGTAAAAACAACTTTAGTTTTCAGATGAGAAACCTGTATTTTGCATTTTTTTTCTCCCTTAAAGTTAACCGTCCATAAAGGTAACAGGTTTCCTCGTCTTTCTTCTTCTTGATAATGCCTACATTTTGCCTACATTTTTCCTACATTTAATGACGTATTAAAGAAAGCGGGTGGCTGAGGAAATGGCACAGCTCTTATAGTAATCTGGGGTGGATTTTGTCGGGTCCAGAGGATTTTAAGGTTTTTATTTTGGAAAGTTTATCAAATATGGGTTTGTTAAGTATGAGGTCACTGCGCGTGATTCGCACCCGGAAGTGTGTATTTTGCTTTATTACATCATAAGTGGGTGTTATGACGTCATCATTTATTGTTAAACAAAAAAATTGTTTTGTGTATCTAACAATAGAGCTAAACCCGGAAATACGTCATCACTTACCAAGCCTATAATTTCAGGTGTGATGTAAACTGAGATTATTTGGTTCTGGTAGTTCCTGCTAGGGATTGTTGGAGCTTCACAATCTGATCTGATCCATCCTATCCAGCTGCCTGAGCGTGAGATCAAATCTGTAACATTTTTCATTTGATTCTCGTGGCTGGCAAATGCAATCGCTTCCAGAGAGATGTGCTGATGTGGCTGTATATGCCGTGCTTGGGGCTGAACCAGTTGAAGCCCAACTGGACAGGAAGGGTCTTTCTCTCTTTGGGAACATAAGTGGAGATCTGGAAAGTAAGGAGTATCTCCTGGCCATTCAACAAATCGTGCTTAAGAAGATTGATGATCCAAGTTGGCTCTCACAGCTACGGAGAATCCTAAGGAAATATGAATTACCTACTGCTCTCGATGTACTTGGAAATCCAACGACAAAAGTATGATGGAAGACACAGGTCAAGAAGGCAGTTGCTGTGTATTGGACGCAGAGATGGTGAACAGAGGCCCAGAGCAAAGTTTATCTCAAATACCGCAACCCAGATGCTGTACAACTTGGAACATCACATCACGTCTGGGCTTCTTGTAAAGCAAATGTCTGGGATGTTGAAAGGCCGGTAATCAAAGCATGGTTGCTCACTGGCACATACACATTGCAGATGAGCCGCAGCAGATTTAACCAGTACACGGCAGATCCAACCTGTATCATGTGCAGGGAGGCAGCAGAAGATAGATACCATCTAATCACCGCTTGTCGACACTACATAGTCACTCGATCTAAATACTTAGCTCATCTACTACATATCATGTCGCAATAGCTACCAAAACAAGAAGCTGAGGCCATGGTCCAGAGTAATGACTCATTACTAGTGATCTCCCTAGACGCATCTACGCTCATCATGAAGCTGGACTCCCTTAACAAACTACAGCAATTAATGAAGTCGATACCTCTAGCAGAGATTATATGTATGCAATACATATTGTCAGATGCCAACACCTAAACCTACGTGAATGATCAAATTGAACGTCATCATCTGAAATGAAAGTATATTTAGAAACGATCCTATACAGATGATCGTAGATCCATGACAACTACTGTTTTAAAACCTCCATTTTTCTCTGACCATCTATGATGACCAGGAGATACGTTCTTATTCTTCACTGTAGCTATGATAAGCGGTGAAAAGCGGCCTAGTAAATAATAATAGCATTAACATTCCTCAAAACTATGTCAACAAATCAGAATCAGAGTACCTACCTATATGTAGTTAGCCAGTAATCTGTTTATAGAAAGCAACTCTGTAGCTTACACATTACTAACACCTATATGTCATGACTGCTAAGTACTGTCTCAATAGTCATTGCTGTAGGATAGCTAATGAATGCATATCTAGGCCAATTATCACTAACTAGGCATTAACAGGCTAGTGTACTGACTTCTACTTACCTTAACCAGTAAGCCTAAATGTGCATAGGCCTTACGGAAAATCATCCTCAATTAGCACACTATAGTCTGTTGCATGCTTATGTGTATCTATATATTATAGAGCTACGTAGCAACTAAAAAGATACTAATAAGTCATATCTAGCATGAACTAATGTAGCAACTCATGTCCTGTATGTAAATGATATTAATTAATTGCACCTATATTATTAATTATGGGTTAGTTAAGACTTAGTTTATATAGCCACAATCACACGTTCTGCTGGGTGCGCCTAATGAAAAGGCAGGAGTTACAGAATAGAATAGAATAGAATAGAATAGATGAACGCTCTAGAGAGCTTGGAGGAGATAAGCCATTATATGTACTCAGTAACTAATCCACTCCAAAACATCAACAGCATTTTTACCACAAACACCTTCAATCCATTACTGGATATAGCCACCAACAATAATGCAAATGAAAATAGCATTAACAATGAAAATATCTGCAACCAAAACAATGTCAGCAAAAACAACAATGAACACAAAATAAAAAATAAAAATAAAACAAAGTTAAAAAAATTCAAAGAAAAATATAGAACAGAAAAACAGCATAAATACCCAAAACACACAAGCCACTTGTTCTAGTACATGCATATATACCAACACAGATAACTTGCTAAATAAGCGATCTGAATTGGAAATACTAATCAAAGACACAAATCCAGCAATCATTTGTATCTCAGAATTGTTACCAAAAAACTTAAAGTCACCCAATAAAATTCAGCAATGTGAACTAAAATTAAACAACTATGACATGTTCATGAACAATAAGCCTTCGCGAGGTGTTATTATATACACACACGTATCACTGCAAGCAGAAAGCTGTGAGTTACTAAATAACGTCCAGTTCTCGGAATCTGTTTGGTGTCAAATAAGAACTGTTGATAATATAAATAAATGCTCATAGGCTGTATATACAGAAGTCCAAATACAGGTGATACAAATAATGCAAACATCTTAACTCTTATACTCAGTGCAAATAATGCCAAGCCAGATTACATTTTAATCACATGCGATTTTAACTTTCCTAAAATAAATTGGGATACAGGCACATCAAGCGACAAAATTGGTTACGATTTTATCAACACAATTCAAAACAGCTTTCCAACACAACGCATAAATCTCGTTACAGAAAAAATAACACTTCACACATACTGGACCTCATACTAACTAACAATGCGGATATAATAGACACAATTACCTACGGACCCCCAATAGGGAAAAGTGACCACGAGGTACTGTACACAAAGCTACACACAAACCTACTAAACAAAACACCTAGGATAAACTGCCCAAAACTACTGCTAAGTAAAGGACGATATACTGACATGAGAACAGAACTCCGAGAAACTGATTGGTCTGGCATCAAACATCTAGACACTATAGATGCATGGAATCTGTTCCACAAAACAATGACTGACAAAATAATTAAACACGTCCCGTCCCCTCTTCGACTGGAACAAAAAAGAAAAAAGGCTGGCTAAATTATGAAACAATTAAATCTGTTAAACAAAAAACAAACAAATCAAACGATTTTGAGCACTACAAATATGTAAGAAATTTAGCAACATCTAAAATCAGACAATCTAAGAAGTTCTTTGAACGCAGGATTGCATCTGAATCTGCAAAGAACGCCAAAGCTTTTTGGAACTACGTAAAAAACAAAATGACATTGAAGGACACAGTTGGAAGCCTTAAAGTAAACAACAAAATAATTACCAAAAAAAATCCAATATCAAACACTAAATCTATCTTAACAAACTTGAAAATCACAAAATCTGACATAGAAAAAATCCTAAAGTCCTTGAATCCAAACAAGAGTTCTGGGCCAGATCAAATTCCTGCCCGAATATTAACTGAAACAGCCAGTGAAATATCCTTACCGCTGAGCATCTTATTTAACAAATCAATAAAAGAAAGTATGTTACCAAACAGTTGGAAAATGGCAACAGTAACAGCGATACATAAGAAAGGATCCAAACAAGATGTAGAGAACTACAGCCCCATCATCCTCACACCTATAATATGTAAAGTGCTGGAATCATTCATACGAGATGCAATTATGACACATATGGAATCAAACAATTTATTAACAAAATGTCAGTATGGCTTCCGATCTAGTAGGTCATGTAAAACACAATTATTAGAATTTTTAGAAATTGTTATAGCTAGCCTAGACAACAACGAACCTGGCGACACAATATACTTAGACTTTAGGAAAGCATTTGACACAGTTCCACACACAAGACTCATTAAGAAACTTAGTGCATACGGTATAGAAGACAAAATAATTAAATGGATAAAAAAACTTTCTTTCAAACAGAAAACAATGCGTCACTATTAATTCAGAAAAATCCGTCTGGGCAGACGTAACTAATGGGGTACCTCAGGGTAGCATCGTTGGTCCTGTATTGTTTCTAATTTTCATAAATGACTTACCAAACTTAGTCAAATGTACTTGCATGTTCGCAGATGGTACAAAACTACTAGGAGATCCACTAACCACAAATATGCAAACCGATTTAAACAATGTCTGTGAGTGGGCCCAAACCTGGCAACTTACATTCAACCATGACAAAACAAAGGTTATCCATTTTGGCACTAATAATCCAAAAACGCAGTACTGCATGGTTGACACTGACAGGCGACTAACTATTTCTCAGTCAGTTGTCGAAAGGGACCTAGGAACCTACATAGACAACACACTTTCTTTTGTTTCACACATTAACAAAATTGTATCAAAAGCAAACAGTACACAAGCCGTTATTAAGCAAACCCTTTCCCACATAGAGCAAAACAACTTCATCTTACTTTTTACGTCTTTGGTCAGGCCCATTCTAGAATATTGCAACTCAGTTTGGTCACCTCACTTATTAAGGCAATCAAGAACAATAGAAAGGGTTCAGCCTAGAGCAACACAACTTATCCCTACCCTCAAACACCTAATCTACAGAGACAGATTAAGCTCACTTAGTCTCATGTCAATGAAATATAGAAGATTCAGGGGGGATCTGATTGAATAATGCAAAATTATACATGGGCTGTACAATACAGACACAGATCAATTCTTCACCAATAATCATACGGCACACTTGACAACGCGTGGTCACAAACTCAAGATTCAAATCAATTTTTGTCGCAACAATACTAGAAATCATTTCTTCTCACAACGCGTAATCTCACATTGAAACTCGCTATCTGAAAACATTGTGCTAGCCCAAAACATAGATATTTTCTAAACCAGACTAGACAAACATTTTAACGAGATTGTAGCTCGCGGTGTAGTGTCGGGCCGTTTCGGTGTATGATGTCGACTTGCCGTGCCGCAAGTGCACGACGAATGATGACACTGGTTAGCTTCCGGTCTGGGGGTGACGGATCCTGTACGATACTGTCCTACGGGTAACAAAGACCGGCTCCTAAGGCCGGTGGAACTCAATCATTCCAGTGGGGCCGTGCGACCATTGTCGCGAACATTAAACGCAACGGTCTCATCCCAAGAGTTTGTGTCACCAGTATGCCTGTCCATAGCAATTTCGTGATTTATGGACTTACAAGATTTTATTTTGGTGACCTAATTAAACTAAGTCTATACAATAATTTTACCCAAACAGACTTTCAAGTATGCTAGATAAAAATGATGGGCATATGAAAATACAAGACATAGAGACAGCCGGATGAACTTTTAAATGTGGGGCTCCCGGAGATACCACACAGACTCGTAGGTTCGCAGATGTATCCCCGCAAGGGAGGCTCTCATACACGAGACGTAACTAATTAACTTAATATAAGCTATTATACCTCTAAGCTGAAAGAAAAGAAAATTATCTCTGTAGTGACGAAAAATCATGTGCCTCACGCGGGCACTACTCCTAGTGCTAGTTTGGTTGAGGAGTATTATCCTCGAGGGGACCGTCATCGCTGAATCTTTGCGAGAGGCAAGTGCCTCACGTGGGCCTCCGTCACAGGAAAATGTCGCCACTGCTTAAAGAGGGAGAAGAGTAGTAGGCAAAAATGGGCCCACTCTAATATTTAACCAAAATGCTGAAAAGAAAAGACCATACCTAGTGAGATTATGACTATAAGGTTGCGTGCTGTTTTACGTGAAGACGGGACGAACGATTCCCGAAGGATTCCCACGTCACCGTCTTATGTAATTCTCAGTATGCTGAATTAGTAGTTGCCACTTTTATTTATGCAGGCCTTCTTCTATGCTTACACTTGTACCCTTTGGCCTTCCTGGTGTAGTTCACTGTCCCCGCCATGCCGGACGGATGCCCAGTTCCCCACACAGGATGCAGCCCAGGCTAGGTACCTTACTGTATATGCCTGAGATAAAGACCTGTCCAAGTTATGAGGCCATAATCCGGGACAGAGTCAATATGCACACTGATGACTCCCGAGCCGAGCGAACACAGTACTGGGCGCCAATAGGGTCATCTTGGCAAGGGGCCATAGCCCCGCATAGACCATACGACGGAGGCGATGTCCGCTAGACGCATCACAGCTAAGGCCCTTGCGTAGATCATACTTTGATGTCATTTTAGCTGAGAGGCCCTGCGCAGATCATACTAGACAGATCATTCAACCCATGAGAACGTGGGCGCCAGACTGCTTCACCCGTTCGGCAAGTGACAGGTTACACCGTCTCACACACATACCCTCCTGCTTCCCAAAGAATCACTTTTCATGACCTCTGATCACAGGAGACATGACTCGCAATACGACCGCTTGCCATGGCCTGACTGTATATTGAGCCATCTTGACCACACAGATGAACTGACATGATCAAGATGACCGGCCAGTGACCCAGTCGATGGCGATCACCATCTGGGCTCACGCTCAGGGGCAACTGACGGTCTGATCTGTACCTATCTGCCAATAGAATACAAACTTTGACCGTTTTCCCCAGCCTTGCCTGCAGGGCCTCGGACAAACCGTGTCTCTAAAGGGTTTGCGGAGCCTTGTAGCGCCCTGGGTGTGGACTGTCTTTCACGTACCATGCATGTCCACTTACTGAGATTGGATGAACCAAAAATCTCAGTAGCCCGAACAATACGCCGACTAGATGGTACCACAGTAGGATGTTAATTCATCCTTCATTAGACACGGAGGCCTTCAGTATCTCCTCTGCACTATACTAATGATTTCACGTGCCCCCCGACCCTTGCGGAGCCACTGCCGCCTGTTTTAGGCACCCATTCGAAGAGCCTATCCCTCTCTGGTACCTAATATTTAGTTTTTAGAGACAAGAATTATTTTAGGCCGCAAATGGCTGGCGTCTACCTAGCTTTTAGATACGGCTGTCATTGAGAACAGATGCCCTAAGACATCAACTACTGAAGACAGCATGCATACATGTTACCTAGTAAGATCTCCGAACTGGATAAGAATCTGGACATCTCGCTCCGTAACCACATAAAACATCACAGGACATTGGTTACTTTTCACAAAAGCATTTTGGGGCAACTGATCTATCGTTATGGTGGGGGTAAGAGAGACGAATACCCACCGTAAATGTCCTTCCCGTGAGGGTGTGGCAGATCTGAATATCATGCCCAGACATTGTTACGGAATTCGGTGTGGATGCGAATCTCGCCCGTCACCAGGTCCTATGGAATTAACTTTTTAACCTGTCGTTAGGTTTAAACACAAGTTGCCCAGCTATGCACTGTGGTGCGGGAGGATTGTTCAGCAGATTAAAGAAAATAATAATTAAGACATGTTTTCGCAGTGCTTTCCTACATTGGCAATGGTGACTAACTACTGAGTATCCGAAGATACATGGGGAATGTGTGTGACACCACACCCTGGCCATCACTGCTCAGAAACCCCAATAGTTTCCCATGGTCGGACCAGTCCATGGTGCGGATAGGAACATCCAAACAATTAAGAAGCCACAAGGCTTAGTGGAATATGAAGAGAGACAATATCTTAGAGATATGAGGCCCTTTGGGTATTTTGGCCACTCGTACACAATCTTGCCGGAGCGCGGGGCTAAATTATCACAACTACCGGGAGAGAGGCGTACACTACAGATTTCCTAACGAAGAAATTGTCTCTAATCATATTAAACCTATCCTATCGAGCTGAATAGAAAAGGTTTTAGTCGGTAGCATGCCGGGCTAAACAGAGTTATAGCATGGACAGCGACCTCAGTGAACAATTGTTGGTGGCGGGAGAAAGTGCTGCATATATAAGTGTCGCTGTATAGTGTTTCCTACGTACACTGCAGTCCTATGTTTTCTACAATTAAACAAAACATATGAACTGATGGCCACTGGCCATATACAAACTAACCAGAACAATTAATACAGTGTGAAATGATCAGAATTATATATCTTTAGTACAGGTTAAGGAACCTATTACGGTGCGGTTAGTGAAAACACCTTACAGAAAATGAGAATGACTATAAACATATACAGAAATTATAACTAGCAGTTCTAAGACCGTCACGGTACCTTTTAGTCATCGGGACCGTCTATACGGGTACAATGTAATTAGGAAAAATACATTTAACGGAATAATTAAAATGTTAAGTATAGTTACTTAAATAATCGGTAGCCATTCTTAAGTCTGGGCTATCGTGTTACTGAAATTGTTACGTCACTCTTAGGTTGACGTGAGTTGATGCATTCTCAAGAAGCTAGAAAGTTCCCGCAGGCTGGTTCCCACAAACAGGATTCCCCCAAGCAGCTCATGACGGGAGCGGATCGAACTCAGGGCTGTAATCACAATACTGAATGTCTAACGAGTAGTCAGCAAGAGATACAATAACATTGCTGCTGTGAAGAAAGTTCCCGTACACCAATGGTACGGATGGAAATTGACAACAACCCGATCGCAAGCAGGGGTTGTTAGATGCAGATGAAGATGCAAAATTAAGCTTAACGGTGCGGGTATGTCAGCCAGCTCTGAAGACGTACCGGGCAAAGTTTACTTGCCGCAGTTGAAAAGTGTAGATGAACCTGCACGACATCAGTGCGGTGACGGCTAAATAACCACTTTTTGGTGTGTCCGGCAGATCCGGCGAGTTATCTACCAAAGAACATCGCTGCCTCTACATATGTAGAATCACATTTTCATGCCGGAAAGGCCTCACAGCAAGTTCGTGTTCCGAAGTAGCTCTTGATATATTCGTGAACAATAACTAATAAGTTCCAAAATGCTCCCGCAAGTAACGGGAGTTACAAAATTGCTTTAGTGCTGGATTACTGCTAGCTACGGTAGACAAACCGACAGAAAGCGAAGTGATCTGCATATTGCCGGTCGAGACGATAGTAGCTGGTACAGGTCCAACCTATTCGGCCCCTGGCCGAGGATGCTCTCGAACTCTGGATCTCGTCTCCTTTTATACTACTCGTGATGTCACAGGCGCAGGCTCCAACCAATCATCAGTCGAGCAACAGCCAATCAGCGCGTAGATAATAATAACGCAGTCGAATGTTCTAGAACATTCTAAAAGTTCTGCGTCCACGTGGTTATGACGTCACGCCAATATGTTGAAGATAATCAAAAGGGGGTTTCCGTGGATAACCCAGCCATTTCTTTACCTATTTTGAAATGGTTTACAGATTTGGAAAGCCCGTCGAATTCTGGTCTTGATTAACGTCAGATTCGGCGGGAATAGGTAATTAAAAAGGATTACATGGTACCATCGCGGTACACTAAAAGCGTCATCCTATCTTGGTCGTAAACTACGTGCTCTGTCAAAAACAGCATCCAAGCGTGCGCATGCGCACTATGCGTTTTAACGAACTTAGTCGTTTTTATAACGCGATCTCTCTCATGGGCCTATATACGCTTATGGCTCTACCCAGGGGGCCGTGTTCAGAGAACGAATCCAGGACGGGCGGCGCGTACCCAGCTTGGCTGGCACGGCCGGTACCCGCCCTGTCGATCCGAACTACACCATAACTTATTACTATGACTAATTAAACCGAATAAACTCAATAACTCAAACTTGGGACTCACAAGCTGCTTCATACTAAAGTCCGTCACTATGATGATTGATTGATTGATTGATTGGTGAGCTGAGCCACGCACCCCCAAATTTTTCTGTATCCACATCGCCAAGATTTAACTCAAGGATCAAGGGCCAAAGGGTTAATAAGGAAGTAGTAAATGTAATGTCTGAATTTATAATTGGTTGTGTCAGTACTGTCTTGTCTAATTTATATATACCTGTATATATGTGTGTAAGGTGTCTGCCATAACAATAGGCACTGCCTTAGGCGAACAACCTGGTATGATTCGTGAATACGTTTATCTTGGAATTATTGAATAAATAATCTTGAATCTTGAACTCGCTACACTATCCAGATCCAATTATTTTTTAGTTCCAAGTTTCATTCCGGCTTTTTAATTCTCCCAATCAACAAATCAACTTCCGCATTTTGTAAATTTTATGTAGCTTTTGAATGTTTTACCAGGGAAGTCTTTGCAGTGTCTTGAAGCTAAACCTATCTGTCTTATCATTGTACAGAAACGCACCATGGTTTGTATGGAATCCCTCAGTTGCCACACACATACTATAATATTCAATATTTCAGTTTTCGTGGCATTTCTATAACCACACCTTAAACCTTTCCCCCGTTTTGTTTGCAGGCTTGCAAACACCATTACCAGTCATGCTATGGCCAAAACAAAGCAAGTCTGTCAATCTATGTCAAGTCCATTTGGACTTAATTTTACCCCTCACGAAATCTGGTAACTCTGGGACTGGTTTATTTCATAGTTACATACTAGTCCTCTTCTGCATGTGATGTTAGGCTATCTGTATCTGTATGGTTACTAGACAAAATTCTTGTCGAACATCATGTCTAGGTGTGCATCTGGAAAGTGGCTGCCATTCCAGTAGATTAAAAACTCGACATCTCTGTTATCTACAAAGTTAACAATATAGAGATGAACACCACTATGTCAGTATGTGCAAAATATATGGGATTCATGTTTTTCGTAATAAGATCAATTCTGTCAGTAATAATCGCCACTTCTAACATTCTTTACCTATATTTGAGTATTTCCGATTAAATAATTGCTTGAAAATGCATTCAATTCGAATGTAAATGTCTTATTGCACTCCCCAATCATATAAGTAACTCGCATATCAAACGTGGTTGAATTCTCATGTCCCTTTTTGCTTATGTGCTCCACACTGATACGGATAACTCACATACCAAATTTGTTGAATTCTGTCCAACAGTTTCGGACGAGTTGTGTTGCAATCAATTTCTGCATGTTAAAATTTTACCTTTTGACCCACTTGCTGGGCATGGAGCAAATTTAAATGGCCTCTTGCACTCAGCAATCATATGAGTAACCCACATACCAAATTTGTTTGAATTCCGTCCAATAGTTTTGGAGGAGTTGCGTTACAATCAATTTCATCTTTTGACCCTGGCGCCTGTGTTGAATCGAATGTAGATGTCCTCTTGCACTCAGCAATCATGTGGGTAGGTTTGCGCGATTACGTGATTAAATCGAAGATCACGATTATGTTTTAAGTCGCAAATTTATATGATTAAAAATTAAATAATCGAATAATCGTGAATATTTTCTGTTGGATAAAATATTTCAAAACCTAACATTCAATTACTTTTTAATGCGATCGGTCATGAAAAATGACATTTTGTTTATTGAATCTATGTCCATTTGCACGGCAAGAGAAGACTATTTTTGAAAATGTATTACTGAAACGCCTGGCTCGAGAATCATTTTCAAAAATAGTCTTCTCTTGCCCTGCAAATGGACTTTTCTAAACACCATTGCAATTTTCGTCATTGATATTCTTTTGTTGTTATGTCTTGATAATTTATTTCCAAAGCTGATTAATCGAGTAATAGCGATTATTTTTAGCTCACCTGGCCTGAAAGGCCAAGTGAGCTTATTGCCATGGCAGTTGGCTGCCTGTCCATACGCCAAATTGCTTCTTCTCCTTAACGGTTTGGCTGATTTCAACCAAATTTGGCTGGAAGGATCCTATGCTAGTGTAGCGACCCTGGTTTAACCTGAGCACTAACAGTGGATAGCAGCTCTGCAATAACCCGCTACCCATAGCTTGAAGCCAAGCTATGGTGCCCTCAATGTCTAGTGTTGGTTATATCCAACCACTCGTGGCTTTAAGCCAAGCCAGGGTGCCCTCAATGTCTAGTATGTTATATCCAGCCACCCGTAGCTTGAAGCCAAGCTACAGTGTCCTCAACGTCTAGTATTGGTTATATCCAATCCGAATTCTGGTATCACTATCCCAGTTGCCTTGTTGTGTTCATTACAACTGAGATAGTCTGCACCTGAATTGTCCGGTTCCACTGGTGAAGAGGGATAACAGCAGTAGAAGAAGTAGTAGTAGTAGTAGATGTAATGAATGCGTTCTGAGAAGAGACTGCATGGATACTATATGCGTGCAGGGATGAAAGGGGTAAATGAATGAAAGTAGAATTTAATGAATGTTTGATTGAATGAATGAATTAATGTGACAGCAGAAGTACGAGACGTAGCGTGTGATTATGGAATGCGTGCGTGTTGGAATGTATGGCGGCTTGGATGCAGAGAACCACGGCCTCCAGGCTGAAAGGGTTAACTGATAGCAGGAGAGTTAGAAGTAGATCTGTGAATGCTTGCCCAATTCCAGGGTGTGTATCATTTATGAATGGATGGATAGATGGATGAATGAATGATAACTAAGTGACATCCACGGCCTCCAGGCTGAAAGGGTTAGCGAGGTAATGTGGCACTAGGCCTATGGCAGGCTACTATCCTTCCAGGAACAGATCGGAACAAACTAGAGGACACTCCGATGCACAGGAGTTTACTATAGGCATTTGACAACACTTGGGTAAAATAAATATGTGATTTATTATGTAGTTTTCTTCGTTTCTAGATCATGTAACTTTTATGACAGTATCTACAATAGCTGATACGGCTATGTACACAGTATCAATAGTTAGAAATCCTCGATTGACATGGTTAAATACATAAATAAAGGAAATAGCAATGTTCTGATCCAGATAATTTGAGAAATGGCAATCTGTAAATATACACGCTATGATTGAAATAAGTAGCAAAAGTCTTAAGACCAATTTGTATCGGGCGGAGTTTGACAGCTGTCGAAAGTTAATGACGTTCAAGCAGCCGACAAACGTTACCAAAATCCCAATGTAAACAAAGTAATCCTAGTTGATGGGAGGAAATAAACTTAGTAGTCAAATTTATTCCGATATACCCATATCATTTACTTTGTTGAACTTAGTTTAGTTTGGAAGATTAATTTCTGCTAATGTTTTATGAGGTTAGCGCTCCACGGTTCGAACAGATACAGACCCCGAACCGCAAGAAAACACCCCTTTTTGTTAACTTTGAACCATTGTGACGTAGAAAACATAGTTCCCGTAAATAATACAAAAACTCTAAAATGAACAATTAAAAGCATTTAAAAGGGTCAGTAAAACTCAGAAAGGACTAATATCAAGTTTCAAATAGATAAAGTGGCCTAACTTCCCTCAATTTATTAAAATCACTTCAAAAAGCTGGCGTTTGACGCGGTTGCACGCGCTGAAACCACTCGCCCCATCACAACCGAATGGGTATGAACCGCGCAACCGAGCAGTACCAAAACCGAACACAGCCGAAACCGCTTAAGGCTGCCGTATACACCATGTCTATATCTGGACATAATATGCCTAAAATATGAAATTAAATGCTATATTATACAGATTTAGATATTTCTAATGATGCTAAATAGTGAATTTGCATGTCAAGCTAGAATTAATAAAATGACTACAAGTTACCAGTATTCGTGATAGCAACAATATTACATCATAGAATACGCTAACTATCTATACAATAAACATAATAGGAATTAGGATAGAGGCAAGTTCTCTACACTAGTATGCTCCAGACCTTTTTACAGAATTTTGATTGGTTAATTTTTTGGGGTGAAAATCTTAGATTTTATGAAAAATTTTACCAGAAATTGTCAAAATGCTACTCCTTAGCTACTTGACATATTTCAACCAAATTTGGTAGGACTGATTGTATGGTTGTCGGCTGTAGAACATGTATTCAGAATTTTGATTGATCATCTTTTTGGTGAAAATCTGAGATTTTATGCAAAAATTTACCAGATATTGTCAAAATGCTACTCCTCCTTAGCTACTTGACATATTTCAACCAAATTTGGCTGAACTGATTGTATTGGTGGTCGGCTGTAGAACATCTATTCAGAATTCTGATTGATAAATTTTTTGGTGAAAATCTTAGATTTTATTAAAAAATCTACCGGAAATGGTCAAAATGCTACTCCTCCTTAGCTACTTGACATATTTCAACCAAATTTGGCTAGACTGATTCTATGGTGGTAGGCTGTAGAACTCATTTTAATTGATCTATTTTTTGGGTGAAAATCTTAGATTTTATTAAAAATCTACCGGAAATGGTAAAAATGCTACTCTTGAGCTTCTTGATATATATTTCAAGCAAATTTGACTAGATGGATTCTATGGTCATAGGCTCTAGAACTTCTATTCAGAATTTTGATTGATTAATTTTGTGGGTGAAAATCTTAGATTCTGTAAAAAAAAGAATTACCGGAAATTGTCAAAACGGTACTCCTCATTAACCGCTTGGCGGATTTCAACATAGTTTGGCTGGAAGGACCCTATGGGTGTACGTTTCAGAACAGGTATACAGAATTTTGATTGGTCAATTTTTTGGTCATAATCTGGAATTTTATGAAAACTTAGCGGATATCATTTAAAACGTTACTCCTCATTAACTGCTTTGGCGATTTCAACCAGACTTGGATGGAAGGACCCTATGGTAGCAGGTCAATTTTTGGGTGTCCATCTTGGATTTTGCAAAACTTTTGGTACGTTAAAAGCCTACACCTCATTAACCTCAGATTTCAATCAAACTCGGCTAGAAGGATCCCACGTGAGTAGGCTTCAGAACGTATATACAGAATTTTGATTGATCAATTCTTTCACTGGCCATCTGTGATTTTCCGAAAATTATCCATCATGTCTATTTAAATGCAAATTGTTCAAATGCTAATTGTCCAGGTGAGCGCCACAGGTCCTTGGGCCTCTTGTTTAATAATCAATCGCGATTACTCAATGCAATATTCGCACAAGCAGGCCTTTCCTGTAATATTTCCAAAGGCAACCTCATGGAGAATGTTTTCAACAGGTCTACATATGGATAACTCATATATCCAACTGGGTTGAATTCCTTCCAAAGTTTTTGGAAGCGTTCTGTTACAATTAATTTCTTGACATTTTTAAATCTACATTGAATAAGTAAGTTGTCGCTTTCTAGAAGTACCTTGAATTTGATATTTGCATGGGTTGATGTTTGTGTCCATAGATATTATACAGACCTGCCAACCCCTATGGATTGTCCGTAGTTTGTACGGAAATAGCATCCAAACTACGCATGTACGGGTTGCGAGTCAAAATACGGAAATAAAAAATTGTGCAACTACGGTAATGCGGGCAAGGTGGTAAAATTACGAAGTTCTGTTTGTGAGGCTATAAAACGGCGACCGCTTATCAAAACATGTCGGCTTCCATTATGTCAAAATGTTTTAATTTCTCAATCTAGCCGACATTTGAGAACAGCCCATAGAGTTAAAATGGCAGTAGAGTGCTTATGCTCATACCTTTATTTCGGCATATTATATACATGTAGCCTCCAAAACGGACTCAATTCTGTTTTGATAATTGGAAGAGCATTTGAATAGAGGCAAATTTATATGTTTTTATGAGAAATGAAATGGTATTGGCTATATTAATCTGACACTACATATTGGCTATATTAATCACAACTACGTAATAGAATTAGCATACACGCTCTACGGCTATTCTATATCTATGAAACAGCCTGCCAAGATTCTCTAATCTCGTTAATCAGCATTTTTTGCCTTATTACATCATTGGATTAATAGAATGCGAAAGTTAGCACTATGCAATAATCCCTGAAGTTTGTTTGTTTATGATGGCTACAGATATGCAATTCAACTATATAAATATATCGATCTAAATCGGAAATCATCCATTCAAAGCGTGAGAAAATCAAAATAATCTTTTTATATTTTAATATAATAAGTCTTTACCGAAATATTGTAACATGAATTTCCTGGTAATATATATTTCCATGATCGCGGTATGAGATTTTGTGCACAGTGGATTTCAGTCTTTGTTTTCCGATTTTGGTGTCTAAATATGGAAAATAATCACCAAACTCTGGAAGCGCTCAGCGCAACCTGATAATGCTGCAATACCAATAAAAAAAAGTTCAAAAGACATGTGTATAAGCGAGAATATACAGAAAGATGACAGGTTTTAAAGAACAGAAAAAGGTGATACATACATGTACATATGCACAATGCAAAAAAAATGTAATGGTAAATTAACTCGCACAATACTAGATGACTATATTTACATTTTACCACCAGAATGACTGGCTCGATAACAGTCAATCATTCCAGTGGTAAAATTTCATAGATATTCCTCTCGCCTTGTTTAACCCTTTAATAACTAAATTTCTTCGAAAAATTAAAACATTTACTTATTGAATGTCCATTTGCAGGCCAAGAGAAGACTATTTTTGAAAATTTACCACTTTAATGACTGGCTCGGTTGCCGAGCCAGTCATTTCAGTGGTAAAATTTCAAAAATAGCCTTCTCTTGGCCTGCAGATGGACATTAATAAAAAATTATTAAAAAATATAATATCAAAAGACACCTTTACGCAGATGATACTCAACTAATCAACAATTTTACGCCATCCACATCCACTGCAACTATCGCTTCCAATCAAATAACAAACTGTTGCTCCGATATTAAATTATGGATGACCTCTAACATGTTGATGTTGAATGATGATAAAACCGAAGCGATGTTGATTGGGCCAGCAATTCGGCGTGCCAAAACAGAGTTATCTGCGATTACCATCGGCTCAGCTCAAATTCCCTTGGTAGACACTGTTAAGGACTTGGGTGTCATGTTAGACAATGAACTTAGTATGGAACATCATGTCCGTTATCTGCGTAAGGTGTGTTTTATGCAGCTGCGGAATATATCAAACATCAGAAAATACATAACTCGCGAAGCTGCTATTATGCTGGTACTAACATTAATTATCTCAAGGTTAGACTATTGTAACAGTCTGTTTATAGGCGCCTCAAAAGATGCTATGCGCAAACTCCAAGCAATTCAGAATGCAGCCGCTAGAGTTGTTTCCCTAAAGCGTAAGAGTGATCATATCAGTCCCATTCTCCAAGATCTTCACTGGCTTCCAATAGAACAGAGAATACGCTTCAAAGTCCTCTGCCTAACCTATCTATGTATCATATCTACAGCACCAACCTACCTTTCAGAACTGCTAGAAACGTACACGCCAAGCAGGCCACTTAGATCTGCAAATCTAAACCTGCTTAAAATTCCGAAAGTTAAATCAAAAACCTATGGTCACAGAACATTTGCTTTTGTTGCTTCTACAGAATGGAATGATCTTCCAGCTAGTCTTAAATCTTCATCCACTCTAGCTATATTTAAATCAAATCTTAAAACGTTTTTGTTCCGTCAGGCATATCCAACTGTATGATCATTTTATTTTATTATTGTAAGCGCTTAGAGCACGCAATATTTGCGTGGAATTATAGCGCACTATAAATATCCTATTGTTGTTGTATTGTCATTGTTATTACGCAAACCGACTTCAGAGGCCGGTTTTGGCCGGTTTCGTCATGAAAGGGTTAAAATCACGTTTTGCTGCTTTTTCAATCACTACTGAACTACTAAAAGGTTCCTCAAACTACTGAAAATCCACTACTGAAAGAGTGTGTGAAACTACTGAAAATCATGGTTTTTCACCTGAAACTACTGATTGCTTGAACTGGGGGTTGGCAGCTCTGGATATAGATATCTATAGATAGAATAGACCAATCTTATTTTTAAAATTACAGATGGCAGCTGACTGGGCCAGTGCTTCGCCAGATTAGTCTATGTTATATACTCGGTGCGGCGTCATTCCTCTGCACTCTTCACGCCGTAACTTGCCTGTTCAGCTAACATGCACCCTGGAAGCAGCATCGTGACAGATGGCTTGGCATCATACACTCCTCTCCTTATAGCTGTAGCTGTGGCTGCGTCGATGCTGGTGCTGCTCGTGATGTGTGTCTGCAATGAGTAAGTAACAATGGCTGTGTCGATGCTCGTGATGTGTGTCTGCAATGAGTAAGTAACAACGGCTGTGTCGATGCTCATGATGTGTGTCTGCAATGAGTAAGTAACAATGGCTGTGTCAATGCTCGTGATGTGCATCTGCAATGAGTAAGTAACAAAGGCTGTGTCGATGCTTGTGATGTGTGTCTGCAATGAGTAAGTAACAACGGCTGTGTCGATGCTTGTGATGTGCATCTGCAATGAGTAAGTAACAACGGCTGTGTCGACGCTCGTGATGTGTGTCTGCAATGAGTAAGTAACAATGGCTGCGTTGATGCTGGTGCTGCTTGTGATGTGTGTGTCTGCAATGAGTAAGTAAGAGTGGCTGTGTCGATGCTAGTGCTGCTTGTGATGTGTGTCTGCAATGAGTGAGTAACAACGGCTGTGTCGATGCTGGTGCTGCTTGTGATGTGTGTGTCTGAAATGAGTAAGTAACAGTGGCTGTGTCGATGCTGGTGCTGCTTGTGATGTGTGTGTCTGCAATGAGTAAGTAACAATGGCTGTGTCGATGCTAGTGCTGCTTGTGATGTGTGTCTGCAATGAGTGAGTAACAACGGCTGTGTCGATGCTGGTGCTGCTTGTGATGTGTGTGTCTGCAATGAGTAAGTAACAATGGCTGTGTCGATGCTGGTGCTGCTTGTGATATGTGTGTCTGCAATGAGTAAGTAACAATGGCTGTGTCGATGCTGGTGCTGCTTGTGATGTGTGTGTCTGCAATGAGTAAGTAACAATGGCTGTGTCGATGCTGGTGCTGCTTGTGATGTGTGTGTCTGCAATGAGTAAGTAACAATGTCTGTGTCGATGCTTATGATGTGTGTGTGTCTGCAATAAGTAAGTAACAATGGCTGTGTCGATGCTGGTCCTGCTTGTGATGTGTGTGTCTGCAATGAGTAAGTAACAATGGCTGTGTCGACGCTGGTGCTGCTTGTGATGTGTGTGTCTGCAATGAGTAAGTAACAATGGCTGTGTCGATGCTGGTGCTGCTTGTGATGTGTGTGTCTGCAATGAGTAAGTAACAGTGGCTGTGTCGATGCTGGTGCTGCTTGTGATGTGTGTGTCTGCAATGAGTAAGTAACAATGGCTGTGTCGATGATGGTGCTGCTTGTGATGTGTGTGCCTGCAATGAGTAAGTAACAATGGCTGTGTCGATGCTGGTGCTGCTTGTGATGTGTGTGTGTCTGCAATGAGTAAGTAACAATGGCTGTGTCGATGCTGGTGCTGCTTGTGATGTGTGTGTCTGCAATGAGTAAGTAACAATGGCTGTGTCGATGCTGGTGCTGCTCGTGATGTGTGTGTCTGCAATGAGTAAGTAACAGTGGCTGTGTCGATGCTGGTGCTGCTTGTGATGTGTGTGTCTGCAATGAGTAAATAACAGTGGCTGTGTCGATGCTGGTGCTGCTTGTGATGTGTGTGTCTGCAATGAGTAAGTAACAGTGGCTGTGTCGATGCTGGTGCTGCTTGTGATGTGTGTGTCTGCAATGAGTAAGTAACAGTGGCTGTGTCGATGCTTATGATGTGTGTGTGTCTGCAATGAGTAAGTAACAATGGCTGTGTCGATGCTGGTGCTGCTTGTGATGTGTGTGTGTGCAATGAGTAAGTAACAATGGCTGTGTCGATGCTGGTGCTGCTTGTGATGTGTGTGTCTGCAATGAGTAAGTAGCAATGGCTGTGTCGATGCTGGTGCTGCTTGTGATGTGTGTGTCTGCAATGAGTAAGTAGCAATGGCTGTGTCGATGTAGGTACTGCTTGTGATGTGCGTGCCTGCAATGAGTAAGTAACAATGGCTGTGTCGATGCTGGTGCTGCTTGTAATGTGTGTGTGTCTGCAATGAGTAAGTAACAATGGCTGTGTCGATGCTGGTGCTGCTTGTGATGTGTGTGTGTCTGCAATGATTAAGTAACAATGGCTGTGTCGATGCTGGTGCTGCTTGTGATGTGTGTGTCTGCAATGAGTAAGTAACAATGGCTGTGTCGATGCTGGTGCTGCTTGTGATGTGTGTGTGTCTGCAATGAGTAAGTAACAATGGCTGTGTCGACGCTGGTGCTGCTTGTGATGTGTGTGTCTGCAATGAGTAAGTAACAATGGCTGTGTCGATGCTGGTGCTGCTTGTGATGTGTGTGTCTGTAATGAGTAAGTAACAGTGGCTGTGTCGATGCTGGTGCTGCTTGTGATGTGTGTGTCTGCAATGAGTAAGTAACAGTGGCTGTGTCGATGTTGGTGCTGCTTGTGATGTGTGTGTCTGCAATGAGTAAGTAACAATGGCTGTGTCGATGCTGGTGCTGTTTGTGATGTGTGTGTCTGCAATGAGTAAGTAACAATGGCTGTGTCAATGCTTGTGATGTGTGTGTCTGCAATGAGTAAGTAACAATGGCTGTGTCAATGCTTGTGATGTGTGTGTCTGCAATGAGTAAGTAACAATGGCTGTGTCGATGCTTGTGATGTGTGTGTCTGCAATGAGTAAGTAACAATGGCTGTGTCGATGCTTGTGATGTGTGTGTCTGCAATGAGTAAGTAACAATGGCTGTGTCGATGCTTGTGATGTGTGTGTCTGCAATGAGTAAGTAACAATGGCTGTGTCGATGCTGGTGCTGCTTGTGATGTGTGTGTCTGCAATGAGTAAGTAACAATGGCTGTGTCGATGCTGGTGCTGCTTGTGATGTGTGTGTCTGCAATGAGTAAGTAACAGTGGCTGTGTCGATGCTGGTGCTGCTTGTGATGTGTGTGTCTGCAATGAGTAAGTAACACTGGCTGTGTCGATGCTGGTGCTGCTTGTGATGTGTGTGTCTGCAATGAGTAAGTAACAATGGCTGTGTCGATGCTTATGATGTGTGTGTGTCTGCAATGAGTATGTAACAATGGCTGTGTCGATGCTGGTCCTGCTTGTGATGTGTGTGTGTCTGCAATGAGTAAGTAACAATGGCTGTGTCGATGCTGGTGCTGCTTGTGATGTGTGTGTCTGCAATGAGTAAGTAACAATGGCTGTGTCGATGCTTGTCATGTGTGTGTCTGCAATGAGTAAGTAACAATGGCTGTGTCGATGCTTGTAATGTGTGTGTCTGCAATGAGTAAGTAACAATGGCTGTGTCGATGCTTGTGATGTGTGTGTCTGCAATGAGTAAGTAACAATGGCTGTGTCGATGCTTGTGATGTGTGTGTCTGCAATGAGTAAGTAACAATGGCTGTGACGATGCTGGTGCTGCTTGTGATGTGTGTGTCTGCAATGAGTAAGTAACAATGGCTGTGTCGATGCTGGTGCTGCTTGTGATGTGTGTGTCTGCAATGAGTAGGTAACGATTGCTGTGTCGATGCTGGTGCTGCTTGTGATGTGTGTGTCTGCAATGAGTAAGTAACAGTGGCTGTGTCGATGCTGGTGCTGCTTGTGATGTGTGTGTCTGCAATGAGTAAGTAACAATGGCCGTGTCGATGCTGGTGCTGCTTGTGATGTGTGTGTCTGCAATGAGTAAGTAACAGTGGCTGTGTCGATGCTTGTGTTGTGTGTCTGCAATGAGTAAGTAACAACGGCTGTGTCGATGCTGGTGCTGCTTGTGATGTGTGTGTCTGCAATGAGTAAGTAACAATGGCTGTGTCGATGCTGGTGCTGCTTGTGATGTGTGTGTCTGCAATGAGTAAGTAACAATGGCTGTGTCGATGCTGGTGCTGCTTGTGATGTGTGTCTGCAATGAGTAAGTAACAATGGCTGTGTCGATGCTTATGATGTGTGTGTGTCTGCAATGAGTAAGTAACAACGGCTGTGTCGATGCTTGTGCTGCTTGTGATGTGTGTGTCTGCAATGAGTAAGTAACAATGGCTGTGTCGATGCTGGTGCTGCTTGTGACGTGTGTGTCTGCAATGAGTAAGTAACAATGGCTGTGTCGATGCTGGTGCTGCTTGTGATGTGTGTCTGCAATGAGTAAGTAGCAATGGCTGTGTCGATGCTGGTGCTGCTTGTGATGTGTGTGTCTGCAATGAGTAAGTAACAATGGCTGTGTCGATGCTGGTGCTGCTTGTGATGTGTGTGTCTGCAATGAGTAAGTAACAATGGCTGTGTCGATGCTGGTGCTGCTTGTGATGTGTGTGTCTACAATGAGTAAGTAACAATGGCTGTGTCGATGCTGGTGCTGCTTGTGATGTGTGTGTCTGCAATGAGTAAGTAACAGTGGCTGTGTCGATGCTGGTGCTGCTTGTGATGTGTGTGTCTGCAATGAGTAAGTAACAGTGGCTGTGTCGATGCTTATGATGTGTGTGTGTCTGCAATGAGTAAGTAACAATGGCTGTGTTGATGCTGGTGCTGCTTGTGATGTGTGTGTCTGCAATGAGTAAGTAACGATGGCTGTGTCGATGCTGGTGCTGCTTGTGATGTGTGTGTCTGAAATGAGTAAGTAGCAATGGCTGTGTCGATGCTGGTGCTGCTTGTGATGTGTGTGTGTCTGCAATGAGTAAGTAACAATGGCTGTGTCGATGCTGGTGCTGCTTATGATGTGTGTGTGTGTCTGCAATGAGTAAGTAACAATGGCTGTGTCGATGCTGGTGCTGCTTGTGATGTGTGTGTCTGCAATGAGTAAGTAACAATGGCTGTGTCGATGCTGGTGCTACTTGTGATGTGTGTGTCTGCAATGAGTAAGTAACAATGGCTGTGTCGATGCTTGTGATGTGTGTGTCTGCAATGAGTAAGTAACAGTGGCTGTGTCGATGCTGGTGCTGCTTGTGATGTGTGTCTGCAATGAGTAAGTAACAATGGCTGTGTCGATGCTTATGATGTGTGTGTGTCTGCAATGAGTAAGTAACAACGGCTGTGTCGATGCTTGTGCTGCTTGTGATGTGTGTGTCTGCAATGAGTAAGTAACAATGGCTGTGTCGATGCTGGTGCTGCTTGTGACGTGTGTGTCTGCAATGAGTAAGTAACAATGGCTGTGTCGATGCTGGTGATGTGTGTCTGCAATGAGTAAGTAGCAATGGCTGTGTCGATGCTGGTGCTGCTTGTGATGTGTGTGTCTGCAATGAGTAAGTAACAATGGCTGTGTCGATGCTGGTGCTGCTTGTGATGTGTGTGTCTGCAATGAGTAAGTAACAATGGCTGTGTCGATGCTGGTGCTGCTTGTGATGTGTGTGTCTACAATGAGTAAGTAACAATGGCTGTGTCGATGCTGGTGCTGCTTGTGATGTGTGTGTCTGCAATGAGTAAGTAACAGTGGCTGTGTCGATGCTGGTGCTGCTTGTGATGTGTGTGTCTGCAATGAGTAAGTAACAGTGGCTGTGTCGATGCTTATGATGTGTGTGTATCTGCAATGAGTAAGTAACAATGGCTGTGTCGATGCTGGTGCTGCTTGTGATGTGTGTGGCTGCAATGAGTAAGTAACGATGGCTGTGTCGATGCTGGTGCTGCTTGTGATGTGTGTGTCTGCAATGAGTAAGTAGCAATGGCTGTGTCGATGCTGGTGCTGCTTGTGATGTGTGTGTGTCTGCAATGAGTAAGTAACAATGGCTGTGTCGATGCTGGTGCTGCTTGTGATGTGTGTGTCTGCAATGAGTAAGTAGCATTGGCTGTGTCGATGCTGGTGCTGCTTGTGATGTGTGTGTCTGCAATGAGTAAGTAACAATGGCTGTGTCGATGCTGGTGCTGCTTGTGATGTGTGTGTCTGCAATGAGTAAGTAACAATGGCTGTGTCGATGCTGGTGCTGCTTGTGATGTGTGTGTCTGCAATGAGTAAGTAACAGTGGCTGTGTCGATGCTGGTGCTGCTTGTGATGTGTGTGTCTGCAATGAGTAAGTAACAGTGGCTGTGTCGATGCTTATGATGTGTGTGTATCTGCAATGAGTAAGTAACAATGGCTGTGTCGATGCTGGTGTTGCTTGTGATGTGTGTGGCTGCAATGAGTAAGTAACGATGGCTGTGTCGATGCTGGTGCTGCTTGTGATGTGTGTGTCTGCAATGAGTAAGTAGCAATGGCTGTGTCGATGCTGGTGCTGCTTGTGATGTGTGTGTGTCTGCAATGAGTAAGTAACAATGGCTGTGTCGATGCTGGTGCTGCTTGTGATGTGTGTGTCTGCAATGAGTAAGTAGCATTGGCTGTGTCGATGCTGGTGCTGCTTGTGATGTGTGTGTCTGCAATGAGTAAGTAACAATGGCTGTGTCGATGCTGGTGCTGCTCGTGATGTGTGTGTCTGCAATGAGTAAGTAACAGTGGCTGTGTCGATGCTGGTGCTGCTTGTGATGTGTGTGTCTGCAATGAGTAAATAACAGTGGCTGTGTCGATGCTGGTGCTGCTTGTGATGTGTGTGTCTGCAATGAGTAAGTAACAGTGGCTGTGTCGATGCTGGTGCTGCTTGTGATGTGTGTGTCTGCAATGAGTAAGTAACAGTGGCTGTGTCGATGCTTATGATGTGTGTGTGTCTGCAATGAGTAAGTAACAATGGCTGTGTCGATGCTGGTGCTGCTTGTGATGTGTGTGTGTGCAATGAGTAAGTAACAATGGCTGTGTCGATGCTGGTGCTGCTTGTGATGTGTGTGTCTGCAATGAGTAAGTAGCAATGGCTGTGTCGATGCTGGTGCTGCTTGTGATGTGTGTGTCTGCAATGAGTAAGTAGCAATGGCTGTGTCGATGTAGGTACTGCTTGTGATGTGCGTGCCTGCAATGAGTAAGTAACAATGGCTGTGTCGATGCTGGTGCTGCTTGTAATGTGTGTGTGTCTGCAATGAGTAAGTAACAATGGCTGTGTCGATGCTGGTGCTGCTTGTGATGTGTGTGTGTCTGCAATGATTAAGTAACAATGGCTGTGTCGATGCTGGTGCTGCTTGTGATGTGTGTGTCTGCAATGAGTAAGTAACAATGGCTGTGTCGATGCTGGTGCTGCTTGTGATGTGTGTGTGTCTGCAATGAGTAAGTAACAATGGCTGTGTCGACGCTGGTGCTGCTTGTGATGTGTGTGTCTGCAATGAGTAAGTAACAATGGCTGTGTCGATGCTGGTGCTGCTTGTGATGTGTGTGTCTGTAATGAGTAAGTAACAGTGGCTGTGTCGATGCTGGTGCTGCTTGTGATGTGTGTGTCTGCAATGAGTAAGTAACAGTGGCTGTGTCGATGTTGGTGCTGCTTGTGATGTGTGTGTCTGCAATGAGTAAGTAACAATGGCTGTGTCGATGCTGGTGCTGTTTGTGATGTGTGTGTCTGCAATGAGTAAGTAACAATGGCTGTGTCAATGCTTGTGATGTGTGTGTCTGCAATGAGTAAGTAACAATGGCTGTGTCAATGCTTGTGATGTGTGTGTCTGCAATGAGTAAGTAACAATGGCTGTGTCGATGCTTGTGATGTGTGTGTCTGCAATGAGTAAGTAACAATGGCTGTGTCGATGCTTGTGATGTGTGTGTCTGCAATGAGTAAGTAACAATGGCTGTGTCGATGCTTGTGATGTGTGTGTCTGCAATGAGTAAGTAACAATGGCTGTGTCGATGCTGGTGCTGCTTGTGATGTGTGTGTCTGCAATGAGTAAGTAACAATGGCTGTGTCGATGCTGGTGCTGCTTGTGATGTGTGTGTCTGCAATGAGTAAGTAACAGTGGCTGTGTCGATGCTGGTGCTGCTTGTGATGTGTGTGTCTGCAATGAGTAAGTAACACTGGCTGTGTCGATGCTGGTGCTGCTTGTGATGTGTGTGTCTGCAATGAGTAAGTAACAATGGCTGTGTCGATGCTTATGATGTGTGTGTGTCTGCAATGAGTATGTAACAATGGCTGTGTCGATGCTGGTCCTGCTTGTGATGTGTGTGTGTCTGCAATGAGTAAGTAACAATGGCTGTGTCGATGCTGGTCCTGCTTGTGATGTGTGTGTCTGCAATGAGTAAGTAACAATGGCTGTGTCGATGCTGGTGCTGCTTGTGATGTGTGTGTCTGCAATGAGTAAGTAACAATGGCTGTGTCGATGCTTGTCATGTGTGTGTCTGCAATGAGTAAGTAACAATGGCTGTGTCGATGCTTGTAATGTGTGTGTCTGCAATGAGTAAGTAACAATGGCTGTGTCGATGCTTGTGATGTGTGTGTCTGCAATGAGTAAGTAACAATGGCTGTGTCGATGCTTGTGATGTGTGTGTCTGCAATGAGTAAGTAACAATGGCTGTGACGATGCTGGTGCTGCTTGTGATGTGTGTGTCTGCAATGAGTAAGTAACAATGGCTGTGTCGATGCTGGTGCTGCTTGTGATGTGTGTGTCTGCAATGAGTAGGTAACGATTGCTGTGTCGATGCTGGTGCTGCTTGTGATGTGTGTGTCTGCAATGAGTAAGTAACAGTGGCTGTGTCGATGCTGGTGCTGCTTGTGATGTGTGTGTCTGCAATGAGTAAGTAACAATGGCCGTGTCGATGCTGGTGCTGCTTGTGATGTGTGTGTCTGCAATGAGTAAGTAACAGTGGCTGTGTCGATGCTTGTGTTGTGTGTCTGCAATGAGTAAGTAACAACGGCTGTGTCGATGCTGGTGCTGCTTGTGATGTGTGTGTCTGCAATGAGTAAGTAACAATGGCTGTGTCGATGCTGGTGCTGCTTGTGATGTGTGTGTCTGCAATGAGTAAGTAACAATGGCTGTGTCGATGCTGGTGCTGCTTGTGATGTGTGTCTGCAATGAGTAAGTAACAATGGCTGTGTCGATGCTTATGATGTGTGTGTGTCTGCAATGAGTAAGTAACAACGGCTGTGTCGATGCTTGTGCTGCTTGTGATGTGTGTGTCTGCAATGAGTAAGTAACAATGGCTGTGTCGATGCTGGTGCTGCTTGTGACGTGTGTGTCTGCAATGAGTAAGTAACAATGGCTGTGTCGATGCTGGTGCTGCTTGTGATGTGTGTCTGCAATGAGTAAGTAGCAATGGCTGTGTCGATGCTGGTGCTGCTTGTGATGTGTGTGTCTGCAATGAGTAAGTAACAATGGCTGTGTCGATGCTGGTGCTGCTTGTGATGTGTGTGTCTGCAATGAGTAAGTAACAATGGCTGTGTCGATGCTGGTGCTGCTTGTGATGTGTGTGTCTACAATGAGTAAGTAACAATGGCTGTGTCGATGCTGGTGCTGCTTGTGATGTGTGTGTCTGCAATGAGTAAGTAACAGTGGCTGTGTCGATGCTGGTGCTGCTTGTGATGTGTGTGTCTGCAATGAGTAAGTAACAGTGGCTGTGTCGATGCTTATGATGTGTGTGTGTCTGCAATGAGTAAGTAACAATGGCTGTGTTGATGCTGGTGCTGCTTGTGATGTGTGTGTCTGCAATGAGTAAGTAACGATGGCTGTGTCGATGCTGGTGCTGCTTGTGATGTGTGTGTCTGAAATGAGTAAGTAGCAATGGCTGTGTCGATGCTGGTGCTGCTTGTGATGTGTGTGTGTCTGCAATGAGTAAGTAACAATGGCTGTGTCGATGCTGGTGCTGCTTATGATGTGTGTGTGTGTCTGCAATGAGTAAGTAACAATGGCTGTGTCGATGCTGGTGCTGCTTGTGATGTGTGTGTCTGCAATGAGTAAGTAACAATGGCTGTGTCGATGCTGGTGCTACTTGTGATGTGTGTGTCTGCAATGAGTAAGTAACAATGGCTGTGTCGATGCTTGTGATGTGTGTGTCTGCAATGAGTAAGTAACAGTGGCTGTGTCGATGCTGGTGCTGCTTGTGATGTGTGTCTGCAATGAGTAAGTAACAATGGCTGTGTCGATGCTTATGATGTGTGTGTGTCTGCAATGAGTAAGTAACAACGGCTGTGTCGATGCTTGTGCTGCTTGTGATGTGTGTGTCTGCAATGAGTAAGTAACAATGGCTGTGTCGATGCTGGTGCTGCTTGTGACGTGTGTGTCTGCAATGAGTAAGTAACAATGGCTGTGTCGATGCTGGTGATGTGTGTCTGCAATGAGTAAGTAGCAATGGCTGTGTCGATGCTGGTGCTGCTTGTGATGTGTGTGTCTGCAATGAGTAAGTAACAATGGCTGTGTCGATGCTGGTGCTGCTTGTGATGTGTGTGTCTGCAATGAGTAAGTAACAATGGCTGTGTCGATGCTGGTGCTGCTTGTGATGTGTGTGTCTACAATGAGTAAGTAACAATGGCTGTGTCGATGCTGGTGCTGCTTGTGATGTGTGTGTCTGCAATGAGTAAGTAACAGTGGCTGTGTCGATGCTGGTGCTGCTTGTGATGTGTGTGTCTGCAATGAGTAAGTAACAGTGGCTGTGTCGATGCTTATGATGTGTGTGTATCTGCAATGAGTAAGTAACAATGGCTGTGTCGATGCTGGTGCTGCTTGTGATGTGTGTGGCTGCAATGAGTAAGTAACGATGGCTGTGTCGATGCTGGTGCTGCTTGTGATGTGTGTGTCTGCAATGAGTAAGTAGCAATGGCTGTGTCGATGCTGGTGCTGCTTGTGATGTGTGTGTGTCTGCAATGAGTAAGTAACAATGGCTGTGTCGATGCTGGTGCTGCTTGTGATGTGTGTGTCTGCAATGAGTAAGTAGCATTGGCTGTGTCGATGCTGGTGCTGCTTGTGATGTGTGTGTCTGCAATGAGTAAGTAACAATGGCTGTGTCGATGCTGGTGCTGCTTGTGATGTGTGTGTCTGCAATGAGTAAGTAACAATGGCTGTGTCGATGCTGGTGCTGCTTGTGATGTGTGTGTCTGCAATGAGTAAGTAACAGTGGCTGTGTCGATGCTGGTGCTGCTTGTGATGTGTGTGTCTGCAATGAGTAAGTAACAGTGGCTGTGTCGATGCTTATGATGTGTGTGTATCTGCAATGAGTAAGTAACAATGGCTGTGTCGATGCTGGTGTTGCTTGTGATGTGTGTGGCTGCAATGAGTAAGTAACGATGGCTGTGTCGATGCTGGTGCTGCTTGTGATGTGTGTGTCTGCAATGAGTAAGTAGCAATGGCTGTGTCGATGCTGGTGCTGCTTGTGATGTGTGTGTGTCTGCAATGAGTAAGTAACAATGGCTGTGTCGATGCTGGTGCTGCTTGTGATGTGTGTGTCTGCAATGAGTAAGTAGCATTGGCTGTGTCGATGCTGGTGCTGCTTGTGATGTGTGTGTCTGCAATGAGTAAGTAACAATGGCTGTGTCGATGCTGGTGCTGCTTGTGATGTGTGTGTCTGCAATGAGTAAGTAACAATGGCTGTGTCGATGCTGGTGCTGCTTGTGATGTGTGTGTCTGCAATGAGTAAGTAACAATGGCTGTGTCGATGCTGGTGCTACTTGTGATGTGTGTGTCTGCAATGAGTAAGTAACAATGGCTGTGTCGATGCTTGTGATGTGTGTGTGTCTGCAATGAGTAAGTAACAGTGGCTGTGTCGATGCTGGTGCTGCTTGTGATGTGTGTGTCTGCAATGAGTAGGTAACAATGGCTGTGTTGATGCTGGTGCTGCTTGTAATGTGTGTGTCTGCAATGAGTAAGTAACAATGGCTGTGTCGATGCTGGTCCTGCTTGTGATGTGTGTGTCTGCAATGAGTAAGTAACAATGGCTGTGTCGATGCTGGTGCTGCTTGTAATGTGTGTGTCTGCAATGAGTAAGTAACAATGGCTGTGTCGATGCTGGTGCTGCTTGTGATGTGTGTCTGCAATGAGTAAGTAACAATGGCTGTGTCGATGCTTATGATGTGTGTGTGTCTGCAATGAGTAAGTAACAACGGCTGTGTCAATGCTGGTGCTGCTTGTGATGTGTGTGTCTGCAATGAGTAAGTAACAATGGCTGTGTCGATGCTGGTGCTGCTTGTGATGTGTGTGTCTGCAATGAGTAAGTAACAATGGCTGTGTCGATGCTGGTGCTGCTTGTGATGTGTGTGTCTGCAATGAGTAAGTAGCAATGGCTGTGTCGAAGCTGGTGCTGCTTGTGATGTGTGTGTCTGCAATGAGTAAGTAACAATGGCTGTGTCGATGCTGGTGCTGCTTGTGATGTGTGTGTCTGCAATGAGTAAGTAACAATGGCTGTGTCGATGCTGGTGCTGCTTGTGATGTGTGTGTCTACAATGAGTAAGTAACAATGGCTGTGTCGATGCTGGTGCTGCTTGTGATGTGTGTGTCTGCAATGAGTAAGTAACAGTGGCTGTGTCGATGCTGGTGCTGCTTGTGATGTGTGTGTCTGCAATGAGTAAGTAACAGTGGCTGTGTCGATGCTTATGATGTGTGTGTGTGTCTGCAATGAGTAAGTAACAATGGCTGTGTCGATGCTGGTGCTACTTGTGATGTGTGTGTCTGCAATGAGTAAGTAACAATGGCTGTGTCGATGCTGGTGCTGCTTGTGATGTGTGTGTCTGCAATGAGTAAGTAGCAATGGCTGTGTCGATGCTGGTGCTGCTTGTGATGTGTGTGTGTCTGCAATGAGTAAGTAACAATGGCTGTGTCGATGCTGGTGCTGCTTATGATGTGTGTGTGTGTCTGCAATGAGTAAGTAACAATGGCTGTGTCGATGCTGGTGCTGCTTGTGATGTGTGTGTCTGCAATGAGTAAGTAACAATGGCTGTGTCGATGCTGGTGCTACTTGTGATGTGTGTGTCTGCAATGAGTAAGTAACAATGGCTGTGTCGATGCTTGTGATGTGTGTGTCTGCAATGAGTAAGTAACAATGGCTGTGTCGATGCTGGTGCTGCTTGTGATGTGTGTGTCTGCAATGAGTAAGTAACAATGGCTGTGTCGATGCTTGTCATGTGTGTGTCTGCAATGAGTAAGTAACAATGGCTGTGTCGATGCTTGTAATGTGTGTGTCTGCAATGAGTAAGTAACAATGGCTGTGTCGATGCTGGTGCTGCTTGTGATGTGTGTGTCTGCAATGAGTAAGTAACAATGGCTGTGTCGATGCTGGTGCTGCTTGTGATGTGTGTGTCTGCAATGAGTAAGTAGCAATGGCTGTGTCGAAGCTGGTGCTGCTTGTGATGTGTGTGTCTGCAATGAGTAAGTAACAATGGCTGTGTCGATGCTGGTGCTGCTTGGGATGTGTGTGTCTGCAATGAGTAAGTAACAATGGCTGTGTCGATGCTAGTGCTGCTTGTGATGTGTGTCTGCAATGAGTGAGTAACAACGGCTGTGTCGATGCTGGTGCTGCTTGTGATGTGTGTGTCTGCAATGAGTAAGTAACAATGGCTGTGTCGATGCTGGTGCTGCTTGTGATGTGTGTGTCTGCAATGAGTAAGTAACAGTGGCTGTGTCGATGCTGGTGCTGCTTGTGATGTGTGTGTCTGCAATGAGTAAGTAACAGTGGCTGTGTCGATGTTAGTGCTGCTTGTGATGTGTGTTTCTACTTCGAATAATACTTACCAGATGTACTATTATGATAATGTCTATTATCTAGTCTAGCTCAAAATAAACAATTAAAACTCCGCACTCTCCTGGTCCTGCCCATACTGTGTCCGGGAATACCATAGCCGCAGGTACCGAGTCAATTCCCAATCACAGTCAGATTCGTCTATTTTGTGCTGTTGAAAAGTCGCGTGTATTTAGTGCTCTCTTATTGATTAAATAAGCAGTTTTTACGTGTTTTTTCGCAAAACCATCGTTGGACTCATGGAGGAACTGGGGAAATCATCACAGGGGCAGGTTGTATCAATCTAGAATGTATACATTCGTGCCATAATGACTGTTTGAAATTTCCTTAAATTGGCACATTTTTTATAATGATAGCCATTGTTGGAGTCGCTTCTGTACCCGTTAACTTTTAGTTTTAATTCGGGTACTCGGTTAATTTTCTCTTGCGACTCGGTTCCTCTAAGATGGATGCGCCCTTAGCCAAGATGGCGGCGCCCATGAATTATAGTCGTTCTTGGTTTGGTGTATCCAGGCACTCTGTTATCGCCGATTTTAGCTCTCGCTTAGTTGTCGAGGGTGTTTGTAGTGATCGGCGAGTTATTCTTGGTTATTTAACGTTAGTTAAAGGCTGAGTTGTGTTTTTTAAAAAAATTTCACTCAAAAAAGTTTCAAATATTTCCTGCCTAAGACTTGTTATCATTAAATTGAGAGAAAGTTAATGTGTTTAAGAAATCTTAACTAGCAAGTCTATTGTGCGTATTGCTCGTCATTCCTTGTCATGTGCAGCGTTTTAATTCTTCTCTGTGTTCGCAGAAACCGAAGAACTCGGACTCGTTGTGCCGCAAGTGCAACAGGTTCATGAAACGGAAGTACCTGGGTCATCACTGTGTGGCGTGCGCTAAGTGTAAGGTCGGGAGCCCTTGTGATGTGTGCGTCAAGTGGTCGTCGGAATTGGTGGCGGAGTTTGACAAGGATCGACGGGCGAGGCTGGAGCGTATCGAGAAGGATAAGGCAGTGAAGCTGCAGCAGGTTTCGTTGCTGGGACTGGAAGGTCGGCTGAATGAGAGGATGGATTCAGCACTGGGCGTATGGGCGGCCCAGTTCAAGGCGATGTTTGACTCGTTGCAGTCCACGGTCCCGGTGAGGCAAGCTGGTGCAGGACAACCATTAGGTGGTCCGGCTAGTTCTGCTGAGGGTCATGCACCTGCCACTTCTCTGTCCTTGGCTCAAGAGCCGACGATAGAGGAGGAAGATTTGCTGCTGAGGGAAGATTCCGGCATGCCGGATCTTTCAATGACGGCGATGCCTAGTACGTCCCAGGGGTCGCCCTCGGGATTTGTACGGGTTTGCCAGGCGGATGGTGATGTCGACGTTCCGTCGGGCATTTTTCATCCGCGATTTGTGCAACCGGATATGCCGGCGGAGCCGTGGTTTGCGGTTCCGGCGGCTATCCCGGCGGCGTTAGGTGCGGCTCCTATCGGAGTAACAGTGCCAGCCGTGATTGAGGCCGTCGGAGTCCCGGATCCCGTGTTGGAGCGGATGGACTGCGGCGAATCCGTATCTGGCGATTCGTTGGATACTGGTGCCGCTGGTAGTCGCGCTATGGATGCGCTCTGTCCTGGCAGAGACGTATATCGTAGCGTTCAGCAAGGATCGTCGGTGGCCCTCTCATCTAAGGGAGAGAGGGAGGATGAAAACGGGAGTTCTTTGATGGACGATTCCGCTTTCTGCACCGAAGCTGAATGGGTGCAGGTTCTTGGATGGATGACCAATCGTCTCGGGTTGGCATCTGATCTAGGATCTCAGCGCGATCCGGCGATGGAATGGATGTCAGAGCGTGCGGCTAGCGCTCTGTCCAGTGGCTCTTCTGCCATGCCTACACTCCCGCTGGACACGCAAACTTCTGACATGTTGGAAGTTGCGGCATACCGTCTGGTTCAGCCAGACTATGCGTTGCCCAAGGCCCCGAAGGGGATAATGAGTAGGGTCCGGTTTCCGGAGCAGGCCTATCATCAGTACGCCAGGGTTCCACGGCTTTCCGTTGCGGAACGTGAGGCGCTGAATAGGCCGTTGGCTGGGAAGGCCAAGGGGCGGTCGCGTCCTTTGGTTTCTCAGACCAACAAAGACCCGTTCAATGAGCTGACGCTCATTGAGGATGCGGCTAGGGCAGCCATGGCTGCGCTGTCGCACGGGTGTACCGTCTTGCAGGGTATGCTGGACTGCACGGCGGAAGGCGGACAGGTGCCAGAGGCTGCTCCCGGAGTTGTTCGGGACACCATGCGCCTGTCTCAGGATTGCCTGGCCAGGGTAATCACGAGAACTTTGGCAGAGCGATGGAGAATGGTTCTCGATTGTGTGGAACCAGGACCAGAGATGAGGGCTGCGTTATCTTCTGTGCCTTTCATAGGTCCAGGCTTGTTCGGCGGCTCGGCACGACAAGCGCTCTCTAAGGTTGCGTCAATGGTGGCGGAGCAAGAAGTGGTCGGCAAGTCGTGGAAGTCGACCAAGAGGACTCAGCCGCAACAGTCCTACCGTCAGCATAGGCAGGAGCAGCAGAGACAGCGTCCTAGATCGCCCTTCCGTCCTTCTGGCCATGATGCCCATAGGCCATCCGGATCGCAAGGACCTGGCCGTTCGTCCGCATACAAGCCCTCTAGTAAGAGGCCATATGAGGACGACAGGAAGGGTGGCAGTTCGGGCCGAGGCGGCTACCGTAAGGATAGCCGTGGCGGCGGTTCCGGACCGTCATACCACAAGAAGCCGCGGGGCGGCCGTGGGGCTCGTTCCTGACGGGTTTCCGGCGGAACCAATACCGGCGGCTTTGGAAACAAATGGAGTCGAGAATCTTCACCCAAGCGATTTAGCGTCTTGTCGGCTAATCTCGACCGACAACTGTGTGCAGATTCCTTCCGTCGGAGGCAGACTTCAGCTATTCCTAAGCCAATGGGAACAGGTCGTGCGCGACTGTTTAGTCTGTCAGTGGATAAGAAACGGCTGCGATCCGGACTGGCTCATCCATCAATCGTTAGTTCCGTTAACCTCGACTCCAATATGGACTCCTATTCCAAGGGAATTAGACCGTCTAGTCGCCATTCAGTCAGAGATAGAATCGCTTTGTCAGAAGAATGCGATTCACCTAGTCACCGATCAGTCATCGCTGGGCTTCTATTCGATCATGTTCCTAGTTCCGAAGCGTACCGGAGGGTGGAGACCAATTCTCAATCTCAAACCGTTGAACAAATTTATTCTTTCTCCCAGATTTCAGATGGAGACGGTAGCAGCGGTAATGACAGGGCTGAGGAAAGGCATGTGGGCGGTATCGATAGATCTGAAGGATGCTTATTTTCATATTCCAATGTCAATTCCTTTTCAGAAGTACCTGAGATTTGCATTCCAAGACAA
Source organism: Chaetoderma sp. LZ-2023a (assembly GCA_034401795.1). Taxonomy (NCBI): domain Eukaryota; kingdom Metazoa; phylum Mollusca; class Caudofoveata; order Chaetodermatida; family Chaetodermatidae; genus Chaetoderma; species Chaetoderma sp. LZ-2023a. Next base: position 6,752,778 of record CM067375.1, read on the forward strand.
TGTTTGGGAATTCAATGCTCTTCCCTTCGGCCTGACCACGGCTCCGAGGGTCTTCACCAAGGTGGTTCTCGCCATGACTTCTTTACTTCGCAGGAGAAACATAGCTGTTCACACTTACATAGACGACTGGCTGCTAAAGGCGGGGAATCCAGTCACTCTGCGCAGCAATCTGATAGTAGTCCTAGACTTGTTAAAGAAGCTAGGATGGATTGTGAATCTAGAGAAATCAGAACTGACTCCATCCCAGGAGTTTGTTTATCTGGGAATTTTTTTCAATCTCAGGGACGGCGTAGCTTTTCCGGCGGAGAGCAGAGTCAGAAGCCTGATTGCAGTGTTGGAGTCGGTTTCTCTAGGAGCCTATCTGACAGCGCGTCAATTTCTCAGAATACTGGGTTTGCTAGTATCTCTGGAGAAGGTGGTGCCATATGCGGCACTCAGGCGCAGGCCGATTCAGATGTATTTGATGTTGTTCTGGTCACAGAGAACGGATCCGTTATCTCTGAGAATACCAGTAAAAGAACCATTGATATTCCACCTTCAGTGGTGGTTATCGGAACAGAATCTCCTGCGAGGCGTTCCTCTACAACCTCCTCAACCTCAGATGTCCATATTCACGGATGCATCATTGACAGGTTGGGGAGCAGTATTGGACAATCAGTCAGTGTCAGGGGAATGGGATCGGACCAATGCGCAGAAACATATCAATGTGCTCGAGCTATTAGCGGTGGTATTTGCACTGCAGAAGTTCGAGAGTCTAATTCAAGACAAGATTGTCCTAGTAAGGACAGACAACTCAACAGTGGTGTCTTATTTAAACCGCCAAGGCGGGACGAGATCACCGGAGTTGTGTATGATGGTTTGGAACCTTCTGCTGTGGTGCCAAGAGAGGAATATTATTCTTCGGGCAGCACACATTCCAGGAAGATTGAACATCTTAGCGGATGCTCTCAGTCGAAGGACGGTTTGTCGTCCGACGGAATGGCAGCTCAACCAAGTGGTAGCGGAGGTTCTATTCAAACAATGGGGCAAGCCAAATGTAGACCTATTTGCGATGAATCAAAACGCAAAGATGGTCACTTACGTGTCACCGATCCCGGACCCGTTAGCTCTAGCAGTAGACGCACTGGCGATAAGTTGGAAGGGAATGTAGGCGTATGCGTATCCTCCAACAATTCTCATCCCGAAAGTTCTGGCAAAAATAAGAGAGGGGATGTGCCAAGTACTACTGATCGCCCCTTATTGGCCAAGCCGATCATGGTTTACGGATCTGCTGGACCTTCTGGTCTGCAGTCCAATCCCTCTTCCAGACACAAGAGATGTAATCTCTCAGAACAAGGGTCTGTACCTTCACGACAGACCAGAAATGTTCAAATTGACTGCATGGATGTTGTCAAGCAGCGTGCAATTGAGGGTGGCTTTTCTGAGCAAGCAGCGAAGTTTGTTGCTTCAGCCAGAAGAGTTTCAACCACAAAGACATATAATTATAGAATCAACAAATTTGCACAGTGGTGTGAGAGAGGAGATATTGATCCCTTTTCTGCATCTGTTCAACACGTAGCAGATTTTATCTGTCATTTATACGAAGTTGACAAACTTGTACCTTCTACCCTAGCAGCATATAAGTCTGCATTAGCTTCGGTCATTCCTAGTCTCACCATTGAGGGAGTGGAGAATGACACCTTGAATGAAGTTATCAAAGGAATGAGCAATCTGCGACCCAGACAGCCAATTCCTATCCCGTCATGGAATCTATCTCTTGTTCTACAGGTTTTAGGGCATGCTCCCTTTGAACCGATTAGATCTATTGATATTAAACTGTTGACTATTAAATCAGTTTTCTTGGTTGCAGCAGCGTCGGCGAGAAGGAGAAGCGAGATTCATGCGCTTTCTGCCGAACAAGACCGTTTTGTCGTCACGGGTGAAGGTTTAAGATTACTTCCACGTCTTTGTTTCCTGGCAAAGAATCAGTCACTTAAATATCCAGGACAGCCGATCAATTTGCCAAGTTTAACTAGACATGACCCAAATTCTTGTGCTTGGTGTCCTGTCAGATGTCTGAAGATGTATAAGAAACGTACTTCTGAGTGGAGAGACGACCCGAAATCTCTGTGGTTATGTCTCAAAGCTCCCCATTTACGTGCTTCGAAAGATACTATTTCTTGTTGGATAGTTGACGCTATTCAGATGTCGCACAAGATCGCTACAGGAAAGCAGATTGATCGTGCGAATGCTCATGAGGTCCGAGCACTAGCAGCATCATCGGCCCTTTATAAGGGTGTCTCATTAGAGCAGGTGATGTCTGTAGCACAATGGCATGCCGAGTCGTCATTCACTGATTTCTACCTTCGCGACATCTCCAGCACACTTAACCCAGTAGCCGTCGCCAATTTGTCGAACCTAAACTAAGCCACGTCCGACCACTACTTCGCACACATCACAAAAGTCTTCCGCCTACACTGACCAAGCGCTATGCACATGACTGAGTACAACCGTGGATTGGGCCTAGCTCCTGTGATGATCAAGAACAGATCGACCACTCAAAAATGGTGAGTGTTTACATTAATTAAGTGACTATAAATATGTTTACTTCCAGTCGAAATACCAGACTGAGTAAGTGAATAGTCTGGTACAAGAGTATATTTATCCTCTCATACAGACATGAGACTCATTCCAATTTGAAAATCTAATCGATATACTGATAGTTTTTTTCAAAGATTTGAAGTTATAGTAGCTTCTTTGCACTCTACTGGACTGCCCTAGCTGAGACTTGGGGCTGACACGGGTCTGGTGGGTGTAGCATCCAAATAGACATCCCTCTGGTTTTGTGCGGACAAAAGAGGGGGGGGGGAGCGCGGTCTAGACCATAGAAGTTTAGCACTCTATGAGTCAGATAGCAGAACCCAAGCGTATGCCAGGGTTTTAGTCTCTTCACAACCTTCTCTGTTGGATGGTTGATGAGTGCTGGTTCGAGCCTCACCTCCTCCTACCGGCATTTCCTGGCTGTCGAAATCCGGAGTTTATCATAATAGTACATCTGGTAAGTATTATTCGAAGTAGAATCAAAAAAGCATCCGCTTTTGTTTCTACGAGAATTCTTAATACTTACCAGATGTACTATGGCCCTACCTCAGCCGCCCCGCTGAGGTGAGGCTGAGCTGCTTTCGCAGTTTGCCAAGGCAAATATAAGACGAATCTGACTGTGATTGGGAATTGACTCGGTACCTGCGGCTATGGTATTCCCGGACACAGTATGGGCAGGACCAGGAGAGTGCGGAGTTTTAATTGTTTATTTTGAGCTAGACTAGATAATAGACATTATCATAATAGTACATCTGGTAAGTATTAAGAATTCTCGTAGAAACAAAAGCGGATGCTTTTTTGAGTCTGCAATGAGTGAGTAACAACGGCTGTGTCGATGCTGGTGCTGCTTGTGATGTGTGTGTCTGCAATGAGTAAGTAACAATGGCTGTGTCGATGATGGTGCTGCTTGTGATGTGTGTGCCTGCAATGAGTAAGTAACAATGGCTGTGTCGATGCTGGTGCTGCTTGTGATGTGTGTGTGTCTGCAATGAGTAAGTAACAATGGCTGTGTCGATGCTGGTGCTGCTTGTGATGTGTGTGTCTGCAATGAGTAAGTAACAATGGCTGTGTCGATGCTGGTGCTGCTCGTGATGTGTGTGTCTGCAATGAGTAAGTAACAGTGGCTGTGTCGATGCTGGTGCTGCTTGTGATGTGTGTGTCTGCAATGAGTAAATAACAGTGGCTGTGTCGATGCTGGTGCTGCTTGTGATGTGTGTGTCTGCAATGAGTAAGTAACAGTGGCTGTGTCGATGCTGGTGCTGCTTGTGATGTGTGTGTCTGCAATGAGTAAGTAACAGT